>CM040189.1:84667591-85867591 GCA_022606455.1 Callitettix versicolor
GCCCAAAAGTCACTCGAGAAATTAATTACATTAGTGTGAGTACATCAGAAAATCATTATATGCCGTTGTTTATAGGAGTAATTTAATTCACAACTAACAATTAGATTTTCGTGGAACAATATTTTGATTACTGAATATACATATCCAGTTGGTAAAATGTAAATCTCTCTTCTGCATATTGATTATTTACGCTATTATAATATTCATAACTGCTATGATTAATATACACTGATTATTATGATTAAAATAAAAACTGGTTTCTACCGTTTTTAACTTTTTATAAGTACATTTATTAACTCTATAACATAACATCTATATGTACTTGGAAGGGCCGGGGTGCCTAAGTAATGGTCAACAGCTGCGTCTCTAATCTCAAGGTCGTATATTCAAGATTACAGTTACTGCCGTAAGTTTTACTCTTTCCGTTAATGCTGATTCAATGCCCTCGTTAGCCTAACTGCATGGACGTTAAGCAAAAAGAGAAAAAAGGCTGAAAATCTTAGCCCTTTCTCTTTTAATTGTATCAGGATTAGCCCTTTTAAGTTTTTTAATTGTATCAGGATTAAGCCTTTTTTGATACTGTTTTTCTTCAGAAAAACGACAGCTTGTCAGAAAATTTTGTAGAAGAGGTTTATACGAAATACATTAATGTGACAAAGCTAGGAATAATGACAATAGTCCGGTTAGGTTAGGTTACATAATATTTAGTAACTGTATACGAGTACATTAAAATATTCCTTCCTTGTGGCACTGTTTCTATCTCAGAGAGACGTTTCACTCTCGATTACAGTTTATATTAAACAAAAGTTTACGGTTGAATTGAATACCTAGGGACCTATTACACTATCATAGAAACCTTAAATTTCTTTGATCAAAGTTCTTTGATGAATTAAATTTGACGTTTCTTTGATGAATATTTTTATCAAACTGTGATCAAAGTCAGAAGAATCATTGACATGTTGTAATCTTTGACAAAGATTTTCAAAATACGTAAACTGAAACACATAATGTTTGTCATTTCCTGGTTGTGTCACATTATTCCTTCCGTTTCTTTCGTAGCATACAATTTAAAACAATGGTGAAATTATCATGGATTTTTGAAACAGAAAAATTAGTTTTGTAATAAGAAAAAGAAGAATGTTTGTGGAATATCCACACAAATGGAATATCCACACAAAAACCGAGATTTAAAATACACTTATTCTTACAAATCGTCTATTTGAATCATGATCTTAGAAATGCAGTTCTTTAATAATGGGGGACTTTACACCTAGTATCTTTCTCCTTTGTATCCATAGTCTATCCAATCTCGTTCTTTTTGTTTTTCTCTCTTTTTATTAGTAGCGCCACAGCAAGATAAGCCCTTAACGCAGAAGTGTAACAAGTCAACATTATACGATCCATTACAGCTACTGCACTTAAGTAAATATAATCCAAAAATACATCTAGTTTATAACACAGATGATCGAAGAAATTTGTCGAGTAATATGTTTTCTTTGATACAACTTTGACATATATTTGAACATGATGTGTGGTCAAATTTTCGTCATATATTTAAGAAATATTTGACAAATATATTTTGACAGTGTAGCATGTCCCTTAAATACTATACTTGTCAAAAATATATTTGTCTAATACGCTTATAATCATTCTAGTTTACCGAAAAATAACTGCTTAGGTATTCTTTACAATTTACCCTTTATTTGTACTCATAGATGAAATTTTGTACATATTTGTTCTTTAGAACGATACTTTTATTTAAAAAAAAAATACAAAATTTTTGGCAAAATCTCCTAGATAATTGAAGAAAACATGATTTTTCTAAATCAGCTCTATCGTTTTTGTTAAATTTTCTCACATAGTCTTTCAATTACCTACACGAAACGTATAAGTCGTTATCTCCAAAAAATCAGCCTCGTCTTTTTTTAGAACCTGAACATCGGCTAATCAAGCTTTACTTACATATTGGCCATATATAAAGATTTATATCACAAATTCGCTTACTAAAATTTAAATAAAAATTTATTAAAAGTAAAAAAATAATAATTGAAATAAATAAATAGTTTATTTATATTTTTAGCAGTTATTAAAGTACTACTTCCTTTTTTTAATTCATAAAATTCATCATTAACTCTATTTATTTAATTTTTTTATTAATACAATTTATAATTCAATAATTTGTATTTAGCTAAACGTAAAAAAATGTGAATATTTTAAAAAACGTTGGTTTTTGTTTAGGCCAATAGGTTTTTTTAAATGTTTATTGTTTGTACTTAAAAAGTGAATTATGTTCATTAAATTTTATTATTTGTCTTCCAAAAAATAAATAAGTACATCATAGTTATTTGTTAAAATATTTTTATTAAGTATGTCTAGTACGACATACGATTGTATTTTTTTCAATAACAAATGTTTTAATAATATAATATCATTAAGATATTATATTATCTTATTTATTATCAACAGTTATTTAGAAGGCTCTGCTTTATAACATACTGTTTTGTTTTCAAAATAATATCCAATTGTGTTCGGTTCTATATCTTCTGGCACAAAATTAAACATAAAAAATCTGACGTGATTGTTAGGCTTAATTTTTAATAATACAATTATTGTGGGATTGATAATGAATACGAGTTAACAACTTGTAAATTCACGTCATTAAATATATTTTTAAAGCGGATGTAATACAATCGTTCAACAATAAAAACTGGATAAAAAGCGCTCGGTAACGCAAACTGAAAATTAACTTTATATTATTACTTAAATTGTCAAACTGTTAAACCTATTCAATTAATTGATTACTCAAAGAACCGATGAAACTGTATCTCATAAATCTGTCAGACATTTTTTTTTACAAAATAAAACATCAATCATTACTAGTTTTTATAACTTATTTGTTTTTACGTTGTTGTTTTGGGACTGCGTTTTACTGCGAAAAACAGAATCTCGTAAGTATTAAATTATACGAGTCATAAAATTCTCTATAAAATGTGTACATTAATTTGTTAATTTGGTATTATTTAACTTTTTATATAAAATGTTCAATGATTTATTATTATTTTAGTAATAATGAATTCTTAGGTATTCTTACCTGATTCGGCAGATGCGCGTCTGATTTGGCTAGTCCTATAACGGTGACTAGGTACGAAGCACATGTACCAATGGAGAGCATCACACAATACCGGAGTCTTAGCGGCAAAGTTACGTACAGAAGATAATCCAAAAGTAAAACCCATCCTAAACTGGTGCGTCCGGTGACCTCGTTGACCTGCAGAAACAGGTGGCACAGGAGTTGAAAATTAGCCAAATGCCAAGCTAGATGGGGCAGCGCGGCCCACAATCTGTAGTGGCTCCAGCGGCTCCATGCGAGCAGCGCTACGTTGAGAAGCAGGAAGCATGCCGTCAGACCGCGCGTCAGAAGGTCCTGTCCACTCGGCACTAACAGGAAATAAGCGTCGTACAATATAGCCGCGCACAAGAAACAAGGCAAAGCGGCGCGTTTTTGTTTTACACTGTAAGTCTGGTATAAGTGTTGGAGGGAAGGATCGGAGAAGTTCGCTTCACCGCGCTCCATCCCGTACACTGTACACTGAGCTCCCGGTCGCTTCAATCGATACGTTAGCGCAACGCGCACACGCGCACACACGCTCACTACATCGCGCTGGGTTAGACTGAGTGTCTCCGCTGTGCCTTCGCGTCTTGGCCTTCAATTAGGCGTACAACTATATTGTCTCCCCTCTCACTCCACTCATTGCTTACTATAAATACACTCACTAATTGTGTCTTTCATGATAAAACTCGTTTAAATTGGACAAAGTAGGCCGGTAGCGGTTCGATTGAAATTTAATTAAATTGGAGTGAAATATCATCGGAAATATCGCGTAAAGTATAAGCTAAACCAGTTGCGATATAGAGTAAAACTGGTTCCAGAACAACCAATTGAATTATAAAGATGTAATAAAAAACAATTTACTTGATTATTGTAATATTTATTAGGCTGGTAATATAATTAAATTACGTAATTGGTTTTACTACCTGAATCAGTGTTACAAAAAGTGTTCAGGCTAAAACTAGAGTAAAATAGGGTTTGGAATGTCAACGTGACAAGTTACTCTTTAGGAAAAACCAAAAAAATAGTGATAAACGTTGCACAAGCTCTCTTATATTCAATCAAATTATTTAAAAGCTGTCAAAATTAGAAATTCTTAATCAATAGTTTCTCAAAATTGGTTAATCAGAATATGCTAAAATTTTATGAATTTCATAAATATGTCATATACGAAAATTTATAAATTTTGTGTTGAAATTTATAAATAATCAGTGTTGAAAATTCTTTGTAAAATTAATATGGTTAGTGAATAACGGGAAAAATAAATTCTGACTGATATAGGGACATATATATTATGTTACTTTCTTATTTTTTTATTTTATTTATTTATTTATAATTTTTTTTTTTTGTGTTTAACTTCCGACTATTGTGCACACTTGGGCTAATGCAGACGATGGGATGATTTATAGCGTATGAAAATGACAAGCCCTCGCCGGGAATCGAACCCGGGTCCTCGGGGTGAAAGCCTAGTACGCTATCCACTAGGCCTCCGAGGCGGCTACTTTCTTATAATATGACGTATAAAATAGTTATAATTTTCTGAAAACAAAATCATAAAATTTTCTTTATAAATCATTTTTTCTCAATCATAAAATTGTTCTTTGTTTCACTGATACCAAAAAAATATTTGGTGTGTGGTGTGTGTGTGTGTGTGTGTGTGTGTGTGTGTGTGTGTGTGTGTGTGTGTGTGTGAGAGAGAGAGAGAGAGAGAGAGAGAGAGAGAGAGAGAGAGAGAGAGAGAGGAGTAATATAATGTCGAAAATAAATATAAACATGCAAAGAATTACATATAGTGAATGTGGTTAAATGTTATTTTTTTACTGTTTATTCGAGATCTCTGTGGTCGATATGGTAAAGCACAGGTCAGTCTACTGGTCATTGAACCATATACCTTAAGGTTCTTAGTTCGAGCAGCAGTTGCTCCCGTTGTTTTTCCCTTACCGATAACAGTGTTCCCTCGTCCGCATTAGTCTAAATGCTATCTTAATCTTATCTTAATCTTAATCTATCTATCTAATCTAATCTAATTCATATTATATTTCTGAAAGTTTGTGTGTTTGTTTGTTTGTTTGTTTGTTATTCAATCACGCTTTAACCACTGGACCAATTGAGATGAAATTTGGTACGTATATGGTTTAAGTATCTGAGATACATATAGGCCTATTCCCGTTTTACAAAACGTCATTATACTACTTACCCAGCCCAAAATAATTATCAGTTTTTAGTTTTGTAACATCTGTTAACTATAGCTAGGTTTAATTACTGTTTACTGAACATGAGATTTAGGCACCTGAGATGGACATAGATCTAATCCCATTTTACAAATCTTAATCTATGTTTTATTTATTGCAAAATTGTTGTTTTTAATGTTACCTTTCCATCTAATAATCACAATCTGGTATTTTTCATTTAAGACTATTCAATGTTTGTAAAACAGAGTGCAGAATATATATATTATAAACAATTTTATTAGGATACTTTAATTGTAAGGTAGTATATATATTTGTGTAGTTACATTATATGAAAAAATGGTAAATATGCAGTGCAGCATCTATTGGAGTTTTCGATATTTTTCTTACTAAAATGCTTTATTATGTGCCCAAAAGCAAAAATCCAAAATATGAAAGCAGAAGTACGATAAAAATCGAAAATAAAAGTGACCAACATAACCTCAAAATTGCTACCGGCGAAAATCGGTACCGTGTTGTACTGATTTTAGACGTATTTTTATTGTTTTACTGATCTACAGATCAGTAAAACAATAAAAATACGTCTAATACGGGTTTGGATGATAGAAAACCCATTTTTTAAAAGAATAGTGCATAACCAAACTGACACGGTTGTTAGGCCTAACACGGTGATGCGTGAAAAAACCTTTATATTTTTTTAAAGATTATTTGGCTACATATCCTAACTGTCACGGTTGTTAGGCCAAACACGGTGATGCGTAAAAAAACCTTTATATTTTTTTAAAGAATACTGCATATCCTAACTGATACGGTTGTTAGGCCTATCACGGTGATGTGTGAAAAAACCTTTAAATTTTTTAAAATAATACTAAGTATATTAACTGACACGGTTATTAGGCTTAACACGGTGATGTGTAAAAAAACTTTTATATTTTTTTAAAGAATACTACATATCCTAACTGATATGATTGCTGCGCCTATGATTGTGATGTGTGAAAAAACCTTTATTTTTTTAAAGAGTATCCAAACCTTAACTGACACGGTTGTCAGGCCTAACATAGTGATGCGTGATAAATCTTTATATTTTTTTAAAGAATACTCCATAAGCTAACTAACATAGTTGTTAGGCCTAACACGGTGATGCATTAAAAGAACCTTTATTTATTTTTTTCAAAAGAGTACTCCATAACCTAACTGACACGGTTGTTGGGCCTAATACTGTTATGCATGGAAAAAACTTTATATTTTTTTTTAAAGAGTACTCCATAACTTAATTAACACGGTGATGCGTGAAAAAACCTTTATATTTTTTTAAAGAGTACTACATATCCTGACACGGTTGTTGGACCTATCACGATGATGCGTCAAAAAACCTTTATATTTTTTTAAAAAATACTAGGCTACATATCCTGACACGGTTGTTAGGCCTATCATAGTGATGCGTGAAAAATCTTTATATTTTTTTACAGAATACTTCATTAGCAAACTAATATGGTTGTTAGGCCTAACACGGTGAAGCATTAAAAAACCTTTATTTATTTTTTTAAAAAGAGTACTCCAAACCTAACTGACACGGTTGTTGGGTTAAACGGTGATGCAGGAAAAAAACCTTAATTTTTTTTAAAGAGTACTCCAAAACTTAACTAACACGGTTGTTGGTCCTAACACGGTAATGCATGATATTTAATGTATATTATGATTGCAGGCAAAGCCGTGACGGGTAACAGCTAATCATATTATATTTCTGAAAGTTTGTTTTTGTTTATTTGTTTGTTATTCAAATACACTTTAACTACTGGACCAAATGAGATTACATTTGGTGTGAACACGTTTTAGGTATCTGAGATAAACACAATACTATTCCAGTTTAATTATATAATAATGACTTTTTAATAATACAGTATTTTATTAAAGTATGACATGATCCTGTTTTAGCGTATCGAGTAGCAAAAATTTATATGTCTTGACCGAAAACCATAAATCGTATAATATTGTATATAGCAATATATTAAAATGAAATGACCTATTCTGATTTTGAAAATCGACTATAAATTTTATTGTTTACATTATAATGGCAGGCAAAGCCGCAACGGGTAACGGCTAGTCATATTATATTTCTGAAAGTTTGTGTGTTTGTTATTTAATCACGCTTTACACTGGACCAATTAAGATGAAATCTGGTACGAATATGGTTTAAGTATCTGAGATACACATAGGCCTATTCCCGTTTTACAAAACGTCATTATACTACTTACCCAGCCCAAAATAATTATTAGTTTTTAGTTTTGTGGCATGTGTTAACTGTAGTTATTTACTGGACCTGAGATTTCGGTACCTGAGATGAACATAGATTCAATCCTACTTTAAGAATCTTAATCTGTGTTTTATTTATTACAAAATTATTGCTTTTAATGTAACATTTTCAATATTTTAGTTGAAATTTTTTTCAAAACTGTCTTTAATTTGTTATTTTGTGTTGAATTTTCAATATTAAATGTAAAAAAATCCCTACGAAGAGTGCTAATTGTAAGGTAGTATATATATTTGTGTAATTACATTATATGAAAAAATCGTAAATCTGCAGTGTAGCATATCCTTATTTTTCGATATTTTTTACTAAAATGCTTTATTATGTGCCCAAAAGCAAGAATCCAAAATATGAAAGCACGAGAAGTACGATAAAATCGAAAATAAAAGTGACCAACATAACCTCAAAATTGGTACCCGGCGAAAATCAGTAACGTGTTGTAAATCGGTAAAACAATAAAAATACGTCTAACACGGGTTTTGGGTGATAAGAAACCAATGTTTTAAAAGAATACTGCATAACCAAACTGACACGGTTGTTAGGCCTAACAAGGTGATGCGTGAAAAGACTTTATATTCTTTTAAAAAATAGCCTACTAAATATCCTGACACGGTTGTTGGGCCTATCACGATGATACGTGAAAAAACCTTTATATTTTTTTAAAGAATACTACATAACCTAACTGACATGGTTGTTATGCCTAACACGGTGATGCGTGAAAAAACATTTAAATTTTTTTAAAGACTACTATGTATCCCAACTGACACGGTTGTTGGGCCTATCATGGTGATGTGTGAAAAAAACCTTTATTTTTTTTTAAACAATACTACATATCCTAACTGACATGGTTGTTAGGCCTAACACGGTGATGCGTGAAAAAACCTTTATATTGTTTTAAGGAATACTACATAACATAACTGACACGGATGTTGGGCCTATCACGGTGATGTGTGACAAAAAATATTTATTTTTTTAAAGAATACTACATAACCTAATTGACACGGTTGTTAGGCCTAACACGGTGATGTGTGAAAAACCTTTATTTTTTAAAGAATACTACATAACCTAATTGACACGGTTGTTAGGCCTAACACGGTGATGCATGAAAAACCTTTATATTTTTTTAAAGAATAATACATATCCTAACTGACATGGTTGTTGGGCCTATCACGGTAATGTGTGAAAAAAACCTTTATTTTTTTAAAGAGTACTGAAAACTTAACTGACACGGTTGTTAGGTCTAACATGGTGATGCGTGAAAAATACTTTATATTTTTCTTAAAGAATACTCCATAAGCTAACTAACATGGTTGTTAGGCCTAACACGGTGATCCATTAAAAAAACCTTTATTAATTTTTTTTTAAGAGTACTTATAACCTGACACGGTTTTTGGGCCTAATACGGTGATGCATGAAAAAAACCTTTATATTTTTTTTAAAGAGTACTCCATAACTTAACTAACACGGTTGTTAGGCCTAACACAGTGATGCGTGAAAAAATCTTTATATTTTTTAAAGAATACTACATTTCCTGACAAGGTTGTTGGGCCTATCACAATGATGCGTGAAAAAACCTTTATATTTTTTTAAAGAATACTAGGCTACATATCCTAACTGACACGTTGGTGCGTAAAAAAACCTTTGTATTTTTTTAAAGAATACCACATATCCTAACTGACATGGTTGTTGGGCCTATCAAGGCGATGTGTGAAAAACCCGTTATTTTTTTAAAGAGTACTCCAAACCTTAACTGACACGGTTGTTAGGCCTAACATGGTGATGCGTGAAAAATCTTTTTATTTTTTTAAAATAATACTCCATAAGTTAACTAACATGGTTGTTAGGCCTAACGCGGTGATGCATTAAAAAAACCTTTATTTATTTTTTAAAAAGAGTACTCCAAAACCTAACTGACACGGTTGTTGGGCCTAATACGGTGATGCAGGAAAAAAGCCTTAATTTTTTTTAAAGAGTACTCCATAACTTAAGTAACACGGTGGTGCGTTAAGAAAACCTTTATTTTAAAAAAGAAATTCACTATAACCTAACTGACACGGTTGTTGGTCCTAACACGGTGATACGTGATCTTTAATGTATATTACGATTGCGGGCAAAGCCGTGACGGGTAACAGGTAATCAGGTAACAGGTATATTTCTGAAAGTTTGTTTTTGTTTATTTGTTTGTTATTCAATCACACTTTAACTACTGGACCAATTGAGATTAAATTTGGTATGAAGACGGTTTCTGTACCTGAGATAAACGCAATACTATTCCAGTTTAATTGTATATTGGTGACTTTTTAATAATACTGTATTTTATTAAAATATGACAGGACCCTGTTTTAGAGTATCGAGTAGCAAAAATGTATATTTCTTGGCCGAAAACCATAAATCGTATAATATTGTAAATAGAAATATATTAAAATGAAATGACCTATTCTGATTTTGAAAATCGACTATAAATTTTATTGCCTACATTATAATTGCAGGCAAAGCCGCAACGGGTTAAGTATAAACGTTAAAAAAACTGTTAGTGCCCTGTTAGTGTCTAACTTTAAAACATATATTGCCTATGTATAGTGTGTTTTATATTGTTGTTTCGACAATTCAGGGAATCAGCCCTGAGTGTTTGTTATAGTATTTTCTCAGCTTTTGGCATTTAGGCCCGTGTTCTATTTGCATGTTTATGTTTCAAGTGAGAACTCTAATTGGTCCATACTCTCGAAATGTCGTAAGTTTTTTTTCAATATATACACAAATGATGGCAAATATGAATAAACACTAATAACAAAAAATGTTCCATTATTTTTAAGAATTTTAAAAACAGTGATTTTAATTTTATAAACTAACTTCAAAGTCAGATTGTTAGCAACTTTTATTATATCATACTTGAGTTGCTCGTTTAGAAAAATGTATTCCACAAATTAAAAAAGTTGTTTCTGTTTTTTTCAACTCAATTACGTTTGTTATAAAAGACAAAAATCCAAGTAGGCCGATTTAACGAAAATACAATTAATGTTCAGTGATCAAAATCTTGATTAATTTACGGAAACAAACTTTTAATTAGCTTTGAACAACTAATTATTTAATTGACCTTTAAAAGCTGTAGGAAATTGAGTTCCAAATGATTCAGTCCAGTTATTCTTAGACCATAAGGGCATTATAGACCACGTCTAGGGATTTGAAATGAGCGCTAATCCTAACCTCTAGATCACTTTTTGAGAAGTCGTTAAAGCTGAACGCTAGCGCGCACACGCACACACACACACACACACACACGCGTGCACACGCACGTACGCACGCACACAACACGTTTATTAGCCTTATCACTTTCGCAGAGAAAAACTCGTTAAAATTTTTTTAAATTGGGGGTCGTTCTATTTTTTTTAAATCATAAATTTGTATTTTACATTTTTTGAATAACGATATAACCACCGTCACTCTCGTTGGAATGTGCATAAATTAGTATTTTATATTTTCAAATATCATTGAAAATACTAAAATTAATCTGATATTATCAGGATTCGTTTTAGTACGTTCTCCTGTACAATTTGAAAATGTTCTACAGATTTTAAAGTGATTTATGATAGTGAAATCATACGTTCACAAAAGTAAAAAGGAAGATTATTGTAAGAAATTTGTTATTATTATGCCAGTAAGACGACAGGTTGCCTCCATATTTAATAAATGGATTTGAAAAATATCTTATGATGATGAATTTACTTACAGTAGCCTAGTTTGGTTAGTGATTTATTTTTGTAAAGATTTTTTTACTAGAGTCCCGAAACGAGCAGTAATAAGAAAAATAGGTAACGAAATATAATGGGGTAAGCCTTTGGGCAAAAAATGTACAATAAAATAATACTTTAATTGTGCTTGCGGTTGTTTATTTGTTTAATTCCCAGAAAATATTTTTTTTTAATGTTACTAGAAATTTACACACAGACGTTCACTAGTTAGAAATAATATGGCTATTGATGAAATGTTTTGATTGCCATGGCCTTCATTAGACCAAACGAGAAATTTACTTCTTCTTCTTCTTCTTCTTCTTCTTCTTCTTCTTCTTCTTATTATTATTATTATTATTATTACTTCTTTATTTACTTTTCCCGCTACTCATCTGATAAAAGTACAGTAGAAAAAACACTGTTATAGTTCAAGTTAAATTACGTACAGGACAATTTCTTCAAAATATAATTTCACTTTCATAATATATTATGCGTTAAAATATGCATAAGTTGGCATTTTTAATTTTTCAAATTTTGTAAAAAAAAATAAATCTGAACAGAGTCAGGGTTCATAATCCATTTTAAAAATACGTACTTATAAAATTATGCAGATTTAAAAACTAAACACGATGTCGAAAGATTTTCAAAAAAAGTGCGTTTTATAAAATATTGCGATATTATTGGTTTTTGAAATTTGTTTTCACTACGTTAACAAGACAGATGAGTGCAGCGATTATTTTAATTTGTTACATCTGCACGTTACATGCGTTACATCTGTGCGTTACATGCGTTACATCTGCACATTGCATGCGTTACATCTGCACGTTACATGCCTTACATCTGCGCGTTACATGCGTTACATCTGAACATTACATGCGTTACATCTGCACATTACATGCGTTACATCTGTGCGTTACATGCGTTACATCTGCACATTGCATGCGTTACATCTGCACGTTACATGCCTTACATCTGCGCGTTACATGCGTTACATCTGAACATTACATGCGTTACATCTGCACATTACATGTGTTACATCATATCGTTATATGCGTTACATCTGCACATTATATGTGTTACATCTGCACGTTACATGCCTTACATCTGCGCGTTACATGCGTTACATCTTAACATTACATGCGTTACATCTGCACATTACATGTGTTACATCATATCGTTATATGCGTTACATCTGCACATTACATGCGTTACATCTGCACGTTACATGCCTTACATCTGCGCGTTACATGCGTTACATCTGAACATTACATGCGTTACATCTGCACGTTAAATGCGTTAAATCTGTGCGTTACATCTGCGCGTTACATGTGTTACATCATATCGTTATATGCGTTACATCTGCACATTACATGCGTTACATCTGCGCGTTACATGTGTTACATCATATCGTTATATGCGTTACATCTGCACATTACATGTGTTACATCATATCGTTATATGCGTTACATCTGCATATTACATGCGTTACATCTGCACGTTACATGCCTTACATCTGCGCGTTACATGCGTTACATCTGAACATTACATGCGTTACATCTGCACGTTACATGCGTTATATCTGTGCGTTACATGCGTTACATGCGTTACATCTGTGCGTTACATCTGCGCGTTACATGTGTTACATCATATCGTTATATGCGTTACATCTGCACATTACATGCGTTACATCTGCACGTTACATGCCTTACATCTGCGCGTTACATGCGTTACATCTGAACATTACATGCGTTACATCTGCGCGTTACATGCGTTACATCTGCACGTTACATGCGTTACATGCGTTACATCTGTGCGTTACATCTGCGCGTTACATGTGTTACATCATATCGTTATATGCGTTACATCTGCGCGTTACATGTGTTACATCATATCGTTATATGCGTTACATCTGCACATTACATGCGTTACATCTGCACATTACATGCGTTACATCTGCACGTTACATGCCTTACATCTGCGCGTTACATGCGTTACATCTGAACATTACATGCGTTACATCTGCACGTTACATGCCTTACATCTGCGCGTTACATGCTAGTAATGCTTGTAATATTACATGGATATTAAATATTATATATATATATATATATATATATAAATATATTATTAATATTAAATATTACATGCTAGTAATATTTAAAAATAGGATTTTTAAATAGGAGTTAAAAATGTTTTTAAGAGTTTTGATAAAATTAACATGATGTTTTTAATGTTAATGAAATAGGGCTATTTCTTTAGTTTATCTACATGAAAAATTCCATAGAAACAAATTATTTCGTTTATTATCCTGCAATGTGCACTAGACATTATATTTCAAGTTTTCCTTGAAAAACGAATTATTAAACTGCTATCTTGATACAACCCATGTTGGTTATACTTAAATTATTAATTAAAAGATTAACAATTCTGACGTCTAAAACACTGATTAAACTTTCCGTAAGGAAACGTAAATTTGTACTCAATGGTAATACAGGAAGTGTCGGTAATAAGCACCTGAACAGCTGATTTCACAGCAAAACTGTTCCTTTAATAATAATTTTGAATTGAGGTTATGTTTATTGCTATTCATTATGTTGAATATAAATTATAACAAATAAATCTTTATCAATTGTATTTTAATTGAAAACGTTGAAATATTTATATAGTTTGGAATTCAAATAAATAAAAAGTTTATGTAATTAATTGTGATTTAATTAATGGTGAATGTATTGTTTTAGCGTGTACAAATATGAATAAAATGTTGTTTTTAATTTTCAAATTACATCGAGAAGAAATAACGAATCTGAAGACGGGTAGAATTCATTTACGTATTTTCAACGTGCGAAGTTTACAGTGCTAATTAATTGAAAATTTTAAACAAGGATAATGTGGACTCAGATTTTTAAAAAATGAATAAAAACAAGAAATGTTTTTTCTTTCGCTTCCATCACGTCAACGAGAATTGTGTAGCGATTAATATTTTGCCGTATTCATGTAAACGGAAACATTTAGAGTCAATGGTTTAATTGACTGGCAGCATAATCCTTTATACATGCATGTCCAATTAAGACTAATTACGTAATTAACCAAAATCTAGACTATATTAATTAATTAAGGATATCCTAACTAACTAGATAGTAATCAGCATGAATTTATTAATGTGAATTTTAATTTGAATGTAGGAAATTAGCTGACTCATAAAACAAATTGAGAAAACTGGAAGCGCAAGTTTCAGGTTAGGGGGATGATGATTTGGGGCTAGAAGATACATTTTATTAAACCCAACTATTGCGTAAGTTAATAATTAACTCGGACAAACCCTTACACATTTTTTTTGGCGAACCTAGAAATGTAGATTACCGTTTATCTAAATTTAATTATTTAAATTGTTGCCACAGAAATCAATATTAAACTTAACTATTTATAAATAAAATTGTTTTGTTCAACAACTTAAGAAAAGTTTTTAGGTAGAAAAAGGAACTTGGAAGATTGAATTATTTCGCTTAAGAATGGTATGTCAAAAAATCCTTTCTTATATGCCTCTATATTGCAAAACAAATGTACCCTAAAATTTTCAAGTCTCTAGCCATTATAGTTATGACTGTTCGTTGATAATAAATCAGTCAGGACAAGTATATATATACTTGTCCTGACTGATTTATTATCAATCACAATAATGTGAGCAAAGTTACAAACTACACTTTTACTTTTCACTGTACAAAGCTTGGTGATAGTAAAAAACTTGTGATTTTCATGGAACTTTCCGTTTTCACTTGCGGTATCTGAACAGTTAGTTTTCAATTGCGTGTTTGTGTTTTGCCCATATGTTATTAGCAAGCACGCGCGCGCGCGTGTTTTGTATACTTATTATTACAATTATTAAAAAGATATGGGTGATATTTATTTAGAAGAGGATTAGAGTGTGTTTATATTTAGTGTATTATATTTGAAACTGTCTCAATGAAATGATATAAGCGAATTTCAAAAAGTTTTTTTATCGTATTTTCTTTTTGAAGTTCTGACTTCACCATCATAAACAGTGTTAAAATCTCTCTCTCTCTCTCTCTCTCTTTCTATCTATCTACCTATCTATCTATATATATATATATATATATATATATAATTGCATCGTATATATACGAAGTAAACTCTGACTACCGGCAAATTAATTTTCTGAATTTCAACAGATAACACATTTCATTTATATGTACACACAAATTTTGATGACCTGGAGGTATTCTTTAAATGTGATTCAGAGGTCAAGATAGGCGCTCATTGTAAGGACCAGAGTATGGGTTTGGGCCTTACCATGATGGCCGCTACAATAGCTCATTTTCCAGTGAAAATTTGTTAATAAGGAGAAGAGAGATTTCCTTGTACGAGGAACAAGCTAGTTCAATGTTATTAAAGAATGAAAAATGATTTATTGGTGTAGCATCATGGGAGACCCTGACCAAAGAAGAGACCTTGAAATTAGCGCCGATCCCTGAACTGCAGACTATATTTTGAGAGGGGTGGTAAATTTACATATACATCGTGTATATACATACATACAATTTGAAACTTATTTGACAACAAAAATGGAGTTTGATAACAGTTTAGGCAAATTTCTTAAGCAGCAAAGTCCTTTTGACAGTTTAAAAATGGTAGCTGTTCCAATCCGTAAAGGATTTATAACTTTTTATTTTAGAATTTTTTGAAAATTATATTTTACTAACATGATACGATTTATAATCTGTCTAAATTAAATGTGACGATTTGAACATTAATGTTCAAAAAATAATTCCTTGTTGAATCAATCATTCTGTCAATCATTATTACACAAGTTAGCTCACAGAAAAATATAATTAGGTAGCGCTTTGAATAAACGCCCAATGGACTTTGCAAGCTATTGTTGAAAGTTGCCATGGCAACATGATGATGCGTGTCCAATACCAGACAAATGTAACGATGTATTGTTGAGAAACATTTGTATTGTAAAACAAACTCAGTATAACGTGGCGAACAATAGAACTGTTTGGACTGATTCAGAAATAGATATGTTTACCACTGGGGCATTGTTGTCGTACGGTTTACATTCGGTGAGCTTTGACGAAGGTCAAGGTTTATTTTGTTATTTCTCCTTTACTCCGGAAATTATCTTCCCGCTGATACGCAAGGCAAACTAAAATGGACATAATACAAACCACATGAAACACTATTAGCCTGATAAGTTGTGGTTTTTTTTTTCTAGGAACGTCATTGATAAGCGCAATCAAGCAAATTATTAGTTGTGCAGGCTGTTGAAACTGCATTTTATAAGGAAATAATTAATATTTTTTAAAGAAATCGTTAAAGGACGTGCTGTAACCACACAAGAAGGTTCTGCAGGCACTTTTATTCGTTACATTGTTCCATTGCATCACAAATAACGCACGTGTAATTAACAAAACGGTGACGAAAATTAATGATGAATATGTTTAGAAAAACTATTGGCTACCAGTTTTTCAGTTTCTTGCAATAGCTCATGAACTCCTTTTTCAGGATAATTACGTTTTGTTTGAATACTTATAAAATAAATTACAGCAAAATTTGATTAAAAATCTTTCATCCGATATCGAGTATATTTTATTTTCGACAGTTCTTTAACAAAAAATACCACAAAAAATTTGATAATTAAAAAATAGCCTCAGATATGAGCAAACCAGGCATACATTCTAAATTTCATTGAAATTGATCAATTAGTTGAAACTGGCGGCGGTCATGGTTTATTTGAGAGGTTTCAGTTTACTTGTAAATCATAACTACTCACATACATTCGAAGAACACAAATCCAATTTGTAAAGTAAACTATTGTAATGTTCAATTTAATAGTGTGTACTATTTAATGAGAACACTATGTAATGGTGTGTACTATTTAATGACATCTGGAAAACGTTTTGAGAGATCGTTAAAACATATGTACAGTAGTGTGTGGGTGTGTGTGTGTGTGAGAGAGAGAGAGAAAGAGTCAGTTTTTACACAATGTCGGTCCGTTTTAATTCAAACTGGGCACCAGAAAAATTCTATCAATCTTATCAAATTGATGGCCATTCCAAATCTTTAAAAAAATCATGACAACAATTTTCTGAAAATCAGATTTCACGATCTTTCAAAGTGAACATTAACATATGCCTAAATTAGTGTTTCATATTTTCAAAATCTATTCAACGGTCACTATATATTCATGGTTTATTTTTGCATTTTCACTGTAATGTGGACATTTTAAAACATGTTTATACACACTTTAACGCTTTGCAATCAGATTTTCAAAATATCAACAAAAAAAATTTAATAGTGAAACATTTTGGAATTACGTTTGCAACATTTTTAGCGGATTTCTAAAGAAAAATGAACTATTGGAGCTTCCATCATATTAAGAACAAGACCCGATACCTTCAAATGAGGACTTATTCTGCTCTAGATCATTTTTTGAGGTGTCGTTAAAATGTGTGTGTGTGTGTGTGTCTGTGTGTGTGTTCGCAATTTCGTTCCGATTTTATACAGACACAAAAAGCAATTATGATAATAGCTTCGTTAAGTTTGGTAACCAGAAAAATTAGTTTAACAGTTTGAAAATGGCGGCCATTTCAAATTTAAAAATTAAATATTTTCAAAATCTGATTTCATCATCGTAATTACTGGTGAAATCGGCATAAATTAACATTTTTAATTTAAAAAAAATTATTGAAATTAAGAAATTTCTTGACTCGGTCAGGGTTTGTTTTTGTATTTTAAATGTAATTTGGAAGCTTAAAATTTCTGCAATAGTGATTACGATAGTGAAATTAGAATTTCAAAAAGGGAAAAATAAGAAAAAATACTTTTGAAAATTCTATTCCATCACGTTAGCTGTGTGCTGCGATTATTTTAAATGTTATTTCCCATTTCCAGTTTTTACAAAACCTGTGTTTCACAATATGTACTTCGTTTTTCTGAATAAAAACGTACAACGCAAAATTCTTTTTTCAAATTAACAAAATAGAAAAAGCGCACCGTACACGCTAGGACTTTCCTTGAGTGGGAACTGTTTAATTGTCTACCTTACAACCTGCTGACACCGGATACGTTTCTCAATGTCGACTTGTCTGATTTCTTACTCGAAATAAAAACAAGTTTACAAAACAACAGAATGAATCATACACTACTTGAAGTTCGCAGTGTTGAATTAGCTTCGTCCTAAGCAATGACATTGCAAAGCAAGAAATGCTGCAAAACATTACACTACCTTTATTGGTTTCAATATTTTTCGTAAAAAAACTAGAGAATCTTCTCCGTAACATTGGCCTAATTTTTCAAATTTCTTTGTTTAACAAAATTTTCTCAAATCAAGATTATGTACAGTTTGAGAATATTTTAGAAAAAAAAACAAATCAACGGCTGCCAAGGTGAAATTGTTTTATGTACTTACTCCCAAGCCGACATTTTTCTCTACACTAATTACAATTATGAATTTTCGTATATCTGATATAAAGTTTTCACTCTGACAATCATATATACTCTGACGACTACATTTTGGAAAATCTGGAGGTTTTTTCGGTAGTTACTGAATTGTTTTTAAGGATTAATTAACTATAAACCGTGCTTGTGTACATAAGACCGAAATTTTCGCAAAACTTGGGCGTTCGATATATTCGTTAGTATTGAGTACAATAAAATAAAACCGTAACAGTGAAATACATACGTATGCATAAATAAATTAAAGAGAAAAAATTAGACTATAAAATATTAAATCTAAACCACATATCGCTCTGTAATATTTAATTAATTTTTCTAGACATCATATATACAATCTTCGATAAATGTTGTACATAACCTAAAGAGAAGCAAAAGCTTTTCCTATAAAATTTCAATCGGTTCAATTATAGCCTAGTACAAGCCTACGACGGGAACAGCTGTCCTGAGCAGCTGATAATGATTGGCTTTGTGATCTCACCGTACCTCTAGCTAATACTACTTTCACTCGTTCGCTCTATATACTCACAATAATTATTCTACATAGCTTACACTGAACAACATACGTAATAACGTAAAAACATTAATTGGCTTCATGGACCGGAAAAGAGAAGAATACCTTTCATCGTCCCACCCAGATGGTGAAGTCGAATTGAAGACCCAAGGAATCTGGTTTTGAGAATCCAAAGCTTATTAGTGTTGAGTATGTTCTACTGTACAGGGCTTACTTCGGAAAGAAAGAAAATTCTTTGTAGCATGCAGCTGTCTGACGCGTTGTTAAAGCGAATTTTTTAAATTATTTTTCTCTACCTTACCCTTTTTTGAAATTCTGATTTCACTCTCATAATCTGCATTACAGTCAGCACATATCAGCATTTTAACCTTTCAAATTACGTAGAAAATACAAAAATGAACCTTGACCACCATCAATTTAAATTTCATAATTTCTACGGATTTTGTAAAAACAAAAAGCTAATCTATGCAGTTTTTAAAGTGGATTACGATGGTGAAATCAGATTTCAAAACAGTTTAAGTAAAAACAATTTGTCGCCATTTTGACAATGTTGAAACAATTTTTGCTGATTAGCAAAATTGTCTGAGCTATTATCAAAAACAAACTTGTGTGCGCAGTCTGAGTCAAATCCGACTAAAATTGCGGACGTGAGCGTGTCAAAACTTATACATGTACATTAACAATTTTACGCCTCTCAAAAACTAATCTAGGAGTCAGGAGCATCGTTCATTTCAAGGATCTGAATCTGGGTTTTACCATGATGGCTATTCCAATAGCTTATTTTTCCAAAAAAATTCTCTAATAATAGAAGCTTTACTTTTAGTCGGACCAAAACAAAACATTTTAGCCATTATCAGGATAAAAATCCATTTCAGAAACTATTAAACAATATCAAATTCAGTTCAATAATCTCAATATTTTAAAGATTTTTGAATAAATAAAAAAACTCATTTCGTCAATAGTACTTACAGCGAATTGTCATTTGAAAATGAGTAATTGGAGCTGCTCATTGTAAGACACAGACAAAGGATCTTGAATTTGCAACAGATATTATTTAGGTCTTACACAATTAAACTTAATGAGTACTTCAATAAGTCTGTTGGCAACATTGCTTTTGTTATGAATTGCGACGGATGCTTACTTGAATCAGCTGATTATGAAACTTAACCACAATGCATAATTAGTATTGTTTGGTAATTTAGCAATGGCTACTTATAAAATTTTATAAATATATAAACTATGCAATATTGTGAGTGTGTATGAGTGTTTTTATAATATCTCTGTAATATTTTCAAAACCAGATTTTTAAAACAGACATTTCGTTTGAGTACTTAAGAGGCTCCATTTTGGTTCCTTTTAAATTATTAAATTTTAATTAAATATAACTTGTATAATGTTTTTGTACCAATTGCTTTGTAGGTAACTGCCACATTGTAATCATAATAACAAGTATTGTAGTACGAAAAATTTTACAGAACGATCAAAAGCTAAACTCAAAAACTTTGTTTGTTTAAAATTAATTATTATTCCTTATTTTGTTAAAAGTTACTTCTGTAGTTCAGTTTTTCATTAAAAGTATTTATAGTCTGTTTTTCTTTTAAAAAATTAGTTTGAAACCTCTCTTCCACATTCGTTCTACTGATCGATTCCATTATTAAAATCGAGGGTAATTAAAAAGCTGTCCTATTAGTCAGCTTGATTGAAATAGAGAAAATATTTCCAATTTTGAACATTTCAAAGGGATAAAATCAAGAGTGACAATGTTTGAAATTTGAATGTGAGTGGAAAATCAAAGCTCTTTTTAGGGCTTATAAAATATAGTTAGTGATAATTTTGTTAACTGTTAATTTTTTTCTTGGAGTGTTTGTAATATTTTTTTTTAAGAAAGGGCGGAGTGTTTTGCATCCGAAAGACACATAGTTACAGTGGGATTTTTGCACTCCCTTACCTTGACAAATTATGAAGTTGTACTCTGAGTAGTGTCCAGCCAACTACAAATGACCATGGGTCACGCTATGTCCGTTAATTTTACCGTTTCAGCAGCATTTCAAATCTTGAAATTTTTCTTATACTTTTAAAAAAATATGATTTTTGAACATAAAAACTACATATATGGTCATTTAAAATTTTTAATTTCATTAAAAATATAAAAGTAATTGTGACTGTGATGAGAAATAATATTACTACTTTCAATATAATGTGAAAGTTTAATATGCTAGTTTATACCGATTTAATTTGAACTTAGCACACAAATTGATTTTGGTAATAGTTTCAAGTTCGTTTTCCATCAAAATCCGGTAGGCAAATTTCAAAATACTGGTAGTCATTTCAAATTTTTAAAAACATAACTTTTTTATCTTACATTTATATAAAATCTAATTTCACCATCGTAATTTGCACGAAAATGTGCATAATTAGCATTTAAAATTTTCAAAGTCAGTTAAAAATTAAAAATACTAATACATGCAGATTTTTAATTCTGATTAAAATGATAAAATCAGATTTAAAAAATGCGTGATAAAACAACTGTTGTTGCCATACGTATTTTAGGCTACTTTAGAGATTCTCGAGTTTTGGAACATTTTGAAAATGAACCATAACAAAAAAAAACATTTTAAACCGGGATTTTTGTAACGTTTTCCGTTTTGTTTAAGTGCCTCATAGCATAAAGCGTGATAATATTATATATGACTTATTATAAATATTAAAGAGAGTATTCAAAAAGATTTTTCAGACACATCTATCCGGTGTAAGAACATATAAAGCTCAGGCTTGACCTCTCAAAGAGAATAACAGCTTACACGTGCCACAGCAGGTTTTAATGTCGTCACTGAATTTTCCTTTAAAATCTTCTCCGTTATTTATCTGCCATAAAACCGTTATCGCGATCTATTTGTGCGAATGAAATTCAAGCTTTATATCCTGTTTATTTGAGAAACAATTAATGATGAATTGAGACCAGTTTAGTTCTTCCGGCAGAACCGTTTGTTATTGTTATATAAAATTAAAACAATTAAATTACTTCGAACTTTAATAGACGTAATTTTGGGAACTGTAACCGGCCTACTGTTTACATATATTGGGCCAACTTGTAATTCCGGCCCAATTTACACGAATATCGCAGTTTTACATTTTGTTCGAAAATTTTTCCATATTAGAAACTTTTCATTGAAAATTATCAAAACGACCTGTCATTATGATAAGACCTAATCAACGACACCTTCACTTATAAGTGGTGTGTGTGTGTGTGTGTGTGTGTGTGCGCGCGCGCGTGTTCTAAAATTTACGATTGGTGCCTATTAACTCATTCCGGGTATGAGTTCCTACCTTCATGGCCGCACCCATTGCTCATTATCAATGCAAATAATCTAGAATGACAGAAAATTGTAACCATTACTTTTAAGACTTTTTTAATTTTTGTAATTTTCAAGAACAATAGAAAATATAATTTGTCATATTATTTTCTTAATATACGATGTAAACAGTTTTGGTTATTGTACTAAACTCGATTTTGATAGATTGTGTTCAGATTTCTTATGCAAAAAAAAAAAAAAAAATTTTTTCTGTATGTCTCATGCACTAAAAGAATTGATTACTTCGATGAAATTTGCCTCTTGAGTAGGGCCTACAGTTTGGCCAAATGTCATAAAATGTTTTTAATTTTCCAAAAAAATTTTAATTTCTTGAAAACAATTGCTAAAAACTTTAAAATGACTAATAAAAAATTTATTTTTTCAAAAAATGAAAGAGAATGATAGGTTTAGTTCCTAACTGCATTACTAATTACATGACGAATTATAAGTATTAAATACATTTCTTTTCAATTGTATATTAATTTTTATTTTAAGATATTGTTGTTGTACTTGATTACGAGGAATATAAAGAAATAAAGTGTTGTTTGTTTTAAAATGTTTTTTATAATTACATAAACTTACTCAGAGGAATGAATTGTTTAAGGTCAAACAATTCTAATGTAATTAAAATTGTTGCAGTCGAAATGTTTTTATTTTGAGACCGCAAAACGGCTAAAGACTCCAGAGGGCGGTACCCTACAAGTGTCCAATAAAAGTTTCATACGAGATTGGTCGTTTCCTTCTAATTAAAGAGTTTAATAGAAGACATTAGTACAAGCTAAACGGGTTTGCCAGATTAATAATGTCGGAATGCAAAAGATCAATCAGAACTAAGCAGAGGCCACTCAGTAAATTAAATTAACTGCATTGAAGTGAATGTACAGTTTTACTGCTTAGTTTCAACAGTTTGCCCAATTTACCGTGTGCCTGTAACTAAGTTGTGGCAAACCACCAAATAAAATAATGTGACTAACTGTTTGGGATACTTCCAAAATAATTAGGAAATGTCTCAACCTCTGTTGTTTGAATTCAGACTTGTATAAGTTTTACTGCTTCGAGATCAGAAGTTAAGTAATCAAATAAAACCTATATTTATCAGTATATCAGTATTTATGTATATACTGAATATACATTGAAACTCCTTTGATATCAAGGAAAATTAGAACACTTATAATAGTTTCAGTAATATTCTTTTTTATTCCATCACATATATTTTGCCGTGAAGCATTTTCAGATATCATAGTGAAGTTAAAAATTGTATTGTTGCAAAAAACCTATTGTTTAATGGTTTTCCCGTCCTACTGTTCACTGACAATTCTTCCTTTCTTTACCTTCTCCCTTCCAGTTTTATCATCAACCGTATTACTATACAAGCACACCTTATAATTTCAACTTCACTATGTCTGAAGAAGCCAATGAGATCTGATTATGTCATGGAATAATTTTTTTTATGTGAAACTATTTCAAGTGTTCTATATTTTCTGAACAAGTAAAACTTGCTTACTTTCAATCAACAACATATAGGAAGAAGAAGAAGAAGGATAGAAAAGAAGAAGAATATAAAAATAATCTCAATATATAGGGGATATGAAAATTCCAACATTATATTTCATGTGATATGAATTGGTATTTTCTTCCATACATAATACAATACCACAACTGCCCTATTAAATTTATACAAGTTATATTTAAATACCAGGCAGTCAATGTCGTGGCCAACACTCAAATCCTAGTATCGACGTATCGTTAGTCATATCGAGAATACCATACGCGTCCAGGCAACACTCGTTCCGTTGACCACTTTGTCCTAAATACGCCCAAAACTGTCTCCTCCGCTTTTGTAATGGTATCCTTTCCCATGTCTTTTGTAAGGCCACTATTCCACATCCATTCTCCATATTTCAAAATTATTCGATTATTTGCATCTTGATATTTTATTCATTATGGTGTATCCTCATTATATGAAATGGGTGATAAGTAAAAACAGCTTCTTAAATTATTTCTCACAACGTAACGGATCCCGCCGAGGAGGTATTATGAGGCATCATCTGCTAAACAGCTTACCTCTCGTAGTTATTTTGGAGATAAATAGAGTAGAGATTATACTATCTGTGAATTATTGGTATCTGTGAAAACTGATAATGTTACTTTCCAATAGCTGTTAAATAAAACAGAATAACTGTGAATTATGAAATAATGTTCTTAGCTGACCTCCTATGTAGCTATTGCGTCTTCATATAGGCTAATATAATTTTTTTTTTAACGCTATTAATGGTACCTATTTATTTACACAATTCTAAAACTACTTGCATTAAAAGCATGCACTACACTAAATAAATAATACCAACAACCAGCTCAATATGGCGGGAAAGAACTGTGGTACGCACGTAGTTAGCAATATCAATATTTATTTCCTCCCAGTAATTCCAAAATGTGAACTGTGAAAATTTTCGGAATTTCGATTCCGGAAATTCAATTTACAATTCGTAGTTAATAACAGTTAAACTCAGCCATTCTCTATTAGATAAATATGTGAAATCAGACCATCTGTGAAAAAGTAGCAGTTCTGTGATATCGTTATCATTTCTGACGTAGAGCCGAATATAGATCGTTTGTTGATTGTATTGTTTTGAACAGCTTGCGATTTTCGATATGGCACCGTTCTGGTCAAAGAGCAAAGAGTTTGTATTGTTTTGTTGTAAACTGAACAAAACCGCTACTGAAACCTGTCAAATTTTGCTTCAAGCATTTGAAATGATGCTTAAGGAAATGAAGGACTTTTGAATGGTTCAAGCGTTTTAAAAAAGTGAGTCTGTTGAAGGTTAACAGCGATCGTAGAGGCCATCAACCGCATCACTTGAGAAAACATTGTTAGAGTTTTGGAAATCATCCGTCGGGCAGAAGACAAACCATTCACGATATGGCTGGAGTTGTTGCAATGTAGTATGGGGCATGGCAACGCATTTTGTCTCTTAACATGAGAAGAATAGCAGCCAAGTTTGTCCTCCGACTTTCAACACAAGCCCAGCGTGG
The DNA here is from genome assembly GCA_022606455.1 of Callitettix versicolor. NCBI lineage: Eukaryota > Metazoa > Arthropoda > Insecta > Hemiptera > Cercopidae > Callitettix > Callitettix versicolor. The sequence continues at coordinate 84,693,299 of CM040189.1, forward strand.
TAGAAGAGTGCAAGTTTGTACTGAGCTCCAACCGACGATTGCAATGGATTCAAGCTTTTTTTACAGGTGATAAATAGCTAGGTTATGATCTGGAAGTCAAACAGCAATCGTCTCACAGTTGAAGATGTCAAAATCTTCAAGACCGAAAAAAAGCCCGTCAGATTGGTTGTAACGTGAAAGAACCTCTGAAGTCCATCTGGTCAATAGTGCTTCTACTACCTCGGTGTTTTGAGAGGACTGAGGGAGAATATGCAACGAAAATGGCCGGAGCTGTGCACCATGACAATGCATCTTGTTAAGGCAGTTTTTGGCCAAAAACCAGAGACCACTTGTACCCATTCAATGTACTCGCTGGACCGTACGACTTTCTAAATCAAGCTAAAGGAACGTCAATTCCATGCTGCAAAAGAGATCCAAAAGGAATCGCAAGTGGTTCTAAGGAAGCTTATTTCAGCGTACTTCAAGCAGTGCTTCTATTCGTGTCAGAAACACTAGCAACAGATGGCAGTAACGCAGTACAGATGCGTTACTACTTATAAGGAAAAAATTAAATTTCTGATCGCAAATAAGTTCTTTTGTTTTTTTTAAACAATTCCTGGAATTTTGGGCTACAATATCTATACTACACATGTATTAAAATAATACACCAGTGTTAGAAATACACTCAATAAGTAAAGCCAAAAATAATTGTGTATCCTCTTTCGTTTTATTCGAAAATTTCAGATAAAAGTTCACAACAAAATGTTTATTTAAAACAATTGATTGGCCGGTGACGATTTCATTTCCTGCAACAAACAATGTTATTTTCTTCGACGACTGTTTCGGTTTGGAGAACACAATATTTCGAATCACGGGTAAAATGTCACAAGTTTAAACAAAACACGCATCACTCGACGGAAATTAAAACGTGTCCACTCATCCCGGTTCACAACAACAAAGCCTATTTATACATAACGTAGCTTCAGAAATTAAAAACAAAATCTATTCCTTTGTTTGTTTTACCTTTTTTTAAATAAAAAGTACTTGATTATTCTCTTTGTACTGTAAAAGAGATTACCTATGTAGACCCATATTTAATTTTAATATATTTAAATTTAATTAAGGCAAAATAACGTGTAACAATAAAATATAAGAATTCTTATATTTTATTATTGTGATTTTATTATTGTGATTACAATTGTCTTTTTTTGTTGGTAAAAAATCTGTCCGAAATTAACCTAAATCATTAATCAGTTTTATTTAAATTATAAGGTCATGATTTAGGCATCCAAGAATTAATAAAAAAAGATCTGATTTTAATTTTTAAAGTCACTTAAAGTCATTTGTGTATATAGAATAATCACGACCTAAAAGACAGTGTGAATAAATATTTATTCTCAAGTGTTTAACCTAAAACATAAAAAATTAATGAAAGCAAGATTCGATTCTTATATATATATATATATATATATATATATATATATATATATATATATATAAACAAAACTAAACCTTAAAACCAGGGAAACATAATCAAAGCTTAAGTTATATATTAAGTGGTTTAAATAAATATGAAAATTGATCTGCAAAACCACATATCAATAATAATAATAATAATAAAGATAAACATAGCTGGCAAACACTAGAAAAAAATGGAAGATGTCTGCCATTCGCAAACAACGGATTGACTAAATGGCTAACAATTCTAAAATTCCTAGCTTTGACTTCACTGACACATACATTTTTAAAGTTAAAACGAAATTCTTAGCGAATTTTCATTAGAAAAATGCGCTATTGGAGCGATCATTATTGTAAGACCCAAAACCTAGTCCGTGAAATAAGCACCGACCTTAACCTATAGATCACTTTGTTTGTTTGTTTGTTTGTGTGTGTGTGTGTGTGTGTTTGTGTGTGTTTTAGCACGCCTAAGTCCTCAGTTTTGGTCCAATTTGATTAAAACTTGGCACGAAAATTGATTATCGTAATAACTTGAAAAATTTCGTTAAACAGCAAAATTCGTTCAAAAGTGTCAAAATGGCGGCCATTTTAATTTTTTTGTCTGAAATGTATTTAGTCCGATTTCATCACCGTAATCAGCGTTAAAAACTGGCTTTTTAAAAGTTAAGCATTTTGAATTTTCAAAATCCGTAGAAATTAAAGAAATCTATTTGGACGGCTGTCAAGGTTCAAATTTTTCTATTTTCGTATGCAGATTGTATTTCCTATTATAATAATGAAATCAGAACTTAAAAATGGTAAGATAAAAAAAATACTTTTGGAAATTCACTTCTATCAGCGATTTATTTTAATTTATAACATTTTATTTTAGTTTTAGATTAGTTTACTTTTAATAAATTAATGTAGCCACACAAAGCCTTACTTTTACATTGGTTAGGGTTTTCCGTTGATTTTATTTAGCGAAATTTCAATTACTTTTCGTTTAATTTGGTCGTTGTTATTTCGCTATTTGCACTGGTTTGCTTCTTCTCTACTGAATTTGTACAGTTTTCAATTACCTTTTCTGTTCTAATTTTTATTTAACTATGACTGATATTTGTGTTAATTTATTCTCATACTTAGGTTATTTTTTCTAGCCTGTCGCATTCACATTATACTCCAAATACCATTTTTAGTATACTGAGTAACATTTTAATGGTTTTATTTCAACGATACACTGCGTAACAGTGTTTTTTTTTGTATAAAAGTTGTTAAATTTTTTAAAATTTATCTGATCTTATTCCTGAAAACAACGAAAACAAACAATTCGCAGCCTGTCATCAAAACAAACTTCGAGTTGTTTTAGTCTGTTCTGAATCAATGTGTTTCTTTTGTTTCAGTTTTGGAAATATACCAAAACATTAAATTGGTCACGTATATTTGGTAAGTTGCCATAAGCTAATTTAATCTCGGTTGTTGCAGAATGTCGTAGCTTTGAAAGTGTATTTAAATTTACAACATTGTTTAACCAGATTCTAGATTAGCCAACTTTAGTAAATCTTACTTATGTTTATAGTTTTAAATGAAATTCGTTGTACACATTGTGTTTAAAGTGGCTGTAATATCTGTGAAGCTTTAAAAATACTTGTAGAATTAAATAAACGATTTTTTTTACGTGTTATGTGTTGTAAACGTTCAAGTTTTTAAACTTTACACATTCATAACAGAGCAGCGATAAATAATCTTTAAATTAAAATCCTTGAAAATTGTTCATTAAAAAGTCATGTATTGTTTCATAGTGAATGCAAATATTTATATTTATATTGTACTAGTTATAGTACTTAGAATTGCCCGAGGGGGGATAATAAACAATTTGATTGTACACATTATTAGCCTATATTTTAACATTATTTTGAGAGTATGCGTGTATATGTAACTAGCAGATACTCGTCACAGCTTCGCTCACAGCTATATTTTTTGCTAAAACATATTATAAATATAGTAATTATACCCTATTAAATAATTATTTGAATAAGTTACAAGTTACCTATAAATATAATATAACAATATTAATTATATCAATACTCTTAGAAAATAATGTAGTAATAATAGTTCTTATTGAACGTTTAATTTAACGTATGTTAGGAACTGAAGACAGAATTGTTTGTACTTATCATTCCTATAATCATCATTCATAGTTAAACAAAGGGATTTCTAATCTGGAATGAGATGCACATGATTAGTAGGGGATTCCATACACTGAAGTAGTAAAAAATTTTAATTAATATAAAAATCAATGGTAATAATAAGTTGGACCATCGTTTTAAATTGACTATACGATGTACAAAAATACTGAAGTGAATACCAAAATATTTGAATTTAATTTGAACATAACCTCCTCAAACCCCACGTAACCATAAAGAAGTCTAATTACAACAATGAAAATGTCACTGATGTTATTACTACTGATTAATGCTGGAGCAATAAAACATTTTAACTAATATAAAATCTCTGGTACGAAAGGATCCCACAGAACTGGAGTACAGCGCTAATACACCCCCTGCGATAAGACCGACCCGAACATCTACAGAGGAATCTCACTGCTGGACGTGACATATAAGATATTCTCCAAGATACTGCTCTGGAGGATACAAGGCCAGCTGGATCGGGAACTAGAGGAATACCAAGGCGGCTTCAGACCAAGCAGAAGCGGACCGGAACAGATAATAGCTATGAAATGGGTAATCGACCACCACAATTGGAGGAACAGGGATCTCATCATAAAGTTCGTGGAATTTAGGAAGGCTTACGATTGTATTCACAGAGAATCCATACTGAATACTCTAAAGGAATTCTGCCTTAACGATAAACTAATCAACCTCATAAAAATCACACTACAAGACACGATGTCCAAAGTAAAATTCCGAGGAGAGGTGTCGGAACCTTTTGAAATAAGAACGGGTCTGAGACAAGGAGATGGCCTTTCCCCCTTTTATTTAACTGCGTACTAGAAAACTTTATCAGAGAGTGGAACAAAGTCAAAGGGCAAGTAAAAAAATTACTGAACTACCAGTTGAGCACAAAAATCAAAAATAATTGGCTCAAGGAGATAGAACAAGACCTGGAAGACCTAGGGATAACCGAGGAACAGTTGAGGAATGGAGAGGTGAAAGCCATACTCAAGGACAAGAAAATGAAACTCAACTTTAGACAAGCAAGCGACCGAAAGGGCATGACAATCTCAGAAGAACTTAGGAAAAGGTGATCACGAAGTCTGAAGAGATACTGGGAGGAACAACGCGCCAAGAAGATAAGACCTCACTAATGACTGAATGTGCTCCAGTGTGGGCCCCAACAAAAAAATCTCTGGTAACAATAAATTGAACCATCGTTTTAAATTGCCTATATGATGTGCATTGTCGTAAGAAGGTATCCTGAAAATTTGAAACCTCTAGCAATAATAGTATCGGCTGTACATTGATTATTAAAGTTGGGCTGGGTAAGTACTTTAATAGCATTAAAGTCAAATTTCTGCAAAATCCTTTCTTAGTGCACCTCTTCATTGTTGTAACAATTTATCCTATTAATTTAAAGTCTCTAGATATATAATAGTCTCGGCTGTACTTTGATTTCTAAAGTTGGGCTGGGTAAGTAGTTTAATAGCGTTAAAATCAAATTTCTGAAAATCCTTTCTTAGTACACTTCTACATTACTGCACGAAGATACTCTGAAAATTTCAAGTTTCTAGCTATAATGGTCTCGGATGTACGTCGATTATTAAAGTTGGACTTGGTAAGTAGTTTAATGGCGTTAAAACCATTTTTTTTTGAAAAATCCTTTCTTAGTCCACACGTAAACGATGAAACGAAGATTCTCACCAAATTTAAAGTCTGTAGCTTTTATAGTTTTAGTTGTGCGTTGATTACGAATCAGGAATTCTTTTATAAATAAATACATATACATACATACATACATATACATATATATATATATATATATATATATATATATATATATATATATATATATATATATATATACATTTCTATTGGTAGATTTCAGTAAATTAATCTTCACTTTATAAAAGTCAAAATTTAAATAAATCCAATTGTCAAAACAACAGCACTATCTATCGGATTTAATTCAAACCAGACTCTAAGCAGATTAGTAGGTGGAAAATAGTTTTTTAACTTTTCAATAGCGGATATTTTTCATTGTATAGGCAACTACCAGAGTAAGTTTTTTTAGTAGAAAAATAATTATATTATAACTGAACTTACCTTAGGTGCTTGTAGTTTTGTGTAGACATTATCTCACTTGTTTTCACTTTATAAAAGATAGAATGTAATTAAACCCAATTGTCAAAACAACAGCACTACATCTTTCAACACAGTAATTGGTGCAATATACGCTTTTACAGAAAGAGTTGTGGCGACGAAATCACTCTCTAAACATTCCTAACACCAACAAGAACAAACTGTGAAATTTTCAGTGAAACCTTTTCATTGTATATTCCATATATACTGTACCACATGATTTTAAAAAAATTCAATTTCAATAGCTTATTTCATAAAAAAAGCCTTTTTTGAGTCGCAGTACATTTTTAAGAAATTAAAATTCACTGAAAATTATTTTTGTTTTAAAAAATTCAATTAAAATTATTATTTTTCTTCCAGTAAGACAAATTTATAAAATATAAATATGTTATTACTTTTTTAATAAAACTAATAATTATTATAAGCCCTAAACATTTGTGGCAGGAAGCGGTTCATAAACTAACGAAAGAACATAGGCCCTAAGCCCTTTCATAAAAAAAAAACTTAAACAATTGTAAGATCTTGAAGTTAAATATGGAGTACAATTGAAAGAATGAAAAAAAATGCATTCGTTATTGCACAAAAATTTTTTTATTTAACAAATGGAACACTAAATATAACATTGGCGTTTATATATGAGGATCAGTATTGTACTGAATTAATTGTTTCAGTGTAAGAACTGTACAATTATTAAGCTCCATTCATTTAATCCGTTCAAAGTATAAATTTTCTTTTTTTTTTTTTGGTGTTGAACGTCCGACTATTGTGCACACTTGGGCTAATGCATACGATGGGATGATTTATAGCGTATGAAAATGCCAAGCCCTCGCCGGGAATCGAACCCAGGTCCTCGGGGTGAAAGCCTAGTACGCAATCCACTAGGCCACCGAGGCGGCTCAAAGTATAAAGAAAAGACTTTACAAGTATGTTTAAAATATAATATATGTTTATGAAAAGAATATAAGTAAGTTACACATACTTTTTTGCATACTTTCTCGCTATTCTTAGTATAAAAAAATTTCTGTTATTAAACTAAAAATAAAAATAATAAATCATGTTTCTTCTTCTTTTTTTTTACTTTAATTACGATAATTGTTTCGGAAACATAACAAGAGTTTTTAACAACATAACCTGAAACTTATTGTGGCTTATCAGCTGTTCAATAAAATCAGCTGATCTTCACAAATAAAACAACCGATCTTTTAATATAACTACCAAAATGAAATTAACGTTTCATTTCATATTATATAACTCCTTCGTTATTTCCGTAGTGTAGCTTGTATCTCACACGCACAAGGTCTATGGTATGATCTCGGCGGAAACACGGAAATTTTTAATTATAATTAATTTAATATGAGACTTGCGACGCGCAAAATATACTGGCATATATCAATATAAACATGTTTCTTGCTTCAAGTGTCCCGTAAAATCCAACATCAAAACCTGCCCTAAAACATGATACACTTTAAAATGTTCGGTGAAAGAATCGTGTTTGAGATATGATGAAGAATTCGTTTTCAGGACTCGAAAAATTCTCACTCCTCTCTCTCCCCCTCTCTTCCCTTCCTTCTCTTCTGTCCTTCTTTCTTTATACTGTATAAGGATTCAAGGTTCAAGTCAGTGAAACAAATTTTAAATAATGGAGTTCCGAAATTTTGCGATTCGTGAGTAAATCGGAAAAATCTTATTTCCTTGGTTTTATACAATTTACTTTCAACCCGTAAATGTTTTTGTTTTAAATTAGTTATACTGACTTTACACACACACACACACACACACACACACACACACACACACACACACACACACACACACACACACACACACACACACACACACACACACACACACACACACACACACACACACACATACATACATACATATATATATATATATATATATATATATATATATATATATATATATATATATACACACACACACACACACATACACTTCTAGATTCTGAATTAGATTTTTTAACAATAAAGTATGTTAGAAAATTTGTATAATGTGTTTTGCACTATTTATTTAGACTGTTCCTTTACTTTAAACAATTTTAAAAATTACGGACTTCTTAACTACAGAAGTCAAGTTTAGACTTCAGTTAAATATGGACTGTAGCAGAATCACCAAGTAGTATACGGCGATTTAAACTTTACATCCAAAGTTTAATAGTAAAATATTAAACTTGTTATATTAATAACTATAATAGTATAGTTATTAATGAAATACGTACGATTTCAGGTTACTGGCATAATACTTTATGCCAGTAATGAGGACGAGGGATTAATGTTAAGGATAAAACGGGAGTAACTGCATTTCGAATCTATAACCTTGAAATGCGCAGTTCAGAAACGCAGCAGCCACATCGAGCACATCCACTCTTTCTTATACTTGTCAAAAACTGAAGACCTTCAATAATTTAATAATTTTGTAATGTAACTTACTTTAAGTGTTTAAAGATACGTTACCGAAGCAGATATCACTGATGATACAAATTACTAAAAAGATTAATACAAAAAATAACTTTGTCTTTGGGTGCAGTCCTCCTCGTAGAGATATGGGTGAGTTAGTAGTTGAATAAATGAATAAGAAATAAAAAAAAGATTTCTTGTACATTTTATTTGTAACATTCTTATATTTTACAACAGAGTAAGCTTATTTATATTTTTTATTAGAGGACATTTAGGTCAATTTCAAGGAAAACACATATTAGCTTAAGGTAGCAAAGAAATACAGTATACATAATATCACCTTTCGTCTTTATACTTCAGAGTTGTTTGTTATATATATATATATATATATATATATATATATATATATTTCTTTAGCGTACAAAATATAATGTGTTCATGCAATATGTAATTACTATTTGTTTTCACATTTTTTACATCATACTTTTCAAAACTAATATAAAAGAAACAAAAAACATGAATTGAAACATAAAATGGCAACATTGCTGTAAAAATGTCATATGTTAAACTCAGTCTTTTTAAGGAATCGTTTTATCATAAAGCAAACCCTCGTAAATTAAGAATTTGAACTTGATTTTAAAGTTGTTATTTTGACTTCCACGGTTTTTATTTGTTTTGTAAAAACATAAAACTATTTGAAATGGATTTTTATCAAATTTCCAAAACTAAATAAATAACAGATTTATTTTACATTTTAAAAGAAATAATTGAATGAAAAATTGAAAATAATACACATTTAATTTGTAGAATTAAAAGACTGTAAGGAATTTACGATTTAATTTAAAAGTCAATAAATATAACGTTCATCAAAAATATATGTATACAAATTAATAACTGTTAATTTTTTTATATTGATTTATAAAAACTTTAAGTTTAAAAGTAATTAACTGTACTTTTACATAATTTTAACGATAAAATAAGACGAATTTTCATTTACTAATTTAATTAATTATTATACTACATTAATAATTTTCAATTTATATGTATACGAAAGTGGTAGTTTTGCTGTGTAAGTCATTTTATTACTTATATATCGTTACGATTATTTTTCCATTTTTCGGGCAAAACTAAATAGAGTAAAAATGATTTTTGCTTTAAAAAGAATTATTACTAACCACGAACACAAAAGTCTGGACTTTTCGCATTTTATTTAATTTTAAAAATAGTTAACAATTAAACACTTTCACCGTTCAAGAAGCTACTGCGTTCTGTTAGAAAAATATCTGTACAGTATAAACAATTTGAAAAGCGAATTTGATACATTTAAGTTATAACTAAAAATAATACAAAAAAAAAACATAAATAAAAATGTGAAACTTTAATAATGTTGATAGTAAATTAGTTATATAAATATGGCCTAATATTAAAAACATTATATGTATAAAGTAACCTTTTTTGTAAATTACTATCTTATGAAGTTTATGTTTTCATTCTGAACCTCTTTTCATCCATATATCACTGAACGCGAGTTTCATCTTTTTATCATACTTTATATTCTTTATTAAGAACTTTCTATAACTCTAGTAAAAAAGCAAAGACATGGACTCTATAGTACGCTGTCTTTAACTTTAATATTTGTGAATCATCTTAACTTATTCATAAAACTTGAGTGCTTCTGTTGTATCTCTTAATAAAAAAAACCCATAGTTGTGGTTCAATCATAAAAACAGCTTGCAAATACAACAGTAAAATCAGTTAATTATTTTAAATATTTTTAAAAGTGATTACTAATAACAGTTACTATATTTCTAGGTCACATACAGTAAACGTAAACCATTTTACAAGTGTTTAAATTATTTTCTTCAACATTCATTTATAAACAGCATCCAATACAGCGAAGTACAAAAGTACGTTTCAACGATCACTTCAGTTCTCCCTTTGATTTGTGTGCCTTAATTACTCTGTATACATCTCAATAAATCCCAACAACATAATACGTTTAAAATAACTTTTAATATATTAATGTTATTTTTAGTAAATAAATAGTAAATATATTTAATATGACTTTAGCCTTGCACGGTGCAACTAACAATGTCTGATTACATGACGAAACGTCCAATGATATAGGTACAAAAAAAGTATAGTTTTTGAACGTATACAAAGGCAAATAGTTATTTACATTTTACACCAGTCCATAAAAACATAACCTAGAATATATTATTTTTATCTCATTACCAATATTATATTTTTTTATTTAATAAATAATACTAGTTATTCATAATCTCACTTGTAACTGTCTAAACGTTTTCTATACACAAATAATATAATATTCTAGGTAAATACCGATTGTCTTTTACAGCTCAAACGCAATAAACTAATCCTCTACACACAGCTTTGAATATCTACCATGTCACACGTATCTACACAAATGATATACATTAAACTAAACTAATTGTGCAAGGAATTTTGTGCATAGAAGACGGAATGCATAGGCCAATTGACCGTCTTTTTGTTTAATATCACGTTTTTACATAAATTGACTTACTTTCAATTCATTCAGTAGGTACTATGTTAAGTGTTTTAAGGTACTAAACTGATGTTTCTTTGTGAAAATATTGACATTTTTATTTTAACACAATAAGGTTTCTAATCTAAAAAACAATGTCCATAATCATAATTGTATATGTATATGTGTGTGTGTGTGTGTGTGTGTGTGTGTGTGTGTGTGTGTGTGTGTGTGTGTGTGTGTGTGTGTGTGGAGGACTTTATATTCCGTTTCATAAAACACTTTATAAATACATATAAATTTGTTAAAGATCTTTGCATGAAGTATAAATTTACAAACGACTTATTTAGCTTTTTTAGATAAGCGCTATTTTTTTTCTAATACAGTAGTTACATTTTAAACAGGCGAACCGCACTGCTGACTCGCTGATATAATGAAGGTGAATTTTTAATAACTAACAACATTGACTAAAATTGACATAAATGAACTTTGGATATAATGTGTTTTACAAAAAAAAAAAAATATGAAAACGAACCCTGATTTAATTTATTTCCTTAAAATTGTTTTGAAAATATTTTCACCTAGTAATCTGCAAGGAATTTGATAAACCTAGATGCAATTTGAAAATTTAAATTATAAACTAATGCTGATTACAATAATAAAGTAAGATTGACCCAAAAAATGCTTTATTGACCCAAAAAAACCACAATCGACGATCATTTCAAATGTCTTGGTGTGGGTCCAACAATTGAATTCGGCCAGTGACGGGACAGACTTGTGCCAGACTGATGCTTTGCACCAGTTGCGTTATTCTCTCAATTCGATTTCACAGTACCACAAAATTTGCTGTATTGCGCGTAAAGAAACTACACTTTAACAATAGAGCTTCTGTTATTGTCAATATTGATAATTATTTTCAATCTTATGCTTATCTTAATTATATTAATTTACCGATTCAACCTAACTAATCATTATACACAATTCACACTGATCTGATGGAAGTGAACTTCCAACAATAAGTCAGATATTAGCTTTATAATCATATCGTATATTATCACATTTTAATTTTTAGATTTTAATTGTAGTTTTTAAAGGGTTTATTCAATTGCATTCATTGTTTATGAACCTATTAGTTAAAATAAATTCAAAAACAAAATGTTTTAAACAATATTTATTGTACGAGAAATACACGTAATGAGCATATCCAACGCGTATTGTTTGACAATATACATTAAATTTAAATCGTTAAAAAGTAGTATAACGTCAGCAGGAAAACAATATATCAAACATTGTTTTAAAACTCGCACAGACGCGGCCGTGGTAACAATCTGTGTATTCAATCTGTGAGTTCAATTTAAAAAAATAACAAAACGCTGAGCAGAACACGTTTTGCTTGCTTTGGCCATTGATCGCGATCAACGTTTTTAAAACATAACAAAAAACTAATTGAAGAGGTCAAAATTTAAAAGTGTTGCATGATCTATCCAATCCCGTTTTAAAAATATAAAAAAGAGTAATATGTGAAAAATAAGCTTATAAAATATTTAAAAAACAAGCACGGTGTTATTAATAAATCGAAGTAAATAAAACTTTTTTTAAGAAAATGGAAGTGCTTAAAAAAGTTATGTACTAATCTTAACATTTAAAGCATGTATATATAGTATATACATGTTAATATCATTGTAATAAGTAACTTTAATGATCACTCAATTAATATTTTAAAATTTTATATAACATTTAAAATTATATATTGTTACGCTTAACGTCCTTACTGTTTGCCAGTTGGATTAGTGAGAACCAGCAATCGGCGTTATCGAGAAGGATAAAGCTTACGGCATGCAGTCTCGAGCCTATGATTTGAAGTTCGCAAATTAAGAAACGCTATTGACTTAGTAACTTAACCGCCGAGTCCTTTACTATTTTTTATAAATAAATATTTAATTTTTTACGTCTACAAGATATAAAAATTTATTTAACCAAATATTAACAAATTTTAATGTTCTTTCTATCTATTTTTGAAAGTATAAGATTTCAATTCTATACTTTGGAGTGTAAATCTTGATTTACCGCTTGTTTATAATTTATGTTCCTTATTATATGTTCATAGTAACATCTGTAGTATATACATGCTTCAACATTTCCTATTTTATCGCCCCAACCATCGCGGCCGTGTTCGTATGTGAGCCTCATGATTGGCGAGTGGTTCAAAACAACATTAATACTCGTAGACCGGTCAAGTAAACATTGTTCTATTGAATGTTGAAATTAAAATCACTCATGTTAGGCTAAATTCAAAATTATCCATTTACGTACAGTGTCTTGGAATACAGAGTTCGTAGCTTAATGTAATACTGAATATACTTAAAATAATACTTAATACTTAATATAATAGGGAAATTACAAAGTACTTTAATATTATAATATTGAAAGAAGCTTTTAGTTACTTTTTGTGAACATTTGTCAGAGGTAAACTAAATTCACAGTGATTTATTTCATTTAAAAAAGTGAAAAGTAGGTATTATTAATTTTTATAAAACAAAATAAAGGTAGCGAAAAATTAAAGTATTAAATCTTTCTCTAGCCAATGTCTATTGGAAAATGAAGTATTAGATCTTCCATTAAGGTAATTTGTTATCATAATGTAGCTCTTTGAAATACTCTGATCCTGATTTCTAAAACATTTTTACGGATCGTTGAACATTGTATACGTATATTTTATTTTAAGCGTGTTTTTTGTGTTATCGCTCTATTGTTGCAAAATTGTGGTACGATTTGATTCAATCCTGGCACATAAATTAATTTCAGTAGATATAATTTGGACAAGTCAGTTACCAAACGAAAATCAGATAATATGTTTCAAAATGGTGGTCATACCCAAAAAAGTTTTTTGATTTGATTTAATAATCGTAATCAGAGTGAAAACCTATATAAATTAATATAAACTTTCAAATTTCATTGAACGATCATTATGATAATGAAATCGAATTTTCAAAAATACGTAGGCCTAATCTGGAAAGTCAACGAGACAGCTGCGTGTAACGGTCATTGAAACTAACTGGTATGCTTTAAGGACTCAGCTAGCACATTAAGTAAAAGAAAAAAAACCTTGCTTGTTGATTGTTTTGACATTATCAAAATAATGACTAGATTCGGTTTTAAAATTTCTTTTTTTATAATTTTTCTGTTTAATATAGTAGATAATATATTTTGAAAGGTGTTGATAAGTTGATATTTTACTCTTTTAAATTAACAAATTTTTTTATAACTTGTGCGTAAACAATGCATCAGACTACATAATAAATAAGCATGAAGTTTAAAAATATCATTCTTACTCAGACGATTTTATAAATAATAATTTTCCAATCCAATTTTGAAAGAAACCAAATACTACTAATATTTTTTGCTTGTAATTTGAATTACTTCCAAATTTTCATTACTGTTGTTTTAGTTTACATAATATTAATAACAACTGAGTTTTGTCTTTGTCAATTTGTTACCTATCTTAAGAACTAGACACGATATAAATAAAAATACAATAAATTATATATTCCAATATTATGCACATAGCCTTAAAACACGTTACACAGATCCATAAAGATAAAACTGTCGTACAAGTATGAAATCTGTGGCCAAACTTAATGATGTAGGCCACCTATAAAAACCCACAGATAGGTTACGTGTTAACAACCACAGACACACTACTTTGAAAGAACCATAAATACCTTTTACGGGGTGCTACCCAAAAAATCGGAGAATTTGAATTCCGCGTGTGAACCGTTTGTAGTGTGACCTGCTGCCGGTAGAGTGGGCAACCAGTGCGCCAACAGCTGTGACGGTGAGAGGTCGCGTTCAGTTTCGTGCGTTGTGTTTTAGTATTGTGGTGATTATTTTTTTTAATTGCAGATTTTAAGGAGCAAAGAAGCTGCATAAAATTTTGCTCCAAGCTTAAAAAAAAACTGCTGCAGAATCCCATCGCTTGTGGAAGCATTTGGTGATAGTTCTATGAGTCAAAGTAAAACTATTTGTGTTTGAAACACTTCAAAGATGGACGAAGTCTGTCAGTACGGTGAGCGTTCAGGACTATCATGGGCAAAACACAACACCCGAAAACATTGCAAAAGTGCAAGAGGCTATTATTGCCGATGTTAAACGAACAATCCATGATGTTTATACGATCTTAGGAATATCGTATAAGTCCGTGCAACGCATCTTGTCAGACAATTTGTGCTGAGACGCATTGCTGCAAAATTTATACCGAGACTGTTAAGCAGCGACCAAAAAGATCTTTGCGTAGCTGTCTGCACTGAATTGAAAATTGTAGCAAGAGATGACCCCAATTTCATCTCCAATGTCGTAACCTATGATGAGACATGTACTTAAGGTTATGATCCTGAAACTAAGCAGCAGTCGTCGCAGTGGAAGTCGCCATCTTCACTGCGGTAAAAAAACACATCAAGATCGCAGCAAGGTCCATATTGATTGATTTTTTCACATCAAATGCATATACCCAAGGAATTTGTTTCCATTAGATATAAAAACCTGTCAATGGAAGGTTTAATGTGAATTTTGAAGCTGCTACATGACAACATTAAGGCGCATTAGGGACATACGTTAAAAACAGCAGGATAACGGTTGGAACTTCGCCTGGCTTGCTCTTTTCTCTCTTCTCCAAAATAAAGTTGAAATTGAAAGACCGCCGTTTTGCCACAAATGGAGAAATCCAGGTAGAATCGCAGGACGTGCTTCGAACACTTACACTCGCAGACTTCCTCTGAAGCAAAGAATAATGTTGAAACGCTGGGATCACTGTATCCATGCCCAAGGAAAAAATTCTAAAGGAGGCTGTAGAAACTAGGACTTATTATAAAATGGGAAAACTCTTCGAGCTTTTGGGTAGCCCTTCGTATTTTAGAAAAATTTTACATTAAACATTTACTACTTCTTATTTTTCTTTAATCTACATTTTTAAATTTAAGACTCCGTTCTAGATATAATACGTATACCTATTTTGTGAACTTTGTTTCAAAGAATATTATAAAAGTAAATACATTATTACTAACACGAATTTTTAAATATTTTTTTAAACATTTAACTAACACGTGAATGATTAGCACATTCTTGATTATTCGCAAAGGGAAATTATAAAATATTTTTATAGAAAGAAGTTTAATTCACCAACATTTTAAAGGATGAGACTTAAAAAATAGCGAAAATTTTACAAACTATTAATTTCAATATCACTCTTAATCACGATTCACAGATACTTTTTCCAAAGCGCTAACTTAAATTTACAAACGTTACTAATTAACTCTTAACATTATTAAGGCTTAAATAGATCACAAATCAAATACTTCATTCCAGAAATTATAAAATCATGTAGAAACTCTGATATATTTAAGACAGCTAATAACAGCACACAGATTGGTCGGACTTGTAAACTATATTACACACAGACAACATCGATGAAGAGACCGCATGCTGGTTCGGTGGCGAATCTCGCCGACCAATGTGGAAGCGATATTATTGAAATTGTAAACAAAGCACAGTTCCTGCCTGATTCACGTTTACTGCTTCGCTAATATATTTTCAGTTATTTCTTGATCTTCTCTGTTCTGGTGTTCAAAGTTTCCTTCTCGTTTAAAGCCGTATGATTCCATTTCTGTAAACAGAAAATGAGTTTATAATTATGGAGATGACTTGCGATTACTTGGTTGACGGATGGATTAAGATGCACGCAGCTATTCCGCTGGCGTGATGGAAGCTAATTTCTAAACACTAAAAACATTATATAACACATAAACGAACATTACCGTATGAAAATATAAATAAAATATTTTAGAAATAAAACGTTTATCTAACATTTTTTGAAAACCGGTTTTCACCATGGTAACCAGCGTTTCGTACATTTGCAATTTTAAAGTTAAAATTTCATTAAAAAATACGAAAATTCTTCCAGTCTTTAGTTGGGTTTTTAATTTAATCAAACCGTAAAATTGAAAACTAAATATGGTTACAAAAACAGGTTTTCAGAAAATGTAGGTTTTTAGAATTTTAAGTACCTAAAGTTTCGAAACAAATGAGCGCGCATGCGCGCTCGCACACGCACACACACACACACACACACACACACACACACACACACAAATGCAAATATATATATATATATATATATATATACATTATTTATTTATTATTTAGAATGCGTATTCTGGAAAATTCTGTATGCCTAATATCAAGAATATCCCATCAAGCGGGATCACTCGTATCATAGAGCATGTTTTGTATGCTTGTAAGTGGGATTAATCGTGTCATAGAGCACATTTTGTAAAGCCTACATGTAAGCGTGATTACTCGTATCATAGAGCATGTTTTGTATGCTTGTAAGCGTGATTACTCGTATCATAGAGCATGTTTTGTATGCTTGTAAGTGGGATTAATCGTATCATAGAGCACATTTTGTAAAGCCTACATGTAAGCGTGATTACTCGTATCATAGAGCATGTTTTGTATGCTTGTAAGTGGGATTAATCGTATCATAGAGCACATTTTGTAAAGCCTACATGTAAGCGTGATTACTCGTATCATAGAGCATGTTTTGTATGCTTGTAAGCGTGATTACTCGTATCATAGAGCATGTTTTGTATGCTTGTAAGTGGGATTAATCGTATCATAGAGCACATTTTGTAAAGCCTACATGTAAGCGTGATTACTCGTATCAGAGAGCATGTTTTGTATGCTTGTAAGCGGGATTAATCGTATCATAGAGCACATTTTGTAAAGCCTACATGTAAGCGTTATTACTCGTATCATAGAGCATGTTTTGTATGCTTGTAAGTGGGATTAATCGTGTCATAGAGCATGTTTTATGTATGTAAGTGTGATTACTCGTATCATAGAGCACATTTTGTAAAGCCTACATGTAAGCGTGATTACTCGTATCATAGAGCATGTTTTGTATGCTTGTAAGCGGGATTAATCGTATCATAGAGCATGTTTCGTACTCGCACAGATTCAAGTACATGATTATAATTAATGCTATTAATTTTTTATATATAAAATAAATGTTTTATTATTTTTTTTAATTAATTAATAATATTGTGATTTGTAATTATACATTACAGCTACAGAATTACTAAGGAAAACTGGTTTGTCGACTGCGCTTAGTCGACGCAGGAACTGAGTCACGTCAAAATGCGATTCAATGTGCGCAGGTCCAATGGTTTGTTTCAGAAATCTATGATGAGTTGTAACTCATCATGCTTGTATGCTTGTAAGTGGGATTAATCGTATCATAGAGCACATTTTGTAAAGCCTACATGTAAGCGTGATTACTCGTATCATAGAGCATGTTTTGTATGCTTGTAAGCGTGATTACTCGTATCATAGAGCATGTTTTGTATGCTTGTAAGTGGGAATAATCGTATCATAGAGCACATTTTGTAAAGCCTACATGTAAGCGTGATTACTCGTATCATAGAGCATGTTTTGTATGCTTGTAAGTGGGATTAATCGTATCATAGAGCACATTTTGTAAAGCCTACATGTAAGCGTGATTACTCGTATCATAGAGCATGTTTTGTATGCTTGTAAGTGGGATTAATCGTATCATAGAGCACATTTTGTAAAGCCTACATGTAAGCGTGATTACTCGTATCATAGAGCATGTTTTGTATGCTTGTAAGTGGGATTAATCGTGTCATAGAACATGTTTTATGTATGTAAGTGTGATTACTCGTATCATAGAGCACATTTTGTAAAGCCTACATGTAAGCGTGATTACTCGTATCAGAGAGCATGTTTTGTATGCTTGTAAGCGGGATTAATCGTATCATAGAGCATGTTTCGTACTCGCACAGATTCAAGTAATTTTTCTTTCATGATTATAATTAATGCTATTAATTTTTTATATATAAAATAAATGTTTTATTATTTTTTTTAATTAATTAATAATATTGTGATTTGTAATTATACATTACAGCTACAGAATTACTAAGGAAAATTGGTTTGTCGACTGCGCTTAGTCGACGCAGGAACTGAGTCACGTCAAAATGCGATTCAATGTGCGCAGGTCCAATGGTTTGTTTCAGAAATCTATGATGAGTTGTAACTCATCATGCTTGTATGCTTGTAAGTGGGATTAATCGTATCATAGAGCACATTTTGTAAAGCCTACATGTAAGCGTGATTACTCGTATCATAGAGCATGTTTTGTATGCTTGTAAGTGGGATTAATCGTGTCATAGAGCATGTTTTATGTATGTAAGTGTGATTACTCGTATCACACCTGGCCTAAAACAAAACTGCAAACTATTCAGAAACCGAAAAATTCAAAATATCAACATCGTCTGCCCTCCGCACGATCGAACTTGCGATATCAAACACTAAAACCAACATTAGACCTAGTGTTAATGCAGTTATGATTGTCGTTTTATTGGCGAACGAAAAATGATTATGACTTGATAACGAGACTTTATAACTTGAAAACGAAACTAGATAACTTGATAACGAATCTTGATAATTTCAGTTTAATAAAAAAAACTATGATAGTTTGAAACTTTGATAACTTGATAATTTGAACGAAACTTGATAACTTGGTAACGAAACTTGATAACGAAAACTTTCTTGTACCTTATGATAATAATGTGCATAAACTGAGGTTTACCTACAAACTCGTCTTCGTGTTTCAGCAAGTCCTCTCTCCACCAAGTGTTGTCAAAGTCTCCTTGACTGCCTCCGTACTCGGTCGGCAGGATCGCTTGGTTCACGTAACTGTGCAGCGAGCTCATGTCTTTCCCGTGCAAGTATATCTGTTAACAAACCTTATAATTATACAAATGACTATACTAGTAGTTCAAAGAGAAAGCAGTAGACCTTACATTATATTCTTAATGAACTGAGCGCTCCACGACAGCACTCCTAACCTTTTCCACCAATACATAACAAACAATGTTATTGGAGCAAATATATGCTCCACAAAGTGAACAAAATTATAATAGGTCTTACTGTTCAGCCAATATTACAGGTTGGCCAATCTGTCTACCTATGAGATCCTCAACACTCTCCTGCTTTGTCTCTGAACTACGCACCTCAAGGTTGTGGGTTCAAAACTTTGTTACTTCCATTGCCGTTAACGCTGATCATTTGTCCGCATTAGTCTAACTAACATAAAGTATATTCGTTAAAAAAACCTACACCAAACTTAGGACATACTCTACTCTACATACTTTCAACCCAGTGGCGGATTCAGCAGGAGCGTCCTGCTCAGTCACAAAAGAAGGAAACATGTTTTTTTACTTCCGTAATTATTTATGAAAGTGATTTTTATATAAGTTATTTTATAAAAATATGCCACCAGCTTAAACTAACTCCAAATTTTCTTTTTCAGTTTAAGACCAAAATCATCACCTCAATTTGTTCATCGTACTTGAAGCTATTTTTCGATCATTCTGTATATGACATTCTCATCTTATTGCCTTCAATTTGATCGTACAATGTACTAACGGCCAAGTATCAGTTCTAACAAAATTTAAAGAGGGTTATACTGATGTTCGAGATACAACACGATCTTAGTGGATGTTTGGTAACCTTAACTTAACCAGAAGTGTACTTTAAGATACTACAATTTACTGTAGCTAAAGTAGCTTGAGAGGATAAACACATTAGTTACACTTGCGGTTTGTGTAAAACACGTTAGTTTATGTTGTTGCAAACTCCTTCAAGGTTTATATTCCACTATGTACTCTGAAGCGATAACCACTTAAGAAGTAAAATTAATCTTTGTATACAGTTTGTACAAGAAGTCCATTTAACCCTATTAGGGGAACGTCTGTATACTATTTCCGACAAGGATGTTGTGAAATTTAAGGCTATATATAAATACTATACGTGTGTTCAGTTTAACATTGTTCAATTTTGCTTTAAGCTTGGCACGAAGAAAACAGTTTTCCTCATTTATTAATCAATTCAAATTTTATGAACAGATCTAAAAGTAGACCTAATATTCATATACTATCAGAAATACTTTAACTAACAAAATCATCAATGTAATTTTATTTTAAGAATCAAAAGCAAGGAACTCGGCAGCGTTCCTCCCCACCAAGTCACACGAACTGCCTCAGTGTTCGGGAGGTGACAACCGTAACTGTCAGGTAACCGTAACTTAAAAACGCCTGTAGAGTTGGCAGTAGGCTTAATAATAGTTTTAAGGGCGTGACAAAGTGATGAGAATCAAACATATTTTTTTAACGGACGAGTCAACGCGTAGAAAAACTATTTTAAAACGGTACTTTTAACAATTTTCTTCTTCTTCAAGATCGATGCGTTTAGAACCTAAGCTATTGAACCGATTTCGGTCAACGATGACGCATTATGTGTTTTTTTTTTAGTTAAACTCAAATTCGGAAATTCTCTCCGAAAACCGAAAGCATATTACTTAAGAAGGCCACTTAGGCCGAATTGTCACCAAATTCGGAACGGAGTTGTGCTCAGTGGAGCGGATTATGCATTCAAAACGAACGTATTGTTTCTAATGTAAGTGCGGTCACTGAAAGCGTAACAGAGCTGACCGGCATCAAGCAGCGTCTCATCCGCTGAGCTTTGACTCTGTTTAAGTTCGGTTTTGAAGCTGACTTAATTTGATTAGGATTATGACCTATTCTTCCCGTCAGTGGTCTATCAACTCACCTCAATAAAGGCTACCGCGGTTTCGAAACTCTATAGTTTCATCTTCAGGCCGTTATACAAAATGTTAAATCCCTCTGTCGAGGTCGTCACAAAGTCAAACAAAACTACATCACAAATACTGAGCACAATTATACACGTTTAAATTTCATCATGAAATTCGGTTTGGCCAAGCTACACACGCGACTCGTACGCGTTACATTCCGGAATGCTTCCGGATGCTAAAACTTGAATAAAGTTTTAATAAAATATTAATAAAATTAATAAAATCAGTTTTGTTAGAACTGATACTTGGCCGTTAGTACATTGTACGATCAAATTGAAGGCAATAAGATGAGAATGTCATATATAGAATTATCGAAAAATAGCTTCAAGTACGATGAACAAATTGAGGTGATGATTTTGGGTCTTAAACTGAAAAAGAAAATTTGGAGTTAATTTAAGCTGGTGGCACATTTTTTATAAAATAACTTATATAAAAATCACTTTCATAAATAATTACGGAAGTATAAAAACATGTTTCCTTTTATCCCAATACGATAAAACCGTTATTGGGAATTAATCAAAAATTATTATGCAATTCATTATTTGGTCTAGATAAAATATATTATGTTCTCTTGTAATGGATTTATTATGAAACCTGAGTCTCTTCATATTGACACTTTAAAATTAATATTGATTTCGTGTCGCCAAGTTATCAATCCAGTCGCACTTGCCAGAAGTAATTAATTATCCGCCTCAGTAAGAACAGAAACAACGCCCCTGACAGTGCCGTCCATTCATTTATTAGCAAATCGATATCTTGAAAAAGTCCCACAAACATTTCCTGATGTTCACAATTTTTTCAGATTTGATTCAAATTTGATGCAAAAATCGATTTTACAAACTGTAATAAGTTCATTAGCAAATATTATTTCATTTCAATATGGTGTAAATTTAAAATCTTAAAAAATGTCTAGTTTTTTATCTTAGGTTGTTTTGAAAAACCGATTTTACCATTTTAATCAGAATTGAAACCTGTAGAAATTAAAGTTTTGAAATTTCATTCCAAGTTAACTTAACTGCTGTGATTAATATGTATACGTTTTTATTGTGTAAAATTTAAAATAATAACATTTATAGATTGCATAGCTAATTAAATAATATCTAATTGAAAACATGATAGTGACACGTTGAACTGATCGAAGCGAATTTACAAAAAAAAACATTATTACATTTTTCCAAAATATCCTTTTTTGAAATCCAATTTTAAGCCTGAATGACTGTGAAATCAAATATTCAAAAGATAGTACGAGAATAGTTATATTTTTTCAAGATTTGAAATGACAGCCATTTTAAAAACTTTTGAATATATTGCAAAAGTTAAAGTGCTATACGTACACTATATTTAATACACAAACGCTCATTTTAAGGGCTGAACTTAACCATAATAACCGCTCCAAAAGTTCATTTCGTATGAAAATCGACTAAACGTTCTGATTTTTATAAAATTTTGGTTAGTCGCTAAGCTATTACCAAAGTTATTTTTTTTTAATGAATGATTTTCGTGAACTTTTCATTCACTTGGTGTCATTCAATGTTGTATATTGAAATTAGCATTTCAAATGCATATTTCTTTTATTTTACAATAATCGTAAGCAAAATTATTTGTGAGGCTTTATAATAAACAGTGCACGCTAGCGTGATCAAAACAAGCAGAAAAATTAACAGTTATATTTTGTTAACAGCACACAAACACAAATTACTTTTCTTCAGTATATTTTTCTGTTCCTTTCCGTTCACGTCGGTCTCTTGTCCTAACGGAATAAATTTGGAAGTTGGGAAAATAACGAAACTTTAAAAAGTTAATTTATACAATTTTATAATGCTTATTATGTTTGTAAAGTTAGATATTCAAAAGAAAATTTATATTTAATATTCACTGTTTTGAAACGGATTTTGCAAATGTTTTTTGTAATCATACCACATTATCTATTAGTTTTATATACATTTTTTTTGCTTCTCGAACCTACGATCTTGAGTGGCGCAGTTTAGACCAGTGTATACGTAATACACCTTGTAAAGTTCAATCTGTAGACATTTTATTACCCAGTGACATCTAGATCATGCAGTGATGGTTACTCATACCATATTTACAAAATATAAATTTGTTAATAAACAGTTAAAAACCCGTTATTTATACGTCATTTTCAGGAAAGTTTGATAAAACGCTGCACACAATTTTCCCACATATTAAAAAATCGTTTAGTAGAAATTTCGCAAGGTGTCCTTCAAATGCCGAGCTAAGCGACACTCTTGTCTGTCAAGATATTTACGCCACGATGTGATGGACTTTGACATGACAGCACCCCTTCCCCTCAATAAAGGAAAAATGATGGACTTTTGAGTAACGACACTCAAGTTATATGACATACTGTTTATTAATTTCCGTGAAAATATAAGGTATGACAAATGATTTTTGTCAGGTTTAATTTAATAACATTATAAATTTGTTATTTTTAGCGGTTTTTTTATGGTAACGCACCCATAAATATTACAAAAGTTAGCACACTTTTTGAGGGGGTGTAAAAATTGTGTGTGTGTGTGTGTGTGTGTGTGTGTGTGTGTGTGTGTGTGTGTGTGTGTGTGTGTGTGTGTGTGTGTGTGTGTGTGTGTGTGTGTGTGTGTGTGTGTGTGTGTGTGTGTGTGTGTGTGTGTGTGTGTGTGTGTGTGTGTTTTGTGTACTAGTAATCTGGTGTTCGCAATTTTGTTTTGATTTGGTTCAAACAAAAAAAGCCCTAAAGGTATTAGTTATAGCTCGTGAAGAGAGAAGTTCATAAAGGTACTCTACTATATGTTTGCCCACTAAAATCTTCTTATAAAAACAAAATCACCTTAGTTAGTTGTTGGTACTCTCACATACATTGTTATTTAAATATTAAAAATAAAAGTTCATTTACTAAGGGTTTTTTAATTATTATTTACATTCTTTGTAAACAATCACAATAAACATTACCTCAGCTGTAATAACATTATAGAAGAAACAGCAGTAGTGCAAAATCAGCTGTTTAAGTGAACATTACATCAACCTTCCCCTGTAACATCATAGAGTAAGAATCCTTCTGTTACTTACTGGACTTAATTCTTTTTTATAAAGAATACATCAAAAATTGCATTTCAGTTGTGCATTCGTTTTAATAGAATTTGTTGTGCTTGAAGTAAAACAAAGGTAAAATTAAATTATTACAAAGATATTTCTAAACAATATCCCAGATTATGAGGGATGAAACAACTTACCCTCTGACGTATCTTCTCCTTCAAGAAGGGCTTTAGAAGAGCAAATACGGCGTCAAAGTAGAAGGGTTGATTAATAACATGGAAGCCTTTAAACCTTAACGGAAATGTTTCCTGAAACCACATTTATAAGACGGGTAATTATTTTGCTCTTAGACAAAACAGTTGCACAAACTGTCAAACATTGGATAAAGGTAGAATTCACAAATATTTATTTATGTAGAACATAAACCAAAAATTTAATTTGCTTACAGTTTTCCAAAGGTAATTAAAGAGCTTATTGTGCATTATAATCTAAAGTAATTCATCTGTTAGCAAACACGATCGTTAGAATGCATGGACATTTTTTAACAGTATTTTTTGTTAATTATTAGCATATAATTGTTGAGATTCAAATTTAAATTCAATAAGTATTGCATAGACATTAGACAAAACAAATTACAATATTTAGAAAAACATTTAATTAACAAATTAATATGTATTTTAACATTTGAGCAATTTTTGTTGTAAATATCTCTTTAAATCAACAGAAATCAATGCTTTCTTAAGTCTGCTATACGTATGGGTAAGGCTACTCATAAATTGTACTAAGTATTCCATTACCTATAAAATTGTACAGGTCACTTTCTAAAAAGCTGGTTTGTGAGCTATTACATTTAAATATTAACAAATTAAAATTTTTTTGTATATTTTGGTTATTAATTATGATACATAATTTAAGGTTGCATAGTAATTTTTAATTATTTGGAATTTTTGATTCGAAAGTAAATAAAAAACAAAACAAACTCTATGGTTGTCAAGGTTATTCTATTTTATTGAAAAACCGTAAATTTGTATTATTTCAGTTTGGTACACAGAGTTAAATTATGAATAGGAAGAATTAATATGCACGTTTCTCAAACTGCGTACTTTTAATAGGGACCACCGCAGTTCAGTTTGCTACAACTCTGACTTGTACACAGGTTCAATTCTAGTTATTACCAGACGAGTTTTTCTCTACGTTAACTAGATATCCCGTCTCCATTACATTAACTGATGTTAAGTAAAAGACATTAAACTACAAAAAAAACTTCTTTCACTGATTTTCCTTACCTGTATAACTTCCACCGTTCTCCTGGCGTAGTAAGGAGACAAGAACTTGGCATGTTGCTGAAGACTAAACCCAGTCATGTCCACAAGCACGGTGAGCCCTGCTATCTGAGTCTCGGGCTCCCTCACCATGTACTCCAGTGCTAACACATTTGTACAGAATACGTCTTCTATCGATACCCGACTCGTATCGCACTTATCTGCCAATCAAATGAGCACTAAAGCAATTTTATTTTGGTGAAATCATTGCAATAAGCGTTAAAGTCTCTATTGGATTTGAAAAAAATTGCAATTAAATTTTAAAATGCTAATTTTATGCATAGTTTAACGCATTTTAATTTTTATGCTAAAATTTTATGCTAATTTTATGCATAATTTTATGCATAGTGCATTTTCAATAATATTGTAAGATAACAAATGTATTTATTTAATGATTTTGAATCGGTTTAAAAACGGTTTGACAAGTTTTTCTTGGTAACTAGCTTGACCAAGCTATTATCAAAAATTTATTTTTGTGCCAAATTTTAATAAAATCGAACCAAAATGGCCAACGCTAGAATGTTAATACACATTAACATTGGGAAATTTTATATATATATATATATATATATATATAAAAGATTCGAAAATGTCAAGAAAGCAGAAAATATTATGACGATAACATCTATAATTTTCAAGTTATAAAAAAATTAAACTATCTCCGTTTCCATTACAATTTTTTTTTAACGTCCGACTATTGTGCACACTTGGGCTAATGCAGACGATGGGATGATTTATAGCATATGAAAATGCCAAGCCCTGGTCGGGAATCGAACCCGGGTCCTCGGGGTGAAAGCCTAGTACGCTATCCACTAGACCACCGAGGCGGCTCATTTCAAAATATAAGTAGACCTATATTGTTTCTGATAAAACAAAGTTGTAAAATTTACAGTTTCAGAGATACTCGTATATGACTCAAAAAGTATAAATGGCAGCAAACTTTGAAAATAAAAAAGTAATGTGTTTGTGTTGAAAAGGGTTTGTTGCCATTTATACTTTTTAAGTCATATATCTCTGAAACTGTAAATTTGTGTTTAGTAAAATTGTGAATCTTAACGTAATAAAGGCCCATACTAAATTTAAATCCAATATCTGATCATTTTATGGAGTTACGTTTTGAGTTTTTCTGTGTTTTAAATTCTGTTTTTAAATCAAACGCTTTTACAGCCACACACGCACACACACACACACACACACACACACACACACACACACACACACACACACACACACACACACACACACACACACACACACACATATATATATATATATATATATATATATATATATATATATATATATATTATTATTATTATTATTGCGCATAGACCCTGTTGGATCACGCAAAGCACTCCGACTCATGTCTTGTTCCTTCTAATCCTCCACACCTCCCTCATCCTGTCCCCATGGATCCTGTTCCGCTCCTCCGTCCATTTTACCCCTGCTCTCTTTGGGATTCATTCTCTGAGACCTTCCAACCGAGCATCTTTCTCCTGTATGCGTGCCTGTCTTCAACATCTGTTGAGTCTATTCCTGCGTCATGTAGGTTTATATATATATATATATATATATATATACATACTTATATATATTTATATATATATATATATATATATATATATATATATATATATATATATATATACATATGTATATATATATATATATATATATATATATATATATATATATATATATATATATATATATATACAGCCGCCTCGGTGGCCTAGTTAATAGGGTACTAGGCTTTCACCCCGAGGACCCGGGTTCGATTCCCGGCCAGGGCTTGGCATTTTCATACGCTATAAATTATCCCATCGTCTGCATTAGCCCAAGTGTGCACAATAGTCGGATGTTAATCACAAAATATTTATGTTGGAGTGTTATGTGTCAGTGTTAACAGTAAGAGTAAATCAACGGGTGAAACTGCATCTCGAACTCACAATGTTTGTGTGTGTGTGTGTGTGTGTGTGTATGTTTTGGCACTAATAGCATCCCAAATTTTGGTCCAATTTTAATTAAGCTTCCATTAAAAATCTAATCAGCTTAGACACGTTTGTTACTCAGATGACTTCAAAATTTTCATATCATTAAAAATCAAAGTTTTTAAACTTACACATTTTGAAAATAACACATTGTAATCAGCGTTAAAAACTGTAAAAAATATTATTTTTGATTCTGTATTAGAAAAACAAACCAGACAGCGTTCAGAGTTCACTTCAACATTTTCAATGTGACGAATTTTTAAATTATAATTTTCGCATTTTTAATGCTGATTACGAAGATATATTGCTTTGTAATGCAATTTACTTTAAAATGTCGCTTCCATCACACCAGCAAGACGTCTAGGTGCTCAGGTTATATTTTATAAGCGGAGGATTTTTTGAACTCAATACTGTACGGAATATAATACGTCAAAGTAGAAATAAACTTAATTAAGGTATGAGATTGCATGTTGTAAGTTATTACAAACTTTGATAATTACAAGTTTTAATAAAGTACAGGCCTATACAATTTGTTTGCATTTAACAAAGTTTTCAATATAGTTGTTATCAATAATTAGTTTTAAATTACTTTAGTTATGAAAACCTGTCTAACCTTTTACCAAAAACAATTTTTGTTCCAAGTTCAAATGAAATCAGATCAACACTGCAAACATGAGCTCAAATAGCTCATTTTTCAGTGAAACATTCGCTAATAAGTTTGAAAAGTTTGACTATTTCTTATTTATAAACATGGTTTTGATTAATTTTGAATACACGACGTATCTTCTTCATTTTTATAATTTTATAAATAACAAGAAGGAGATGAAACTCGAACACCTAACGAACACAGACCAGGCAATGATGGCAGTTTTAATCATAACATTCATATGAAGTATCAATCTAAAAGTATAATAATATTATAGCAGTATAAAAACCACTATATTACATTATTAATTGTATTACATTAATTTTTCTTTAGTAAAAAGAGACGAATATACAGTAATATAGAGTGTTCCTAGACAGCTTGGAAATATCCTTCATTTTTGTTATAATATGGACGTGTAACAAGGAAACAATCTACGTTTGAAAGATATTTCCTACTTTACTATACGGTATGCGGTCAATTGATGTAAATACAGGATGTTTAAAACTTTTTTTAAAATATGTTTCCTCAAAATTTTTAATACAACTTTTGACATTATAAACAGAAGAAAAACACGTTTATACCCAACAATGCCGTAATTTCAATTTCAATTACATTATAAAACAACATTTCTTAATGTAATTTCAAACTTGAACAAATCGGTTGCCTTGTTAACTACTAAAAAAAGAGAAATAACTCTTTTCTAAACATAGAGTAATAAAATGTAAAAATATTCCCGTTATTTCATTTAAAAAAGTTGATAAGAAAGCATTTTCTAAATTCTCGGATCACCTTCGTTTTTAACCAAAATCCTCACCTAGTAAATACAGAAGAAAATATCTTTCAAAAGCAGCTTGTCTTTGTTTTATCTCTGTTATAACAGAAATTGTAAAGTATTTCCTGAACTTTCAAGACACCATTCTTTGACAGTTGGTAACAATTGTCATTGCCAATAATAACATTTCAAGGTTTTGAATTTATCCGTTACGTCTTCATATTGCCATATGGAAGTATGTACTTCGGGGTCTTCCAATTCTTCCTTTTGTAGTTTAAACATTGTAAACGAAACTAATGTAAATATGTTTTAAATAATATTGCGTCTTATATTTTTTATAATCCACAGAATTATTTGTTCTTGTAAAGAAAATCGATTAAAAAACTATCGAAATGAACGTTCAAGACTAACCGACTCTGAATATGTACACACGACTTCCATTGTGATCCCTGTCCTTCAGCAAAGTCTGTGCTTGCATCTCCAGGATGTGAAGCTTCTCTGAGGGTCTGGGCGTTTTGAACAGTTCCGGACTCTCCAGCTTCATCAGGTAATATCTGTGCAGCTGCGGATAATGAAATTTGAATCATTATTACCTCAGTTGCAACATTACCTAGCTGCTTTTAACTGTGAACTCAAATATGGCAATGTTGGAAACTATTTATTGAATAATTCTGTAAATTGGAATTACATTAATTAGAGTAAGTAAAGCTATTAAGGCTTTTTTATTTATTCGTTTATCATAACTTTAACTTGTTTGCACTTTTAAATTTATTTCGTTTTAACTTTAATTAGTTTATCTTAAACTTTAACAAAATTTGATTTATAAATTAAATTTAAAATATTTACTAATAATTTTGAGTAGTAAAAGAGAGGAATTAATGTAAAAAAACAATAGTTAAAGATGTAAATATGACCAAAAGTGGATTACAGTCGATTTGGACAAATCATGTACTCAGTATTTTCTTCCTTCTTGATTTCCAATTTCTTATTAAGCCAAGAATGACTGAAGAATTTTATAAGTAAGTAATTTTATTGCAATACCGTATGTTACCCGGTGGGAGGGATAAAAGTTTTATTTTACACATTAATATAATCTAAACATTATTTTAGTATATATATATATATATATATATATATATATATATATATATATATATATATATATACATATTGCTAGATTTGAGTATTTTAAACATCACTTTATAAAAGCCAGAAGGTAAAAAATCCAATTGTCAAAACAACAGCACTACCTATCTAAACACGTTAGCCAGTAGAAAATAACTTTTCAATAGTGGGTATTTTTTATCGTATAGGCAATCACCAGAGCAAGTCGTTTTAATAAATAAAATTATATAACATTTGAACTTATTTTTTGTGTTATTAATTTATGGAGAAATTAAATCCCTTGCCTTCACTTTGCGTAGAGGAGTCACAACATAATTAAATCCAATTGTCAGAACAGCAGCACTACCTACCGGATTTAATTCAAACCACTCTCTAAACACAGTAGTCGGTGGAGAATAACATTTTACGGAAAGAGATATGGCCGGGAAATTCTCTAAACAAACCTGATACTGATAAGAACAAAGTGAAATTTTCAGCGAAACCGGTTCAGAAGTTATTACGTCTATAAATGATAAACATACGAACATAGAACATACCTTCTATACTTATAAATAAGTAAAAAATTGTATGTGTGTGTGTGTGTGTGTGTGTGAGAGAGAGAGAGAGTGTGTGTGTGTGTGTGTGTATGCAAGTACATAATCGCTGGAAACGAAACAAATTGAGCGATTGCAATGATTGAATTTTCGCCTTCTGCGGTTCGACACATATTCAAGCAATGGTTCGCCCATTGTTAAAACATTTTTCTGCCATTTTTCGGTTCTTACTTCTACTTATAAACAATTACCGATTTTTAAAAAAAATATTTTTACTGGATTTTGTATCAATTTTGATTAAACGTAGTCCCTAAATACATGAACAAAACGTGCTTTAACCTTGAAAACTCCGGGTTTGTTTGACAAAAATCTAGAAATTGACCTATTTTTTTATTTGGTTTATTAGAGATAATTTTGGCCATAAATAAACATTTATCAGAGAAATTTACTATTTGAAAGTGAATCGGAAAAAAATATAATGAACACTAATGTACTTCAATAGTTTATAATCTTGAAAAACAGATTTCTATTATTTCAAATGTAGTGCACTAAGTAACAAAGTAACCAACACAATATGAAGAAATTTTGAACAAAATCTAATGAACTTACTTTTAAAGGTATGATAACTAGTTTTTTTTAATAGGTGCCTGTGTGATATTACCGGGGAAATATTAACACATAATTTCTGTTTAAGTCCTTGAAATGCACATTCGAACTTACTTTTTTAAAAAAGAATTTCTATTATCGAACCAAAACATAAATCATGTATCATGTTTTTCTAGATTCATCGTTTATGTTATTAATTAGGTGATGTTGCTCGTCAGTCATAAGTTTTTTATTAGTTGAAATATTTTCATCGTTAATTTCATTTTTCGTTTTATATGCATTGGCACGCATCGCGTAAAATCCATCAAAACCAGCCCTAAAATATGATATCTGTTAATAATTTAATATAAAATAACAACGTGAGAACATTTTGCAATATTTTGAACCATGTGTTTTTTTATTTTCCACTGTTCGTTACCAATAAATCACATAACTTCAAAAATTGAATATTTTCACGTTAATTTTTATTATTCGCGAGATAAACTAAATTGAACTCGAACGTTTTCATTTTAATAAGATATAAAATATAGCCCCTATCTAAAAGTTGTAATTCAGCATAATAAAAATTCTAAATACACAAAGGTTTAGAAACTAATTATTTTGAAAAAAATTAATCATGTTAATGATGTTATTACCTTATTTTTTTATCAAAACCTTAAAACTGCAAACATTTATTGTAAAAATGTATAAATGCTTGACTCACTTTAGTTATTTTGTTCTTGCTTTCGAACAGCTGTTATGTTTAAAATTCAATATACAGCTTCTACATATTATTTATTTACGAGTTTCTCATAACAAAAAACGCACACAATTTTATAAACAAAACAAAACTATATGCCATGACAATATTTCAGCGTATTATTTCACGAACTTCCGGCTTCTAATCTGACTTACTTCCGAATGTCTGTTCATGCCATCGTAATAATATTGTCAGCTAACAACTAACAATACAATTATCATTAATTATATGCATATGTGATTAGACTAACCATTGTGAATGCTTTGGTGCAGTCGAATTTTTTCGCTCGTAGAAATCGTAATAAAAAAGCATCATCGGGCCTCACTTTCAAACTGGTCTCATCTGAAAATGAAACATTTTTTATTACTGTATTTTACTTGATTTCAGTTATGCTTAAAAGTTTACATATGTTCTTACATTATTTTGTTGAACTTTAGTATGGGTATAGCATTTGCAATTTTGATCCAATTTGTTTTGAGCTTGGCAAAAAAAATATTTTAGTAAAAACTTACACAAGTAACTTCGTTACTATGTAAAATCTATCAAACGCCGTACTAATGGCCATTCAATATCTTACAAAAGTTTTAATATTTGACTTACAATTATTTTTTTGTTAAATTTCATCACAGTAATCTGCGATAAAATGTGCATGAACTTTATTGAAAATGAAAAATGCTAATTGACTCAAATTAAAACAATAGCATTGTTAATTTGTTTTCCTTTATTTGTAAAACGTTAGGTTATCATGTGTTTCATATATTACTTTTTAGAAATTCCTTCTTTCACATCAATGAGGCAAGTGTGTGCCTAATTTTTTGTATCTTACCTCAACAGAAATCAATTATGCCCTATTAGCGTTACCAAATAATCCTACACAGACTTCAATAATAAAAAAATGTATTTAAATGAGTCAGAAAACTATTAATAATATAATATTTTCCTTTTAAATATTGTGTTAACTGTTTAATGAGTAATACTCCATTAATTTAACGAGAGTAAAAAAACTTTCTATATATTCAATTTGTATATCTTCGATGATTTTGTGACTGTTACTTTTACGGTTGAATCTCAACCTCATTTGTAGGCATACGATATTTTTCATCTCTTGTTGGTCAGATTGCTCTTACGTTTAGTAAAGCTTGGCAAATGGAATTCACTAGTGATTTTTTTATTCGGATGAAAGGATACTCGGAATGATCGGAATCGAAATAAGTTGCGCAGAATCGTTTTGCGCATTCCGACACCACCAGTCCATTTGTGGGGTCTGATTACAAATACATTCCGAATATTGTTACGATTGGGAACGATCTGCGAATGCGCATAAACACTTCAACCAGTCAAATCCAAAGCTAATAAAAATTAGATTTTAACTAATATAATCAGGGCTTGTAAAATAAATCAGTGTTTGTTGTTAAAATCATGTCAACAAAACTAATTGGAAATTTTCGTTAAAACAAACAATTGGTGATTTGTTTTTAAAATCATGTCAACAACACACAATTGGAAAATTTGTTGTTAAAAATCATGCCAACAAAGAATTAATTAAAAATTTGTTATTAAGAGAAACAATTGATAATTTGTTGATAAAATCATGACAACAAACAATTGAGATTTTGTTGTTAGAAACAAGTCAACAAACAATAAATAGGGAATTTATTGCTTAACAAAATGTCAACAAACAATTAATTGAGAATTTGTTACTAAAAACATGTCTGCAACAAACAATTGGAATTTTTCAAAATCATGTCAACAAACAATTGGGAAATTATTGTTAAGAATTATGTCAGCAAACAATTAATTGATTATTTGTTGTTAAAAAGTGTCCACAAACAATTAATTGAGAATTTGTAATTAAAATCATGTAATCAACGAAAAGTTGGAATTTGTTTTAAATCATGTCAAGAAACAATTGGGAATTTGTTGTTAAAAATCATGCCAACAAAGAATTAATTGGGAATTTATTGTTAAAATCATGTCAACAAACAATTAATTAGGAATTTGTTTTTAAACAAAAAATTAGGATGAATGCGAAATGAGTTATTCCGAATTCACAGATGTCTGGACATGAGGAAAAAACCGGCCTGTCATTATGTCTTATTTTTTTATAAAATATTATATATATATATATATATATATATATATATGTATGTATTTTCGGAAATTAGTTACAATTTATTGAATATATTATAATATGTTAATCTTTAAAACATACTGTATATTGTTTATTATTATCTAAGCCTAACAAAATATTGATATTATACTTTCATCTTTTCAAGTAACAAACTGTAAACAATTAATCGCGAATTTTATAAATTTAAATAAACTGTAATGTGGAACTCGAAAATCGAATCTCAACACTGTAATAATTTTGAGTTATATACTATATGAGTGAATGAACGTGAATAATCGCAACGTTCCGAGTATTTTAATATTCGGAATTACGAGTACTTTATTCCGAATCCACTCATCACTAGAAGTCATTGATGTCTGAAAAGAGGATAAAATCGGAATTAAATTATGTGTTACTCTTTTGTAATATATTTTATATATGTACTTTAGGAAATGTGTTATAATATATTAAACGTGTTGAAATATGTTAATCTTGTGGAGACTGTCGGCTGAAATACTTTGGGCAGAAGAGTTAACCGAATTTTTAGTTGAAAATAGTGGCCACGTAATATTGTTTCCAAAAATGCCTAATTTCGGCTGACCTAAAACTTTTTAGTGTAATTAAATAGTGTAAACTTTTAAATTGATTGATTATAAGTGTTATTTTTAATTTAAAGCTAATAACTAAGATAACTGTTAGAGAGTACGCATAGATGTAGGTTTAAGGCGTAATGTTAACCTTTTAAATAAAACACTCTCTAACAGGAATTGAATCTTTAAAACTAAGTTAGAATAACATACTAAGCCAAACGTTGCACTTTAATAGATGTTTATTAGGTATCATGCAACCATATTCAATGCTTAAAAAGTCTTTAAAGTGAAATTAAAGATTAATATAACAAAACAAATGTGTAATATTCAATGCTTAAAAAGTCTTTAAAGTGAAATTAAAGATTAACATAACAAAATAAATGTGTAATATTCAATGCTTAAAAAGTCTTTAAAATGAAATTAAAGATTAATATAACAAAACAAATGTGTAATATTCAATGCTTAAAAAGTCTTTAAAATGAAATTAAAGATTAATATAACAAAACAAATGTGTAATATTCAATGCTTAAAAAGTCTTTAAAATGAAATTAAAGATTAATATAACAAAACAAATGTGTAATAAATACCTAACACGAATGACGTGTAATCACTCACACATATTGCACCAACTAACCGGCTAAAAGTTTTTTCAGCTGCGTCAGGCTCTCCTCGATGGCCTCTGGGGATTCGTTTAATTCCCGATAAGCCTTCTCGGTCCACGTAGCGCTCAGTGTTTCTGTACTTCCTTTGCCACCTCCTCCCGCTGTCATGGAGTCTCCGGGCATAGTTTTAGTTACTTTCTGTAAGAAAACCACTTACTTATTTCACTCTTATTAACCGATTAATTGAATTACAAAATCCAGATATTTACATATGCTGCGTAAAAACTGAGAAATTAACAGCATATATTTCAAATTTAAATTACACAAAATTATTGTGTAATAATTATTAGGCAATTATTTTTCCAAATTGCAAACAAATTTACTAAACTGTTTTGAGATACAACGATTAAAAGTGGAATGGGTGAAGAAGGAGGGAGAGGGAGAGAGAGAGTGGGAGGGGAGTTAAAGAGAAAGGGGGAGAGAGAAACCAATTTCCTGCTTTTGTAATTATGTTTTTTGTAACATTATACCGCATAGACTGATCATGTTAATATCGACAACTTAGGTTTACTCGTCCTTGAAGACGAATTTTCGATAAAATGTGGCATGTCGGTGTAGTTTTCCGATATATATGGGACCATTTTTAAGAGTTTCCAGTCGTTTTTATTTTTATAACTTTTTTATAAAATAACCTTTAAACTAACTTAGATCAGTTTGATCTTTTTTTCATCAAATTATAAGCTTAAACATATATATTTATTAAGAACATATCCAACTTACACATATGTCTATATGTTTAAATTACATAGTAAAATATTTTAAAAATAAAATGTCTGTAATTTATTATTTTCCTAGACCTAAATTAATTCTGACATTCAACAAACGTATAAAAATTTCTGGTAAAACGCTATAAGTTAATTACACTCGAACACGTGAAATAGGCTACAAACAATGAAAAACCCATTTAAACACCATCGGTCGCTCTCCTTAAATTTCGATTTAATAGTTACCAACAAATCCCCCAAAAAACAGACAAATTCAAGTTAGTTTTTGTTATTTCATTTAATTATGCACTATAAATTTTAAAATTTCGTACTTTTATTTAAATTGTGAATGTTTACGCATGACCAAAATTTGAACAAAACCTTAAGAACTGTTTTTGAAAAAATTCTGAGATATATTAATCAATACGTACTTACGTTTTAATTTTAGATAACTCTGAGTAGCTTACATCACTTTTTAAGAGTTTTTGGAAAAATTATATTGTTATTTGAATTTATAAATGTTCCTGAGATATGAGCAAACTGTAAGTAGAGGTCTGCATTCCTAATTTTCATAAAAATTTGTCACATCGTTTATCTCCATACGATGTGGTCGTAATCTACGCGTGCGCGCGCGCACACACACACACACACACACACACACACACACATTCAGATAAAAAATGATTTTTGGATAAATCAGAGGGTTTGGAAAAGGATACATAAAATAATAATAATAATAATAAATAACAACATACTTCCAAAAATTAAGAAGTAATATTAAGAAACTAGAATAACATGTTTAAAATATATACATTTTATTTATATAAAAGTACTACTTATTTATTCAAACTTATAAACATACCTCATTCACCAATAAACACAGATTCACGCTTGCTGGTTATGGCCACATTGTCGCGTTAACTTCCAACAGTATTGTTGTTATGTACTTCCGGTCCCTCATTACCTGTCCCATATCTCCATCATATTGTGGCTGAATCGACGAATATACGTGATAACAAAATTATATCCCAAGGCCAATTCATTGTTACAGCCAGATCAGCTGATATTTAAAACAAAAGGCATAAACACATTGCTCAAATTGTTCTCACATGCAATTGGTTAAAAGAGTTATTCGAATTGCAAGTGAAATTAAACAGTTCTGGTTCAAAAGGTACCGATCAAAAATTGGTAAAGCAAAATGGGAACTTTTGAGAAGTATTATTTCTTTAAATTTATTATACAGTTTTATATTTTTTAAATTTTGTTAAGACTGTCTAATTTGAACAGTAAAATTTTATTTCATTGATAACGTACACCAACCAGCTTTGGGGTACTTTTTTGTCAACTGACTAGGCAATATTTAAACAGCCAATTTAGAACCTTTTTTATAATGCATGATCATTTATCATCTTCTTGAAGGGAAATTTATCGTCGTTATTTAAAACTTTTTTTATGTTATTAATTTTTTTTTTTATTTTACTTGGACGTGTCAGTGGTAACACACATATTATTTTGACTCTAATTTGTTGAGTTATTTTAATATAACTTTATAAAAAATGTAAAAAACCCATAATAATTTTCCCAAAATCCCCAAGCTAAATGCTATGAGCTGTTATCAGTTAGAAAACATTTAGATTATTAACAAATTAATTACAATTTTTTTCAATTTAGTAACTTACTTCACAGGAAGTGACATTACAAACATTAGCAGTAATTCGCCATTAAATTTCTGTTCTTTAGTTGAAGATATAAGCACAATATATTTTTTTATAAGAGACTGAGTTTAACTTATTACTTTAAAATGTAATGAAAAAGTATTTTGATAAAAAAAAGATTACTTCCAGGTCGGTAATTACATTACGTCTGTTCATAAAATTAACTTAAAATCAGTTAAATATAAGATCTAGTTTTTTCCTACATTCATAAAGCAATAATGACATTCGTCTTAAAAAATAAAGTAACGTTTTCTAGAGCTCTTTTATTTATTAGTCTTCAGTGTTTGTAGTTATATGTAGAGTATGGTTTACAAAATTAAACGGTTGTATTAAAAAGTGTAGTCAACATTCTGCAACTATAATATAGATCAGCTTTGTATAAACATATATAAACATATAAAACATACTTTGTCATACAAAGTTTCTGTTTTTTGTCTCCTTTTTCATGGACATGCGCACTTTCTTTTATTTTATTAATACTGAAGAATGAAAACCTAAGTCATCTTTTATATAAATTATGATGATGTTTAATGCAGAAAATATACTCCCCAGATTGACCGTATCTGAAGGATGAGTTCAGATATTCAGAAAAAATAAATAAGAATATCGATTTTTTATATAATATACAATGATAGAATTTTTAAAATTGTTTTTTGAGATTTTTGTAATAACAAAAAACCCATACTGAAAAGGAAATGAAACTTGTCCTAAGTCATACACGTTGACCCAGAGCCTCTAAAAACAAATTAAGCTTATATCATGGCATCTATATATATATATATATATATATATATATATATATATATATAAAGCCTATATATATATATCTATCTATATCTATATATATATATATATATATATATATATATATATATATATATATATATATATATATATATATATATATATATATATATATATATATATATATATATATATATATATATATATATATATATATATATATATATATATATAAAGCCGCCTCGGTGGTCTAGTGGATAGCGTACTAGGCTTTCATCCCGAGGACCCGGGTTCGATTCCCGGCGAGGGCTTGGCATTTTCATACGCTATACATCATCCCATCGTCTGCATTAGCCCAAGTGTGAACAATAGTCGGACGTTAAACACCAAAAAAAAAAAAAAAATAAAAATATATATATATATATATATATATATATATATATATATATATATATATATATATATACCTTTCTTAAAATATACTTACTGTTTTACCGTACCTAAAACTATGGCTGTAAGATGTTATTTTCTTATATATATATATATATATATATATATATATATATATATATATATATATTTTTTTTTCAGTAAATATATATATATATAAAATATAGATATAAATATATATATATTCAGTAAATATATATATAAAATTCAGTAAATATAAATTTTACTACCCTTAAACGAGCACAATGAATGCTCCCTCCGTGTCGTTAATGAAATCATTTTGAAATAATATAAAACACGAATATAAGCTTAACTATCTTCTCATAAGCAAATAAGTGTTAAAAATTTGAATTCCTACTTAAAAGTATTACTGTTTTTTAAATATTAGTATCTTACGTTACATTTACAAAAATTTAATTTCCCAAAAAAAGAAAAAGGCTTCATTATTCATTATCTCACGACTGTCAGATAACATACGATATGATTTTCTACAAAAAAAAGTCAAATGGTTGACAGATTTAACTTTCATGGGAATTTTAAATCTCAAATAGTATTGTAAATATTTTTAACAAAAACATTTTTGAAAATATGGTTTCCCCTTTTGCGATTAATCTGAATAAATTAGCATTATAAATTTCGTTTTAATTTAAATCAATTTTTTTAAAATCTGTAAGGTAAAAAACTATTTTAATTACCTTTTAAAATTTTGATTCTAATCGTGTGTGCGAAACAGGTGCGTGCCACTATTATTACCGAATCCTCTAACATAAGCAGATTGTGAAATTTAATCCGTTTTGCACTTGCTGATTACTGTAATTTGTAATGCAATTAAAATTTAATTTCTTGACACAAATTAAACGCTTTTAAAGTAATCAACTATTCTCACCTATTCTCTCTACAGCTGAGTCTGACTTATTGAGGTCAGCCATTAATAGAAGAAACTTTAATGGAGTTAGTAGTCTGGTGCTGAGGTGTTGATGGAGGTGCCTTTATGCATTTATATAATAACAGCTCTAGGCAGTTGTTTCGATGGTATGATGAAAGAAAATTACAAACAATTTTTGTATCTTAAATTTTTTATTCTGATTCTACTATAACAATTTGTTTTAAAACCTGCACATATTTAGTACTTTCATCTTTGAAATATTTAACAATGAATATACGAAAACGAACCCTGATTTCTGTTAAGGTTAAGTTTTTATATTTTCAAATTGCATTTGACCCTGATTATGACAGTAAAACAATTTTTTTACAATTTGGAAAGAACTAAATTTTGGAAAGGATTTAACTGAAAATCGGACGTGTTCAAGTAATTACCAAAATTGATTTTTGTACCGATTTTGAATCAAATTGCACAATATTCTTTTGGTGATATTCATTTAACAGATTTCGTAAATTTTAAATGATAATTTATGCCGATTTTGTAAAAATTAGTCTGTTAAAAATTCCAAGATAATTTTTTTTAAGTTTTGAAATGGCCGCTTGTAAAAATATAAAATAATGGTTTTACTGGGTAATTAAGATGTCCATGCTATTACCGTAATTGATTTTGGGGCAAAATTTAAATGAATTTGTACAAAAATTGTGAACGATAAAGTGATAAAACACAGAGAGAGAGAGAGAGAGAGAGAGAGATTTATAAACATTTATATTTAAAAAAATGACTCTTAAAAAAAAATAATCTAGAGATGAGGATCGGCACTAATTTCCAGGTTCTCAGCCTGAACGTTACCATGATGGTCGATCTAGTAGTTTATTTCCAATAGAAATTCGATAACCAAACATGTAAGGTAAACGTGATCTTTCAGAAATTGACGATGCTAATTATTTATTTGCTTTGTTCTTGATATTACCGAAACCAAAAGTTGTACATTAGTTAGACCATTTGTATCAAAACGGGTTTACGTAAAATCATTATATGATCTACCAATTATTTCCTTGTGTTAATTATATGGGGAAATCGTTTTAACTAATTCTGAGAAATACCGATATTTGTTAATTTTTAGAAGTAGCAATACAGAAAATAAAAAAGTAATTTAATAGTATTTTTAGGTAATGCACATCTATTGTCATCTTTCTGAGGTAAAACATATTGTGTTCATTTAAAATTTAGTTGTTTTTTGTTATTAAATGTTTTTATTATTTCAAATATTTTTTTACCTTCTTTCTCATTTTACTGTAATTTAGAAAATAATAAAGAATTTATTTTTATGAATTGTTTAATGTTTTTTTCATGTATAGAAGAATAAAATCTCGTCACCTTTTATAAATTAATATTGTGTTTAATGCAAAATATATTATGACTTCTCAGTTATATTTGAAGGACGATTAGAGATATCTAGATTGTTTGAAATCAGAAAATAATATGTAAATTTTAATCACAACTTAATAACTAGGCAGTGATCTGAACCTTGTTTATTCAATCGTGTGTAGTTTAATTGATTACACGTCAAATTAAGTCAGTTTCATGGCGTGATGACCTATTTACACAGTGCCGCTATGAAGCTATGCCCAGGTGAACTGGGCTCACGGTGATCTAGTCACCAGGGGACATTGTCAAGACCTGACAAGGATTGCACGTCATAACTTGGCAATTTGGTTTAGCATTTTTTTAAAAATTGTTACAACCGGTTCTGCAAAAACGTTATACAAACTTTATCAAATTCAATCATTTAACCAAATAAATGTAATTCGTTAACTACAGACGAAAAATTTGAAAATCGGCTAATTTCGCAAAACAGGTTTGTCATATTTTAAACAAATGTTGAAGGACCGTAACTGAAATCAGTGTATCAAATTTTATATAAATTTACGGTTTGTGTTTAAATCATAATAAAAAAATACATCGATTATGGTTTTTTCAAATTTACTCCCAAACTGTATTTTTTATTCCAATGTTGGTACACTAACAAATTTTTACAAAATGATAAACAAAAATATAAAATTATGATTTAACATGCCGTGGTTACTTTATTTCATACACGAGTAGTTTGAGCGAAACTAGAGACAGATTTGTGTATGCGATTATATTTTCATACATATAATCACGTGACCATATCTCTCCAATCACGTGGTGGATGCGGTTAGAACGTTGCTTTCTGCTCGTGTTGTGTTTACAAATTCATTATTAAGCTTAAATAAAACAATGAATTTAATTAATTAGATTTCAGTTTGAACAACCGCTCTCGGGATTCCAAAAAACAAACTTAATTTTCTGAACATTGTTTACAAAGAGTGTAGCCTACTTTATTAATATTTTAAAAAATAATGCAGCAGGCCTACGCAGCTGTCCGGCTGACGTGATTGAAGTGAATTTCTAAAAGTATTTTTCTATATCTCAGCCCTTTTTGAAGATCCGATTTCACTGTCATAATCAGCACTAAAATGTGCGTATACTCTTTATAGAATTTTTAAAATTTCACAGAATATACAAAAATGAATCCTAACAGCCATGCATTAAATTTTTTCACTTTAACCAATTTTTAAAATTCTTATTTTTTAGTGATGATTAACGACGAAGATATCAGATATAAAAAAAATATTTAAGAAAAAAATTACGATTTTTTTTAATTTGAAAAACTTACAATTTTGGAATTATGGAACGAATTTTTTTGTTTTAACTAATTTGCCCAAGGTATTATTTTACTCGAATTTTCTGTTACGTTTGAATGAAATTGTAACAAAATTTCGATCTTTAGCGGGCTCTCTCTCTCTATTTCTCTCTCACACACACACACACACACACACACACACACACACACACACACACACACACACACACACACACACACACACATTTTAATGACTCATCAAAAAGTGATCTAGAGGTCAATCAGTGATTATTTCCTAGGTCTGTCAAATTCATCATAATACATTTGTTATTCATTGTATCTTAACAGTTATAATAGCTTTTTAACTAAGATTACATTTGTATAACCATTGTTATAAGTTGTTAACACTGTCTGCAAAACTAAATTATTTCAGTAACTTAAAAATGTATAACATAAAAAATATATTAATAAAAACTTCATCAACTAAATCACAAAACTCAAGATTATTTTAGAGAAAATATGAAAAATATCATCACATTTCGAATATTGTGACATCTTATTAAATTTGGAACTGAATTCGTACTAAAATGTTCAAAAAATACGCTTACATGATCCTGATAAAAGTTTTAAGGGATACTTCGAATTGATTGATTTTTTTGAAAAAGTAGACAATTGTTTTAATCCACTACACATTGGTCTATACTGAAATTCTTTCTAAATAAGCACCTACTATTTAACTCAAACTTCCCTGTAAAATTTCAGTTTCTGGTTACTGTCATTTTATATACATTTTTTAGAAAACTTCTAATCAATCTTTAGGATGTTCAACTATAATGTTGTACATGCATGTTTTTTATTTATTTTTAAAAATTTTGTTCTGCTACTTCATCCAGTAGTTAGGGTGAATTAGTTAATTCTATAATAAATAATTACAAAATTTCATAATATTATTTATGTTATGAATTATTATTTATAGAATCATTTCGTGGAGTTATCGATTTTTATTTTTGTAAAATGATGAAATCCGTGTTTCATTATTATTACTTTCTATTGTACAGTATTTTGTTAGTTTCAGGAAAAACAATTTTCAGTAAAACCTGTTATATTATTTTAGGGGTTGGATTTATTATTATTCCTTCTTAGTCCACGCTTACATTTTGATACGAATTTTTCATCCAAATTTCAGTTTCTAAAAATAACTGTTTTGTCTATAGGTTGATTATAAATCATGTGGGATCATGACTACTTTTATGAGTATTGCTCGAATATAGACAGATATAGTATATTTTATCTCTTTAGGTGTTCAATTTTGGAAAATGCTGAAACACATGTATTTGTGTTAAGTTTTAAAAAAATCCGGAATGACTTTCTTTTTAATGCCAAAGTTTTGAAATCTCTTTTTACCCATTCTATAAAATGGTTACGTCCTTTAATTATTTGTGTTTTAGAGTATTTATGTTAAGTTAATCCGAAATAATATATATTTTTCCAGTGCATACTTTTTTTATACACTCCTTTTTCAACTATAGGGAATGAATTCTTAAAAATGCTTAAATACTTATTTCAATATTTGTGTTTGTTTATATTTATGTTGAGTTTCAATAAAATTAGATCAAAATAATTGTTCCTCAATGCAAATGTTTATACCTTCTTTTACTAGGTTAGGTCAAAAAAATTAAAAAATGCTTTAATACATTTTATAATTTGTGTTTTAAAATATTTTTAAGTGCAAAGAATATGTGATCAAAAAATATTGTTTCTAATGTAAACTTGTCATCCCTTTAGGGAAGGAAATGTGAAAAATGCACTCATGGACTACATTTGAGCCACATATTGTCCAAATTAAGATAGTTACAACCTATTTAGAAAAAGGAAGTTTTAGTATTTTTTTCAACAAAAAAGGAATATAAAATAAAGAGGTTTTGGTAAAATAAATAGTATTCCTAAGATATGCATAAACTA
Organism: Callitettix versicolor; assembly: GCA_022606455.1. Taxonomy (NCBI): domain Eukaryota; kingdom Metazoa; phylum Arthropoda; class Insecta; order Hemiptera; family Cercopidae; genus Callitettix; species Callitettix versicolor. The sequence continues at coordinate 84,737,938 of CM040189.1, forward strand.
GATTCATAAGATAAATTTCATAAAAATCGATAAATTATTTTACTCTCCAGTAATAAACATGCGCAAGAAATGTGGAAGTAAAATCCACTTTTTGGACTCAAGGGACCTGGAACTTAGATCCATCAAAACCCCCCAAACTTTCTTCGTTATACTTCTTTTTGTCAAGAGGTAAGAATAAAACAAGGCTTGCCATTCTTCTTTTGTACTAAAACAGCGCATTTCATTTTTCTTTATAATGGCGACAGTTGAAAAGTGTAATAGGTCACTCCGACGCCTTGCATGTCAGCTGTAGCAATAGCTAAAGATGATTAATGTGATTTAACATTCGTGTCATTAGGTTTAATTAACAAATGTCAGTTACTTTTCTGCTTATTTAATAGTATCATTTATTTTATTTCTGAAATACGCCTAAACCTTTACACAAGGTCGTAAACTGTTTAGAAACACACGACATATAAAGTACAATTTAACGATAACAAGATTAATAAGATTCTGATATCCCTTTGAAGTGAAGGAAGCTTATTTCCAAAAAGTAACAATATCACAATAATGCTTTTTTTACAACTTTTCTGAAAATCTGATTTCGGTATTATAATTAGCGTTACAATCTGCATAAATTTGGGTTTTAAATATTTTAATGGCACTGAAAAAAACAAAAATTAAATCCCGAATAAAGATTACATTTTTTATTTTTATTGGAATTTTTAAAATATAAGTTTTATTTTAAAAAATAAAATTTTAAGCTTGTTACAATGGAATTTTTTCACGTGCGTGTTCAAGCAATGAATAAGATCTTATTTTTATGTAGATTGTAAACAAAATCAAACTAAAATTGCAAACTGTAGAATTTTTACTACACACACACACACACACACACACACACACACACACACACACACACACACACACACACACACACACACACACACCTCAAAAAGTGATCAAGTGAGTTAAGTCACTTATCTCAAAGTCCGAAGTCTGGCTGTTATCATGATGGCTATTGCTCATTTTCCAATGAAAATTCTCTGAGAGTGTAAATTGACATACTGAAAAACTAAAAAAAGCGTAAATCGATTATTGAAAGAACATAGTAAATAGGTACGTTTGTGTAATGATAATGCTGTGTCACTAAGCAGAACTCTTACGGTTCTGATGACCAACAACCATTCTTCGTCATAGTAAGTAACACTTCAGTTGGGGTCTCATAATCGAAGGAATAGCTGTGGTGTAAATTCAGCTGTTGAAGTTAACATTTTCTCCATCTTTGCACCACCATAGCTTAACACGTTTTTCATTTTTTTTTTTTTTTTTTTTTTTGAGTTCCCCCTGGAGCAAGCAACGTTTAGTTGACTGTGCGAAAAACATGGATTTTCTAAATTTAACTCGGCAACGCATAGTGATTAACTCGGCCCTTGAGCTCTGTTGATTGTCATTGCGAAAGCAAGACGCACAGGATATTGTAGTCTTTTGAATGTAAAAGACTAATCAGAGGGAAACATTGGAATTCGCTGAATCAACACATTTTCTCCTTTACATTTGCCATTAATTATTACTGTTTCAATCGCATTTGGCATTATTTCGTCGACTGAATGTCTGGTTCCTTTACACAACTATGGCGTGTTGAGATTCCAAAGGAGCAGTATTGGTGAGCCAACGTTCAATGTCAATATATGCAGTGGCATTCCAATAGGTTCCAATGAATTTATAAATTCTACTGGATAACTAACAGCTTGATCCACTTCTATAACTGTGTCAATGGATTTGTATTTCGTAACCACACTAGGAATTTTCAATTGAATTTTGTTATTGATTCGATTGACGTCATCATCCATCGGAGCTAAGATAGCTCGCTCGCAGATCCAATCGTGATTCATGAAGTTTTTGGCAATTCAAGTAGTTCGGAAAACGTTCTTTTCAAGATCTTCAGTGGACGACTGATGTTAACAGAAGTTCAATGGGTACGATATCTCCTGTGTTTCAAGAAGAACCGGACGTTTGTCGTAGCTCACATTCAAAAGTTGTTTGGCAAATGTTTGTGCAGAACTATGTCCTATATTGATTGATAACGTTATTTCCTTTACATATTTCCAGAGAGTCGAATTCTTCAGACATGCTGAACGTTGATGAACGTCGAATGTTCATCTGCTGGTGTTGATCTTGGAATGGGCAATGTTTGGCGGAAATCACCGGCGATCATATCAGAGCTCCGTCCATTTGACGTTGATCGTTTCGAAAATCTCGCAAAATACGATCACGTGCTTCAAGTTCTTTCTTATAGGCCACGGTACATTCATACAAAATAATGATTTGCAATGTTTTTAGTACAGTTTCTCCTCCACATTTTTGTGTCTAATGTTGCAAACATGATCTGCAACTTTATTTATATTAGGCCTAAATTATTTTTCTCATTTTTATAATAATATTTAAAATAATTTGAGAAGAAACCTTTACAGGCCTGTATTATCTTTCTCATTTAAAAAATAATATTGAAGAGTGCCTAAAATAACTAATTTCAACATTTACTTCAAGTTACATAATATTTGTTATAACCTAGATTAAATAATTTATCTCACATTATTTAAATACTCGTAAATGGAGCATTCAAACAAAATTATTAGTTCTAAACTTTATCCTAAAAACCATAAAAACCATAAATTAATGTCGTATTGATTCGTTTGGTCTGTCTTCTTTAAAATTTCTTCCGCCTATAAATTTCTTCTTTACGACTTGATATTTTCCATTTTTTTATACTGTAAGATAAGAGGGTAACCTACGCACGGATTGTAGGTGATTTTCAACGTGATTTCCAACCTTTGTTTTTATGGTATTTCAATTTCCAGTATAATTCCAAACTACATTTGCAAATAATAGTCAATATGTAAATCTTATAGTTACATTAGACTGATCACAGCACCATAACAAAATTTATATGTAATCAGGTCCATAGATAAACTACTAAATACTCAATAAAGGGGTTCCAACTGCAATGGCTGTCATGGTTTAAAAAAATGAGTTAAAATAACAGTCATCATTGTAAATGTCCAAACACAAGCGAGTTGCAACAAAGTGGATAGCATAAAAATATTCTCCATGAATAAGCCCATGTATACGTTAGACTGATCACATTACCATAAAAAAATTTGCATATAATCAGTACCATAGATAAACTACTAAATATTCAATAAAGTGGATAGCATAAAAATCTTCTCCGTGAAAAAGTACATCTATGTACCAACTTTTATGGTGATTGGTCAAACAGTATCCAAATCTACTAGTGTCAAACAAACAAACTAACCAAGAAATATACGTACACACACGCGCGCTCGCGAACACATGCACATACACGCACGCGCGAGCGCGCACACACACACACATATTTATGTGTACCATTTATACATGGTATATATATATATATATATATTATTATTATTATTATTATTTTTATTTGCGCATAGACCCTGTTGGATCACGCAAAGCACTCCGACTCATGTCTTGTTTCTTCTAATCCTCCACACCTCCCTCATCCTGTCCCCATGGATCCTCTTCCGCTCCTCCGTCCATTTTACCCCTGCTCTTTTTGGGATTTCATTCTCTGGGACCTTCCAACCGAACATCTTTCTCCTGTATGCGTGCCTGTCTTCAACATCTGTTGAGTCTATTCCTGCGTCATGTAGGTCTATTCTGACTTGTGCGATCCACGACGTTGTTGATTTGACACCTTGTATATACTTAAGGATTCTGTTGGAAAGTCTCGTTGTTGGGAGTGTACTGATGTGTCCATAGAACCGAAGCCTCCTTCTTCTGATATCTGCTGCCAGGTTCGATATCTTCTCTGTGGTCTTCCGGGAGTGCAACCTGTATCCATCTTTTGTTAATCTCGGACCAAGGATCTTCCTCAAGATTTTGCGTTCTTCCTTCAAAATACCCTCCATGGTAGCTTTTGTGTGGAGTATATGTGTATATATATATATATATATATATATATATATATATATATATATATATATATATACCAGAAGACCTGTGGTGGGACCATGATCGGTGGAGGTTGGAGATCGGAAGACGGTGTAGAACGTTGTAGACCGAATTATATATGTATATATATATATATATATATATATATATATATATATATATATAAAAAAATTAAACTTTATCTACTGACTAGTATCGTAGCAAAACCTACAATTTTTGCGTAGGACACCCTCTTATCGTTCAGTATAAAAAAAATAGAAAAAGATCACATCGTAAGAAAGAAATGTATTGGAGGAAGACATATTGAAGGAGAGAGTCAAACGAATCAATAAGGGTTTATGGATTTTAGAATAATATTTTGAACTAATAATTTTGTTTTAATATTCAATTTACGCGTGTTTGTTTGGACACTTTTACAGTCTTAAGTAAAAATTTAACTACAAAAATTTAATTCCGTCCTTTTCTTTTCATGATCAAAGGAGCTTTACTCAGTATCATGCCAATTTTTTCTTTGACTATTTTGTTTTTTACTTCCTTTTGGTAAAATATTTAATTTAAACATTATACAGTTTTTTTTAGAATTAAATCTTTGAAATTTCGATAGGATTAAAAAAGAGTAAAAAAGAAACCAGGAGGAAAACCGGACCTCCGAAATCGAGGTCAAGAGACGGGTCAATAATGCAAGAAGGCGGGAAAAGAGCCAGGAATCACGCAATGCTCGTCAAGTTAACTTTGATGTTAGTTTGGGACTCGTCAAAATGTGAAATATTTACCCACTTACAAAGTGTTTCTAATGAACTCTCTATGCAATAATTTTACAGGTAATCAATACAATATTGACCTCTGAAACGGAGGCTAAGAAAAAAGCCAATAATACAACATGATACTAAATTACAAATTTCACTGTTATGAAGCACGAATTTACCAAATATATACTTGGCCATTATCAAACACAAATTTTTCAAATGCAAACTTGGCTCTTACCAATTACAAATTTGATTAATATTAATGACCATTTTTTTCTAGTACAACTTATGCAGCCCAAGTGTACACAATAGTCGGATGTTAAACACAAAAAAAAACAACAACAAAATGGCTATTATCAAAAGCTTTATTTTCAAGAACAAATTTGTATTATCAAACACTAATTTGTCAAGTATTCTCAAGCATATTAACATGTCATAACGAACTGAAATTGAGTAATACCTCATTACACAATAGTTTTAAAGTAACACTTTGTTTATTTTGTTAAATAAAATTAATGTTAAAAAATATTTGAAAAAGGTATCTGGTAATTCGTTTTTGTTGCAAATTGAATGCACCCTTGTACTGTTCTGTAGTTTATATTTAACTTTGACAACTGCCATTACGTTCTCTGAACCAGAACTTCAAACATGCACCGATTATAATGTAAGACGATTTTGAGCGTTCGTTTTTCTTGTGCATATATTGTGTTAGCACTCTTGTGTTCGCAAATGTGATCCTGTATAGTAAAAACGTGACACTCAAATTAATTCAAATATACTTTTGAGCAATATCAGTTAATTGGTTTCAAAATAGCGGTCATTTAAAACATAAAACGTACTCAGTAGTCTTTAACTGAAAGTTTTTTATAGTACGCAAAAATTCAGTAATAGAATTCAATTTATATATTTATAACCAGGGCGTTACAATTTATTACAAATTAAATTAAGTTAAATATATAAATATTATCAATGGTTGATGCAGATTTTTATACTATAATTATTTTTAATGTGTAAAAACCATTAAAATTTAATTAACACTTTCGCTCACTGTCATCGATAGATATTCATTGTTGTTTTTAGATTGGTGTAACATAAACAATCAATTAAAAAATTATTATGAAACCATATACTATTCAGTTTGGTCAATCTATCCGACTGATGTACAAGACATATTAAATCAAGAATTTCAACTAACTCTTAGGATTTCATTCTAATTAATTTTGCAAGTTCTCGTGTTAATCTTTTGCAGAGTGTTTTATTTGAAATGATTTCTTACACGTACGTTTATTAACGTTCATATAGTTCATTAAGTTCCCCTCAGAATGTAGCACATGCAACTGTTTTATATCCGGGTGTTTACACTCTATACGTTTACCCAGATTTTATACTGAGAAGAATATATTGTTATTTTAAAATTTATTGCATGGTTTTTTTAATAGAACTTTGTAAATGTTCTTGTACTAACCGTTTGTAAAAGAACTTGTAAATGGTTGTACTAACCATAACCATAGAATTAAAATTTTTACCTGCCAATAAACAAGTAAAAATCAAATTTTTTTCATCTATATAAAATCTTTTTCAACACTAATATTAATTCCTCAAAACCTATGTTTTGTAATTGTTGCAATATATTGGTCACCAAATTTTTAAACAAAAACCTTTTTAAAGTATCAGAAATAAACGAAGTTTGTTATTTAACAAAAATGTTTATGTATCAAACAAATATTATTTTATCGTTTAGATTGTATGAAATATTTTATAACTTTGCTTGTAATAACGAAATGCTTTCTTACCCTTTCAACTATGCCACGAAATTTTTGGATAAGAAAAATTATTTTTTATTCTAATCTTTGTTGTCCAAGCACTGATATTTGGTTCATCTGAATGAATTTGAGAGGCTAAATTGCCTATAGTTTCACTCTCTTCATGCAATGAAATAATTTATTGCTCAGCTTACATAACATTAACGAAGTGCTTTGTTGCCCCTTCAATTGTGACAATGCAATTTAGGTACAGGCAACAACGTAAAGTTGTAGCCTATTCTCTGCTATCTAGGCGCTGACAACTGATCAATATGTAAGCATTTTAGTGATACAGGGCAACATATTTTACTTTCTGGATAATATTTAATATTTAGGAACACTTAAGTTGCACCAGAGGTCAATGAATGTACCCGTGTGGTATGTTAGTTGCTTATAGGCTTCATAACCATGGCGAATGAAGGGGAAGCATCCTTGGGTGGGATACTTCGAGGTCGTCAAAAAAAATTCTAAAAGATTCGGTATTAGACATATTATCTGCTAACATGCATACTGAGTATGCCTTCACTCGACCTTTCACAGTTCTTCTCCACTCACGAGAGGACTGGAAAGATGGTAAGCTACTGGTACATAAAATCATCTCGGTAAGCTACTGGTACATAAAATTACCTTGGTAACCTACAACTCCAGGCCGAGATTTGTGCAGTCTCAGCACGTGTACATAGAACACTAGAAGACGGACTTAAAGGTAAAAAGTTTCTAATGCTATCAGATAGACAAACGGTAATAAAAGCTCTGAGGTTTGTAGATATATCATCCTAATTGATATAGGGTTCCCTTCGCTCCATCTTTGTTTTGTCAAATTCTAACATGTATTAGTAGTACATGCGAGAGGTGCAGTAAGTAAATTAGGGAAGAACAGATCAAACGGTGAATGGGCAACGAATAGAAAACGTCTTCTCTCGGAACTGAACTGACAAGAACACTGGAGGTCGTTGAAACAAGTTGTCGTCATGATCACCGGACATGGCTAAATACGAAGTCATCTTCATAAGGTGGGATAATTATCCTGATTGTCATCTGTGCGGGCATGAACCTGAAACTGCAGCATACATACTCCTCGAGTGCGAGGCCATCCAGGGACTCCAGTTCAAAAGAAACTCTTTGGACTTTAGCAATCAGACAAAGAGTTTCACAAGGACTTCCCAATAAAATTCTGAGCTCGTTAGAGACACTAGAATCGCTTAAAAGTGAAATATGTATAAAGGAGAACACAAAAACCTTATGTCTGACGTGTCGCAGATGCCAGTAGAGCCCAATAATACCCCAAATAGGGAAAAAAGCTGCGCCAGTGGTTATTACCACCGCCACTAGGAGTATATAAGCTGTTCCAGCGATCATGGGTACTCCGAATTAGTCAGAGTTTAATTTACGGCTCACATTGTTGTCAAAAGGCTTCAAAATTATACAAGTACCTATGTTGATTATTATTTTACTCGTTTGATATATTGATTAATTATTACGTTAATCAATAAAAATAGGGTGGACGTCATTAGAATTTAGTTTTAGCTTGTTTAAGTAAAAAAAATAAGGTTCTCGTGATTTGTTCGGTCATTCAGTTTGATTTTTTCTAGCCATAACTTAAAGCAACCTTTCGTTCTCATTAGTCTAACTAGTATGTATGAAGGATGGACTTTAAGCAAAATAAATAATAATAATAATATTATTATTATTATTATTATTATTATTATTATTATTATTATTATTATTATTATTATTATTATTATTATTATTATTATTATTACTATTATTATACTAATAAATAATAACAATAATAATACATTTTTTTTATTTTAAGGTGAAAAACACATTGAGGTTATTATCGCCTCCCTAAAAGTAAGTGTTAATGCAAAGTGTAAAAGTCGTAAGTGTAGAGTTGTAATTGTGTGTTAGACTCGGGAACCGCAAGGGACGTCTAAATCCTCTCAATAGGTGCAGCTAGTCTGCACACACCTGCGGGGTAATAAAAATTCAAACATTAGCTCAAATATTAACTTGAGTTATGTAATTACCTCAAGGTTATTACCTGTCCAGAAGCCACAGTAAAAAGCTGTAATTATTTAACATTTTTTAAGCTGTGCAGTATATAACTTGTGCCACTGGTCAACCCTTTGCTTTGCTCTTCTCAAAAGGATGGAAAAATTATGTAACCATTGTTGAGGAAAGAAACCGAAGTTGATCACTGGCGCAGCTTCATTCGTCTCGGAGGTTTTTTAGGTTGAACCTTATACATCTCTGGAAATCTGGCTTAAGTGACCACCAGCCATTTTATTTTATTATTTAGACCAGCCGTTTCCAAACTATGAGTCAAGTGAGCAATTTGGGTGGGCAATTGGATGGCGGAAGGCTTAAAACTTTTCAAATGTTCTCTCCACAGAAAAAAAATAGAAAATTTAATTATCTCAAGAAATATATTTTATAATTCTACAAAAACTAATGTAGATTACAGTCGATGTCAAGTGTAAAGTTACACACAAAACAGATATTTTCGGAATAAAGTGAACAAGGCTATAGGACAATGCAGCCGTAAAATTTTTTTTCTGTGATAGCAAAGTGGCCATGCCGTGTTGCTTTTCTTTCGCCTTTTGTCTGACCGTCTGGATCCTGGGAAACCTGGTGAAGAAAGAATAGAGGCGATTGTAGAACAACTGATCTTGAAATGTAAGTCTTTGGAGCAAGAACGAAACAGAATCCTTGGGAAATGACCAAAGGACTGATCATTCCACAGGAGGTCATCAGCAAGATCCTCGAGTTTTCGGGAATCTTTGACCTTGAGAGCGACTTACAGGCTAGTACGTCATTATCAGGAGCGCAATAAGGCCATGAGGCTGACGTGTAAAATATAAATAGTTTTTTATTTCAGTTTATTGTTAGCGGTCCTTTTTTCCCAATAGGTTAAGGAGGATAGCGAGAAAAAATTCCAGCTTGAGGGTGCGTATCATGGCAAGAAGTTTGGGAATCGCTGACTTAGACTAAATAGTAGGGCCAATTGATGAAAATAATGCTTTGTTACCCCTTCAAAAGTGATAATGCAATTTAGGTACAGCAACACATTCCGTATAGTTCTTGTAGCCTACCTTTCGTTATTCAGGCGCTGTTAACTAGCCTATAATCAAGAGTTCGTGAGCAAAAATGTCATTATTATTTTTTCTTCTGGATGACATTTATGAAATATTTTAATACTTGTATAAACCTAAAATATAGTAATTGTATTTTAGTGTTAACAATAAACCTTGTTACCCCTTCTACTATGACAATACAATTTTAAATATAGACATTTATTTTTAACATAATAAGACGTACAATATTTAACATTTTTAGAGAAAATAAGCCTATTATTTTATGATAACTTAATATTATAATAATTTTATGATATTATTTTATTTCATGTGATATTAACAAATGCTTTGTTGCTTCTTCAATTGTGGCATTCCTTTTAGACACAGCAATTTCAAGTAAAATTCTTACCTACTCTTCCTTACCCAAGTGCCGTTAACTGGTTCGTATACAATGTCTTGGGAGACCAAAGCTTGATAAACAAATTCGTTACATTTTATACTAAATTATTTTTATTACCTAACCTATACAGTATTAATGATTCCCTTTGTTACACAACTGCTACAATGCAATTCAAACATAACAATGTACTTGTAGCCCACACAACGTTCTCCAGGTGCTCTTAACATGTTCATTGAAAATACCTATTTACTGATTTCTCAATACATGGATAAAAGCCATGATTATAGCTTATTTAATAGTCTTGGGTCTAGGCGTTACCTTAATAACCGTTTGAATGATTGATTTTTAATGAAACTTTTGCTATAAAACACAGCAACAAAAATGTCGTATTTTTTAATGTTCGTATGAAAATAAGGCAATATGGTAAAACTTTTAATTTTTATTGTTCATATACGAGATACTATTATTTTTTCATTTTTTTACTAATATTCTTTATGGGGTGAGTCATCGCAGAATCCAAATGTTTTAACTCGTTTAAAAATTGTAATACCGTAATCTGATTTATTTATTTATTTGTTTATTGAAGTAAAAACATGTTTAGACATGCCTGACATTTTTACATGAGGAGTAAAATCGTATTTAGCATCAACTCATGAAAAAATCCTCTATACACACTCGTTAGGAAGTATATGAAATGAATGTGGGCTACAAATGACCTACTCATCTCTAATGTATTCGTAGCTCAGTGGTATTATTTCTGTTTATAAAAATAAGGGACAAATAACTAAACATTTTTTACATTAAATATTTATTTGTGTTTCGATTACGTATAAAATAAAAATAAGTTCAATAATAAATATTTAAAATATAATTAACGCCATTATATTACGCCAAAGCACAAAACTGTTTAGAGCGTTTGCTTTTAAATGTAACTTACACATTGTGTATAAATTAGCTAATTAGGATTATGAGCTATTTTTCCGTCTAATAATCTATTTACTCACCTCGTAAAGGTTACCGCGGTTTTTAAACCTTACTGTTTCATCCTCAGGCCGTAATACAATATGTCAAATCCCTCTGTCGAGGTCGTCACAAAGTTCAACAAAACATTTAATGAGTTGCACGTATCGTTGGCCAAACCAAATTTTATCGTGTGTATTTTAATCGTGTAATTGTGTTTAATGTTTGTGAGGTTTGTTTTCAATGTTTTGTTTAACTTCGTGACGACCTCGACAGAGGGATCTGACATTTTGTATTACAGAAGATGAAAAAGTAAGGTTTCGAAAGCGCGGTAACCTTTACGAGGTGAGTAAATAGACCGCTAGACGAAAAAATAGGGCGTAATATTAATTATTTAAATACGTGATCCGGTGGCTATGTTGCAATAGTGAAATAAATTACCTCATTAATAAATATAAAAATTAATAATGAGCTCTCGTTATACTACGTACCCAACCCAGTCATCTCAATTATTGTAGCATTAACAGTCAGGTATATTGTACAAGACTGATGTTTTTGTCAGAACTTAAAAATAAAATCAGTAATATAATTTAAGTTTTCACTTCTGTTGAGTAGTCCTCGATTGCCACATTTTCTTTTTTTATTGAAATTTTTAAAAATATAACAAACACACATCATATAATACTCGCCAGACCACAGAATTACGATCAACGTAGCATGGAACAAACCGCTAGGAATATTTCATGCTGTAATGATAGGGTCACTGTTCACAACTAAACTAACGTCTATAAAAGCAAAACAGGAATACCGATGACTGACTAATTAAAGGTTCGGTTAGGCAACCAATTCATGTGTTCTTGCATTAGCGTAACACGAAGTTCGTTAACAGAATTTTCGGTTTTGTGTAACTTCGAATACATTAGCGTAACACGAAGTTCGTTAACAGAATTTTCGGTTTTGTGTAACTTCGAATACATTAGCGTAACACGAAGTTCGTTAACAGAATTTTCGGTTTTGTGTAACTTCGAATACATTAGCGTAACACGAAGTTCGTTAACAGAATTTTCGGTTTTGTGTAACTTCGAATACATTAGCGTAACACGAAGTTCGTTAACAGAATTTTCGGTTTTGTGTAACTTCGAATACATTAGCGTAACACGAAGTTCGTTAACAGAATTATTCGGTTTTGTGTAACTTCGAATACATTAGCGTAACACGGTTTTGTGTAAGTTCGAAATTTTCGTTTTGTGTAACTTCGAATACATTAGCGTAACACGAAGTTCGTTAACAGAATTATTCGGTTTTGTGTAACTTCGAATACATTAGCGTAACACGAAGTTCGTTAACAGAATTTTCGGTTTTGTGTAACTTCGAATACATTAGCGTAACATGAAGTTCGTTAACAGAATTATTCGGTTTTGTGTAACTTCGAATACATTAGCGTAACACGAAGTTCGTTAACAGAATTATTCGGTTTTGTGTAACTTCGAATACATTAGCGTATTTACACTGATGAACCAATGTGATGCAAGCGAATGCTTTTGATGTTGCAGTTACAATAAATGGTTCGAGGTAGCCATGTAATTCTAATATGGCTGACCGAATTTATGTGTTGCGAAATTCACATCATTTCCTGCTCGCACGTAGGTAAATAATATATGGATTCAAACAAGTACCTTGCTTGGTCATTTTAATCATATGTAAAAATAATTAAAAATATTTTCTTGTCATTGTAACTATTGTTCTGTACGCCAGATTAACCAAAATTGAAACAAATATTGAAAACAATTTATAGCTAATTTTGCACTTCCGGCATTCTAGATTTCAGCCTAAATCCAAACGTATATTTTGTTTAAATTATTCATATTACTTGTTTAATCATAGCTCAAAATTCGATATAAAAATTTCATTCCAATTATTTAGTCTTAATTTTTTCGTTAATTGTCGACATTTAAAAAAATCAATTTTAAGATTAACTTTAAACCAAGCATGTATCGTTTAAATTAAACGCCATGTTTCAAAGGAATATATGATACATGAAACCGCAGTTGTAACTGAGTTAGCAAATTTGTAACAAACACAATTTGTAGGGCAAGGTAATGTAATTAAAGCAGACATCTTACATCAGGTAGTAGTACTATGAAACTACTAGACAATAATTTCATAATTACTTGACAAACTAATTTTGTAATTTCTACTGTGTTCATGATGTTACACACACACACACACACACACACACACACACACACACACATATATATATATATATATATATATATATATATATATATATATATATATATATATATATATATATATATATATATATATATATATATATGTGTGTATGTATAATGTATAAATTTATAATCGTTAATAAAATACTTTCTATTCATCCCCTTAAGTTCAAATACATTTTTTAAATTTGTAGTGGATGACACTTGATGTTAATGCAATTTTTGTCAAATATTAATATCGCATATTTGTACAGACTATACGATAGGATTTGATTTAAATAACACTAATGTTCTATCCTATGTTTTAGGAATCGCAGCACGCAGCTGTCTCACTAACGTGATGGAAGCGTACGACCTAAGTAGGAATTGACTTAATTTTGTTTTAATATTTTTTTATAATATGAAGTTACTAGATACTAAGACCTACCCTTTGTCTTTTAATAAGCTTTACATTCGAGACTTTTTAAGCTCCATCCACCCCTATCAACCTTCAAAAATCATAAAAGGTCAAATGTCTCAAGATATACGCCTATTTTTATTATTGACATATATATGTAATTTAAATAATCACAAATTTTAAAATATATTCAACTTTAGTTTTTTTAAGAATAATTTATTACAAACATAGTTTCTGGAATCACTATTTTATGTAATGTTTTTTCTTGTGAGTTAAAAATCATAGTTGTTTTACATTTTATAAACTTTAGAACATTTATTTTAAATCTATTTATTGATTTTAAAATACAGTAATTCATTTTAAAAAGCAGTGCAATTTGACAGATTTAATTGCGTTTTTTCAATGTATAATAAATCAATCAATATCAATCAATATATCAATCAATTGATCAATATCAATCAATGTATAATAATCAATAAATTATGATTAACAATATAATCTTATTAAAATAGTCAATAATTAAATGCAGGTTAACTTTCCAAATTAGTTCTAGTTATTCAGTAGTTCTAATAATTTCATCATTAAATAATTCCAGTTTACATTTTAATAAAAAGAAGATTAATATTTGTCGTCTTGTGCACTTCCTACCATGTACATGGGTTTCAATAAAATTTTTATGAGCGGGACCGATCAAAGGTGGTCAGGCTTCAACGACGTCACGAAATCAATGATCCGCGGTAAATCTTTTATGGAGAACTTCAACTTAATTTTTAATCGTTTTCCTACCAACACGCAAGACTGTGATGGATGTCAAATAAAAGTCAACATATTACTAGTGAGTATTTATTCCAGAAAAATTCAAAATCGCTGCTAGAAAAGACGACCAAACCGACCTTAATTAATTTTTAAAAATCGAAAATTATTAGAACAAAACAATTGCGTATTTTCTTGAAAAATTTTATTAAAAGTTTAACTAATTTTATTCCACAAATTCGATACTTTAGACTAACGTGGAACACAACTTGAAGGAAAATTAATTCAACATATTTACTTTTATGCGTATAAATAAATTCTTAGAGGATTTAGTTGCATAAGGAATCTTATTTTACAACCAATACTTATTTTTAGATTAGGCAATCATAAAATTGGTCTAAAGAGAGGCACAATAAAATTCTATTTTAAACAATAATATTTTATGGCATATATAGTTTTACAAAAGTAAAAATACTTATTTGGTAAAAGAACATGCAAATTCATTAACGACTATTTTCAAGATAGGACACACAATGGTATAGTCACTAACACTATCCCGACGGATCTCTCTTATACACGTTTCTAAGTTTCGTTATTAATTTACAGTTAAATCTCTAATAATTTGCTACTTATTGCAGATGTTACTATTCTAATTATTGCAGTACTTTTTTCCAAAATATATACACGTGACTTTCACCAAATTTCTGTATAATATAACTAGTTATGCATAAACAAATATTATGCATAATTTTAAAAAGTGTCCAGTACATTTTATACTCTCAGTTGAAAGTTTTTTTTATGACAGCTGTATTATCTCGTACGAGATCGATCAGCTGACCGGAATATTACAAAACTAACCGGTTACAACTCGAGGTACTTTAAATGAAATATCTTCGACTTAAAGTTAATGCAATATTAATTAATTGTATAAATTTAAACCTAAATTAACAAATTTTATGACTGGACAAACTAAAACACACACAATTTTGATCAAAAAATCATAAATTAATTTATTTACGCTACACAGTTTGAGTTGATTTTTTTCTTTGTAATTAGTTTGTTTTTTTAGAAATGTGATTACTTTTTTGTTAATTTTTTTTCAACTGTAACACATTGGCAATATTTGTGGTTTTCTTTTGAAATACCATTTCCTTTTATGAAACCATAATGAAATACCATTAACCGAACATTTGCATAAAAATGAGCCGAGCACTCAAAATTTATCTCTTATAAATTAACAATTGTACTACGTCTATATGTACAATGTATTACGTATTGTATATTAGACTATTTTGACTTACTACTTTAGGGCCAATCCATGTTGTTTAGTCACATGTGTTCAATTGGAATGGCTTGCACAATATCGACCTAAACAACGGAAGGCGCCATTACAGAGACGCCCTTGGTTAATCAATAGATCACTAGCGACACCTTTTAGAAAAAGAACGAATTTTTTCAAGCCCTTAGGATTCGTGGTTAATAAACGAAGAAATATTCTGTATTACATTTTTAATTGCGTGCAGCAGTTTAATTAGTATAGACTAATTTGTTTTCCTAATAAATTAGTTACTTCTCCTAAAGTTTCCAATCACACTTACCTAATAATTATTATAACATACTAATATTTTATTATTATAAAACGTTTATAATATTTAAATTATTTTCGACATACAAAACAAACTTAAAACAGGAAAATGACATATAATCGCAATAATCGGTAATAGCGGCACGCAGCTGTCTCGCTGACGTGATATAGACAAATTTATAAATGTATTTCTCTTTATCTTAGCCTTGTTGTAACTCTTGTTTCCCTATCATGATCATCATTAAAATCTGCATATACTAGCACTTTAAACTTTAAAATTACATTAAAAATACGAAAATTAACTCTCTGAATGATCTGGGTGACAACCAAGCTATTATCAAAATCGTTTTTTTGTATTTTTTATTATTTTTTTGTGTGTGTTTAACGTTCGATTATTGTGCACACTTGGGCTAATGCAGACGATGGGATGATTTATAGCGTATGAAAATGCCAAGCCCTCGCCGGGAATCGAACCCGGGTCCTCGGGGTGAAAGCCTAGTATGCTATCCACTAAGCTACCGAGACGGCTCGTTTTTTTTTTTTTGAAGATCTGATTTCACCATCGTAATCAACTGCATTAAAAACTGCAAAATTAGCATTTCGAATTTTCAAAATACATTGGAATTAAGAATCGTTTTTTTTGTAAAAATGTTTCATAATTCCAATGTATTTTGAAAATTCGAAATGCTAATTAATGCAGTTTTTAATGCAGTTGATTACGATGGTGAAATCAGATCTTAAAAAAAAAAAAACTTTAAGACAAAAAAGTTATGAATTTTTAAAGAATTAAAATAGCAGCCATTTTGAAACTGTTACACGAATTTTGCCGATTAACGAACTTGTCTATAACAATTGTAAATTTTTGTGTCAAATTTGAATAAAATCAGACCATTTGCGAACATAAATATAAAATTTATATAAATAAAAATTTATATACATATATTACATATATATGTAATAAAAATCGCTACATACATATATTACACATATATATATGTAGCTTATATGTATGCATTTATACATAAACTTATTATAATATAATAAAAAAAGTAACGTATTAATATAATCGTCTTTATTTCTCCTAGAAATGTTATTACTTTGTTATGTGCATTCATCTGTCTTTCCCAGCTTTGTCAGTTTTCTATTTGTTGACGCGTTTCGGAATATCTCCATTATCAAAACGTATTGCTGTACTCTAAGTTCTGGAGTACATTAAAAACTTTTGATAATGGAGTCAATTCAAATCGTTTCAACAATAGAAAATTGGCAAACCTGGGAAAAGCAGGAATGTACTTAACAAAATTAAAGCAAGGAACAAGTTTTTGAGCCTGATGCCCTGAGTGGTGAAAATTAAAACGTATATGCTATCAGTAAAGGGTGTGATTATTGATAAAAACGAAAAAAACTTGTTACTCAATGGTTGGAAAACACCAAAGCAAACTAAACTGTGTGCAAGTCGGAAGGGAACAACTACTTATTGACTGACTGCATGCCAACATGTGGATGGATGACCTAATTGGTAGCGTCAGGTAACCAATCTTTTTCTTTAATGTACAGGCTCAAATTCAATACTTTAAAAGAAATCCATTCTGTTGATGCCTTGTATTTGCATTTGCATTAATCTTTGCCTGTGGAATGCTTGATCATTAGTTACTGGAAAATCAATAAGAAAAATAAAATACGCATATTTATTTAACTATAAAAACATTATTGTTTATTTATATACAAACATTCTCCATCACTTCTCTTCAATAATTTCATTTAGGCCTACTTTCTGGATCCACATAACTGTATTGACTCCATTCTATAACAAAACGTTACTTAAATTAAACATTACGTGACGTATAGTTATTGTAAAATATACCTCAAAGAATATAACAAAATTTAGTGTATTAAAATTAGTTACTAGTATTAAAAAAATTTTAGTGTTTTTTAAATCAATCATTGCTAATAAGAAAAGTATTTTTAGTTCATATGAAAAATGTTTGAATATGTCTACAAAATTAAATAATAAAAATATATAAATATTTGTTTAAGTTAAAACTTTCTAATTTGAAAACTTTGAAAGATTAGTACAAAAAGTGTTGTTCGTTTAATTACTTTTGGAACACAACTTAAAATCTATTTAAGCAAACAAAATTAAAATTCAGTTTTACGAGAAACGTCCGATGACTTTGTTATGCAAAAACCCCGCCATTATTGTACGATTATGTAACACCCTTACCTTTAAACTTGTGTTCGTTCATATTAATGAACACCCTCATACTTCTATTAGTGAATGGTGGTTTGTATCCACCCCAATCTGAAGGTAACGTTTCTGGATCTATGTGTTTATGTAGTGAGCTCATGTCTTTTCCATGCAAAAATATCTTGAAATAAAAAAACACAAATAAGAATACAATACAATAATAAATTATTATAACTTTATAAAGGATTTGTAACTATTTTACTGTACAATTTTCAAAAACCCGATTTATTCGTTGTAACCAGCATACTTCCAATGCAAATTCGAAAACGACCAAGACGTTATCTTGGAGTACATTTTTGCATTTTCGATGTAATTTTAAAATTTTAAAAAGCTGTCATGTATATTTTAGCGATGATGGTGAAATCAGATTTTCAAAAAGTATAAAATAACGTTTTTTTTTTAATTTTACAATACCAAGATCAAAGATCCCTTTTCTAATTTGAATGCGCACATATTCTTATTAACATGTTCTTTCATGAAATGTGATTTTTTTACTTTTGTTTTTAATGAGACGGGTATATATTAAATATTTTATGAACTGGCCCTACTAACTCCTATTTCAGGAGCGGTGGTTAAGTTGCCATGTATGCTAAAAAGTACATCTTTAATTTCGTACACTTACAGAGCACAATATATCTCAATTCTAACTCCAGAAAATATGCAAATAATCCAACGCTATACATAAAATACGAAATACTATAAGCAAAGTAATTACAAAAGAGCTGTTATTCAAAATACTGAGATTTAAACAGCAGTTATTTAAAATATTAATATCGAATGCAGACGATCATTCCATTCATTTCTAAAGAAAACTTTCGCACTTCATAGCCTTTTTTAAGGACTTACGAAAGAAAAAAACGAAGTTTTCTTTCAAAATCGAGATCTAGGCCTTGAAAATGAGCCATCAACAATCTTTCTACAACTTACTAGTGTCTCAAAATATTGTTTTAAATATTAACTTACGAAATCAAATATAAGAAAGAGAGAAGCACTGGTAAAACGTAGGTACAATATATATTTTGATATTTTCTAAAAATCTTTCTTTAAAACACAAAAAACAATTTACAAATGACAGCCTATAAATTACAATTAATGTTTTTAGTTCAAAATTTAATTTGAAAATGTCAACTTCGAAAACGATAATATGACATAACTTAGAACTACCCTTTCAGATATAAAATTATTTTAGACATATTTACTTTGGAACAAGCATTGTATTTCCAATACCAAAGGCAACTAATTAAGTGCAAAATAAACTAGTGGATATACAGGCAATTAAGTTGGTAAATCAACCAGTTAGCCACAAAAATATGGCAGTAGTTGATCTAGCCGACAAGAGTGAAAATGTAATCACATGGGTTCCAACTGTTGACCGTCTAACAGTTTTGAAGGAAGGCTGGGATGGACGTGTAGTTCAATGGCGTTCATTAATTTAAATGAATAATGAACTTACTATGTTCAGTATAATAATCTGCCTTCCAGAGCTTCGTCAATTCTACGAGCGTACATCTCGTACTTTCGTTGACGCGTTTCGGAGAACATCCATCTTCAAAAACTATTTTTATACTCCTTATAGAAATAGGAGTATATAAAAAGTTTTTGAAGATGGAGGTTCTCCGAAATGCGTCAACGAAAGTAGAAATAACGAAGCTAGGGAAGGCAGATTATAATACTGAACATAGTGACAATAATCCTAGCAGAAAAGAAGAAGAATATAAAAAGAATAATGAACTTATTTATATACATAATATTAAAGGACAATGTTTTTCAAAATATGTGCAAGATATTTTTAATTGCATTTTTGCTCTCACATTTTGTGCTAGCTAGACAGGGTATGTAGTATTAGTCATAATTTAAATATATTATTAACCATATTTATATACAATGATGTACAATCTTGCACAATGTATGTATATAAATTGTTTATATATGTTAACTATAAACGTTCTAACAGTTTTGTGCTTGGTGAGCTGGTTACGTAGTATAATAGCGTTAATTATAACCTAAAATCTTACGCTCAAAAATATTGAACACCTAAAACATTTTTACGCTCGAGAATATCGAGCACCTAAACCATCGTTACTGTCGAGAATAGTGACCACGTAAAACTTCCTTGCGCTAATATTGAGCATCTAAAATATCATTACGCTCGAGAAATTGTGCACCTGAAACATCCTTATGCTCGAAAATATTGAGCACCTAAAACATTTTTACGCTCGGAATATTGAGCATCTAATATATCCTTATGCTCGTGAATATTGAGCACACAAAACATTCTCACGCTCGAGAAGATTGAGCATATAAATCTTTGCTTAAATAAATTTCACAGCTATTTTAATTTTAGAACTGAAAACTGCTTTTGGCGATGATGGCTTTAAGTGAGTGAGCAAAATCATGAAATACTCTTTTTGTCATTGAGCCCAGTTATGACTGAATTGTGACAGGCCTTTCCGTATAGTTGTAGCCTGGACGAAACCTTTATTGCAGACGGCTATACAGCGCTATCCGGTAGCAGCGAACCGATCCGACGTTGCAAGGTGATGACAAAGCTACTTTTGGATTGTAACCACAAAAAAATATTAAAAATGGCTGAAATCAATTTTTTATGTTAAGGATTGTAAAAGAAAACAACAAATACGAAAAGATGAAGTTAATCAAAAACTGAAGAACCAATAACATAATATATTAATAAGCTTTTTATAAACATCTATAAGGTAATTATTCGTCGAGAATTTCGGAGGAGAGATGCCAAACTTAGCCCTATATTACGTGTGAAGGGAAATGAAGAAAGACCAAAGGTGAGATAGGAAGTCGGAATAACAGATCTGCCTAGTCTTGAAGGACAGAAGAAAAGAATGTTTTAATTGCGAGTCGATATATGTTTTGCAAACTACATCTAAAGGAAGCGGAACTTGTAAGAGAGAACAACAACCAATGATTATAATTTCAATAAAAATATTTATACACGTTATACTCACTCTTTTCCTCAATTTTTTCTTCAAGAATGGCCTAAACACTGCGTAGATGGCGTTGAAATAAAATGGCTGGTTTACTACATGAATCGCTTTCATTCTTATTGGCATTTTGTCCTGAAATGCATACATTTTTATTTTATTGCAAAACTTTCTGAAATGGATGCTTACGATTTGCTGTAAAATTTATACAAATAAGAAGTTAGTTTTTTTAAAATAACATTCTCTGAAAAAATTAAAAAATCTACTGAAACAAACTTTTTTAAAACAGATGACGAAAATAAATTTATTTCATGTACAATATGGCTAACACAGTCACAGTGAAAATTACATTTATCAATGTAACGTTACAGAACTTTTACTTTACAAAACTGTTATGAATAAACAACAATACTCTTTTACTTGAATAAAGTTGTAGTGTTATGGCTGTTTAAAAATTGTATAATATAAAAGATGATTTGTGGTGATCTCAGCAAGTATTTTTTTTCCATTTAGGTATAAAAATTAAATTAGTTCACTAATTTGTTTAATAGTATATCACTAAACAAAGCTATGATATGAATTAGTACATTAAGTTACTCCCAATTTCCAATTATCAGTAACAAAATCTATTTAACTTAATAAAGTTTTTTTTAACTATTACCAAAGCAATTTTCATGGAATAGTAATTACTTGTTATTCAGGTATATTTTTTTCTGTCTTAATATAACCTCTCTAATGAAGGCGAGGGGCCGGCGTTAACAGAAAGAGGATTCTTTAAGGATATTACAAGAATGTTTAAGGATGAATGCCAAGGGATAATTTGTTATGAAAATTAATTACTAAAACATCGTAAAATTGTTTTATAAGTTCAAAAAAAACTCCATTACACATGGCTTATCTTAATTTTTCTCTTTTTTTAAGATAGAAACTTAAAACTTGGTACAGAGATGTAATTAATAATCTGGTGTAAACTTCTGGCATAATTTTTAAAAAATCAAATCCCTTAGTCATCAAAGTTTGAGATGACGTCGAAAACCATTTTAATATATACATTAGTTTTCGAAAAAAAATCTAGCATGAGCTTTTAAACATGAAGAGGATGCATAATTTCACAACGAATAAATGATTTCCTAACACACTACACAGTAAAGAAACCAATTTCAATTTACTGAGTGTAGGGCTGCCTTTATTGTTACGTAATTAGCCTAATTCTGATTTTTTTTGTATAAATTACATACACTTTAATTTCTAATGAAATCAATTAACGGATGATGTTTTTAAATAAATAATTCTCCAACATTTTTTCAGTCTGCCTACTTTAAATTGAAATACGTTTCTTAACTGTAAAGTGTTCTCTGTAAAAGAATTTTTTTTAATTGTTATGGAATTATGCATCATTTGATGTTTAAAACCTAAGTTGTATTATATTTTTTTATAAACTAATGTTAACATCAAAAATGTGTTATTTTACGATTTCGGCAGCCGAAGGCTCTGATTTATTTTACAGTTATACCGGATGATTTATGAAAAATTGTAATCCTGAAATGGAGGAATTAAAATAAATGTTTAAAAACACACAGAGGCAGAGTAGTGTGAAACAAATCGAAGTGTCTGCACTTATAATAGAGTTTTGTTTTCTTTTTTTTTATAAAAAAAAAACATTTCCGATTTTTTTCGTAGGTAATGTGAATTTTAAACTCATTATGTTTCACTTTCACAAAAAACATCAAATTACCTGAACAATGATTGCTAGGTGCCAAGCTAATGAAGGTGTGATTAGTCTGGCCTGTTGCATGATGGACAATTCCTTCAAGTCGACAACAATAGAAAGACCTGTAATTTGGTAGTCAGGATCTTCTAAATTCAACTCAAAAATCGTTGTGCCCATTTGGAATGACTCGTGCAACGGTGATTCATCAATATCCATTCTGGCTGAAATCACAATACAAGTCGGTTGTTTTGTGATACTAATTATTTTAGGTTAGTTATTATCTTCAACTGTCTTATTCTTTCTATCAAACCATGTACATATTTTAAGGCTTTATATTACATATTGTTCTTTTTTTGAAATGATACACGAAACTGTTTAAGTTCACTTAAAACTAAGTTACCATTGCTGCAGGGAGTATCCAAAGTTACATGTTTTAAATCATTATTACTTTAACATTCAATATACACAATTATTTTTCTTAAATACTACCTTAACCTCTAAATAATCGAAACCAATTTAAAAAATAAATTGATAAAAATAATAAAATTCATAAGAAAATATCACTGTTTTCGAATCACTCAAAAATTCATTAAAAATTTATACGAATTTTCCTATAATGACTTAGCATCATGGTAAGGCCCAGGTGAATAACAGAATACGTAAACTGTGGACCGATCCTGATATTTAAAATATGTGTGAAATGTCTTTGATATTTTTACATACTGGACTCCACAAAAAACATCTACTGCGCTTTTTCTGTTATAAGTACTAAAAAGATAAAAAGTATCTAGTAAAATATTTTCGGATTCTCCTTCTCTTAGTACTATTATTTCAACTAAAGTTATGTTTTTGCCATTGTATAAGATTAAATGTAATGACACATTTATCATTTTTAATAGTTTCAAAATTGTTAATACTGAAATATTTATTTATTTCATTTGTTGATATATGAACTAAGGCGATTATTGTAATAAATTGTGTTGAAAGAAAAGTTTTGTAATTATATTGTCGAGGAAAATTAGAACACTTATACAGTTTGGCAAGAAAACATTGTTTTGTGAAACTATATAATTGTTGTAATTTTCTTAGATATCGTAGAATTTTACCAAGTACATAATAAAAAAACTATTATATAAGCTACACAGTGTTATGTGTTGTTAAAATCAGAGACAAATATAATAAAGTATCATTAATTAATTAGTTGTAGTCATTTTTTTCTAATTTAGGATATATAAATATATACTTACATGGTATAATTACACAAGTCTTCCTTCCCAAACGGTCTTCCCCTATGAGACCAAAATGTTCCTGATTGTATACAGTACTACATTCGTGGGGTACACAATAAGTGTAGAAATGTGGATATTTGTATTTGAATTCGTAATAGTTTTTTATCTGTAACAAAATAAACTTAAATATATCTTCTATTTAAATATACTATCTCTAGCTAAATAGTTTAAATATACTTAAATATATATAATTAAATATTTCTCCCACAACCCAAACCATATTAATTAAATATTTCAAACCCAAACCAAAATTGTTGGGTAATCAATATGATGGCTATGTTGAAATTTACTTTTTTTAAATATAATTGTAATATATGAACACGATTTTTTATGTTTTAAGAGGAATACAAAACATTTTCAAAAAACGTTTTTAAGGTAATGCCCGTTTTTGAATATTTAGCATAAAAACGTCCGGCATCTGAGTTGCAATTATAGTTTGTTATACAAAATAGCCTAAGTTTCAAAATTTTTCCTCCATATTTTTTCTTATATTTCTACATGTATCGTTTTCGAATCAGCGTCAGTTGGATAACTAATGTATAATTTTTGACTACGTTTGTTCGTTTGTATCTCGTGTTATTGTATTTATTATTGTATTATTGTATTAATCACTTTGTGGCAAATATAAATGCACTTAAAAGACACGTTTCCCAAATATTTTTTACGTTGAATACAATGCCGCAAACGGTTTCAAAAATTGGTCACACATTAAAAATATATTTTTTGTTTTTTTTTATGCTAAATATTACAAATATGTTTTAATTTTCAAACTGTTACTAGAAGGTGGCATATTAATTTTATTATTATATTTATTTTAATCGGACTGCTAATATTTATGTGTAAAACAATATAGAAGATGTTTCAAAAGCACTCTTTCTCAAGTCCATAACCTAAAACAGCGTTACAAGAAAAACAATAGGATAATTAATTTAAACGGGAAATGTGCAAATAAGAAATCCACAACTGACTGGATGGCCAACAATGGGTGGAAGAAGGCCTAACTAGTTGGACGAAACAAACCGGTTGTCCGCCCCTCACGGGTTCCTTTTTCAGCATTCTAACGTAGGCCTAGGTTTTCACCGCGTATGTTCTATGTAAACAGATGTAATTGTCAGTTAAGTATTTAATTTTTAATTAAATTAAACGGGTTGTCCGACTTTTTTTATACACCTACGTAGAAATTGTACATTTCTGCTGCTATAAATTTGACTGTACGTCACGAGTGCGCGCGCGCATACACACACAAACACACACACACACACACACACACACACACACCCACACACACACACACACACACACACACACACACACACACACACACACACACACACACACACACACACACACACACACACACACACACACACACACACACACACACACATTTCCTTTTATTAATAAGTAAGAAACTAGGACTCTGCTAGTGTTATTTTAAAAAATTTAAGCAGATCCTATTATTTAATAGTAACAATTTTATATTAAAATAATATTGTTACTTCACTTAATTATATTGTTACATCACATCCTACATGTTTTGCACACATTAGAGCTAAAATTATTTACAAAATATGTTATGCTCCATTTTTTTAAACCCATACACAACACATAATACACATGCAAACAAAGTAAGTTTAGAAGAAGCATATACGTGCAAAATTATAAAAATAATTTTTAAACTATGCTACCAAATAAGGAAACACGTAATGTTTTCCAACTTAAAGAACAGAATTTTTCGTATTTTTTTGTAATTTTACTTCTTTGCGCCATTTAACACGGACCGATGCAATACATTGAAAACGCAACGGTAGTAACTGGACTCGAACCTCCGTATAAGTCAGAGCTTTCTCAAACAACTCATTATTCTACAACTATGCTATATCAGTCACTTTATTTTACAGTACTTACACAAGTGAACGCTTTATCCACATCATGTTTTCTTGCCCTCAAGAAAGCAGACAAAAATATATCGTCTAGCCTAGCATTCAATGTTTTATCCTCTGTAAAATAACCATATTTTCATCAGTTTAGTTAACGAATAAAATTTTTTTCAGTAAGTTCAATAACAATATTTGATAAAGTAAATAAAACATTTTAATATCACCACACTTCAAAATTATTTGCATGAAACATACACCTGTAGAGATAATAAAACACGTTGGTTTTGGAAGTTTTAATCTGCTTAAATGAAAAAAATTATTTTTATTGAAATTATTTATAAATAATGGAACCCCTTTCATTAATAATTCAAACTGCAATACACTTGAATATATAGGTGTTCATTAGTTGCGTGTCCCTCAGCGTAACAATTTATTCCAGTTAGAAGAGTAAAAATAAATAGTGCAAAAATGCATATTTACCAGTTCAAAAGATTCACGTTTCAAAATATTGCGAAATCTTTCTTCGAACATATTGGTGGACAAACAAAATATGTAAAGCAATGCATATAATATTATCAAATTGAAATATTTTCATATGTATATTTATAGCGTATTAAATAAAATTAATCCGGATTTTTTTTAAGCTGATTAAATAAAATCACATTTACATTTCGTGAGTGATAAATCTGTAATAACACATTTTTTATACAAATTTACACAATAAAATATATTTTTAATCAGTGGGTGTAACAACAAACATTGGTTCTAGCGATCCCACTGTATCTCTAGCTCATACTGCTGCAAATGAATAGGTAAACTCAAAATTCTTCAGCTTCGTCAACTCAAAGTTTACTAGAGTTACACAACTTAGAAGGGCCTATGTTAGTTGGTTGTCCACGTACAGACGACCTTGACGTCGAAGCTAAACTTTAACAGTAGAACTTTGGTTATGAAAATCAAAAATTTACGAGAGCCGAGTTTATGAAGTAAAGACTCGTAAAACTATACGAGTAAATAAAGTAAAGAAAAAATTAGGAGTTATTATAATCTCTTCTTAAAGGATAAAAAGATGGAAAGAGTTCCTCGTAGAGATTCACTTCTACTCAAGAAAAAACATGTTCAAATGGTAAATTCAGGCATCTACCTCTAAGGACAGAAGAAGAAAGGCGGATTTATTGGACTGAGCAGTTGTGCCAGTAGTGCTGAGAGGGTGGTTAAGTCAGATTAGGGACAAGGAGGTTACGAACAATGGTACTCTGGTTGTTGTCTCATATCGTTACTCAGAATGAATTCACAGAGGATCTGTTCATGATCCTTGGAAGCGAACTTGTCACAGAGTTTGTTAAAACTACGTAAAGAACCAAAGTTCTAGTATTTAGGTGAAAGCGAATCAACAGACATCGTTGGGCCCATGATAAAATTGATCAGAGAACTAGTAATTGATCTTATTGTCTAATTTGTAAAGATAAATGAAAGGGAAATACCCATGGCATGCTTCATGGACGAAAAGAAGTTTAATCTAAAAAGGGCTTTATACAAGATACCTCACCAAATTTCAAAACAGTCAACTCGTTTGGCCAAAATTGCTTAACAGACAAATAAACCACTAAATACAAAAACCAAATGCCGAGTGGTCGAGTCGAAACGGAGAATTCACTTCTCTCTGCTTATAATATATTGTAAAGTAATAGATTTAAAAGTTTATTAATTCTGCAATACTTCCAATCCTGCATTATTTTTTCATCTATCTTTGACAAAATATATCGGAATACCTTTAAAGTAAAAAAAAGTAATTACAAAGGCTTATCTTTAAAAATTGAGGTACTCCTAAGGAAGGTGCTAGGATAACAATATAGGCATATAAGAAGTATGTGTAATATAGATATAAAAAAATCACTAGCTCAAAAAATAAAAGACTGAACATTTTTGTAAAAACTCACCTTGGATTAGTTTTTTTAGTTTCTCTAAATTTTTTCTCATTATATCTGGCGTTTCATGCAGCTCTTTGGATGCCAATAATCTCAAGTCTCTGCTTATGTCTAACGGATCCGTTCTGGGCTTACAAATGGCGTCGATTTCCTCCTGAAGCTGTGCCAAGTCACAGTCTGTAATACAGAGCTACCTTATTCAAATGTCTACTGAAATTTTGTAAAAATATTGGTGAAATTAAATTATAAATAGTGAAAATGTGGATTTACATCTATATTTATATAAAGATACAAATTATCTGACTTTATATCAAGATACGTGCATTCTATACTTGATGTATAACACACTAATAGGTTACATAATACACACAAAAATAATTCAACCTTTCTAAATATTCCGAGTGTTACACTAAGAAGCTACTATTTTTGGATTGGATAAAAGTCCATATTAAAAACTTTATGAATTAAGTTAACTAAAAACAATCTGTGGTAATTGTTAACTGCTACTAAAACACAAATCTCACAATCGAATAACTACAACATGCATAAGACATGTTTTTCAAAAAGTCTTTATGTCTTTTTCCGATCTTTTTTTAAATGGCAAACACGGATGTCGTTAAAATGGTCTTACATTAAAAATACTACTAACTCGCCTACAACAGTGCCAAAAACGTCGTAAAATTGAAGGTGAATTCAGCAAATTTTGAACCTACTACAAGGTAGTTAGACTTAAACGTTTACAAATAATATTAAATTTCTACTTTCTTAATAGAATGTAACAATTTCTTTACAAATACAATAAATTTGACATTGATTTTTTTCAAATTTCCATCGGAAATTACCATTCATGGTAAGACCTACATCCGGGACCTTCAAATGAACAACGATGCTAACTTCTAGAATCACTTTTTGAAAGGTCGTTAAAAATTGTATATATTTAAGTTATACACATGCATAGTAATTTTACACACACACACACACACACACACACACACACACACACACACACACATATATATATATATATATATATATATATATATATATATATATATATATATATACATATGTAGTTACAAATATGTGTTAGCACGCTCACGTTTGCAATTTTAGTCCAATTTAATTCAAACTTGGCACAAAAAATCGATTTTTATAATACGAGCTAAGTTTGTAAACCAGTAAAATTCGTTCAACAATTTCAAATTGACGGCTTTTTTAATTATGTTAAATTTTTTTGTCTTAAATGTTTTTGAAAATCTAATTTTACTAACTATATAAATTATAATTTTGTTTTTTAAAATCTATTTAAATTTTTAAAAAATGTTAACGGCGGTCAGGTTTCATTTTCGTTTTTGCAGCGTAACTTGAAAGTTTAAAATGCCAATATTCGCAGATTTTAATCCTGATTATGATGGTGAAATAAGAATTACAAAACCGTTAAGATAACGACAAATACTTTTGGAAATTCGCTTCTATCACGTCAGCAAGTGGACTGTGTGTCACGATTATTAAGTATTTAACATAAGAAATAATTTTAACTTTTTAAATTTAATATTAAACCGTTTGTATATAGAGTAAAAACTAAATTCGTAACAAAGTAATAATTTTTATGTTTTTTAACTATTTCGTTTATGTTCTTTGAACTTTTGAACTTTATTTAGTTATACAGCCATCTAATAAAAACATACATTATGCAGTATCCAATATACAGTCGCAAACTACAACACGTGTCACCATAATTAAAGTATTCAAGAATATTGTCGTAATTTGAAACTAAAAAAACTTTTAAAATCCCAAACTGGTTTGTTACTTATACGTAAAATGTATTGATTTGTAAACATGCTTGTGCAGTTCTATAATTTAAAGAGAGTAATTGCAATTAGAAAGGAACTAGACAGGCATTGTACGCCTAACTTTTTTAAACGCAGACATATGTACAGAAGTGATGTACAGTTGCATCTTCTAGTTTGAAGGTAGCGTGTAACAATTAACAAACTTGTGCAGTAGTGTTCACAAAAATCACTGTCGAATATTTTTCTCTCATATTCCAAAACATATAAACAATTTGGTCTTTAAAAAAAGTATTTTAAATTTGTTTATTTTTTAAAATTGTTTTGTAAATTCATATTTTTATGTATTCTTTATTATCAAGGAAATATTTATTTTCATGTAATACAAACCGTTTCTTTAATCTCCTAATTGCTTCACAAATGCATTGTTACAGGAAAATTTACATTTGTCAGGGGCTTATTATAGTCCATGCAGATTAACTGTTAACGATTACCTTCGAGATAACACTCATTATGTTTAAATAAAGAATTGCGTGGAAATGAATCACATGTGAATAATTATTTACAAGTATTACGTAGAAGTTAAACAAAAGTTATTTTTACGATAAAGGTCGCTCTTTTTCACTCAAATTGTAAACTCAAAAATAAGGTTTTTTTAGTTGTATAGATTTTAAAATTACATTATAGACATTGAAAATGTTAATTTATACAAATTTTATCGCTGATTACGATTGTGAAATCATTTTCAAAAAAAATAAGTTTAAAAAAATTAATTATTTACAGCTCGAAGGTACTATTTACAAATAGTTAATGCCGCCATTTTTAATCTATTAAATAAACAGTATAAAAATTGTATACAAACTTTTAATAACTTGTTTTTTTGTTTGTCCAGTTTTAATCAATTCATACAAACACACACACACACACACACACACACACACACACACACACACACACACACACACACACACACACACACACTGTAATGGTTTTTAAAGCGAACCTATCAAAATTTTAATAGTGTTACAAAGTGTTATTTTTTTTTTTTTTTTTGCTTATTAGTAAGACATTAGCAAATATAGGCCTAGATTAAATATACGCCATAGATAAACTAGTGAAAATGTGATTAATGTAAAGAAAAAGAAACACATAATGCAGTAGACAGATATGAAAAAAAATATATGGTTGCAATTAAGATAAATAAATATTGTGAAAGAACAATAATTTTTAGTTGGAGTTTGAATTAAGAAACATAATAAATTTATATCTCGTAGTAAAAAAAAATAATAATAATAATAAATTTTATGGTAGTAATAAAAAGAAATATAACATTTAAATACATTTTTTTAAAAGTCCAACAAGGAATAAATATGTTTAGAATGGAATTTCAGTTTAATAGTATTAATAATTTGTAAATCCAAAATAACCTCAACTCGGCTGAACAATATATTTTAACTTGACACACGCACGCGCGCACTCACACACGCACAAAAGATAAATTAAAACATAATTTTGTTATTTTTTTTATACACTGACTATATTTGAAAAAAAAATATAATAGTCCTACAGCCGATTTTGCTAAATTAAAATTTTTGGCCAAAAACAAGCTTCAAAATACTTTATTTGTTTCTAAAAACTGATCTAAAACATTTCCAAACCAGTTTTATTAAACTTTGTCTATTATTTCAGTATACGATGGCAAATACAAAGTCAGTCAGTCAGCATAGTAGAAAGCACACAGTTTTGAACTCAAGGAACTTAAAAACGTAAAATTTCATCAAAATCTTTTTTTCGAATTTCCACGATTTCCATTTTTTCTTTATTCTTCGTATTGTAAAGTCAGTAAGTAAAACGGTAGTAAGTTTAAACTTTAATACCGTAGTAAATACCGTCAAATATATTTTAAACAAAAATTTTATAAATCTAAGATTTGACACAAACATTGTGAATAGCTTTAGTTCAATGTTTGGGCTAAATTATAACTAGACGTTTATTTCACTGCTTGTTGTGTTGGCGAATTCCCTTTGGTCAATTTGGTCCCTTTGGCGAATTCCCTTTGGTCCCCTGGATCAATTAGGATGGCCATCGTGATAAGATCCAGACTCTGGGACATTGAATTAAGAGGCAATCATACATTAAGAGGTCTACATCATCTCTTTTTGATGAATCTAAATACTATATATATATATATATATATATATATATATATATATGACTGCGGTTAGGACTCATTATAGTAATCCCAAGTAATTAAAAAATTTAAATGATAATTTACGCAGATTTTAACACTGATTATAATTAAATTAGATTTTCAAAGTGCAAGTTAAACAATTATTTTGACATAGTTACTTTTTGTAATTTTGTTTCCATTACGTCAATGAGACAGCTGTGTGCCGAAATGTTTTCGTCTTGTAAACGTCAACACTTCCGCTATTTGATATGTCCAAGCTAGAACCCATAAATGGAATGCAGTTTTTAAATATCTGTAGTTAACAAGCGTTAAAAATGCGGCCCCTTCAATCATAAATAAAGAAACTCGTTGGATAAGGAACGGCGGAACCTTGCCATCAGTGTTAGATAACACAGGCACTTCCCGGGCGAGAGTTTGGAACGAAACCTGTTTCCAAAGTGGTTTACATTTATTTTGGCAAGTCAGAATGGAACTTTCGCTGTCGGATTACAAGATATATCCACGGTCGGCTGAATGTTTGACGCTGAACGATTAGTGCCTGCTGGGTACCCACGCTACCCATTACACTTGTGGGAACTGAGTGTAGTTGATGCGAAAATATTAAAAAACATCTGTTTAATGATAGAAAATGTTTCAGAACTTGACAAACTAAATTGATAAGACAGAAGGTCAAATGATAGTCCGCTGCCACCCTTTGCCGTAAACAATTGTACAAGTTTGCGCGTAAACCTACGATCTATTTTTAAATAGTTTTAAATTACCATTGAAATTAAAAATAAAAATTATAAATAAAAATTTCGATTTAATCTAGATATTTGGTACAGAAACTGTCGACAAAAAACACGTTAAATAATTTTAAATTACACTGAAATTAAAAATAAATATTATCATTAAAAATGAAACGATACAAATATGTCGATTTTACCTAAACATTAGGTAAAACTATTGACCACAAACCGTTAAATTGGCCAAGAATTCTCAGAATTGGTTCATTATATTTAAGCCATAAATGAATTATCTATCATAGCTCTCTAGTCAGTGTACTAAATTTGAAACAAAAATAATTTATAGTTCGACATAAATCAGGTGGGACGAAACAAACCTATACTGATTGGGGGTTTTTATAGAATTTTTCACTTACTTGAAAACATAAATACCTTTAAATGTGCTAATATTACATTAATTATAAGTCTTCATATGCGACCAAAATTTAAGCACAATCAGAAAATCCAATTTTGTTATTCTCAGTTTGTCGATACCTCCCAAACTTGATTTTTCGATTATATAACCTATAGTGACCCATTCGTTTTATTTTGATTATTTACTGACTGTATTTGATCAAAATGCCATAAAATTGTTGCAACATAATTTGAAAAAATCAAATTTTATCCGATTTTTTTCAAAAACTGGCTTTAAAAATTTGTTGATAGATTTTTTTTAAATGTCCTGAGATATGAATAAACCAGGTCTACGTACCAAATTTTTACAAAATGTGTCAGTTAGTTTAGTATTTAACAATGTACATATCCAAGTAAAAACATTTTTTTTTAACCTACAAACGGATAGATCTATCAATTTTTTCGAGATCTTTCTAACAAATTTTATTGTAAAACTAAATACACAACAAACAATTGTGAGAAAGTAAATTTAACCCTCTGACAACCGCAAAAGTTGTCTCGGTTTTTCTGTGATAGTTGCTCAAATAATTCATTTTGAAATATAAATGCGTTAAAATATAATAAGAACTAATCATTTTAATTTTTCATCAAGGCGGAACAAGTGTTCTTGAAAATATTAATCCATAATGTAATTAATTAATGGTTTGTAATAACTCATTAATAATTTATAAAACTATAAAAAACAATTACAAATAAACGTTAGTAAGTGAACAATTTGCGTTATCAACAGAGTAATTGCAGCAACTAATATTTGCATTGTCATTCAATAAGTACTTCATTAATGCTGGTCTCTTGCCAAGGTTAAACTATCACTTAACTTAATATTTAATAACTATAGAGTAGCGTCACATAGCACGATTCAATTATCTGTTATTTGTACGAGCCTGAGTTTAAATTGTCTAGTCGATAAATACAACAAGCAATAGACAAAGAGTAGTTATTTGACCAATATCTATTATACAAATACAAATACAAAGTGTAATACGCTTTGGTGATACGTAAAACAGCTGTTTCGCAACATCTGTTCCATATGGGTAATATTTCAATTGAGGTTATGTTTATTAGTATTTTTTATAAGTATTCAAAATAATAACAAACAAATCATTAATAATTGTATTTTAATTGTTTAAATTTAACTTTTATGTGTTTGATTGCAAGGAATACCAATAATTAAATTGATTATTGTAGTTAATTGTTTAATTATAAAAGAAGTGGTTTTATTATAAAATTCGTTATGAATCGTTTAAAACTAAACACTTGGAATGTAATTGAACCGATTGCTGAAGAAACTGAATTTTTTAAGGCTATAGTAATCCGTAAGTTTGTTTGGGTACATATTTACTCGTTTGATGAAATCCATTGAGCAGATTGTGAGAAAATTTAATTTTTAGTAGTTCATCAAAATCATCCAGTTATTTCCGTGCATTTCACTTTCTAAATATGCGCAAAAAGACAATTACACACACACACACAAACACTTTTTTTGATAAAGTTGAATTTAAAACTATGTAGGTCAATTAAAATCAAAAGGTTTATCTTTTACGAACACTTTACGCCAACTTTCTTTTACTTTATATAATGAGAAGAAAAAAGAAGTGTTTTTAAATGGTTCCTTCATGAACTTGACTTTGCATTTTACGAGACAGTTAATATTCCTCTTGTTATTATCAGTTTTACTCGAGTGTAAAAGTAAAGCAAAGCCAGTTTTCCTTTCACTGGACGTCGTTGTCAAGGCAACCAAGTAAACATTTGATAGTGACCTTGGAATAATCGCGAATACCTTCACAACCGGTTGCACTGGAAGCTGCGGTTGTTCTATGTGACTCACTTTTTGCGTTATAGAATTAAAATATCTGATCTGTAGGAAATCTTCCATTAGAAAATGACCTTTTTGAGCGTTCATAGTGGTAAGACCAAAATTCGAAATCTTGAATTAAGCACCCCCCTTTGACATCTAGATCATCTTCTGATTAATTGTTAAACACGCAATATATATATATATATATATATATATATATATATATATATATATATATATATATAGCGCGCTCGCGTGTTTTAGTACTCTGGCGTTTGCAATTTTGTTCTATTTTATTGAAATCTTACAAAAAATAGATTTTAGGCTATTTTAGATAATTCTATTGCGCAAAGAAATCCATTCAAAATGGTGGTTATTTCATATCTTAAAAGAATCATAACTTCTATCTTACATTTTTTTAAATCTGATTTCACAATTGGAATCAATATTAAAATCTCTGTAATGAGTATTTTAAAATTTCAAATTCTTTTTTACAAAAGTGAATCTGGCAGTAGCTCAAGTTCATTTTTGTATTTTCAATGTAGTTTGTAAAATTATTTGTTATTTTTTGCAGATGTTTTGGTGATGTTACTTTTTAGGAATTTGTTTCATTCATGTCGGCGAAACAGCTGCGTGCCGATTTCTTTTAAAGGTACCTTGCGTTAGCTGAATACCGGAGAAAGACTTTCAACTAAATTTCGACTGCATTTCATTCATAACCGTTGTTTTTGAACAATAATCTGGAGTGTGTATAACAATGGAAATATTTAAAATACGCGTCAGATAAAGAAAATTAAACAAAAGAATTGAAGTATGTAAGATTGGCATTGTGGACAGCCTGAAGGCCAGAACCATCCCAATGTGGACACGTTTCCATCACAATCACTATGTAATCTTGTCAATGACATCATCAGCTGTTTGAACATTGCCAACGTTTAAGCTCAACATCCACTGAGATAAAGAATGTTTCAAAATTGAACAACAATGGATTTTATTTAAATGCCACAAGGAAAACTTTTAAAATAACAATTTCCTCGTGAAATGACTGCATTATTTTTTGTAAAATTTAATTGTGGAAGTACAACCGGTTACTGAGGTAAAAAAGACAATTTGCAATAAAGAAATCGAACATACACATTTTTTTCAAATGTTGCTCAAATCCAAAGATTTTATAACTCATATCAATGACCGAATATCACGGTTTGAAACTAAATCTTTAAAAAAGCAGAACTAGGTTTATTATAATATAAATAACTCTGCCAGCATGCAAATTTCATCAAAATCTGACAGTTTAGTCCTGATTTATGTAGTTTAGAGGAAGTACAATATATACATCCATTATTAGTAAGTATAAACAACGTAAAAAAAATTAATAAGCTGATAAAATCCAATTACGCCGAGCTTCGTCCTTTAATTAAATTTAATTAATTACCACCATATCTCCTGCAATTACGTTCCCGTGTGTCAGTTACTGCGCAAACATTGCACAAGCTTTTTAATTATATGTTTCACATGAAACATTTATTAACAAAGGCTTTCAGATATTTTTTTCTTAATAAAGTTTTATCTTAAAACAAAGTAAACAAAACAATAGACTTGATGAAATCAGTGCATTACAAATTAAAATCTGTAAATTCTTTTTTCCTTTAAATATTTCTGCAAACAACAGGCTGAAATCCAGGTGAAAATTTTAAGGTGAAAACACTTTGAAAATACATGCCACATGTAGCGACGAAAGTTTCTGTCGAAACAATTTCAGACTATAACAGCTCTGCTAAAAAAAGGTGAGATTTTTAAACGAAAAAGTTACAAACTGCGCACGCATAAATAAACACACGATATTTAAACAATCGCAGAGCACAGCTGTCTCGCTGAACATATGGACGCAATTTTCTTAAAAATTACTAACGTTATATATCACATGTGATCATTTTTTTATCTTAAAACTTCAATTTGGAAATGAACCCTGTCAGCCGTTAGGTTCATCTTCGTATTTTTAATGCATTTGAAATTTTTAAATGCTAATTTATACAGACTTTAACGATTTCTACGCAGGAGAAAAAGTGATTTTTTTAATAGACTCCGTTTTCAGACGATTTAATAGATTGTTGTTGGTCACGAGCTTGTCCAAGTTATTATTGAGTTGATTATTGAGCCAGTTTCAATCAAATCTGATCAAAATTGTGAACGCTAAAATAAACACACTCGCACACGCATGTATACAGAATACGTCTTTATTTTAACATGATAACCGGCTCAAAAAGCTCATTTTCTAATGGAAATTCGTTAAATAATTTCTTCTCGGTCACTATTTAATTTTTTTAGATTTTCAACTACGCTTTATTGCACTGATCAAGTTAAGAGCATACCAACGGGTTATTAGTTTAAATTGTAAATGTTTATTTCATTTTTAAACGATGCAAAAGGTACGAATACCATTAGACTGGTTATATAGTTGCAGTGGAGTGAATGTACCCTACTTGTATATCCTCTCAGTCGCCATTATCTTACGATGGCATGACAGCACTATCCACTTTGCTAGAGACTCTCTGCAGTTCCGGGAGTTCTGACAATTATCTTACTAGCCATGATGCTGAAGTCCACAAGTATCTAACAGATATTTAGACTATAAAGATCTAAAAAAAAAACTATGAACTTTTAACTAGTAGCCTACATACATGTTTATAAATAATATTGTATGGCATTCGAAAATGGTGTCAAAAGAGATATTTTTTTATAATTTTGTTTTGGTATTTACTTTCTCAAGCCTCACAAACGAAGCATTATAAATCTAACAGATATTTAGACTATAAAGATAACAAAAACTACAAACGTTTAAGTAATATGTACATATCTACAAAGAATATTGTATGGCATTTAAAAATGGTAACAAAAGAGAGATTTGTTTTGTATTTTGTCTTGGTATTTACTTTTTCAGGCCTTACAAAAGATGATATAATCAAATGTTTTAAACGGAAGGGTTTTTTGAGTGTCATTATTTAGCACTTACATTTTAAAAAACAATTATTTTAACCTGTACCCAGAACTACTTGGTTCAGAATTTATACTCCAAAACAAGTCAAAATAAAATTTATTGGATTTCAGATTGAATACGCTAAAGTAATTTTGAACACTTTTAATGCTTCAAAAAGATATTTTCAATGAAAATTCAATAAATAATATTCTTATACCTTACAGAAAATCTGTAAATAATTATTTTTCGCATTATAAACTTTGAGGTTATGTTTACTGTTTTTGTTTCAGAGTTGGATAAAGCGTAAATTATTAATTAAAAACTTTATTATAAAATATGAAAGAAAATCTGTCTTACAATTTTGCATGTCATTAGGTGTTTTGATATTTGCATTATAGAAAAAACATATATCATTGAGACTTTGGACGAAGTGATTTGTAAATATTTAGGCTATTGTTAAAACGTCTTTGTCTGACAGTATTTGCTTACGTCTTCATATTGTCAAGAGTTATTTAAACTGTAATCCAAATTCTGTAAAAACCAATAGCATAAAAATAGTTCATTATATTCTAAAATAATGTTCTTTAAAGGTGATTTTATAACTACGTGTGAAAAATGTTTTAACCTAACGATTCCAAAAATATTTGTAAAATTTTTTTTATGTACAACAATTATTATAATTATTACTGCCTTCGCCAGCCAAATTCTTCTACCCTGCCTGTAAAGAAACAATTTCCATCTACACATCTACAGTCACTTCAATTATATTTCTAAATGTCTCAAACGTTTCCTAAACCAACTTTGTAACAAACATGCTGTTAATTTAAACAAAATTATTTATTTTAAACTTGTTATTTGTACGTATTCCTCGAACTTTAAGGCATAATTATTTCAGTAACAATAAACTGCATATTATAAAGATATGTCTGTATGATTATTTTTATAGAAATATACAGTTTTTTTATGCGCTTAATACATTTTTGCACAATTAACCTTAAAAATTCAAAACAATAGAATGGTTCACGTGATATTTCGAAAAACTACCTCACCACACTTAAAATTAGAATATTGGTAATTCTTCATACAATTTTGCACCCGTGACGATCGAAATAAGAGAAAAATAACTGCATGCATCTGATTTTAATAATTTTTAAAAACCACTACATAAGAGTTTTCTGTTTAAAACTAAATTTATTGCTTCGAATATATTTATAATTGGTAATTAATTGATAATAGAGTTCCTAAAAGTCCCTTTAAAGCATAATTCTCTGGAGAAATTTTTCGTACTTGACTTTTAAAATAAGAGGAAAATTACAGTCTGGTTCTGTCAATTTTTTTTAATAATACAAAAAAACTGTGACAAAATAAATTAATAATGATTTTTTTTTATAATTTATTCACAGTGAACAATGGAAATAAACATTACCTCTGTTCTGTTGTTTAGTATTATAGAAGGTACAACACCATCAAGATTATAATTAATGACGTCACACAGTGCTACCACCAACAGAGATCTTAAAACATTATTTATGTCAAACCATCGCCATATTGTTATAGAGCAAGGAAATCTTTCTTCTGCACAAGAACAGCTGTGGAGCGAAATCAGCAATTTAGTCTAATATTCCCTCCACGTAGCATTATTTTGGAGTAACAATATTTCCATTGCATTATAGATTTTGAGTTTGATTCTGTTTTCTTGCAAACAGATCACTAGAAAATTCAAAAACTCGAATTTCATTTATTAGTTTGTATGAATGTCATTTAATAACTAGAGACAATGAATCTAGTTTTATAAATCACTTCATCCAGACATAAATCTCGCACCAGGAGAAGACTGCTTCCTACTTTGGCTGCCAGTTTGTCAATGTAATGTATCTACTCTAGGCTAATCAACGTACAGTACATCAACAATCAATCACTGTTTAACCATTCAAAACATTTACACGTGCATAATATATTGCAGCTATTACTTTTCACTGTGACACGAACAAATTTGAACTATGATTCGAAAACTGATCTGTAATT
The DNA here is from genome assembly GCA_022606455.1 of Callitettix versicolor. NCBI lineage: Eukaryota > Metazoa > Arthropoda > Insecta > Hemiptera > Cercopidae > Callitettix > Callitettix versicolor. The sequence continues at coordinate 84,777,836 of CM040189.1, forward strand.
AATAGTAATTGCATGCTCTATTACACGCAAGGACAGCGGAATAGGTCTAGTAGTGGTTGGATTAAAATGGAACAAGGATTGGAAGCTTTATGTAACTTAATAAGTTACGTAACTTATAATTTGAAAATTATTTACGGTCTCATAACTGGAAATGGCTATCGAGCAAAACTCTTTTACTTTCTCATAATACGTAAAAAAATTATTGTTATTGTGAAAAGGCTCTTGATATTTTGATTAGTATTCCCGTTTTTAAATCCTTCGAGTACAAAAAATAATGTTTTACTCAGATTTCAATCCATCTGTGTCTGTGTACGTCGTTGTATTAAACGAGTTTACCGATTTTTGTAAAATTTGGTAGATAAGTATAGTCTGTTCACATTCAAGAACAATTAACTTCAATTTTAAAATTTTAGTAAGAAATCTTAATAAGGGAGTAAAAGATATACCCCCTTATAAGGTAAACATTATAAGGTAAATACTTTATAATGGAATGGGATGAAAATGGATTTTTTAATAATCAGCTCTAAATATTTTGATAAAAAATTTCCTACGAAATTGAAATAAATCTGTCACTTTCTCATTCATTTTTTTAACCAGTAACCGTAATTTTTTTATTCAAAAACTGGTACACTCACTTGATGGTTGAAACTTTATACATTACTAAATTTTCAGAAATATTCAAATTTCTTCTTCGATTGCTTTCGAATTAAATATTTTGGGATAATTGAATATAAATTTGTATAATATTTTTGAACTATCTAATTTCATCTTATTAGCTTTTGCAGATTTTAAATTTATCACTGGTTATGTTCTAACCTTCTTATAAAAAAATACTATTTAGTTTGTACAGCCTAAATTATGTTTGCCTTTATTATTTTTGAAAAACAAAAATAGTTTTGTAACCGTTAATTTGTCCTGAGCTAGAAGTCAAAAAATAAATTTAAAAAATCCCTGCTTTTACGATTTATCCTTTAGACGCTATACTTTACATTCAAAAAAAAAACTTTACATAAATGTAACACAGTACTACCAAGAAAATCCTAGGACCGTGCTTGTGTCAAACCCTGTTACCAGGTAAAATCTGTTTGTGTCCAGCCATAGTATAATTGCTAAGGTCACGCCGTACTACCAATTGAGATTTTGAGGCTTTATTTATATCAAAACCATACACTAAGTAAGTACTCATGGAGCAAGAAAATCTCTCTTCTGCACAAACTTTCTATTAGTATACCTTAATCACCGACAAACTTTAAAATTACTCTCTTTAAAGTTACTTTAAAAAAAGTTGAGGCTCGGCATTTTTTTATTTACACTTCAAAAGCTTTAACTTTTTTCTAGTATCTACCACAATGATCAACACAATGAAATTTCATACCGTATAGCTGAAAGCTTTACAACGGCCGATGAACTAAATAATTTGCGGTCTTGTAAACCCGGATTACAACTTTCGTTTGGCGGACGGAAACTTATTATTATCTTATCGCGAAATATAACTACGGCCAACCAAATTAACTCAAATTTAGACAGGAATTCCTTTGCGCAGTCATGGCGTTCTTATTATCTAATAAAAAAGTGTTTAGATTACAGATATCAAGAGAAAATTGCTACCACCGAGGATATTCATTAAAGCTACACTTGTTTTTTGTAATTTATTCAAGAGCAATTTAATAACATGAGCTCTTAGATTAGATGGGCAAAGATTATGTTTATGATTTTTGGCAATTCTCGCAATCGCTGTTCTGGCTTATAAAAATTCAAATTGTTGGTTTTGCTCACCTTATTATTGTTTACTTTGTTCAATAAGTATTATTATGTAGCATTAAAATATTTACAACACAAATATATTTGTGTTCATTAGTTGATAATTATATCCGGAATACAATGCAATTTTCCCCTTCAATGGTTTTCAAGTATTTTCGAATTTTGGAAATTTTCCACGACACTTTAATTTTACAGCACTGTTTTAATGTAAAATTAGTGTAATGTGTTTTGATGTAAAATAAAATTTTACAATTTGAAGGATTGTTTTATATTTTCACCGATACTACACGTCAATAATTGCTTTGATAAGTTCAGTAGATCAGTTATCAGTCACTCATTGAAAATAACATATGAGTCTCTAGTTCAAAAAGAAATCATTTCGGAAGTTATCAACAAAACAACCTAAATAATTTGAATATTTTCAAAATTAACCCATCAAATTTTTCTATAGTTGATAATAAATTATGAATATTCATAAAAGTAAAGACATTTTGCTATGAAAAGTACTTACGGTTCGAGATTAAATGGAAAATATCACAATCAACTTTTACCACAGCCAAGATTTTTAAATTTTGAAGAAAAATTGAGCAAAATTGTTGAACCTTATGTACAAAAAATTATATCGATTCTCCACAGGAGGAGGTTTTGACATGGAAATGCCATCATGCGACAATGTTAATATAATGTGTTCGCTCCTTTTGTTTCACTCTACTTATTTCAGCATTACTTATTTTTTATTCATTCATTTGTGGAGCAAAAATATAAAATAAACATTTAAATCCTACTGTGAAGTATGTGTAGTTTTTGGAAAATTGTGTCCGCAAAGATTTTTCATTTGAAGTCGTTTTTCACACAGTAAGAGATAAATTCATCCCTTATTAGGAAATTGCTATTAGAAAATGAATTATTGGAACAGAAATTATGGGATAAGTTTGTTACTCCGGAAAATCAATCAGACTGTTTCTAATGTTTACAACGTTCATAACCTTATTATTTTACATTTTTTTAGAAATCTGATTTCTACAATCGTAATCAACGTTAAAATTGCATAAATTATAATTTTGAATTACAAAATTGCACTGAAAATACACAAATTACCAAGGATCAGGGTTTATTTTACAAGATGATGTGATATTGTCACTTTTTAGAATGTCATCAGCAAGACAGCTTTCTGCTGTCAACAATAGATTTTTATATAGCTTTCACTTATTGTACTTACCTCACGTATTAAAAAAATTATATATCATTAGAGAGTAATTAATTGTCACTGACTGCTGATGGGAGATGGACCAGGTAGGCCCAATGTTTCTCAAACTTCTGCAATGCCACGATATTTTTGTTCGTTACTAGGCTATATTGTTATGCTTTCCTTTACCGCTGCTTTATACAAAGTAGGCTATTAAAATCTTATATTACTTCTATGTTTTAGTTAAAACATACCTCTAAGTTTATATAATCCCCTGATACAAAAAAAGTATATTTTTACAATGGCTCTTGTACAATGGCTCACACAAAACGGCATATTTGTCATTCAATTTACTCATGAACTTCGCTTTAGAATTTTGTGTCTACCTTTTCTCGAAAATTCTAGGCGTTATCTATATAAATCCCAAATGGTAGCTGTTATTAGATAAAAGCCAAAAAAAATATAATGTTTTCCAAAAATTGTCTTAACCTGATTAAAATTTGTTTACCGACTCAAGAAATTCTCGCAAACTCTTCACAAGTTTCAGTACAGGAGCTACGGGTAAAAACATTGCTCTGGTAACAACCAAATATCAATTTTTCGTAATCGACTATATTTTTTTAATAAAATATTTTTGTTTTAAATTAGAGCGGTTTCATTCATGTTATGACTAATCAGTTTATCAAATTTGAAGTGAAAAAATAATGTTCAGAAGTGAATAAAATTAATAAATAAACAAACCCTGACGTCATTTCATCACAGTTACTTTCTTAAGTGTTTAGTGTTAAACGCTATCAAAGCTATTTAACATAAAATAATTTATAAAAATACTGTTAATTAAGACAAAATTAATTACATAAAAATTTTAATTGTTTTTATTTTCCATAGTCACACATATTAATATGTCAATATTAACAATGAAAATATATATTAATAGTGATTTAATTGTAACTATTTATATTCATCATAAAAAAATGGTAATATACATTAATCACAGTTGAAATAGTATATTACCGAACAAAAAGATGTAGTGCAAAATCAGCTGTTTAGGTGTACCTTCCCCAGATCATCATTATTATAGCGTAACAATTTTTTCGTTGCATATTAGATCACATGTTTTGTATCTATAATACAGATCAGTAAAATTTAACAATAAAATTGAAACCTTACACTAACTAGCCTTCGATGAACACGTTAATCTAGATTAATACAACATAGATTTGTGAATTTAGTTTCGTTTTACGGAAAAAAAATTTTCTTGTTCAATATTAGATTACATGTTTTTATTAATAGTGTAGATTAGTAATATTTAACAATAAGCAAAACTTAACAATAAAATAATTAGTTGTAAAGTCAGCTGTTGGCGAACGTGAGTTACACACAACAGGTTCCAAAACGTGCCTTTGTAGCGCTTTCACTTTTAGAAATTTACGATGTTTATAAATAAGGTAATTGAAAACCTTTCAATTTAAGGAATTTCGAGGTAGTAAGTTTATAAGGTGTGTGCTATATCTTTGTTTCGTACTAGTTTAATTTATAAATTTTGCTGTATTATTTTGCCTTCTGCAACACATAATTGCAGTCCTATATATCTGCAAGCAGGAACCAAGCCTGTATATTAAAGCAAGATTTCGCAAAGAAAATGTCACGCTACCTGCCTCTCATCTGTTTACTTTCACTTTTCTTGGCTCAAACTGTTCCAAATATGAAATTAATGGGTCAACATGAATTCACCGGAAATTTTGTGTTTTGATTTGTTACAACTTAATGAAATGGAACTTTTAATTTGGAAAATTAGTTTCAATGTTTAGAGACAACAATTTGCACAACACACTGTCTTGTACTGCATACCTAGACAATGTTTAAGTGCTTAGTTAAAGAAGTGCATGAAAGTTATGTTGATTTCATATATATTTTAATTTCCGGGTCTTCTGAGAGGTTTTTGATTGAGTGATTGTCTACTTATGGTATGTCTGTGCTAGTCCTGGAGACTAAACAAGTAGACCTGTCAAAATGAAATTTAATATGTAGGCGTAGTTTATCTAAATTTAGGGATAATTTTAGCTTGTTTTCATTGGAAAATGTGCTATTGGTAATCATGCAGTCACTCGGGCCAATGGTTTGGTTTAGCAGACTTCATTGGCTCCGGGGCATAAGGGGGTTGAGAGTAAGACGGAGGCAGACCGACTGGCTGGACTGAAATCTGCACCTGAGTTTATTGGGCTCGACCCGACTTTAGGGATCTCTCTGCCGTTGACCGGGTCTGTTATCAACAGGTGGATGAACAAGCAACACCAGGCAAGATGGAACAACCTTCAAGGGTATTTCCATAGCAAGCGCCTCTTAAGGAAAATCCCTCACAGATAACGTAAGAGTGGCAGCAGATATCTTGGGAAGAGCACAGATCAGGTAAACTTTATAACCTTATACAAATAAGGCTCATTACAGGTCTGACGGTGCACATAAACAGGATATGTACCATGAAGAAACCGTGTGTAGGCTTTGCAAGAAAGAGAAGGAAACTGCAGGACACATAATCCATGATTTATGTGATACGACATAATCTCCATAACATAATCCATGAGGTTCTTGCTAGTAAGAGGTTTTGATTTTTGGAATTGTTGGAACTTTCTAAGGCATCAATCTGCTAAACTAGTACACAAGAGGTTTAGTTGAACAACAGGTATGTTGACCGTAGTGCCTGGGGTTGTATTATTCCTTCCTCTAGCTTGAATCTAATCTGATCTAACCTAATGTGTTATTAAAATGAATTTAAGTGTTAAATCTCTTTACAAATAAATTTATTACGATTACTTTCTTATTAACGTTTGCTCTGGAAATGTTTGAGGTTAGAAAAAGTTAGACATAAATTAAAATATATTTTTGCGGGACCTATTTTTCATCCGAATAATTTACTTATTATTGGGATTTTAAAATTTATATTTGAGTTATTTGTTAACTCCGTTTTTTAATAGATTTAATTTTATAACAATTTTAAAATTTTATTCGATTTCTTAATAGTTGTAATTCTATTCAATTTTGTATTACTTTGTAATTTTAATTTGTGTAATTACAAGTGCCTAATAAACGAGTTCGTTCACGTCTTATCTACGGCAAACTGATAATGAGTAAAAAAAAATTGTGTAAAAAACACATCCTAAAGTAAAAAAACATCCTAACGTACACCAACCACATACATTTCTTACAAATGTTATGTAACCTATGATATTCTTGCGGTGAAAACGAATCAACAAATAATTAAACAGCAGTAAACTATCAAATCAACAATTTAACACTAACACACACACACACACACACACACACACACACACACACACACACACACACACACACACACACACACACACACACACACACACACACACACACACACACACACACACACACACACACACACACACACACACACACACACATACATATATATATATATATATATATATATATATATATATATATATATATGTATGTGTGTGTGTGTGTGTGCAATAAATGAAGCTACGATAAATTGTATTTGCATTAGCAATACTATTTACACTTCAAAAACAAAATTAAACAGCTTTGTCACTAAATACACTATTGAAACGTATTAAACCATTAGTCAACAAAAATCAATTGCTCATTGTAGGCGCTCAAGGTTCACCGTTACAATAGTTAACAATTCTTTTGTTGTGATTAAGTACAAATATTACACGATTAGAAAACATTCTTTAATAAAGACTTATATTCCATTACTGGTTTAACATCAGACAATCCAATATTTTCTAAATTATTTGGTTTTACAAGTTTTTGAAAAGGCTAACTATTACACTATCCTGTGAAAAAACAATAAATTATCTTAAAATACAACGGCCGTCTTGATTTTTTACAAATATTAGTCTAATGACACTCGTGCGGTGAAGACGGATTCACCTTATTTTTCAAAACGATCCAATACCTAATTTTTCGACCTTACCAATACCTTATTTATACCTTATAAGATATAAGGACGTAATACCTTATTTTTCAAAATCGATCTAATGACAACTTTACAAGAAAAAAAACTATTCAAGTTCTCACATTCTATTTGCTTCGCAGTAGTTGTGTGAAAACATTAGCAAGTCAAATGTAAAATAGTTTTGTTTGGAATTTAGATTTGAAATTTTAAATAGTTATCGTAAAATAAATCAACGAGATTCCCGAATGTGCTGTTTGCTGTATCGTATCGTCTGTATGTAAACAAATGTTCTGATATTTTTTTTTTTAAATAAAAGAGAAAGTGGTTATGAAATTATTGGAGTGTTTATTATTTAAAATTATGTTTTGTTTTAAATAAAATTATTATTTTACAAAAACCAAGCAATTCTATTTTGCCTATATAACAGAAAAGTTTTGACTTCACAAAAATCGCTACTCCGTCAATTTTTGAGCGATTTTACCTAAACAGAAAACAATTATGATTATGACCTAATTTTCTGTCTAGTGGTTTATTTACTCACCTCGTACAGGCTACCGCTGTTTCGAAACCTTACTGTTTCATCTTCAGGCCTTAATACAAAATGTCAAAATCCCTCTGCCGAATTTCATTGCAGCTTGGCATGTAACAACATACGAGTTGCACGTATCGTTTGGTCAAACCAAATTTTATATTTTGTATTTGCATTTTAAAATTTTATTTTAATCGTGTAATTGTGGTTAGTGTTTGTGACGTGTGTTTCTAATGTTTTGTTTAACTTTGTAACGACCTCGACAAAATTTTGTATTACGGCCAGAAGATGAAACAATAAGAATTATGACCTATTTTTCCGTCTAGTGGTCTATGTCGTTACATTCCGGACTGCAATAGTGTTTCTGATCAAATAATGTTTATGACGTGTTTTCCATGTTTTGTTTAACTTTGTGACACACCTCGACAGAGGCATTTGACATTTTGTATTACGGCCTGAAGATGTAACAGTAAGGTTTCGAAACCGCGATAGCCTTTACGGGGTGAGTAAATAGACAACAAGACGGAAAAAATAGGCCATAATCCTAATTATTTAAATATGTGGACAGGTGGCTATGTTGCAATAATAAACAGAAAAGTACTTTCAGAAAAATGTAACGGCAATATGTTTTTATACTAATACCACCCAATACCACAAATGCATCCCATTTGCTTATTTAGGTTTTGTCATATATATATATATATATATATATATATATATATATATATATATATGATGTTTATATATATTATATATATATATATATAATATATATATATATATATATATATATATATATATATATATATATATATATAATTATTAATAAATAGAAGAGCCAAATTCCCTCGGGTCTGATCGTGACGGGATTACATAAAGTTATATAATTATCCAATACGACACGTTCCATGAAGCACTGCACTATAGTTGGCAAGAAGTGTCTCAACATCGTGATTGCATTTTCGTAATCCCTTTTGACTCATTAGAAAGTGCGAAAGTTCACTTTTGTTCATCAACACTTATCAAATTACTCTGCTCCAGGAAAGTATAACTGCTCCCAATTTGCAGAGAGAAGTTAAACCTCAACAATACTTGTGAAAAATGAAAAATTACCGTGTTTGTTATGAATTGTAAAATAAATATTTTTAATTTATCGTGGTAAGTGACTACACTATTTTACGTTGCACATAATTACTATGCAAATGAACGTTTTGAAACATTTTTTGTACATCATATTACAAATACTAAATTAGTCTTGTTTATTACGCTTGTATGAGGAAACCCACGCATTTGATTTTCTATTATTAGTTGCTTATTCCTCAACAGATTATTTTAAGGTGAAACACACTTTTTCATAAAGTTGCCAAAAATATTGTTTGAAAATTTCAACATACTGCTGTTTTATATAAACAAAACGTTTTTGTCATTTGCTAGGCGTTGTTATCAGTATATTGCTGTGGATGGGTTTCAGTTTTAATAAATCGATTTTTTTAAATTTAAGAACACATAATTAGTTTTTAGTTTGTTTAGAAAAATGTGTTTGTATCCTATACGTTAGTAGCAATAACATTTTTTAAGAAAGAAAGCAGTACTTTATAAAAACGGCTGTTTTGCCGCCATTTTTTCTATAAACGCCAGTGTGTTGAAAGTTTGCACAACATTTTTTGGTAGATTAAGTTTATTAAAATGTGAAGTTGCAAAGGAATGGTCGAAGGAATAAGAAAGTTATAGATAACCGTTTACCTTTTCGTAGGACATTTTGTATAATAAATAATTAACATGCAAACTAAATGTAAGATATTATTTATTAGTTAATTTCCATTTGAAAAAGGTTTATTGAACAGCCATCATGTTGAGACCCAGACCCGGGACCTTGAAATAGGCGTTGATCCTAAACTCTAAAATACTTTCAGGAGATAGTTAAAAATTGTTTTTTTTTTTTTTTTTTTTGTATTAGCATTCCAGCGTTCGCAATTTTGATCCAATAAGTTCAAACTTTAACAAAAAAGACTTTGGTCAAGTTTTTTACACAGAAAAACTTTTTTACCTTTCACTTTTTTTGAAAATCTGATTTCACCACCGTAATCGACATTAAAGTCTGCATAAATTAGCATATTCGTAAAATTTTCTGAAAATACTGACTCAAAAATGATATGGTTTCCTTTTCGTATTTCGAAAGTAATTAAGAAAATTTTAATGTTAATTTATGGAAATTTTAACGCTGATTATTCTTGTGAAAGGTATTTAAAAAAGAAGAAGAAGATTAAAAAAATAATATGTTTTTTCGAAATTTGCTTTCATTACTAAAGCGAGACAGTTGCGTGTCGCGATTATTTATATTAATTTTCATAAATCGTAAGAGTTAACTATTTTGGTACATTAAGAATTAAACGTTAACTACAAGAGTGAAGTTAATTGGAGTCAAACAGATGTCGGTTATTTACTAGTCAGCTTACAGTCAGCTGACGACAAAGGCAAGATAGCGTCTATTTCTGTACAAGAACTTGCAGCTGATACAAGGAACGAATAAAGGCTTTCGTAAAACCTGTAATTGCAGCCTTCTTCATATAACGTAAGAGCGTTATTAATGCTGAAGATTCCAGTTCAAACGGGCAATTATATACGCATGTAATTGACATTAATAATATTTTTTAAGTGCTAATGTAGATTAGATTCAATTTGTTGCGCTAATTATTGCAAATTTACTGCGCATGAGTGAGAGAGTCTGTAATTATACAGCGAGACAGTGAGAGGAAGCGGTAGTGAGAGTTGGGTCTTTGTTAGCAAATTTATGTTGAAATATTTATGTTGGCCAGTACGATGCTTCGTGCGATATACTGAAACATAAACATAAATACTTACCCGTACTCAAATATAGATCTACAACTCTACTTTATTATTCGAACTGTTTGTTCGGACATTTGCCATCAGTTTGTAGAATAATGCATGATATTTCGAGAGCCGTTGTCAATGCAAGTGCCTAAAAAACACTGTTGGGCAACGTCTCGTCAAAACAAAACCTTTAAATTGCACTCAGAGCAATAAAAACAGTGATTTTTTAAATATTTCTTTTTGTCGAATTTCTTTTTGTAATTTCAACTGGCATTCTTCATGTGATAATACTTTTTTTTAAACATAAAATTTTGATTTTCCTTTTATATAAAAATATATGTTTTAATATTTTATTTTTTTTATACCAGAAATAATTATGTTTAAAATGTTAAAATACTGCATTTTGAAAACAAAAGTACATTTGAATTTTTGCTTTCTTTTTTTTAAATTGCCGTCTTTTTATATTTTACCAGAATTTTTACAGAATCATAGGAAATACAATAGGCGATCTGGTGACCACCAAGTGCATGCGGGGCTCTGTATGGGCGGACTTCTCCCTAGCTACTCATGAGAACAACAAAAGTAAGAATATAAAACAGAATGAACTGCATCCATCGTACAACAAAAATGTACCACAACTTCTATTAAAAAGTCAAAAGAAAGAAAAATTGAAAAAACTTGAATATCAAGCACCCCAGTAACAAATTGGGAGGAATTATCCCATCTTGAACTCTCTCCAAATTCTATACATTATGAAGAGACTTTGCCTAAGAAGCATCTGAGGAATGTAGAATGTAGAAGTGTGCAAAATAATTTTACGAAGGTTGCAGTGCAATTAATAGTAACCGTAGAAATTTATTCATTCATGATGAAATCTAACAATTTTCACAATTTGTTTAAATTAAAAGTTATGTCACAGACTTATGCTGGTCTTAAAACTAATTAAAGCTAATTTTAAAAGGAAGCAAATCAAAATGGCAGAGGTTGTTCTCATGCCGCAGTAAGAGCTTTATTAAATGTCAGAAATGACATTACCATTCATGCAACAGATTTGTAACGCCTGGTGACAACGTGACGTGTGTCACGCAGCGGGCAACCTGTTTGCTTGTCTGTCGGCTGACTTTGTATCTGTGGTCTAATTAAACCGATATCCAGTTAGCTGTGGTGAACATGTTAATGTAACGACAGAGAAATTAATATCAGTAACTAGGTTGAAATGATTTGAAGCCAATTTCAGCCAAACAAGTAGTGAATATTATTAGAAACATTATTTACATGTTTATTTTGCATGAATTTTGACCACTTTCGCTAGAAACAAAAAACGTTAACTTATCCGTTTTTGAAACTTTATGCATTTATCATATCTTGTTTTTTTAAACAGGGAAATATGGTTACGTAAGCTACATTGGGATTTTTGGCACTCCTTTCTTAACAAATATGACAGTAAGGGCCACATATAGTTCCTTACGTATTCTAAGGTCATTTTTTCTGATAAGGTCATTGTTTCTTCCTCGCCTGAATATTGCAAAGCTTCTGACAAGCTCACTCTAAACTGTTCCTCCTGGAACAGCTTGAACTCATCCTCTTGGTGCCTAAAGGGCACCGTAAATACCAGTGTCACTGTCCGTTTGGGTGTTAGCACCCATTACACCCTTTGGCAATTTTCCAAATAGCAACGCCATGGTACCATTTGAGCACTCCAATATATGAGCCTTAATTAGGAATGCTATCATCGAAACGCTTTTTTGGTGCAGTAAACCTATCCGGACAACTCTTTTACTACCTCCTTTTTTTCCCTCAAAATTTTACAATGTCTTTTACAAATTTTTCTTTAAGTTATTCATTTTACTCGATTCTTGTAAGTTTTGCTTTGCAGATTCTCCTTAGAATTCCTTTCGACGTTTTACCTTAGATATCAAGTTTAGAATCTGTGCGCAGATTTCCAACTGACATCAGTTCTACTAAATTGTTTAGCTATAATAAACCAAAATTGACGAGGTTGGATAGCCTGTTTGTCGGATAGCCTGCAGAATGTAAATGTTAACAATAATTCTACGATTAAAAATACAGAATAAAATTGTTTCTAGTCAAACGTTAGTGTAGATAACAACAATATATAGCTAAGCGTTAACAATTTGTGTATTAGAAATATACTCCCTCATATTAATTCTATTTTGGTAAATAATACAAGTACACATGAAAGGATTATTATAAGGAAAATGTAATAACTTTCTAACTCATTATTTAAACAAAATAGGTCAAGACCAAATTAGGACTTCTGAAATTTATAACCGTAATCATAATTTTAAATCTTGTTCGTAATTTCACCTGAATTAACTGTTATAAATATAGTTCAATAGTAATTTAGAAAAATCATAAAACTGATAAATTTTCTTAATTTAGACTGATCATATTTTGCTCACTCGACAAGTTATCTGTAAGCAAAATTTTATGAATTGATTTTAAAAAAGATGCATTTTTATATTTCACGCAATAACAATTTTCCGAATTTTTTGTTGATACCTACTGCACCTGAAATGTTTGTTAAATAGAATATAAGTTTCTGTTCTGGTTTTGTTGAGATTTTTTTTTTTTTTTGGTAATTCAAATGATGAAATAAGCGTAATGGTTTTTTTACGCTATCTTTTATTATGTAAAGGGTCAAATCGGTAGAAAAGCCGGCGGTTCGCTGGAACTCATTCTCCAATGCTCCAATAGTAAATGCTAGATTTACTAATATTTAATACCTAATTAAATATTACATTCCGTTTTAAAAATTACTTAATCTCCAATTAAGCTTTACCTTAACTTTAAAGAGAGATTAATTGAAAAGGAAATAGCTGTTTTCAAACATATGATCGTATATTGTAATTTTTAAGTTATGTTTACAGTTTACTTTTTTGTTTTCGTAATTACTGTTAACATAGTTACTGTTCATAGTTAATGCTTACATTGTGCTGTACGTTTTTGTGTACTGTAGGGCGTGATTTTTTTTGGGGAAAAGCTGCACCCTTTCAGATACTATGAAATTACGCTTAAAAAGTAAACAATGTTACGATTTACGGAATCTAAATCTAATCTTGAATTCTTCTTCCGAAAGATAATTAAAATTCTAATACTTAAACATCCAATTAATTTTGTTAGTTCTTCATCTGAACTCCTACTATCAAACTTTTTGATACTCGTAAATTCATTGGAAATACGGCCTAAAATTAATTTATGGGTTATGTTGTAATTCTAAATATATAACTTGGAGAAAAAAAGGTGTTAACACTAAAAAAATGATGCATAAAATTTAAACATTCAAATAAAATCATTATTAACGTAAACAAAATTTTAAAAATATAGTCACAAATCAAATTATGACAACTTTGTAAATTTATTGGGACATTAAATCTTCGATTAGCCGTTAACGGTTGTTCTAAAAACTAAATTGAAAATTTAATTAAAGATTAAGTTTAATGATGGATTAAACAAGTTAATGACTGATCCAGAAACCGGATGTAACTGGTGTAAAGAAAACGTCCTAAATAAATACAAAATAAATTGCACCAACTGCCTAACATTCATTTATCTCCCCCCTAAACTGGCAAAAAACAGTTAAAATGTTTTTAACCCTATTTCTCGTAATAGGGTTATTAGATTTTTCTTAACATTTGGTCACATACGAAGATTTATAATTCAAATAAATGTACTAAATTTTAAGTGAGAAAATATAATTTTCTAGGAATAGATTGAAAAAACAAAACAAACCGGCAGCGGTCAGAGTTTGATTTTGGTTTTTCTGCTGTATCAACCCATGCGTTTTGTTTGAGTACTAATGTACTACATTCGATTAAAATTTGATAAAAATTGTTAGAGGAGATTTTTAAAAAGTTCAATTTTAAAATCTTTATAGTTCGTATAATGATAAAGTGAAAAAAAGAAAGAAAGAATTGAATTTGAAACCCCCGATCTCCGTAAACTAATTACGAAACTAAATTTTCTTTTTATCCGTACATATTCTAACAGGTTCGCTTTTGTCTTTTGACCTATTACATCGTTGCACACAATACAGTTTGGCCTAGTTCACGGCCCATTGTCCTGGCTCTGCCCGCATCTGTTTAGCGTGAAAGTTTGTCAAGGACTCGCCGCTAGCAGACTTATTATACTGGATGTTATTATATTGGAAAAATCGATAGGTCGAAATGCGTACATGGTCGTTGTTAACATTCGATGAGGGCCGCTTAACTCCTTATCTTTGGATCAATGAAGGTGTGCTCAAAGTGCGGCCTTCGCGAGTTTCAGCAATAATCACTTCGCAAATTTATTTCGTAAATATTAGAATAATAACACACTATATAAGTGACAGCATATGAATACGAAATTGTGCAAATATGAATTGTTATACTTTTATTCAACATGTTTTTGTTAGTTTGATACAAAAACTGTAGTATGTATTTCCTGTTAGTTATAAGAAAAATATATTCGTATTTGAGTAATAAACTATAAATTAACTAATAAATCAACTATAAATTAACCATAATCATGTGTTTGAACCTTAAGTAAATATTGTATTATGCTTAAAACAATATGACAAATCTTTGTGTTCCATTTTGAGCAAAATTAATTAGAAATGGTTAAAGCTGAGTCTGACCAAGTACGACTTTTGTACATTTTGGTAAAAAAAAATTAAATTAAATGCATGGACAAAATACTTGTCGAATTTAATCTAAAACTGTCATTCCGTTTAGTCATGCAGGTGAAACCACTTTTTCGATCAGGAGACTGGGAAACAGATGAGATAAACCATTGAATAATTGAATAATTTGCAGCGTCACAATTAGGAAGTAAAAATACTCGAACAGAATCGAAATCTTTTTTTATATATTAATATATATATATATATATATATATATATATATATATATATATATATATATATATATATATATATATATATATATATATATATATATATATATATATATATATATATATATATATATATATATATATATATATATATATATATATATATATATATATATATATATATATATATACTATTTTAATATTCTAAACATCATCTTTAATAGTACAATTAACTTTCTCTGTTCTGTATATGGAATACAAATAATCTGAAAATACTAATAATTTATCTAAATTACTTTTAAATTAGTCTAACTTTACTTTATAGGATGGTTAAATTAACTGCTAGGTATTAACGCAATAAACTGAAAAATGTCTGCTGTACTTTTATTTGTGAAGCAATATTTATTTTTTATTTTATCTAAATAAATAAATTCAAGCCTTTTTACGTCTTATTTTTCTCTTCTTTAATTTTTTCCCTTGTCTCAATGTTTTTTCTTTATATCTCTGTGTTTCAATGTTTGTAACTTGTATGGAGACAAAAAAAGGTCACTCATTAACATTGTTTATGTTCGCTTTTATTTTGACAATCTTTAATTAACGAATGAATTTATTACAGAATAATTTAAAATTCATAGAATTATCAAATGTGAAATTATATAAAGGTCGTAAGAAACGAGAACATAACCTTCACCTAACGAAGGATTTTCGATTGCCATCTTAAAATTTATGATTTAAGGCAGGCTACTAGGTCAATTTGCTAATTTTATAATAACTAGTTTAAAACAATACCAGCTAAGTTGATTTATCGCTTGTTAGCAAATTTCCTTTGCAAAACATAATACTGATCATGACAAGGCCCGGATCTTCGACCATGAAATAAATACCGATCATTACCTTGATCACCTCTTGAGGTTCGAACTCTATCTTTCGAAATTTTAATCCGATTTGATTCAAACTTAATAAAAAAAATATTTTAGAGCAAACAGAACATGCCTGTTGGTTAGGAAAATCCGTTTAGCAGTTTCAAAATGGTAACCATTCTAAATTTTTTAAACTTTTTTTTATTTTATACTTTTTTTAAATCTAATTTAACCACCTTAAAGTGCTTAGTTAATATTGTAACATTTAAAATTTAATTGAAAATACCAAAATGAACACCAACGCTAGTAAATTTAGTGAAATTTCAAAAGTTAAAATTTAAATTTTGCAAATGCTAACGCTGGTTATGATTTTAAAATCATACTTTCAAAAAAGTTTAAGATTAAAAAATGTGTTTTTTAAAATTTGTAATTGCAGTCATTTAGAAACGGTTAGACGGTTTTTACTGAGTAATTGACTTGTCCGAGATATAAACATAATTGATTTTGTGTAGTTTTAAAAAAATTGGACTAAAAATTGGTAACACTTAAGTACTAATTTCTAAAGGTAAGAATTTGCACAATTTTAGTCGTGGAACTGACTCTTACTTTATAATGATGGCCGTTTCAGTACCTCATTTTCTAATACAGTCCTTAACTAAAACGTTAGGTTTACCGAAATTTGCTATAATTATGACCAAAATTCTTTTTTAAGAGATTTATTTTCAATCATCAATAAAATTTTAACGAAATTTGTTAAGCCGAATTTGAGAGAATGGATCGCATAACATTTCATCTTTGAAGATTGTTTTTAATGTTTCCTAATTCAAACGCGATAAATTATCTTTGTATGTTTTTCAGTTAAAAAATACACTCTTGTACTTATCAAAAAAATTATTTTTGAACGCACTTTTTACACCTTTTTTGGGGGGGGGTATCACACTCAAATACATAATACATTGTCAAGTTTTAATTTTCTGACTTATAGTTTAAGCGCTAGAGATGCCTTACGTACAAGTAATCAAAAGCACTAAAATATAATTAAAAGTCCTTGGCTCACAACTTAGGACTTTGTAAATTCTTTAAAATTTCTGTTGCTTTAATCTAACTTCTAACTGATGTTTTTTAATCCTTGTGCCCGACAGACGACTTGCTTCTTTGGTAGTTTAAACGTAATTAAAATCAATTGAACTGGAAATTAATTAAACCACTGTTAATTATATCAGCAATTAGTCCGAAATAATCCCGAGGTTAATAAGTCATAAACGTTTAGTTTAGATTGACTACAGTAAATGTTTTTAATGTTACCAGTTGCGAATATATCTAATTTGTGATGTATGTGAATGTAACTTATATACCTAATTTTTACATATGTCAAATTGAAAGAAATGAAACTATGTCCTAAGAGCAATAAAACTTTTGTCTAACTCTAAGTTTGAAATTATTTAGCTTTTTTGATAAGTATTTAAACACAAACGGAAAATATTTTTAAGCGTTTTACAAACTTTTTACAAAATTGTAAGCTTAAAGAAATAATGTTTTACACAATATACTGTTTTTGTATTTAAAATCAAATACAAGACTAATAATATTTCTTTTGAATTGCTGAAAAAACAGTGATGTTGACAGAGTGCGTAAAAGTTGACAAACACTGAATGGTTCTTGTAACTCTGTTGCTTAATAGTAAACAATTTTTACTGTATGTACTGATAAAAAAATTAATTGGTCTATGCTTTTTATCGATTTTACTTAAGATAGGCCTTTTGAAATTATTCACGATGAGGCAAAAGTATACATACAAATAGAGATGAATGTTTATTTTTTTTAATTGCTCTTTATTCCTAAAATTTGTTTTAATGAATCAGCTGATTAATAATTCAGCTGACGCAATGCGCAACAATAGCCTACAGTTTATTACACAATTTCTTCATTACCTAACAATTTGATGCAAGTTTTATTGGTTTTTAATAAATTATTCAGTTAATGTCCTTGTCAAAGGAAGATCGTATTGACCTAATTCTTCTGGCTGGTAGTAGTCTTTAATGAAACACACGAAAGACAAATTACTCACGATACTGTGGTCAAACTGGTTTATAAATTTACGGATATAGACTCAGTTGCAGATCAAACGAGAGCTGGGCTTTTAAAAAGTGCTACAAATGAAGAAACATTGACATTTGTTTTTCATTAATGACCAAAAACTCACAAATGGGGCAATAATTAGTCAAATTAATCAATTAGAGAATAAATGAATTTTTATGGTTACTATTGCACTTACTACCTTTGCTACATATATCGTGCTCCCTTTCTACATTCCTGATATGCTCAGTTAAGGCGCCTTTTCCAAGTTTAAAATCTTCATCAAATCTAGGATTCAAAGTAGGTAGCTCCACCCATATAATTGGTGACTTCTTATTTAGGTGCTTGCAGCTAGCTTTGCTAATTCCCTTTCAATTTTTCTTTCTCATGATCCTTAACACAAAGATAGTTCTGCATTTATTCGGCCAGCTTTTCTTGTGCTGTGAGATACCGCTCATTCTTACTAAAGTTGTTACCATGAGTAGCTACGAGATGAGATCCTTTCATACCTCGCATGCATAGGTACACTGAGAGGTCGTCAAGTATCCCAGGACTCCGTTTGATACACCAGTAGGCCAGTGATATTCACTTTATCAGCAAGATCCCAAAACCTCATGTTTATGGGACAGATGTGTGAAAGCTATAATGTTTCTAGATAAAAATCCGAGACAAACCACCTAGCGGATGTTCTTGATAACTTGCAGCAAGGTAACTGAATATGCTGTCAAATTTCTCCATGAATTGAATAGACGCTTTAAATTTTTTTTGATTTATCACGTTATCATTTTGAACATGCATTCGCAATCATCTATGACTTGTACATATGCTATTTGAATGTACTTGTATTTTCCATTTTAATGAATATTTCATCTCAAACTATACATTTTTGATCACTAGCAAATTAAAAGAAAAGCGTGTACTCCGTCTCCAGAAGTTTAGTCCCATGCACTTTAGTTAGACCTTCTAATAGTGTTAGAAATAGTACTAAGGCGATCACAGTTCTGTCTGTGATTTTTTAACTGTAAAAACCATAACTATTGTGTTTCAGTCCACATCACTACGTTCAATGCCAAGCTATCAGAGTTAGAAGAACGTTTTACCAATGCCTGACCACGCATTGCAGCTTTTTATTGGCGTAGATTGGTAAATGTGATCAGCACGTTACTGCGGTACTTAAATAGGTTACGGAATTTCCAAGTGCTTAATTGTTTCAAAAATATGACGTTCAAAAAAGGGAAAGTGCCTACCCACGTAACAGCGTTATGAACGAACTTAAATAACACAGTTTTAGTGCTGCCTGTTTATCACGCTGAACCGTGCCTTGCTAAATTTTGGCGTGTCTAACCTAGTCTTGCTAAATACTCCTTTGAAGAAACCGACTCGACTGTGACTCCAGTCTGGGAGAGCCTCTTTCCTTGCGTCACGGTAAATCTTTACTAAATTAAAAATTAAGCGTGAACTCTTGCCAGACATTCGTGTACATTTTGCTTAGAAATTACAATCGCGGAAATGCGAGTTTCCTTCTTCGCTAAACAAAGTATATAGAAAGCATGGTGATCGTGAAAAATAGATTTTGAGATTTTGGTTTGTATATCTGTAAAACATTTTGTGTACTTGAATGTCTCTCCGTCTGGAGGTTGTACGAATTTACTGGTTTTGATTAAATAAAATCAAAATGTAGGTGTAAACAGCCTAACCCCAGAGATCAATCTTAAAGTTCTTAAATTCATTTTTAATCAAAATGTTAATATTAGTTTTCAAAATCAGTTTTAATAACTTACAACGATCAAATCTGTATAAAAAATAAAGTTCTCGAGTACCCCAAAACCAAACGTTCAGCTCTCGAAAACTATTCTAGAAAAAAAGGGAAATCGATCTAATGTTTCAAAATGTGATGATCAGGTTTGCTAGAATTTTTTTAATATTTTAAGATATATATACAGGTACCTCAAGTCAGTGCCCAATTTGTATTAACAATGTACGGCTCAGGAATAAATAAAAACAATCGCGACCTCTATTTGTTTCGTTGATATAATGGAGACGAAATTCTAAACAATAACAATAACGCGTAATATTATAATATTTGTGTACACTTTTTTAAATCTGGTTTATCAACCACAATCTGATAAATTAGCGTTTAAAATTTTCAAATTGAATTTCAAATACTAAAATACTAAAATGAATGAAGATTTTTATCACTGTCAGTTTTTGGGAGTTCTTTGTATTGAGTCACCAAGATTGTTAGCAAATTTCCATTTGTGAAATGAGCTTCCATTTGGAACTTCCATCAAGATAAAACTTTGACTCGAGACCTTGAAGTGAGCACCGATGCTGAGCTCTATATAATATTTTGAGGGCTATTTAAATTTATATATATATATATATATATATATATATATATATATATATATATATATATATATATATATATATATATATATATATATATATATATATGTGTGTGTGTGTGTGTGTGTGTGTGTGTGTGTGTGTGTGTGTGTGTGTGTGTGTGTGTGTGTGTGTGTGTGTGTGTGTGTGTGTGTGTGTGTGTGTGTGTGTGTGTGTGTGTGTGTGTGTGTGTGTGTGTGTGTGTGTGTGTGTGTGTGTGTGGATATGTTCGTTAACCATCAAAATTCGTTCTAGAATTTCAAAATGGCAGCCATTTCAAATCTTTAAAAATTCATAACTTTTTTACCGTATTTTTTTTAATCCAAAATTTACCTTCATAATTAGCGATAAACTGCATAGACTAGCATATTGAATTTTCAAAACCTATTGAAATTAAGAAATTTTTTGACGGCTGAAAGGGTTAAATGTAATTTGAAATTTTATAGTGCTAATATATGCAGATTTTAATGCTGATTTTGATGGTGAAATCAGAATTTAAAAAACGGTAAGATAAGAAAAAAATCCCCCGCAGGGGGGGTGCAGGCTAGATGCATATATTGAGAGGATTTAGACGTCCCTCGCGGTAACCGAGTCTAAGACATACACTTGCAACACTACACTTACGACTTTAACACTTTACTTTCACACTTACATTTAGGAGGCGATAATAACCTCAATGTGCTTTTTGCCTTAAAATAACAACAACAATAAAGAAAAAAAAAATACTTTTAGAAATTTGTTTCTATTACATCAGCGAGACAGCTGCGTGACGCGATTATTTATAATTTGTCACCACAATAAATCAACAAACTTTCTTCTTTTGCAAACACCTTAGCTGCGTGTTTGCTATCCAATATTCCCCTTGACGTTTGTAAGTAAGTATAGCAAAAATATAAAACGTCTTTTCAAACGTCTGGACGCACATAACTCGACAATTTACACTCTAATAACTGCCTGAACGTTAGTTACAGTACAGTTTCCATAAATTATACAACAGAACTGTCATCTGTCGGTTTCACCGTGAAGTATATCTGCCTAACCTTTCCGCCTTAAACCCAACATAGGGAGGAGATAGCTTTACGTTCATCGTGGTCACGTCTCAACAGAAACCTGTTCCAGAAGATATCCTGAGATTAATTGGCAATACTCATAAACGGAAGGGTCACTCGTTCTGTGTACAAGTGTGAATTAAAACCATAAAACCTATTGGCGTAAAAGCGAGGTGAACTTTTATTGCTCTAAGAGTGATTTTATTTTTATATTGCGCTATAACAGTGCCAGCAATAAACGTTATAACCCAGTAATAATTTCGTGTTTGCAAAAGTTTGAAAATTACAGAATGCAGACTTTATTGTTTTAGTGTTAATTTATCAAAGTGTTTTTACTTTCTCATTATACCAACTATAAAAATGTATGTTTGGATATAGTTAAAAACCAACTGTGATGAATGTATCTGTTTTTATGTTCTCCTGAGTTCCATAAATGTGGCTACCAATATGTTTGTGCACACCGCTGAAGACTAAACAACTTGACCAAAGTGTTTTTACTTTCTCAAAGTGTTATACCAACTATAAAAATGTATGTTTGGATATAGTTAAAAACCGACTGTGATGAATGTATCTGTTTTTATGTTCTCCTGAGTTCCATAAATGTGGCTACCAATATGTTTGTGCACACCGCTGAAGACTAAATAACTTGACCAAAGTGTTTATCTTAAGACTTTTTTTTAATTAAAAAAACAATTTCAAATCATCTTTAAAATTTAAAAAAACATACTTTTTACAAACCGATTTTCACAAAATTTTGATTAAGTGCAGTCACTATTTCCTCAAAAAAAAATCTTATTCGTGATTGAAAAAACCGAAAAATCATTTTCCTTAATTTTACTGTGCGTTTGGAAATTCATAAATCAAGTCAGTGATCGTTGTCATGTTTGTTTTTTCGAATACTCTAGTATCTTAAATTTATTTCAGTTAAATCAAATTTGAAACACTGATCAAAATTTGAGCGAAATCCGAGAAAGCGGTTTAGAGAAATCAATCCAATGTGTTCTCGATAGTTTCCGAACCTGTTATTTTTTGGGTAATCATTGAAAATTTGTGTTATTTTTTTGCATTATTCATTAGCGAATTTACATTAAAAAAATGAACTATAGGAGCAGCCATCATAGTAAGACCAGACCCTGTGCGTGTGTGTGTGGGTGGGTGTGTGTGTGAGCGCGAACACTTTGGCAATTTTGGTCCGATTGTTTAGCAGTTTCAAAATGGTAGCCATTTCAAAATTGTTTAATTTCATAATATTTTCATTAATTATTTTAATAAGATTTAACCGTTGTAATCGACGTTAAAAACTGCAAAAATTGTCATTTTGAATTGAACGTGTCAAAACACGTTAAACTTAAGAAATATTTTGTCGGCGGTCAGGGTTCATTTTCTTATTACGAATGTAATTTGAAAGTGTAAAATACTAATATGTACAGGTTTTAATGATGATTATGATGGTGATATCATACTTTCAAAAAAGGGTAAAAAAAAAAGTACTTCGAAAATCGCTTCTACCACGTCGACGAGCGATTATACTTTTTAAAAGAGTAGGAAGACAGGGAAAATTAATTTTAATCATTCTATTATTTTGAAATAAATTTTTAAAGTTCCACAATAACAATTTTGTATAAATTATGCATAGATTGTTTTCGTAATTTTCGCCTCCTGTGGTGTATATCACTCTAAGCCTGGTATCAAAATGATCACGTATCACACTGAATCCAAAACAAAATACGCTTTATTCCACGACGAGCCTTACCTTTGCTGCTAAATTTATTCTTAATCCTCCATTTTAACTACTATTTTTGAAAATACTGACAAACTTGTAAGCCCTATAGTTTTTTGTGTTTGTGCACGCATACTATTTAACAATGTTAATACGACAGTTGAAATTGTTACAGATGTTTTCTGTTTTGTAACTGGGAAGTGCTTTCCACACATAAATTGTCTCTTCCTCACACTAATGTGTGAGGACTTTTTTATCAACTGTTCGTCAATTCAAATTATTGCAGGTAATTAACGCATTGGCCTCTTTCTTAACTCTTACATGCCACAGTCTGATATTCCATTGATTATTTTATATATATACACTCTGACTAAACTAATTAGACACTTTAATAATAGGCCCTAAACTTGCGACAGTTTTTAAACTCGGCTGAATTTCTCAGACATTAGGTTAATATTCCGTAAGACCAATGATAATTTTACAGTTAAACCTTCTTTATAACGTTATAGAATTGTTACCGACATTTCATTGAAGCTGTGAACACTGCACATCTCTGAATGGCTGTTGCGTTTTTAATTTGTTTGTCTACGTTTCAAATTTTCAATTTGCTGAACAGAACAAAAGCAAAAACCATTCGGATGAATATTGGTCACAGTTTTAAAATTAAATATCAATCCTAAATTTTAACGACAAAATGTTTTTGAGATTTAACAAATAGTTTTGTAGAACATCGATCTGATCGCACACGGGGGAGATCAGATTACAGGGGCAAGTTGTTTCACGTAGTTTCTCAGTTATCCGCTACGTAGCAGCACCTTATTTTGTGCAGTATGACCTTTACCCAGTCAACAAGGAAATTTTATGATTGGCTTAAAAAATACCTCAGTTCGATCGGTCAACAGGAAAATTTTATGAATTGGCTTAAAAAAGAGACTTCAATTCGATCGGTCAATTAGGAAATTGTATGGATTGACTTAAAAACCAAGTTAACAAATGACATGGCATTTGTTGAACATGATACGCATTGTTGAATAAAAAAAGGTTTTTTAATAAAAAAAACGTAGCCTATAGACAGCTGATCGATTACATGCAAAGAATTAATTATAGGCCTAATAATACAAATTAAATTAAATTAATCCTTGAGAAATCATAACCTTGTTTGCCAATGTAATTTTACCACCGTAATTAGAGTTAAAATCTGCATTATTTTTAAATATTTCAACTCCATTGAACAAAAATTAAACCTGCTTGTGGTTACGTTTCATTTTTGTATTTTCAATAGCCTATATTATGTAGATCTGATGATTACGTAACGACTTTACAGTATGTAATAACCCTAATTATTATAGTCTAAGACTTTCAAAGAACGCAATGTAAAAAATATTATTATTACATGTTCACGTCAGCGGGATAGCTGATTTCCGCCATTATTTATTTTTACAAATGTCCGCGTGTGTTTGTTTACGTAATATTTTTACTTTTTGAAATCCGATTACATCACATCAGCGAGTTGTAATTAACAACACAAACGATTCGTATAGATTAGTTCAATTTAGTAGTTTGTAATTATTACATTATTAATACGAGAACATTAACAGCTACTAATTCCATAATAATGAGCATGAAGATTACAGTACGTTAACATAATAAGTTATTTAAAAGGTGAGGAAAATCAAATCCCTCTTTGAAACGATCATTAAGTCAAAACAGTAATCATCATCAAAAAAGAAAAAAACCTAATGGATGTCGAGAATCAAAACTCTAGACTTAAAGACTAATTAAGCTAAAAGCTAGCGAAGTATAGAAAACGTTATGTAATATCGTATTTGTGTGATAAGGCTATAAAGACATAATTATTTTAAAACTCAAATAGTATCGTTTACAGTCCCATAAATTATATCTGATGACATTTTTTGTAGCCTAATCACAGACGTATTATTCGAAAACTTTCTCGAAATTGATGTGGGATGTTGTACGACTGCTACGTGCTATGTCGAAGATGGGTGGAACCCGACACGTGATTGGAACCAATGATGTACATCTCGAAACTTGTAGTACAAAAGAAATGTTAGCCGCGTTCATATTACGATTGGCATAGCTTGTCTGTAAACCTGCTGACACTGTTGCCCGCCACTCGCTCATTTGGATGACATTTGCGATCATATCCTGTCATACCGGATTGTGCTCTGTGTTTTCACTGTTCCACTACACGAAGTAAATATTAAAAAAGAAGTTAATTGCAAAATAGCACTTTACACTGCATACTCATGTTTCATGTTAGGGCTAGTTGAAGGTTCTGCGCGTCACGTGATGCGAGTACACAAATTTATATTGGTAGTTACAGTAAAAGATCGGTTGTTTTATAGTAATCCGTAACGATCAGCTGATTTCATTTAACAGCTATAATACGTTTTAGGTTATGTTATTAAAAACTAGCTTTGTTAATTGGTCGTGTTTTCGAACAAATTATCGTAATTAAAGTAAAAAGACGAGAAAACACGATTCATGATTTTTAATTTTGGTTCATTAAGAGAAATGTTTATTTACCCAAATGTGCCTGTAATCTGAACGTAACTTGAAACACGTGGCTCGTCAAAGCAAGGGAGCAACTATCATAACGTACTATAAACAGATACACATAAGAAACTGAACTCAATACATCAAAGTCTTCTTAACAATGTTTTGTATCTCTAACATTAACTTAGATAAACTGTGCTAAAACAATACACGAACAGTCTTACATTCAAGTAAACTGTATTTTCAACAAATATCCGGCCCAAAAATGCAAGGAAAATCGGTCTGATTTCTCGAAATCTGTTAATCAATTTTCTTCAAAATTTTGTCATATAAGAAGATTTAAAACAAATCAGTACACAAAATATAAATTAAAATAAATTTACGTGTTGGAAGTGAATAAAATAAAACCAAAAACATGTCGTGACCGCTGTGACGAAGCTTCGAGTATGACCAAAATTTCAACAATATCTGATGAATATTATTTATGAATGAAGTTATTTATTTGAGTCGATTTTTAATATTTTAGCTTCTGAGCTGTAATTTTCAGTGCTGTATGTTTTGTTTGGGTATTCATGAACAATGTTTTAGTAAAATTTGATCAAAATCTATATTAAAAACCTTTTTTCTGAAAAAAATTAAAAATAATTTCGATGTATAGGAAAATTAGACTTATTTGCAAAATGTTTTAAGAAAATCGATCAATAAATTTAATCTACAGCTAAACGATATTCAAAATTTTAATGAGTAAAGTACTGATTTAACAAATAAATCTGATATAAGGTTTTCCTTGTTCTTAAATCAAAGTAATTTTCTCCGAAGCAGATTCCTGTATCAAAGTAATTGTCGCCCTCAAGTGTTTACCTAGTGTTCACCCGACCATAACAAACAGAAAGGCGACTTTCATTGTTTATACAGTCAGGACATGCTCATTAAGTGTACTACGTGGACCGGTAGTGGTTCCTAGGCAAACTATCTCACATTAACTGCATGTTCTGACCTCCACTTCTTTAGAAGGCCTCGAGTACTTTGCCATGTCATGTCGAGGACTTCCACTTACTTATACTTGAAAAAGAAATTTACCACTTGAAACATTAGCTCTCATAAGAAGCAATTTCTGATCATTAAACTATCCAAAATACGTAGTTTCTGTCCCACTCCATCTCCCTCATTTTCAAAAATTCATGACCTTTCAACAAAAAACATAGGAAACTCGATCAAATTTCTGTAAGTCAGTTCATCAGATTTTGCTTAAATTTCATCATGTGTAAAGATTATAACTTAACTCAGTGTATCTGATTAGAAAAGAATTTTTGGTTCGGGGAGAAAACAAAACAATCCCCGACGATGGTCAGTTGTTATCTTCGTTTTGTTAAATTAAAATTCATTTGAGCTTATCCGTCACGCTCCGAAGTGAAACGCTCATACTGGAAAAGTCAGGTATGTGACTTAATGTAAATTTGAGTCTACCAGTGATTGTTCAACGTGGATTATTGTTTCAAAGAAAGTAAGGAACGTAAATTCAGAATATTTTTTACTTTAAAAAAATATGAAGTTAGTGTTTATTTTACATGCACCTAAATAAAACAGTGTTTATTTTGTTTGATAAAAATCAATATTTTAATAAAAAAATTGCAATACAAAACCAGAAATAAAATAAATTTTCATTTTTTTAAAATCTGTAACTTCCTTTTTTTAAATGTTTTGATATTCTGATTTCATTATCCTAATCAGCGGTGACAACTGCATAAATTACAGTTACAAGTATTTTCATGTTCTTGACAATTATTCTCAAAGTTCAATTATTAACATTTTGAATTTTCAAAGTCTTATAAAATTAAGAAATTTAATTTGACTTCTGCCAGGATTCAATTTTTTATTTTCAATGTAATTTTAAAGCTTAAAATGTTAATACATACAGATATTTCAACTGTTTATGATGGTGAAATCATAATTTTAGAGGAGGATAATATAAAAAATTACTTTTCGAAATTCGCTGTCTTAACGTTAGAGGGCTATTTTTAAAATTGTATTTTTATTTTTATTTTTAAGAAGGGCGGAATGATTTACATCCATGTGGCACATCAAGTCCTACTAGGCCTTTTCGTTCCCTCGTCTAACAAAATTAGCAAAAGAATCACACATTTAATCATATATGATATGAGTATGTGTTCAACTATAATCGTTAACTCGCCTTCGTAGGAATACAGGAAGGCTTGTCCTTCCTTGTTTGTTGTTTCTGACGAACAACCTGTGACAAACCCTATCTTGAGGATCATGAACTGTATAATTCATCCTCTGAGTACTAACATTGGACAACAGGTATCTATGTTGTCCAGATACCAGAATTTCATTAAAACATTTTGATAAAATGCTTTTTTGGCTGTCCACCAGACACCGTCGCCTCCATTAAACATTATTGGTACGAGCTGCTCAGTCCAGTATGTTCGCGTTCTTTCTTTGTTCTTAGAGGCTGTACAAATTCCCAATTATTTGTTATTTTAATTGTAAGCTGACGTGGTTTTGACAACAAATTCCCAATTGTGTTTTGCTTTAATATTCAGCAGTAATAGGGGAGCTGTCATCAGAACATACCTTTCTCGGAAGTGTAACCTTCCGGACAACTTCTACTCCCTTTTTTCTCAAAATTAACCACAGAATTTTTCTTTTGTGACTTTTAAAGCATCCACCTCTAATAAGCTTTGCTTTCCTAGGCTCGAACTCCTCTCAGTGTCCGTGTGCTCGCGTAAATTCGTTGTTAGTATTAATAGCAACTGCTGTTAAGTCCTAACGGACGTTCACTCTTCTAGACTGTCCAACTCCAGTAAACCCAGAGTAATCAATAAAGTAGTAAATTAATTCTTTATTATTTTCTAAGTATAGTTTTATTACTTTAATTGTATTCATGAAAGCTTAAATGACTTCACAATAAAAAACACACTATCATCCTAATATGTTTACCAAAAAAATTTTAGAAACCTGAAGGCGTTTTAATTGTCTAACGAGTATAAAAATTGGTAATTTGACTTTGTAATATTATAGTTCCATTTGTGAGTCATTTCCTTATTTACGTGGTCATGCTGACTTCATTAATAATTTTAAAGCTCAAGGTCAAATTTCGGAATTCTTTCTTAGTGTTTTAGCTGTGTCATGTACTCGTAAACCTATAATGGGCTTTAGGCCTACAGGTATTTAATGTAGCATGTGTTCAGCTTAGTAGCTTTCATATGCATTACAAGAGTACTCACTCGTCATTAGTAGCCAGTAAGTGTTGGAGCTGCAATTATGACAAAACCGTAGTCCACGACCTTGAAATGGGGCGATGATCCTGACTTCAATTACTTTAAATATATAAATTTATAACCTCCTGTGTTTATAATAACTTGTGTTCTGTAAACACTATATATATATATATATATATATATATATATATATATATATATATATATATATATTGTGAATGTGTGTGTTGTGTGTGTGCGCGCGCGTGCGTTTTAAGAGTCTAGCGAAAATCAATTTTTACCCGATTTGTTTCAAACCTGGCACAAAAGTATCAACTCTATTATCCCACAGGTTCTTGAAAATCTAATTTCATTATCAAAATCTAATTTCTGTAAAAAATCAAAATAAATTGCATTGCAAATTTTGTTAAAAATACGAAAATCCATATGACGGTGGCCAGGTTTCATTCTCACACCAATTCAATATAATATTGCTGGTTTACCAACTTATCCAACTTTTCACCCAAAATCGACTTTTGTGTAAAATTTAAATGAAACCATACTAAAATGTGTGAATGCTAGACTTCAAACACTCTCACTCTGTCTGCTGTCTTTCTGTGTGTGTGTGTGTGTCTTTCTCTCTCTCTCGCTCTCTTTCTTTGTCTTTTTCTTTTTCTACCTTTATTTACCTATGACATACACGCGTGTACGCTCATACACGCATGCACAACACACACACACACACACACACACACACACACACACACACACACACACACACACACACACACACACACACACACACACACACACACACACACACACACACACACACACACACACACACACACACACACACAAGACGTCTTAAAAATGACGTAAAGGTCAGGATAATTGCTTATTTCCAGCTTCTGGTCTCGGTCTGGGTCTGGGTTTACCATTATGACAGCTCTAATGGAAAATTTTAATGAAAATTCGCTAATACGATATGTCTAAGAATTAATTATGTTATGATTGGTAACTGGTAGTTTCTTGTTAACAAAACCACTACAAAATAATTGCAATATATAGTTGCATCAAGGAAAACAGCTTTTATAAAGACAAACTATAAAGCCTATAATATAATTTTTTTTTACAGGAAAAAACGTTTGTATGCAGTTTCTCTAGTATAAAAAGTTATTGTAATTCCCAACACATGCGGGCAACTCCCAGTTTGCAGATAATAATTGTATAGTGTTTACACATTGATAACCTTTCAGTTTCACACTGACTGAAAACAAACTCATTACCACAAACTTTCTCACTATCCGTTATTTTCAAAACAACAATCTGTTTCGGAAGCTGCACTCAAAAAAGTGAAAATATGCCTAATTTATAAACATCGGTTCACCATATCCTGCCAGAATTTTAGTTGTTTATGAAGAATTACAACTCAGTGTATAATTCGGATGGAAAGATTTTGAGAAATTGGGTCAATATTTACCAATTTTCGAAAAAAATGAGTTTTGAAAATTTTACACACACACACACGCTCGCGCGCGCGCGCACACACACACACACACACACACACACACACACACACACACACACACAGTAAAAATCTTTTCTTTTTTAACTCAGGGAGCCTAAATACAAATAGTACCATCAAAATCTCAAGATCAATTTTTTCAACAATCTGCAAACTTTCTTTATAGTTCGCATTATGAGAAAGTAAAATATATCCAGACATTCATTCGGCCGAAGTGAGCCTCATCAGTTTATTAATTGTGTCTTGGAGAAAGACGCTTATTAATATTTGTTATTCTCTAACGTCACTATCTGGGAGATCCATGATACAGAAAGTTACACAATTTGTTATAAAATTAACATTAATAAAGTTATTTTTACTTTGAAGTTCTGTATACTTTGGACTATGGACCCAACAGTAATCCACAATGAGTCAAATTTGTCAGTCAGATGTTAGTCTACACTAATGACCTACCTACATTTCAAATAAACTTTAACGCTTTTAGTAATCCAGACAATAACTGCCTTTATGCCAGAACTTTTTTTGAGAGTTTACAAGCGTTTGAAGCGTTTACAAAGAATTCCACAAAAGATTCCATTTGCCGAAGATCTGTCTTTTTATACTTTATCTACTACAGTTTTTACTCATAAATTCTATAAGAATATTTTTATCATTTAAAAACGTTATATGTAAATACTGCTTAAATTCAGTCAGTAGCTGCAATAAGAATGTGGTATATAGACAGTTTTTTTGAAGGTAATTTTTCCGCTTTTAAATATATTGGATGGTACACCTGCAAAGTTTCACGGCTGTATCTCAAGTACTTTTTATCATAAAGGTGTTTTACGAAAGTTTCACAACTGTACTTCAAATACTTTTTATTATACAGATGTTTTAAGAAAGTTTCACAGCTGTATCTCAAATACTTTTTATTATACAGATGTTTTAAGAAAGTTTCATATCTGTATCTCAAATAATTTTTATTAGAGAGATGTTTTAAGAAAGTTTCACAGCTGTATCTCAAATACTTTTTATTATACAGATGTTTTAAGAAAGTTTTATAGCTGTATCTCAAAAAATTTTTATAATACAGATGTTTTAAGAAAGTTTCATAGCTGTATCTTAAATACTTTTTTCTTTTTTTTTTAATTTTTTTTAGCCCTCAATGGAGCACATTTAGTCAATTTTGGTTGTTTGGGCTTTCAACTTTGGTTCTTTTAGGTTTTTGAGATTCTCTCAATACTTTTTCAGTCTTATAGATCTCTGTAGTCTAACTTCCTCCGAGTAAAAGTCAACTCTTTTTGTTCCTTTTTAAAATTTTAATCTAGTGTTTTTATCCCTAAGGATTGGTTTTTCCCTTCCTTCTTTCAGGCGTTCCTTCGTTATCCCTAATTCTTTTAGATCCTGTTCCACTTCCTTAAGCCACTCATTCTTCACTTTCATCTTGAGTTGGTAATTTAGGAGCTTCTTCGTCAGTCTTTCCTCTGGTAGCCTTATTAGATGTCCAGAAAAAGGCCAGTCTCCTCTTTCTAATATTATCTAACAGATGTTCATTATCCTGATAGATGACTGAACTTGGCAGCAGTCTGTATGTTCCTTCTACCTTGTGTTTTTTGTTGATAATGGTTCTCAATATTTTCCTTTCCACTTTTTGAAGCTCCTCTGTTCTGTTTCGGATTCTTAGATTAAATAAAGTTTCCGCGGCACAAGTCACTTCCGGTCTTGTGACCGTATTATAATATCTGATTTTCGACTTTATGGAAAGAGACTTTTTCTTATACGTTCCCCAAGTTAACTTTAGCGCCTTCTTTAATTTGTTCGTTCTATTTTTACTGCCAGTTTTTCGGCTATGTTTTTAGTGATATTTTCTCCCAAATACTTAAAATTATCCACTATATTCGTTCGCCTTCTATATTTATATACTTTTGTTCCGACTTTTTAGTCGGCTTTATTTTCGTCTTTTCGAAGGATATCTGTAAGCCGACCTTTCCTGCTTTGTTTTTCAGCGATTTGATTTGCTGTTCCGTTTCTTCCCAACTATTTGCGAGGAGTGCTAAATCGTTTGCAAAGACCAGGCAGTTAAGTCTGATTCTTGTCCCTATTTTTATCTGTCCAGTATTCTTGCTCCATTCTCTGATGATTTTCTCCAACACGCAATTGAAGAGTAAGGGAGAAAGACCGTCTCCTTGCCTTATCCTGTTTTAACCTCGAAAGGTTCCGAAACTTCCCCTCGGAATTTCACTCTGGATTGAGTGTTTTAAAGTGTAATTTTGATAAGGTTGATTAATATTGTATGTAGGCCAAATTCTTTCAAAGTTTTTATCAGTGACTCCCTGTGGATGCAATCATAAGCTTAGGTTTTTATTTCTCCGTTTTTGGTGATCGATTACCCATTTCAGAGCCATTATGGCTCTGGGCCACGTCTTCCCGGTCTAAATCCTCCTTGATACTCCTCCAGCTCTCGGTCCAACTTTTTATTATACAGATGTTTTAAGAAAGTTTTATAACTATATCTCAAATACTTTTTATTATACAGATATTTTAAGAAAGTTTCAGAGCTGTATCTCAAATACTTTTTACTGTAGAGAGATTTTAAGAAATTTTCACAGCTGTATCTCAAATACTTTTTATTATACAGTTGTTTTAAGAAAGTTTCATAGCTGTATCTTAAATACTTTTTATTATAAAGGTGCTTTACGAAAGTTTCATAACTGTATCTCAAATATTTTTACTATACAGATGTTTTAAGAACGTTTCGTAGGTGTATCTCAAATACTCTTTATTATACAGATGTTTCAAGAACGTGGTCTGTGATAATAGGCAAATCTGTGACAGATACAAACATTATTTCTATTTCCATTGTGTGTCAAAGCGAATTAAGTGATACAGTATAATTCTCAATTGTATCTCTCAATTGTATATGTATCTCAAAAAATTGTATATGTATCTCAATTGTATTGTATTGTATCTCAAAAAAACTATATGAAAAATTTCAGATTTTTTCTGTATTATGTTCTCTAGGCTATTATGTCCTAAACATACTGTGATGGATGAATGAATCAATGAGTGGTACCTTTTCTTAATCAAATAAAAAACGATGTATTATTTATATTTGTTATTAGTTAACATTATGGTTATAGCAAGTTTATAAAAGACTTTAAAAAAGAAAGAAGCTAAGAAGAAATGTGTAAAGAACAATGTATATAAATATATTATATCTTTTTTGATAAAAATAACGTTTCAACTTTTCAAATGACTTTTCAAAATAGTGTTACTTTTGCTTAAAAAATATAGTGATAAGGACGACGAACCTTATTTTGAAACCTTTACAAATGATATTGATCATGTAATGTCACTGCACAATGTATATAATTTTTCATATTTAACTTCTGTACTTTTATAACCCTACAGTACATTATAAGTCCTATAAATACATTATGTTTTTTGGGAAAGATGTGCAATTACAAAATAGTTATTTTGATTTAAAATTAAAGAGCTGTAATTCTGGAATGTATTCATAAATATTGTGTTTGAATAATGATCAAAATATTATAAGGGCCTAAAATCATGTATTTAAAGTTTGATAACACTACTATCGAACTGTTACAAATAACGTTATCAGAAAAAAATACAAAAACAAACATAAGCTATGTGGAACACCTCATAATTACTAATGCAATTATCACAAGAAAACAGATGTTATTTGAAAAGAAATAATTGATCCAGCCATTTTAAAACGACTCAAAATATGTTAATGCTGACTTTAAGGCTAAAAACGTAATGACGTAATCCAATTCTAACAAAATTGGATCTGAATTTTCAGTCATATTGTAAAGGATATTTACGATTTCAGGCCCTGAGTCCAAAAAAAGTTGTTTTTACTTGAATTTATAAAAAGTACATAGCTGGAAACTAAACCAATTAACCAATTTCTATGAAATCAGTATGTAGGTCTAATTTTTAATTTCTCAAAAAATTCTTCAATTAATTTCAAAAAGTTGTGCACAAATATAGTTCGTATTACCTTGAAAATTTTGTTAATCTTAGTAGCATAAAAAGCTAGTTCAGAAGCTTGGAAAAATTAAAAAATTGGTCTACTCAAAAGAGGGTCATTAGGTTTTGCTAACATTTTAATTTCATTGAAAATACAAAAAAAAAGTTACAATGATTAGAAACTGTTTCTTTCTTTTAACATTAAATATTTTAAAATCTAATTTAAACAAATTTTAACGGTGAAATCAGATTTTCAAAAAAAAAAAATATTTGTTTCTTTTCTGGATTTCAAAATTACAAAAGCTGCGTGTACAGCAATTACATATTTTGTCCGTATGAAATAACTAGTATTTACTTTTTGCTGACGTTTACTGTGTTAATCAACTTCTAACTTGATACAATGTGTGTTTTCGCTAATAGCGTGCTTTATGGACATCCATTGTTGCAGGCTACTGTCTAAACATTAACAATGCTTTAGATTTGCCGTACATATCTGCACGTTGGCGTAACGTAAAAACACGTTGACAACCTGGGCGCAACTAGTCGGAGGCAGATTAGATTTAAGCTCTTTGATAATCTCAATACGTCATTAATCTTGATAAAAAGGGGGATAAAGTAAGCACATATTAATTTTTCCAACAAAATAAAGTGATTATTACTTTTTGTATAGCCTAAACCTAAAAGATAAACAAACATCAGAAATCGGTGAAGACTCTGCCCGGTCCATACCTAGACCATTAATTCTCTCTTTAACAAGAGAATATTTTCTACAGTTGTAATTTCAAAATGTTGGGACGCTGGATTTTTTTTCAAAAAACCATTAATTTTATATCCCATACTGTAACTTTTTCTTATAAATATTCTACATTTGTACATTATACTTTGAATTTTAAAATGTATAGTTAAAAAATAGTTTAAAACCAGTTTCTCAATTCCTGTCAAATTTATATGTGTAGATTGTTTTTTCATTCAGTAATCAATTTTTAGTGGTACGTTACACAGTTGTTGTGCGTTTTCTTTGTCATTTTCATTTATTCAGATAATTGGTAATCAGCGATGCACCCTCTCGTAAAATACGTTAAGGTATGATATTTTTCATATTTCCTTTTTTCATTCCCATTTAAAAATTTTAGAAACAATAATACTCTATATTTCCTACACTTTGCCTGAAGCGTTTTTCTTTTTTTCAATTCTTTTTTGTCAGTTGTTTTTACTTCAAGTTTAGGATTGACATCATCTTTCTCAACAATGGTCTTCTAATGTTAACAAACATAGCATTATTTAAGACGGAACGTAAAAATTAGCTTACGGTAGTGTAAAATATGAGCCAATTGTAATTAAAGTTTAAAAAATCACGTTTTTTAACAAAATAAAAAGCATTTTTTTCTTATTCTTCAAATAAAAACAGCATCAAAACAAAATTTCCATCTCGTATAACAGTTGTAGAAAGAAAATTACAATTATTTTATTAATACTAGTACTAACATTCATTATACTAACACGAATTTATGGAATGAGTTCATGAATAAATTTAATCATAATAAGTAAACCAAAAGTAATATAAATTAACAACCAAAAGTATAAACGTCAATACTTGTCGATTACAATACAGTTTGTTTAAAAAATAAATTTAAACAAAATATTTTAAGGAAAAAATCAAACACAATTTTTCTAACTAAACAGCGTGAAAATACAAATTCTTCAAAAACTAAAATGGTAAAGAATAAAAATATCATAACAAGAAAATAACAACTATGCAGTTTATTTTAGTGTTATTCTCGTGTTGAATAATCAAATAATCATTATAATAGTAGTGGAGCACATTAAAAAATTTAGGGCTTACCTTCTAGTTCGAATTTTGAAATATCCTCAATCAAACGCAACTGGCTTATCGTTGCCATTTTTTATAATTCAACAATCACAATGAAAACCTCTGCCAACACTACAACAACCATTCAAAGACTGACACCAAACTGGTTACGAAGTTACGTCGTGCGCGCGCAGGCCGGACGACCTTGATGAGTGATATCAGCTGATTACATTGTTGCACGATACTGTAAGTTCAGAAGTTAATTAGAATTAATTTAAACTCGAAAAAAAATTATGTTTGACATTGTTCTTATGGTCAAGCCAATTGCCGACAGATAAATCCAAGCCTTAAAGTTTACTGGTGTATATTATTTTATGTGGTACATGTGTGCCCGTGCTTCGCAAGGTTCGCGTACGAAGAACTTCGCCACAGAACACCGGGAACTTGCATCTTCCAAGTTTCAATTATATAACAGATCAAAGCGAAGTAAATCAGACTACTTCAGGTGTACGCGGTGTGAAATAGCAAGCAATCAAGTAGGCACAGTGATTTCAGAAATTGTACTATTGTTTCTTAACAGTACAGTCACAGTGGGGTTTTTTAATGTGTTAAAAAAGGGAACTTTTAAAACAAGTTTAATGCACAGTATCATACTT
Organism: Callitettix versicolor; assembly: GCA_022606455.1. Lineage (NCBI taxonomy): Eukaryota > Metazoa > Arthropoda > Insecta > Hemiptera > Cercopidae > Callitettix > Callitettix versicolor. The sequence continues at coordinate 84,814,750 of CM040189.1, forward strand.
AGCACACGTGCGAAATTTTATCTCACTAGCAATTGTATTCTAGAAGAACAGCGATGCATAAGTCAGAATTTGTTTTTATGTGTATGGATTACTTTTAAATTACTATGATTCTTAAAATGGATACATTGAAGAAATTTTCTTCGGTTCATTGGATTTACTTGTGTTTTTTATGTGAGGGAAAAGTGTATTGAATCCACTCCAGTCGGTTGGTTTTGAAATCTTGATGAGCATATATAAATGAAACTATATGAACAATTTTAGAATTTTTCTATATTATGTTCTCTAGGCTATTACGTTCTAAACATACTGTGATGGATCAATGAATCAATGAGCGGTTCCTTTTATCTATTGAACAGAGAAGGACCATTGTTCGATATAAGGAACATTTGCTCTAGTAATAAGGATTGGAATTTTCAATTCTGAGAAACTTTAGTTCATCTATTTAGTTTTACTATTTCGACTTTTCGAATAAAATTAATGACATTTTCTCATTAAAAAGTAAACTCTACTAAAAATAAATATACTTTTTCATCAGTATTTCATTTATTTTTAGTAATGCACAAAAATGACTGCACATATTTTTATTAAAATAGTGAATAATACTCGTATTTCATGAACTTCACGAATTGTCGATTATTTTTCTAACACCAGCCTTCCGACTCACCATATCAAGTCAGTTTCTACGAAATTCTGTCTGTTCTAAATTCCTGCTTTTACTAAAAATAGTTTGAACCGTTCACATAAATTTTGAACAGCTTGTTTGTACGGCACTGCAAAACGTTTATTCAACCGTTGCATGAAAAATGATCACATTTTTTCTTCTGTAGTCGATTAGAACAAGAACCATCGGATAGACAGTGGTTTAATTCTGCAGCCAATAATTTAAGATTGGTACCATCACAAATTTCATTTTTTTCTCTTTAAAAAGAGGCTAAGTTAATGGAAACTCCGTTTCTATTTTTAGCCGATTTATTGAAATTTTAAATTACACTGACGAGAGCTGTCAAAATGTTTCGAAAATATTCATATCCACTCTGCGAGGTATTCTACTGATCACTACTGAGTCCCAAAAATAACGGTTGATGTCACTTTCCATGTTAATCAGATACTATGAGCATCAATAGTTCCAAAGCATTAATCAACGTTTAAATCAGGAGGTCCAGTAATTCTGAATTTTTGAAGAATTCAACGTAACTGTTTCTTAACCATTCTGTGTTTAGCCTTGGAACAACGTGGCCTTGTAGCAAACAAACTTTATGGGGTCATGCTGATGTAATCAGCCTACAGTTAATCCAAAGAAATTCTAATATATTACTTTGGTTACTTCTTGATGTTATAGTGTACAAATTGGAATTTCAATTTTATAATAACATCAAAGCTCCTGAATAGAAGTAAGGCAATCTCGTAAATATTGCACTTACGAGTGGTTATTTTCCAGTATATACCTATATAAGAACGTTAGAAATATTCAAAAAAATATAAAAAAATATTCAAAAAAAAGTGCAAAGGCACAGTCAGGCCAAGTTTTTTGCAATACAGTTTTTGAAAACACATTAAAAATACACAGTTCAATTAGGAAAACACATTTTTTTTAAACACATTAAATGTTTATACAGTTTAACAAAACTAGTGAAAAAATTTAAGAAGGAAACTAAAAACAAAATATATTCAAAACTTTTATAAAAATGTTTAGTTTGCTTATCAATATTGCATAAGCAATACCTATTGTGTTTAAGCTTCTCTTGCATTCAGAAAAAAAAACTAATTCTCCTGTTGCATAAGCAGTGTCAATTCTGTTTAAACTTCTGATAGAATGAAAAACTTATTTCTTCTGTAGCAATGCAATATTTATACCGTTACAACGAAAAACCAAATTACTGACTGTGGTAATCAAGTAGGATGTCGAATCGGAAAATTTTTAACTTTCATTTTTAAATACATAATTTTAAATCATTATTGAAAGTTAAAACGATTTTAATTAAATAAAAATAGTTAAAGACTTAAGTAAGAAGTGGAAACAAGGAAACAAGTTTAAAAGAGGAAACAAGCCAACAAATAGTGTAATAATGCAACATTCTAATGTTGCATTACCATTTGTCAAGGTGGTGACAAGAACTTCCTCCTGGACACGTGCATTAAAGCAATTACTATTTATGATTCACGGCTCTCTATTCCGCATTCACTGCCACAATAAATCTACTTACAAAAAGTGTTAAAATAACGTTGATAAAATTTAAGTCTTAAAAAAATAGTTATTAATAATAGTTATAATAATAATAATAGTTATTATAACTATAATATAAACTGTTATTAATAATAGTTGTTCGTATATTTATGAAATTTAACAAACAAAATTAATTAATAAAACAAAAATGTTTTATTCGTTTATGAATTAAACAATATCAAAATAAATAATGTAAAGTATTTTTTTATTAGTTTTAAAAAGGAATTGATATCGAACAATAAAATTGCAAGAATTAGTGACGTAGGAAGAAAATATTATGATTATTAATATTATGATAGGGAATATTGGCATCGATTGTTGAGAAGAAGACCCCTAGTAGAGGTAGTTTAAACAGGTGCGGGTATAATGAGGAGGCGGGAAATGATGTAATATTAGAAATTGAAAGTAAGATAAATACCATTAAACACTTAATACAGAAGTGAGACCATTAACTACATAATCTCAAAATTTAAAGGATTAGTTAATGGATTAGTCGTGGTTGCGAGTGGAACATGGTTATTCTATGGAATACGTTCGAACAGCTTAATGGTTGCACATTACATATACTGAACTGGTTTTTTGTTTATTGCAGACAAACCTAACCTACATAGTGGTGATTATTAACAATATAATATTTACTAAATGTCTAAAATTACATTATATTTGTTTTACTTGTTCATTTTCAACTTAAAACACAATAACGCCAATGCAATAAAACTACATTACTCTGAATAAACCACTGAAAAGATCTGTTTATATGGACGTGGTTCTTATTTGATTTTAGAGAAACAGAAAAATTATTTTATATTTGCCAAATTTACAACGTTGTTCTTGCTAATAAGCAAAGAAATGTTCTTCATTTTTTAAATCGAAATTTAATAAATTTATTTATTCTTCCCTCAAGGAAAAATGAATTGACAGAACGAAGTTAGTTGATAGAACGAAGTGAGTAAATCCCAACTCTCAGGACTCATTTAATTATCCGCCATACTGTTGCCGAATTATCTAAAAAGTTTATTAATTTAAAGGACTGAGTTATTTTTTTAAGTATAAATTCTTTTATATATAGCCTAGAAAGTTTAAATGGTTACGACCTGTCAATTAATTGTAAAGTTCGTCAATTATTTATAATACTTTCCTGTAATAATAATATTCCTTATAATAATTAATCCTCAAAAGCATCCATTAAAAAATAATATTAATTAAGTGTTCTTAAGACCACGATCTCGTTTGCTCTAGGCTACGAGCTTTTTCGTTAAAGCGCTAGTGAGCTTCTTGATGGACTCACACTCGATTACCAAAAGCTTTCATCGTTACCAGATCTCGAGCGTTCCAAGAAAAATTTGATGATAAAACGAAAATTTGAACCCGGCTAATTAAATCGTCGTGCTTGATTTTCTTTTTGTAATCAGTTTGAGTGTCGAATGAGACAAGTGAAACGATGGAGATTTTCCACGTAAACACAGATTTTCCACTGGGTGTTGTCAAAAAACACTCTGAATACTTCATAAACGACTGTATCGAGAAAACATGGAATATGGTTGCACATGAAGTGAATATGCGTTTTCTTTAGCAAACTGGTACAGTGACAATAATACATAACGATATCCTCAACCAATACTAGAAGAAGTTGACATTTAGGAATCGAAAAGTCCAAAATGAAGACGAGAACAACATGACGCGCACTTTCTTCTTGCCTGCGAGTTCAGGACGACTGGTAAACACGCCATTCAGGGACGAACTAAATGTGTAATAATTCTTTTACGGAAAGAATAAGCGTACGCCATATTTAGACTATTGTCTTAGAATTTAAAACAATTGAACAATAACAGTAGTAAGTGGGAAAAAGTTAAGATGAAATATGCAAACGATGGTTGGTTTGGCTTTAGTAAAAAATAGTTTGGAAGAAAACATATCTGAGTTCTTAAATCTTTAAACAGTGTTAAAAGTTTGAAAGTTAATAATACGAGATTATGAATTTAGAGATTGAATAATAACTTTTTAGTGTAGTTTGTGTAAATAAATTGGCAGGAAACAAAAATAATATCCTGGTGTTTTGTAGCAACATGTTATATTTTTAATCACATTTATTAATCAAATATTTTACAATATATTTGTATTTGAGGTACGTCTCATAAATTATTTAAATCTATTTTTTTAATATTTTGTAATTTTAATTTTTATTATCCCATGTACGGGTATTTATTGCCCCTTATAGGTCGTTCTCATGTATAAAATTGTGTTCCATGAAGGAATAAATGGAAATAAATAAATAAAAAAACAGTTGTCTTTGTGTCATATTTACTCCGTTGTCTAGGCTTGCAATAAAGATTTATTTATTCGTACTAAAAACGAAATATTATTATTTCAGTTGGCGCTATCGCTATCTGTTATCGGACAGAATATATCGCCGAATAAATTCACCAGTTGTCCACCTATTCCAGATTAGTCACATATGATAACAAGTGCAGTAAAGTTATTGACCTGTGATGATATGACGCTATCAAAGTTGCCCTACTAAGCTTACACAAGGAACATAGTCATTGCTTTACTTTCACATTGACATCACAGCATGCAGTAAGAGCTTTATAAACTTAGTGCCCAAGTTATGCACTTTAATGTAGCCTATTGACTATCACTAACCAAATAATTTTAATTGCTATCGATGAAATATAACTATTATATTCGTGTCGTACTTTCTAGCGATAGACAACACATAATATACAGAAAGTTTTGATAAGACGCTGTACTCTCTCGTACTGGCAAAATGTCTAAAAAATATTCGTACTTTACACATACTTAGTTTCTAATATTTGTTTTCAAAAACGTACATATGAAATGTAAAAAAATTATAGAAATATCCGAAATTTTAAAAAAATAATATTTTTTAAATTGTTCCAATGATTATAATTAAATTTACCTCACCTGTACCTTTACGGACTGCAAATGCTGCTTTGTAAATTACAACTAATTTGTCATTTTTTTCTACTTTGTAAATGCGACTAACTTTAATCTCTTTTTCCTCTCTCTTGCTTTGTAAATTGACACCAGTTTTTATTACTTTTTTCATTTTGTTACTTTGTGAATTGCTACTAATTTCATCATTCTCTCCTTTTTACGGCTTTGTAAATCGTTACTAATCTGTGTCACTCTTTCTCTCCTGCTGCTTTGTAAACAATATTTAAAACTAATCTGTCATTTTTTCTGCAAAAAAGTAAATTGCTACTATTGACACTTTTCTTTTTTGCTACTTTGTAAATTGCTGTTAACTTATGACACTTTTTCCTTTTTGCTGTTTCGTAAATTGTTATTAATTTGTGTCACTTTCTCTTTTCTGCTACTATGTAATTTTTTTACCAATGGAAACTCCGCTCGCTGCGCTCACTTCGAACTTTTTTATTCTGCTCGATACATTTGAGGCTTCAAATCCCCTCCCAATGTCATACAGACAACAAAAAACTCAATATAATCTCAACTGTAGGAACAACTGTAGGCCAAAATGTCGCTAACGTGCCGGAAGCGAATTTTCGATATTTTAAATATTTGAACACGAAACTACGAAAATTTTAGTATTACGACATTTTTGTATGTTACAATAAAAGTATGAAAACAAAATCTGACCGCTGTATTTTAAACGAAATTGAAAGTTTTAAGTCAAATTTTAAATCGTGTTCACGATAGAGATATCAGATTTTTTTAACTTAATACATAAATATTATGCATGTATTACTTCTTTTATGCACGTAAAAAATTTTAAAGTTTTTAATAACCGCCATTTTGAAATGTTTGAACTATGTTTTCCACTACTTTTAGCGAAGTTGTTCAAGGTATTATTAAATCAATTTTTATGCAAATTTGGATCAAAGCATCATAAAATTACGAAGCATCATAAAATGCCAACTCACTTTGTCGCACACAATTTTCAAATTCACAGCAGACTGACAGATGCCTTAGCCACATTGGCCACCGAGCCTAAGAAATTCTTTACAACTTCCATTTAAACTACTTTAGAATTTGAAATTACAATAACAGCTATTACAATAGGTATTAATTTGATAATTAGAAATTCTAAAAATATTTTGACATTTAACTGAATAAATATATTTTCCCAATTAACAATTAATTTATTGTTAATAAGAAAATTATTTTTAGAGACTATAAATATAGGCTATAACATAATTAGATAATATTCCATTTATTAAAATACGTAAATTACGTGGTAGGCTATTCTTTAAAAGCAATTAATAGCAATGCCTCGTAAATCAACTAGGAGTACTAAAAACGTGATAATATTTATGTTTTGTTTTAATTGTGCAAAACTGAAAAAACAATGAATGGTTAAAGCCCATTCAAAAAACACTGAGATCGCTTTTAAATCAACTGACAAAAAACAACAAATAATTTTATTTCAAACTGACTTTTAATTTATGTCTAAAGTCCCAAATTAAATAATTAGAAAGTAGAAAGCATGGGTATTTGGAGAAAACACAATTTTTTTTAATAATTGTATTTAGTCACGCGATGGACCACGTAATACTGTGCATGCTAAGACAGGTAGACTTTATATTCATGTAAAGAGGTTGCCTGTAATATAGCTCTGCACAAAGAGGTATAATGATGTGAATTTGAATTCTATTCTACCTTTGTTGAACGTGTAGGCCTGTATACAGACACAGGCTATGGAATAGTAAAAGGCCGATCTAGAGGTTAGAATTGGCGCTCATTTAATTGTCCCAGGTATTATCATGGTGGCTGCTCTAATAGCTCATTTCCAATGGAGATTCACTAATAAATTATAAACTATATTCATAATTTATAAATTGTAAGTGGTGCGCGCGCGTGTGTGTGTGTGTGTCTGTATGTATATCATCCTAGTGTTCGCAATTTTGGCCCCTGATTTGATTCAAACTTACTACAAAAATCGACTTTGGTGATTAGTTTGAACAAGTTCCGTTATCCAGCAAATCAGTTTAAACGTTTCAAAATGGCGGTTATTCCAAATCTAAAAAATTGAGTTTTTATCTTACGCTTTAAAAAAAACAGAAATTTCACCATCGTAATTAATCAGTGTTTAAAATAAATTAGAATTTTTAATGTTTAAATTCCATTGAAAAACGAATATGAATGCAACAGCAGAGTATATTTAAATACTTTCAATGTAATTTTAAAAATTTGAAGATTAATTTGTGCAAATTTTAGTATAATGGTGAAATGTTCAAAGGATAAAAGATTATTGCAATATTGTATTTGTTTAGTCAACGCAAAACAATTGTATACTGCGTTGCTTTTTTTTAAATTTATGATTTAAAAACAGAAATCATATTGTCTTAGATTTTCATAATTTTTTTAAATATTAATCACTAATTCTGAAATTGTACAACATTTTATTTCAAATGATTTTTAAGTGGAGCTGAAATGTATCTCATTTCATTGCAACCATAGATTCAGTACACGTCACCAAGTCATTAGTTTCTGCCAGGTCGTAGAGTTTGAAAAATCCCTAAAGGGCTCCGTTCGAGATTGTTTCATTAGTGTTGAAAACTTCTAAATTATTAAAACTTTTCCAGATGACAGTTTTCATAGTAAATCTTACTACATTTGATTCATTAAATTTTAAAAATTGTTAACGAGTCAAGAGTTCTGTTACTTTTTTTTATTTCTTTACCGTCTTTTCTTTACACCAAACCTAAGTGTACCTCACTTTCACATAAATTGTTACTTACTTCCTTAATTATTCACTAAAATCTATACATCATTCCATATTTAATAGAAAGTTCATGTTATAAGTTATATACCAACACACTAACGCAAATGGATGCACGCGTAACAATTCACATTAACTGTAATTTGTGACTATTCGGTAGCCTGTATTTCACATACTGAAGTGTAAATTCTAATTTAAAAGTAAAGGTGGTCAGGATTGGCCAATTAAAGTTACTGGGACTTGTCAAAGGTCATCTTTTAGAGATACAATCAATCTCCTCTAAGTAAGTGGATTAAACAAAACATGAAAGGTGAATTGTACAAACTTGTAAAACATTGATCGTTATCAATCCTTTTGTACTTATTTCAATTCATTTATCTGTTAGAAATATATTAAAATTAAAATAATCAACTTGCAAGTCGGTTTTGTAACACACGTTTTTGGAACGCGTTTATTTCTAGCTTTGTGCTTGCGTTGAAAAGAAATTTAGTAAATGTTTTAAAATAAAAAAAATAGTTGGCTGTATTTACCACACATACACATTTTTTTTTTAGTCTGAGAAAAAGTAGTACTTAGGGTTTAAATTCTCCTTTCTTTTAGAATATTTTTATGTAAATTTTATCGAATGTTTTCTTAAGCGGGGGTTCAGAAATTAATGCGTAATGTTATGAATAGAGCTAACTCATTTTTTATGTAAAATGTGTAAATCAAACAGAATGGACATTAAAGCAAAGATTTCCCAAAATTAATTTTGAATTATCATTCCACTCAGAAAAATCAGTAGCGAAATACGATACTCCGATAAGGCGACACAATCGAAGTAAAATTTTTGGACGATCGATTGTTTCGTTGGACCTGAACGGACAGGCGATTTGGTTTGTAATGTCACCTCGCCCGCTCGGCTACTCTCGGGTCCCGAACAAAACATACCCAAGCGTTACAAGAACATTCTAGCCTTAAAACGAAACTTTTTCAGTTAATTAGAAGTAATAATTGCGCATAAAAACGTTTAGTGACTATACAAATTTTTTTCTATAAGGTTATGTTTCCTTTAAACAGCATAAATGTCGCCAATGATTTGTTTACAAAAAAAACTAAACTAAATAAAGTAGCCTAATTGTTTCGCACTGTAGAGCTGAAGCGAACACTATTTTCTGAACGGACACAATTCTCTTGCAGATTATGATGGCACGATGTCAGATAAGATGGCGCCAAACCAAATCAGCTGTAAGTTAATAACTTTAAGCTACTTCAGTACCACTACATAGTAACTTATTATTAAAAGCACTAACTCGTAAAAAGAATCCCGAACTAGTTATTTGTAGTTGCACTAATATAAGATACAGTTAACACTGGGAACGAGTAAAATGATTATACTTCCTGAGTTGTTGCTAAAATGCTTTTCACGTTTGGCAGTACAAGAATTCCATTTACCGTGTTAATCAAATGGCGTAATGTTGCTACTAGCCATTGTGAAAATATTAGTTTTACGACACTACCGCATCAAGTATCCTTAACGCTTCCTTATGTTAATTGATCTACGCTGTGAATTAGTGTAGATCATCATAATTTTTGTAGCTGGATAAAATTAAACAAAATTATTACTTTTATTGTGTAAGTTTGACGTATTTGCTTATATTTTTAGTACTGAAATATCTTTAAATTACAAAACATAAAAAATGAAGTAAGTATGTACGTGGCAAACATAAAAATATTACCAGTACGTTTCAAAAGAATAATTCGCCCGCGCGCAGTGCATTACAGCCACGGAAGACTTCTAGTTAGCTTTGTTAAACTACTCAAGATGATTATATTGATAACAAATAAACTGAGAGATATGCAGCAATAAGAATGCAAAATCTGTTTCCGTAGGCTACCAATGTTTTCAGTCAGTGCATTGCACAGCCCAACACTTGTAGGCCAACTACCAACGCAGTTCAGCATTTATTTATAAATGGCGTCAACTGTGAAACAATATTCAAAGCAATATAGCTATTATTAATTACTCTTATTAAATATTGCTGTACAAAGACGTTTTACTTCAATATTTAAAAAAATATACAAAATCAAATAACTTTATAAAAAGTGTTAATTCACTACGCTAACCAAGAACACCATCAATGTCTTGAGTGTTTAATGTTCTTTAAGTTTTAACTGCAGGAACCCGACATAATTTGTTCATATCATAAGAAACACAGTATCACGATTCGGCGCATTTATGGAACATAACTTAGTCACAGTAATTTGCTTTTTACTATGCATGACAAACGCTCTTCATTTCATCCATTATTTTGTAACGCGAAAAATCTTGACTACACCATACCTTTACAATTATACAAAACAATGGGCACTATAATCTCTGTAAATACAGGTTTACGTAATAAGTCTTCCTTGTATTTGAATCCAGCTAAACCCTAGCGGTGGTAGGCCTATGTACGTGCTCGGTTGTTCCTGACATAAACCGAAAGCCAGTGAGAGGAGAGACATGCCAGAGAATAACGGAGGTGACTGAACTCGATGTCAGCACGTGTTTTGACTTGCCAACAATGAAGCTATGTCTCATTACTGAATAAATCTTTTTAACATGTTCCTTGTTAGGCTACTGAATTACAAGTTGTTTGCGTGTTAACTCAAAATTTACATATTGATTTATGTTGGTACTGTCAAGCGAGTCTATTTAATATTTGCAGGAAATTTTGTGGTATCATTTGAGGATTTTTTTTAAATGATGCTACAAACCATGAAATAAGACGTGGATACTTCGTGGCTTTTTTCCGTACAAGAATTCGCGTATGACATCTTACGAATTGAATTGCAGTAAGTGTTGTTATCGCACGAAGAGACACTGATAACACACAAGTACCCATCTAGGGAAAGCCTAGCTGTATTGCTTTAAAACTACTTGATCATTAAAACCTTATAATGTGCACCAACTACTTATAATATTTTATCAACAGTAGCATTAAGCATAATTCATTATTTTATGATGAACTGCAAGGAGCGTCTGAGGCTTTCGGCAGCCAACCTCAATCCCGATCTCTTCGCGGCCGATAAAAACAAATAATATTGTCTTAGTTCATACAATCATTGTAATTATTAAATACGTTATTTAAACACAATAATCCCTTCAGTTGTTTGTACTACCAAATACAGTACATGAATATTTTAATATGTACAATTTTAAATGTTAATGATTTATTATTATTTATATTTATCTTAAAAATGGCAAAAAACATAACCTCTATTAGTAGTCTCAAGGAACAGCTGTGGTACGAAATCAACTATTTAAATGAACATTACCTCCACCCTACATTACCAATGCCTTGCATATTAGACCTTATGTTTTAAACTTTTGAATTAATACAAAATCTAAATTCCTTCAAATCATGTTAATAATAAGAACTAATTACAGTAGCCTAGCTTATTTGTTTACATATTGAAGTCAGGACAGTGGTCGCCTTATTAATGTAAATAAATTGTAAAACAACAATCTTTTTTTACATTCAAGATATACTATTCTTTTGATATTTCGTTTAAAATACCTTGAAGGTCAAAACACCACATTCTCCAAGAATTATGGTTTAAGAACTAAAGGCAAGAAACTGTGAAAGGCAGTTGGAAAACTACAATTTTTTTGTTACAGTAGGTTCATGAAAAATTTATGCAAAAAGTGCTGGTATGTTTTGGGTCTTCAAAAAACTAATATATTTCTTAAAATAAACAACATTCATAAATAAATGTTGTAAAATATTCCATAAACTCACAGAATAGGAAAATATTGCTATTTCCCCCGAAATTTCTGATCTAAAACTTCCATGAATCACGGCCTATTTTCTCAAAATCGATTCATCAGATACAGCTAAATTTTAGTTATATATGTATATGTACGAGATGTGTCCAGAAAGTAACGAGTATTTTAATTTTTTGAACAAAATATTTATTTATTCTTCTACATTGATGTTGTCGCCTTCAAAATAGTCCCCATTGAAGATTATGCACTTGTGACAGCGCTTCTTCCAATCCTCGAAACACTTCTCAAACTCGATCGAGAGCCTTTAGTTCTTTCAGCGATGCGCTTTTAATGTCATCTACAGCTTTAAAACGACGGCCGCTTAAGGTTCTCTTTATTTTTGGAAATAGGAAAAAGTCACACGGAGCCATGTCTGGCAAATATGGAGACTGGGGCAACGTCACAGTACTGTTTTGGGCCACAAATTCACGAACAAGCACTGAATTATCGTGGTGTTTTTTTCGGATTGCTTCACGCAAACAGCTTTGAACTTGTAGGTAGTACGCCTTATTGACCGTTTCACCTGGTGGCAGGAATTCATGATGCACTATGCCATTAATATCGAAGAACACAGTGAGCATAACCTTCCCGTTCGACCGCACTTGTTGAGCTTTTTTCGGTCTTGGCGAGCCAGAATGACTCCACTGGGATGATTGAGCCTTAGTTTCGATGTCATATCCATAAACCCATGTTTCGTCACCTGTTATAATACGTTTCAGTAATTCTGCATCGTCGTTGACTTCATTTAGTGACTCCTGAGCAACTTCCATTCGCCGCTGTTTTTGTTCAAAATTCAACAATTTTGGAACGAATTTTGCTGCCACGCGTTTCATACACAAAACATTGGAAACAATGTCATGACATGATCCAATCGATATGCCAACATCATCAGCGACCTCTCTAATTGTGATTCGGCGATTGTTCATAAACATTTTTTTCACTTTTTCCACGTTTTCATCGGTTGTTGATATGCTGGGGCGTCCAGGGCGTTCGTCATCTTCAACGTCTTCACGGCCTTCTTGGAAACACTTATACCACTCGTAAACTCTTGCTTTACTCATAGCAGACTCACCATAGGCCTTTGTTAATATTTCACACACTTTGTTACACTTTATTCCATTTTTACGCAAAATTTGATACAAATTCTTTGATCCATTTCTTTTAACAAACGAAAATCGCCGAGCTCATAAAAATACGTCTAACCTTAATGGCTGTCACAAAGTCAACAATGAAAACAGCTGAAAAATTTATCATACTTTAAGAGCATGTACACCAACATATTAAAAAAAAATGTTTGACAATCGGACTCTCCAAGCCAGCGAAATTTAAAAATTCTCGTTACTTTCTGAACACATCTCGTATAGCTCTAACGTAGCAAATTTTAAACAAAAGAAAATTTTCGTTTAAAAGTAAATCGAAAACAACGTCGATTCGATTTTTTAAAGTTTATTCTTTATTAACAATACAAACATGCCGTTGCCCATGAAATTCAAAAGTTTTCATCATAAATGTTCTATGTAAACACATGTAATTTTCAGCTAAACATTTGATGTTAAAAAATCTAATTAGGAGTTTTAAAATCAACCTTTGTCCGACATTTTTCTGTCCACCTATGTGCCATAGATTTGGTTATACATCACGCGCACATACAAACTACAGAAAAACATTTCCTTTTATTAATATCAAGAATCAATCAAAAATTACATGTAATGTTTTGACTATTCAAACAATAAACTATATGAACCAAATAGTCCAAATTTAATAGCAAAACATTACTAGCATGTTTCTAGCAATAATAAAAATCTACATTTTCGAAGATATTTAAAATTCTCTAAAAATGAAAAAATATCTAAAAATAAATTTTAAAACAAACTTGAGTTTTTAATCATTACATATGAAAAAGTTTGAGCAAAATTTGTTGAACCGATTTTGAGAAATTAGATTATTTTTGTTTTTTACTTAGCTTCTGAACCTAATTTTTGGAAGTGAATAGAAAAATTACCTTTTAATAAAGTACTTCAGTGTTTCACTTAAACCTATTGTAAATAATTTAGTTGAATGTGAGAAAATTTGTGTAATTTTTATACAATATTCACTTATTTTATTAAAAAGGTACACGTGTGGAACTCAGAGAGTTACCTACAGAAGCGAAGCTTTTGTTAATGGTACCTTTTCTGAATATATAATTAGTTTGAAGATATGTTTACAAATATCTTGTTTTGTTTAAATAAATAAACTCGTGAATTTACTTTAGATATTATTTTGTAACAATCAGCTGGTTTCACTGAACAGCTGATAGGCTATAATAATTTTTAGGTTATGTTGTTAAAAACTAGCAATATTAACAACAATTATTATAAATGTTTATATTAATTTCGAATGTTATTACAAACAGTTACAAAGTGCATGTGTTCTTCAACTGAGGAAAAATACTGAAACCAAAGAAACACGTTTTCATATAATACGTGTGTACTGTTATGAAAAAGGAGAAAGTAAAAGAAAGAGACAGACATAGAGAAACAAAATTTGTTTGCTCATTTGTTCCATATTTCCTTTACATTCTTCCATTCGGCAGACTATTTTTCTACTCACTACTCTCGCCAAAATTAACATTAAATGCTTTGCTTCAATAAACTTCCCTGTAATTAACTAACATCTTGCTAGAAGTTAACGTTTCATGAATTTAAGCCCATTTCCAAACCGGGGGATCAATTACCTCTCTATCCAAATTTATGTGTGGGGGGGGAGGAAGAATTGCATTATTCTTAGATGGGAACCACTGCCCAGTATTAAAAAGGAAAAGGTTAAAATATCTTTTTACAAAGTATATCATGTTCTGTTTTGTTCAGAACAACATATTGCTGATAATGAATATGCCGCAATCCTCCCTCTAAGAGAGATACATAGTCATCAGAAATTTTCATACGTTATTTAAAAAGTCATCCTTAAAAAAATTGGAAAACTTAATACTTAAGATGTAACAACTAACAGTGTATAAACAAAATATTTAAATATTAAATTTGTCACAAGTTAAATGAAACTTGAAGAAACATGAAATATCAAAAAACTCTGTTGGAATGTCGGAAGGCTGATAAACTCAGTCAGGATTAGCCACAATAAGTATGGAAGGATTCATTTTTTTTTTTTTTTTTTTTTTTTTTTTTTTGCAAGTATAGAAAGGCAACACCACTTTTATCAAACAATTTTATCTGTGGCAACAACAGTTTTCTTTCTTCCTGTGTTAAGCATGCACAATTAAAGGCACTGTTGAACAATATAAAATCAACAAGTTGTATAGTTACTATTAACATCTCAACAGTCCCTGGTTAGACATAACACAGGAATATAACAAATTAGACTTTTAAATGAACTACTCAATATACGAAATAAATAATGCACGAATGCTACATAAACTTTCTCGCATTTGGTCAAAATGAGTCAATTGGTTAGTCTCTAGCTATGAACATACACACACAGATAGTCATCCACATAAATGTGTCCCTCCAAAAGTCTAACTTTTTGAACTGAAAAAAAATTGAAAATTAAGGTCCACAAAACCTTAAGATCTATTTCTTCATACTTCAAACAGTAAAAAAGTAAAAAGTGCTTATTTATACTGTGTGCATTATAAATATTTAAAACTCTAAATAGAATTAACTCATTCTTCAAATAATACAATACTAATGTTCCTTCACCTGGCTCAGCTGATTCCATAGCTCTCAGTATTAGCTGTTGACACGAGACTGTTACTGAATCGGTCACACTTACACTTCCACTAGACCAGACTTTCAGTTTCTCCAAAGAATGGAATAACTGTTTCGATTGTTTGATTCTTGTACAGAAAAAACTTCAAGAACTTTCTATTGTGTCTAGAAGAATGAGGAAGTAAAGGATATTGACATTATTAAAATTTGTGAAAATAATAGGCTATATTAGACATTTTTGGATCAGGAGTAAAATGAAAAAAATGAACCCTCACCTCAGCCAGGTTTGTTTACTATAATGGTTACTATGGTTAGCTTAAACTATAATTTCTTTTATTTCTAATTTGATATACTGGCTTCAGTTATGAATCTTTAAATATGATTAAAATTGAGCTCTATATAATAAACCAATTTTGTGAAATCAATCTTTTTCTTTTTGAGGGGGAATATAAAATGTAAAAATGTATAAATATAGAAATATGTGTATATATAAAATATAGAAATGTACATGGGTTAAATGTGTAAAAGTTTGTGTAGTGTGTTTATACTATTTATTTATTTACGAGGAAGTTATAGCTTCGATGAAGAGAAAACAACACAAAAATAAAATACTTACACTGTAATACTTGTGTAGTTGCTTTAGTATTACTACCCACATAGTAATAAAAAATGTGAAAATTGTTTGTACAAATTAAATTTTTAAATATTATTACTTTATTTCAGTCTATCTGTGCCAGACATTTCAAAAATAATTAATCAACATGATTAAACAGAAGAAAGAATTTTCCATTTTTTTTTTTTTTAATTATTATTATTATTATTACTGAGTGAGAGTGTGTAGAACCAAAGTTTAGAACTAACAGTATTTTAAAGTAAATATCAGTACAAGAAAAACACTTTTACTTTCTCATTCACTATGCAAATATATTATAATTTTACAAAAAGTCCACCTTGATTGCCCGAGCAAAGCAAGTCCTCTGTTTCAACTCTACCAAGCCGCCTCGGTGGCCTAGTGGATAGCGTACTAGGCTTTCACCCCGAGGACCCGGGTTCGATTCCCGGCGAGGGCTTGGCATTTTCATACGCTATAAATCATCCCATTGTCTGCATTAGCCCAAGTGTGCACAATAGTCAGACGTTAAACACCAAAAAAAAAAAAATCAACTCTACCAGCATCTGGCTTGTTGCACAGTTTTGGCCAAACACATCGAGTCACTGTTTTGAAATTTGGTAAAGATTCTTCACATACAGCCTGAATGATGAGCAAGATTATTTTTTCATTCGCTTCCATTTTAAGATGGCAACCTCTGATTTAACGATTACGAGTGTATACAGTTTTGGCCAAACACAATAATCAATCAATTTGAAATTTGGTACGAAGTTACCTTGTATAAAGCCTGAATGACGTATGTGTAAGATTTTTTCCATTCACTTCCATTTCAAATGGCGAGTCTGACATATCGATAACAAGTGTAGTTACTGTTCTATCTGAAAACCAACACCTACAACAATTTTGACCTCTTTATGGATAAAGAGCATAATTTACAATAGAGTTAATCCAGCAATATTTTTTCTAAATATTATGGTTACTGGTTAAATCAGCAGAAAATGTTACAACCATGTCAGAGTGCTGTTGTGGAGCAATAATCAGGCAATTAATTAAGAATATGCTACAAGGCCTACTTTTAGTGGATATATGTTTTCAAAAACACTGGTTATTATTTGAATGCAAAATGGCTGTGCACAATTGATGGAATCAAAATCAATTGAGGGATTTGATGAAATTTAGCATTTAGTAGTTTTCTTTTTCCCAAAATAAAGTAAAACTTCGATTAACCATCAGGGTCAGGACTGGGATCATGACGGTTAATTGAATAGACGGATAACAGAAAGCCCTTAAAATAAAACTGCCTCATTTATTGCTAATGAACAAAATATTTAAGAAATATATGTTTATGAACTAAATATACATTATAAGTGCTGCAATCGCATACTGTTTTAATTGAATCGCTGAAACAGTTAAGCTACTACTCATTAGAAATAATGTACACACCAATCACTTTAGCTTATCAGCCACAACTACAATGTTTGCAACTGACAGGAGTGACCAAAACGTGATTTACTTATCAATAAAACAAATGTGAATGCTTGCACCATTCAGCAATAAATCAAAGATTACTTTTGCATCAACATAACTACTATACTGCTCCTACATACTACTGTACTATTTATTGTTTGCACATTTATTTACTTGTGCTTTCATTATTTTTTAAGAGCTAAATATATGTACAGTACAATAATATTTAATTGCTGTAATAAACTGTTAATACAGGTTAATCAGTTTTACTGTAACCTATAAAAAACATTTTTTTTAAATAGGCTGTAAAAATGTTCACTGAATTCAGTTCAAACCCTAACAAAATGTATAGGTATCTTCTCAAAATATCACATTCAGTAGCAACTGATAAAAAATTGTGGTTCTCATCAATAAAATTTTTTTTTCTAAATTGTCAAATTCATTGAAATTATGAAAATTAACCAGATGGCAATGGAAGTTCCAAAAAATATAATGATATTGTTCATTTTTGGAAATTTGCTTCAATTGGTGAGCGATACAACCATGTGCCACGATTATATTAGTTTTCAATAAACTTATGTCATCTATCAACATTTTATTTTTAAAATAAAAAATATTCAAAAGATTTATGTTTTGAAAGGAAAACATTGTGTAGTGTTGTGACTAACAACGTAGAGAGACATGTCAAGTGTTGTTCCCAAAAACAGACAAGGGAAAATATGGGTTTTTTCAGAGGCTCAATTGATCTTGAACATGTCAGCCTTGGCGCTTTTGTATAACTGTTAACATTTAACTTCTTAAAGTTTAACTTGATCAATTCAAGTGCCTCTGTCAAGCTTCAGAATCTCATATAGAGTATTTTCATTAAAATCCTCACCTGATTGCTGGGTTTCAAAAATATTTTGTTTAAAATCCCACAATCATGACTATATGTGAAGCATTTCCCAAATACTGTCTACAAGACAACAGTTACATGAATTCCCATCTAAGTAGATGATTCGGGAAATGCCATGTGATCATAACAATGACTTTTCTAATAGACCTCCTGATGAGCTTTTAAATATGTTCTGTTTAGTGCAATCCTAACAATGTGTTTTCCAAAGTGTTGAAAACGGAATGTGGAATACTGATTTGCATGTTTTTCACTTCCAGTCTTCTCATTCCCTGTATGCAGTTTTTATTATTGTGTGACCGAATCTTCAAGCAGGTTCTGGTTCTACAAAGCCCACTATTCTTGGTCAACAAGTCAGCTCTTTCATTCCTTTCAATACCCACGCACCAGTCCCAAGTATGCTTTGTTGACAGAAGAAAAGAAAGAGAAAGGAGGGAATCCCATATTAATCTTTATGAGGCCTCAGATATTTTGATAGGACCTTAATAGCTACTCGGCTATTACAAAGAATAAAACTTCTTTACTCTTTAGGCATTCTTCTACTCTTCAATGCTGAGATTGTTACTTTGGTTTGGCATTGTGCACAGTACCCAGCTGCCAATTCTGAAGAGGTATGTATGTAAGTGTACCATACAAGTTGACCTTGTGCCTTCTTTCCAACTTTCATGAAAAATAAGTGTTTTGAAAGATTGAGTGAAAATATATACAACTAGCATGATATCTGACAGCAAGTCAAGCACTGAATTCCTTAAAACTATATTTAAATTTGTTAGGGTGTCTCACCTGAATGATTGTTGAATGTCTCACACAACTGATATCTACTTGTGTGTGAGGCATGCCTAAGAACTTGTCCTTAAATGATTACCATTAAATATATTTGAAGGAAATGAATAAAAACTCAGATATCAAATAATTTATAAAAAATTACAAAAATAAATATCTTTTAACATGACTTTACGGCAATTTGACTTGTAAGGTAATTTAAATGTCAATAAAACAATGTGTATGAAACTTAGTAAGGGCATTCAACAGGCCAACACCCGTAACCTGCCAGTAGCCCAAAGAATACGGGTCTGGTCATGACTGGCTGATAGAACACCTTATAATTTCCCAAATTTATGTGTGTTGGTAATGTATAAATATGTGATTGTGATGTTTTATTGTGCTCTACTTCAAATACTAAATATTTATTAATTACATTTATGGTCAAAATTTAGGACTATTGCACTAATCAACATATTAATCAACTACATAGAGCTGACATGTAAACAATAGCATTACTATACACTATGCACACAAGATGTTTTTATTTAGAAAAATTTATATTTGAGTAAACTTTAAATAAACAAATTTGAAAAGAAAATCAAATTAAAACATACACACACACATATATATATATATATATATATATATATATATATATATATATATATATATATATATCACATTTCTGTTTAAACAACAATGATCAATAAGAAGCGTGTTCAACAGAATGTTCATGTATGCATTTTGAAGTTTCACAAAAAGGTTTTGTGATTTTTATTTTGTAAATATTATAAATTTATCAACAATAATGACCCTATTGAGCTGATTTTACCATATTGACTCAATATGAGACAACATATTTTTGAATATAACTTGGAACTTATTACATTGTGATTGTATGCACTTAATTATAACAAACAGTGTTTTATCAGTATATACTGTAATGTTTCAATAATCCAAATTTAATCTTTTTGAAATACAGTACCAAAATTTTAAATGAAACAGAAATTTTAAAATGCTTTTTAAAATATTTCAAGTAAACATTATTAAAGCACTTAGAGAAACAATAAAATATTTTTTAACATACCAAAACAGGAAACAAATTCAAAAATAAGACACTGAGTGAAAACAAACATGAAAAAGACATGCCAAAGCACAAGAACGTTCCAAAGTACAAATATTAAGAAAGTAAAAATATAACTGAATTACAGCAAATGAATTTAGTATTTGATTTTAAAGACATACATGCTTCAAACACAAACTGGAACTGGTATACAGTAAAATATTTATTATTGTTCTACATTGTGTTAACTGGTGTTTTGAAAAACTATATGACTGATAAAGACTGCTCCTAATAAGTAATTATGCTTTTAATCATATGATCGGTTAGATTGGGTTAGGTGGGTAGATTACACAAAGGATTAGACAAATACAAGTTTAAAATTGACTTTTTGACTTACTATATAATATTCCACATATAGGTAAAAAATAATATATACAACATTTTTAAAAACATTTCATTAAATAAATCACTTATGGGCATTACACGAATTATTTCAACTGTAAATTTACACCTTATTAAACTGAATTGCTCCAGGGTCGAGTTTAATCCTCGGTGTTTGTTTTTCTTTAACTGCCTGCCTGTACGCAAGCCATTCAGCAACCTCAGGAGAACCCCTGTCACCCTTGGCCTCTAGCTGTTGATAGTATGCCTCACGTAGTATACGGAAAGTTGCTACATTACAGTAAGGCAATTGAGTGATGGGGTCTCGGTACTTTGCAGGGAACCTAACAACAAAATCACTATTAACATAACGTAACACTTTGGCCATTAATAAATCAACTTTGGCTAGTTTCAAATTATCAAAATGTTTGTGAGTTGACCAGATCACAACTCATCATGAGCACTTACCCAATTATCTTTAGAATGCTTGCAAGACTTCACTTTTCATTTTTCACAAATTACTATTACTATGGTCCTTGCATTGGGACCATGTATTTGAAAATTAATGTCCACAGCTAGGATATTTCTTAATGTAAAAAAAAACTTTATTGCTAACTGTATATATAATTATCAGTCAATAAAGTAATCATTATAATCTTGAGCTATACAACATATAGACTAATGATGTGGCTACAATTGATATACAATTGATACTTGTGTTACTTTTATGTGTTATAAAATATATACAATTTTAAACAAATAAGTATTTCATGGCCAAAACCTTACATGTCAGCTTGAGATTTAACACTATCAAAAAAGTAAAATTCTCTGCTGAGTGAATGTTCATTTCAAAAAAAAGAATGATGAGAAAAGGCCTATTTTTGCTAAAGTATAATAGGCTAAAGTATAATAGAATACCAAATGGTAAATAATGGTATAATGGATGAATAACAGACTAGACCCAAATACAAAAATGTACATTTACAATTTATTGTGGTTTACTTGCCCTTAACACCACGTGCATGATAAAGTGATAACTATAATGCTGACATTTCAGTTCCATAATATGCATCAGAGGTTAATAAATAAGTATTACTAGTACTATTGCCTACAGTGATAAACACAAGGTGTCAAGATCAGAGTCAACGTTTTTAGATAAGTTAGTAACAACAACCAGTGGATCAAACAACAGTTGATAACCGACTGACTGTGTACTAGTTGTATGAGAATTTGGGATTTAAAATATTCAGGGATTCTGAATATCAAATTAATAAGAGTAAAATCATATGAACCTAATAACAACTATGACACACCTCCTATACTGTTACAGCAATTATCAATATCAAAGCATTGTAAATATCTACAACATTAGCCCAAATTTTCATTAACAATAAATTTTAAATATTGCAAACAATTCTCATACATGAACAATTTTTTTATATAAAATGTTACTAATAGTTTACTGAACAATAAAACAAAAATTAACCTTGTAATAGGGCATAGGATTTTTTCTGGTGTCTTTGGTCTTCCTGTCTTAGGAAAGGCTTGTTTCATTGTCTCTTTGTCACTAAAAGTAATGAAAGTCCTCTCACAACGACCTTCATTCAACACTTTATCCCTGAAATCAAAAACACCTTAATTTATTACAAACACCAAAACAATTTTTAAATCACTTAATGTTTTATTGCAACTATTAATGGAATACTTAAAATCACTAATCATTTGTCCTTGTAACTAAAGATTTTTTGGCCATAAAATGGAAAACCATATAACATATTCCCTAATCTTATTAATTTAGTAAAACAAATTATAATTTTTAATAAAAGTGCCAACAGTGATTAGAAAGTTTCCTAACTATATATGTGCTACAACTCTGCGTCATAATACGTGGCAAGAGGCAACTGACTCCATATCCACTGAACCATTTGGTGGTATTTTGTCAACATGATGCACAAATATTGCTTGTTAATTATGTTTTATAACTCTGTGTCACTAAATGTTGCCAATAAACTTAGTTGTCACACAACTCAAACAAGTTTGAATTACATTTTGTATAATCAGTAATTCAGGTATTTAAACTTTCATAATTTTTTCAGTGATCCTTTGAAGACGAAAAGGACTGTATTCATTGTATACCCTCTTAAAAAGCTATTCATACAGGTAAGCAAAATTATTTTCTAATCTAGCCCAGAAATTCTTCAGTATGGACCTTTCTGAACATAAATAGTTGGTAATAATTGAAATACAACTTTCATTTAACAATATTAACTTACCCAACTTCTGTTACCAAAGGCATTGTTGTTGAAATATATTTGATGGTAGGTCCATTAAACACTTTTTTAACTGTTCGACTTTTCTTTTTTTCCAACTCCATTTTCCGATATTTTTCTGAAAAATATAAAATGTTGTTTCAACAATTTAAATCTACATATCATATTGTTATGTTGTACTTCATATTTTTAAGAAATGTATTTATACTTTAACAGAAATAACTGTCACATTTGTCCACAAAAAAAATCTTTAAACTGGTTTGGAAAAGCTGGGCCTAACAAACAGATGTTCAAAATAAAACAATACACACTATTTACCAGTCTGTTACACTCCAAGCTGTACATAGGATTTTCATACAAAACCAAATACCAATAACTTACAATCAGTACACTAATTTAGTTCAGTAATACTGTTTAATTTAAACTGTAGTTCATTGTAACAATTTAAGCCATTCAAATATTACTAATGTTAGATACATATTCAATCTCAGAAGATCTTCAATTAAATATATTTTATAAATCTTTTAATTTCAAACAAAATTTATTGCCAGCAGCCGAAACATAAATTCTGATTACAAAACACAAAGGAAGATCTTTACCTCAAAGTGAACACAGACATGCAGACAAATTCAGCAGTACATTAACACCAACAACTGAATACATATTTTTTGAAAAAAAAATTGAACCAATTAATACTGTTTTTTTTGGTTTTTTTTTGCTGCATCTAGAAAATATTACACCCAATGTGTTTAATCTAGTTCATAATCTTTGCTTGGTAAATAACTTGTAAATAAAAATACAAGTTAAATCAAAAATTAACTGTTCATCGATAAGTGGTCACCCCATTAAAATTCTAAATGTTAATTTATTTCACTTGAAATCAGCCTATAGTTTTAACCAGAATGACATAAATTTGTAGGCCTGTAGGCTATTATTTGAAATGTTACTGTATATATATTGATGTCTCATGAATTTCAAGTTGTAGTTAAAAATATGGTACGTTCAGTGAAGAAGTTCTACTTTACATCTCCCATCCTCAAACCAGTCTGTGACTAGAAGGAAGAAATGTGACAAGCTAGAACATGTTTCTTCTGTATGTTCTTGTTTGTCTGGTGAAAAACAAAGTTAGAACTGTGCAGGTCTGGGTCATGGTTATATTTATCGCTGGTTTGATTAGTTTAGATGTGACCTTTACCAGAGGCTAGCAATGCATTACTTTATTTTATTTCTGCAAAGTGATGCATTTTTGAAGAAACCTTCACAGCACATACAACATGCCAATTAAAGTAAAACTATGGCTATCTTAAGCAATTTGCTTAGAAATTAGAAGTAAGCTATTATTAAAATACATTACCTAGAGATTTTAGATTTTCAATTTCTGTTTGCTTTGATTCATTCAGAAGTTCCTCTTGTGTATGCCTATATGCTTTTTCTTTATTACTTCTACGATGCCTTCGCCTTACTAAAGCTCGAGCTTGCACTCTTTGAGCTGTTTCTGCAGATTTTTCAGCTGTAGAACGCCGAGTTGACTTCCTTCCTATACATCAAAAAATTAATATAAACACAGCTGTATTTTATATATGCACGCACGCAACACACACACACACACACAAGCAGTTCAGAAAGTTACCTCCACTTGGTTATAAATAAATAACTTGCATAGATAACAATATTTTATTACATACATCTGAAACATAACAGCTTTCCATAGAAAACACTTAAAACAGAAATCTGGATGTAGTCACAAGAAGACAGATGTAAATGAAATCTTTTAGAAGTGCTGCACAATTTATCATTACTCCTAATTTTGCTGTCAGAAAAATGTGTTATTTGATGATCGAATATTGTTACTTTGCTAGTGGTATTTAGCTACTCACAATCAGGGTTTAAAAAATGACCAAAAATACTCGAAGGATTTCCTCTGTAGCTCTTTTTTTTAAAGGTTCATGGGTCCAAACAGCAGGGTGAGGGCTTATTACAGCACACTGGGCTCTTGTGCCCTTTGAAATCATGTTCTGCCCACAGTGAACTCACACTCGTGTCCAAGACACACTAGGTCAAAAACAAGCAAGCCATATGAACCTTGGATCCTGCAGCACCTCTCTCTGGCTGTCAGTATAGATAACATAACTGATCCAGGCAATCAACTGAAACTTTTGACTGACATAGCGTTCAAATTAGAGAAACTAGTTGGCCTTCCTGAGAAAACTACATAATTCCTCATCTGGGATGTTACTCCTTCAATAATAGCATTTGTGACCTCAGATTCACTCAGCTCCAACAGAAAAAGCTGAGATGTTTTCTTGATGTCATGCACATACTGGTGCAGAAGTTCTAGAAAGCTTATACAACATCTCTAACAAAGTGCTAATTTAACACACAAGGATGAGGAGAGAATGTGATCCTCCTTAAGGCAAGAAAAAAGAATTGACTCAGCATACATGACCCTAAGGTTCCCCAAGCATATGATATAAAAGGGACATAATAAAGGCATGTACATTTGAAGAATGCCTGATAACAGACAAGAGAATTTTAAAAGAGAAGATTGGCCTTTCTAAATCAGAACCAACAGTTCTAGGCAAAAAAGTTATGCACTTTTCAGCCAGATGATGAAATTTAGCGTAATGGGAGTGATAGCACAAGTTGCTGAAGGTAGATTGGTTTGCTGATAACAAGACTAGTATTGCGCCTGTACACAGCCTTTTAAAACACAACTGATCTTAACTGTTATAGTATCCCAACAATGATTTACACAAAGACTGACACAAAATCACTGACTACAGTAGACCATAGCATCAACTTTACATATAATTTGTTGTAGTTAATTTATTTTTTGTCGTTCACAGCACTATTTGACCACTGTGAAAACAAAGAAAGAGGTTTTCTTTTTATACTAAAATATTTTTTAAAACCACTGATCAATCTATGTGAGTTGTTAAAAATCACAGTACAGTTGTCAACAAACCTGGTGTCAAGTAGAAAATATAAGTTATGTTTGTAGTTATAAAATTTACAAATATTTTATTTTATAAATAAATATTTTATAAAATTGTTCAAACATGATTTTTACAATTTTTTTTATTTATGTACAAAACATACAGAAGTAAAGAAATATTATTTTGTTCATAATGATATGTTTTTGGCTCTCTAAATTATAAAATTATGAAAACATACTGTACACATCAACTGTACCATAAATTGTTGTTAAACAAATACATACATAACTTATCAAATTTTCCTTTTTATCTACCTCTATATTTGAAATCCTAATCAAGCCAACAAGTTGCTGATGTCATGTTTGTCAGAAGACTGAAGTGAGTGAACCTGGGACTAAAACGTACAGATGTTGTGTTAATTGGGGAGCATAGGACAGTAGTCCTTTAACTCCATCATGTCGTTTAATCTTTGAGTAATTATAGTTTGAATGATTTCAGATATACAATAAAAAAATAGACAAAATTTAGCTTCACAATATGGGGCTAAACAACAAATAAAACAACTAAACAAACAAAATGAATCTATAAACATTAAAAATTATCTTTATAATAAATATAAATCAAAAATTATTCACAAGTAAATGTATTTTAATTACCAGACATATCCATAAAGCCATGATGTACCAATCTTTTCTTTCGCTGAACTTGTTCTTGTTCAATTTTTGGTTTTTTCTCAATTTTCTGTACTGGTTTTGGCTCCTATAAAATAAATAATGAGTAACTTAATTCAAAGATTTCCTTATTTTCCCATGCAGAAATTATTAATACAATTATTAGCTCAGCAGGTAGGATTTGCTGAAATTGGATATGTATGCATGTTCAAATCTAGTTTCTACCATTGATTTTTCCACATGTTATGTTGATTTCCTGCCTTCATACGTCTATCTCGTTTGAAGTAAAAATTTTTTTTTCAAAAAAATTTTTTAAAATTTCAACAAAAAAACAGTTTTACATAAAGCTTTGGTACCTTACCTTATATGCTTTTGTATTAACTCTGCGCTGTCGTTTTCCACCTTCATCTTCATCATTATCTGATTTCGGTTCATCATTTTCTTCAATGCTAAAATCAGAATCCACTTCATCATCTCCTTCCTCTTCGGACCTGAAAATAATTTTGAAAAATTCAATTTAAAAAATCTTTTACTCATTAATTATGGTGTATTTAGTTTAACCTCCTAGCACTCATCTATGCTGTATTTAGATTGTCTTTTTTGAATTTTTAATGCTACTTGCCTGCCTCTTGAAAAAGCCTCAAAAGAGCCATTTCTAGTTTATAACTACAGTAGAGATTATTGACAGGTCATTCTTTTGGCATATTTCAAACTACTACCAGTTTTGTAGTTCACAGTCTTCAAGTGAATGACTTTGTGAATATGAGTCAACAGTTGTCCAAAAACAGCCATACAAATACTTTCAGTTCAAGATTTGCAGATCCAATACCTCATTGTAAGTAAAGATAATTAACATTCACTTCTTTTTTCATTCTTTTTATGATAAAAATATTCTTAATAAGTCTACTTGTATCTTTTATCAAGTAAAAAATCCCATTTATCTATAGAATGATTAATAGATACTAATAGAATTTTGCATTGTATTATCTGATGAAAAAAGAGAAGACATTTGACAATCTTTATGATCTTGATTATGAACCTGAAGCAACTGAAGAAGACAACTCTGATATTTTTAATATTTTTATAAGAAACAACAGAGAATAACGTGAAGATTGTGAAAACATAAAGTTCTTCATTTAAAAGGATAATCAATCTTACAGACATTATCAGGATAATCTGACACGATTGACAGAATAGTTGAGTAGGTAAATACTCTAGAATGGAACCTAGACCTAAATACAATACAGTCTGACCTCTATATTTAAAAAGTTCTTCATATCAAAAATCTACACTAACCAATTTTCTTATAAAAGTTACACCAAAAATAGTTTCCATAAATTGAAAAAAAATGTCTACATATAAAACCGAGTTCAGTGAAAAAAGTTAAACATTAGCAAGATATCATGTAGCGTTGAATAAAACAAGATCACTTGATCTATTATTAAATGCGAAGGGAACAGCGCATGGTAGCAGTTTGCAGGAATGACGATTCACATGATAGCAATATAGCGGACGTCGGGAACAATGATTTGCTTCAATAATTTACAGTACGTCAGTGCATCAGAATTGTTTGGTTAGTTTCGATTATTGCATGAGTGTCTTTGTTCCTTGTTTTAAATAGATTGTCGTAAAAATGTTTCGCTTATTTTAAAGGAGTTTTTGTTACTTGCTTTTATAAGGTTTTGTTACATGTTTTATAGTTTTTAATAAGTTGTTAAAAAAAGTTTTGCAAGTTTGTTTTAAAGAAAATGGTTTTATTAGGTTGTTTAAAACATGATTTTCAGTTGTTTTGAACAAATTTTATTGCTGTACAATATTTTTTGGTTTTTATTTTATTAAGATTAAAACATAATGTCAAAAAGAAAGTCCTTGAGTATCACAGAAAAGATTAATTTACTGACATATGATGATAGCGGAATACAAAAAAAAGATTTTGTAGTAAAATTTTGCATTCTGCATAGTAATAGTGTTGACTATAACAAAAAAACTGAGAATCTTGTTTTAAATAGCCAAGAATCTTTTGAGAAGTGATAGAACACATTTGAAAACATGTAAATATAACTATGTTATTGAAGCTGTGTTAAAGTTATAAAAATGGTAAGACATAAAAACATGCCTGTCTCTGAACCACTCATAAAGGAACATGTGAAAAGATTAGGGCATACAGAGTTCCAAGCAAGTTCGGGTTGGCTGGACAAATTTTAAAAGTCACAACATTAAAGAAAAGATCTTTTAGAAGAAAAAGGAAGAGTATATGAACCAAATTACAGTCTGTGGAAAACTACAATTTTAAAAGAATATGAAAGTCTACCAAATAAGACTCACTTTTAAAGACTATAAATGCATTGGAGATAAAAATAGCAAAGAACGATTGCCGTTGTCCTCTGTACCAGTATGTGCGAGAAAGAAACAGATGTAATTCTAGTGACTGAAAAAGCAGACAGCCATAATCTTTCAAAGAAGTGAAACTGTCAGAAGCTGAATATGATTACAAAAAAAAAAATCATGGATGATGATTGAAGTTTTTGGGAAGTGGTTAGTCAAATTTCATAAACAAATGATTAGGCAAACAAAAAAACTGTTCTTTTCCTTAACACTTGTCCTACACATCCTTCTTCTGTCATGTACTAAGTAAAAAGCTACTTCCCCCCCCCAAAATACTATATCAAAAATTTTGCTGTTATTAAGACTCTAAAAGTGCATTAACGAAAAGCAATTCTCAAGAGAATTTCTGCAATGGAAAGAGACTATTGAATAAATATTTATCTTAGGTTGTGTATACCAACTATAGTATAGTATAATAGTATAAATAATATACCTATAGTAGTATAGTATAGTAAAGCAAAAGAAGTAGCCGTTCAGAAACAAATATTGGTAGCATTTGAACCGATCCGTCACGAATTTTAGTTCAAATGTGAACACTTATATCTAAGGTCATCCAGCAGGATATTAGAAATTATTTTACTATTCAACAATAAAAGACATTATGTACATTTTACTACATTAACATTGTATGTATGTATGTATGTACAGAATAAACGATATATGTTTTAATGAGTGTTTTTGTACCATTTACAATACAATTACAGTATTTAATTTAGTCCTAAGTATAGCAGGAATTATAAATTTATAACAGTTTTATTTTCTATAAACTGTAATTAATAAACTTAATATGATTATATTCAGTAAAACGGATGCAGCACAGAAGGGGCCAACTGTGTGTGGATCTTTTATATCTCGGTTCATCTCAAGATAGCTATTAACACACAGGTGGGGAGAAAGCTTTTATGATCACTAACACTAAACAATACCTAACTAAATTGGATATACATATTAATATTATACATATTCAAAGATCACACGATCGCTGGATTATTAAGAAGGTAACACTACACACAAATTAAGGCAATCACTGAATTATTACACAAGTAGGTCACTTCACTGATCTGTTAACTAAAAGCCGACTGTGCCAAACCCCACAAAGCGATTTCATCCCTATTTTAAGCATAATAGGGTCAACACCTCTTGAAGCCAAAACCTAACCACCCATGCTCATCAATTAAACCCAGATCAAAAATAAGAAGGCGATCAACCACAGTTGTCTCACAATGTACGCTGACACTAGTAGTTGAATGGACAGTGATGCGTAATAGTAACAAGTCAGTGTGCTCAAGTGGGGAGGCCACTCTTGTGCACAACAAAACATAACTATTTTAGTTAAAAAATATGTACCGGTACTACATTTTTATTTTAAATTTTTTTCCTCTAATAAAGTTTCTATATATCGAATTTTTTTCAGTAACCACCAATTTCGTTGTATAGGGATCAGATTGTACATAGTGTAGAAATGCCGGTTCTGGGAAAACCTTGTCATTGAGATCAGGTCATGGGTTATCACATGATGACCACACAATTAGTCAAGGTCACTAATTGGGCACATATTGATGTCAAAGATCATCTAATAGGTGTAATCATTACAATTTATCTGAAGTTATATTTATTGACCTGTGTAATTATAGGTGATTACAAGGTGTCCAAGGTTATGATAAGCATTTTAATTGACGTAATGGTGCATGTCGTTCAGAAGCCTTTATGTTATATATGTTCTACTTTCAGTAGTTATTGGGAGATGGTTCGGAGAGTATAAATTAAACAATTACAGAGATGTTACAGTATAGAATATTTAAAATTCTCCTCATGGTTGTCGTGAAGCGGAATCTTATTATAAAAAATACATTTAAAGGAAGACTAGAAATAAAAAATATATTCTTACATATATAAAGTATCATAAACAAATTTATAAAGTATATGCAGTTCATATAGAAAGAAAGAAATGGATGATTGGTGATTAAAGAAATATAAATAACTGTAACAACTGTTATCAATAACATAACATATGTAGGTAAATGAGGTCTCTGTGTTTTAGTATTATGAGAATTCCTAAAGATTATATCTACAGATGATCTCATTAAATATCGAGGTATTTTACTGGCAGAAAATACACAGAGTACATTATTCACCTATAAGAGGAAAACAAAAGTATTAAGTGGAAAAAAATAAAAATGCAATTCATGATTTGGAGTGGAAGTGGTATTGTTTTAAATGAACATGAAAAAGAAAAGCCATTGTAAATTCATTGTAACAATCCCAAAAAATTGTGTATTAGACTGACTGCTAAGCATAATTATTAGTATCACTATCTCTGGTTTAGTAAATGGGAAGTAAAGGTCATAATAACAAGATTATAACTATAATTGAAGTTACAAGAAGCAGGTGTAATTAAAAAATATCAGTAGACAAATTCGGATGTCGTTTACATACATAACTTAAAAATTGGAAAAGGGGTCCACTAGGAACAGATTTTAATTTAACAAACAATGGTGATTATAATATGAAAAAGAAACGAATTGGTAATTGATCCTTTAGAAGACAATGATGCAATAGATTTAACTGCATTTAAGAAACAATGTTTAGATTTAACTGATGAAAGTAAAATTTTATTAAACGATGGTGTCCTCAATGCACATGGATAAATTTTAAGAAATGTAAAAACACCTGAAAAAGAAACTGATGCGACTACAAAAAAATAAGTTGATGATATGTTGTTCAAATATGTTCTGTTTAAAATCGGTGGATGATTATGTCAACAAAACAGTATCACACTGAAAAATTATATATTTGATGTGAATGTTTATACTTTAAGAAATGTAAAAACTCCTGAAAAAGAGATGATAAAGCTACAAAAAAATGTGGACGATAAGAGTTAAACTGAAAGCAAACTTGATATCGTTTTTGAAAACTTATGCAGAAGAAAAGCATAAAAGTGTTATTTGAAATATATCAAGGACAACCCAAAAAAGACAAAAGTGGATTAGAATCATAATTTAAATATTTAGATTCTGCAACTTACACACATACATTTTAAAACTCATATGAGTAATTAGTTTAAAATGAGTTGTGTACGAAGCAAATAAAACAGTATACATTGAGGTGGTGGGGGTGGATTGGTAAGTTCTTTATCAGCTCTACCAAGGAAAATATTAAATCGTACTATAGACATATTACCTATAAAATTACATGTACTTGGTTATCAGTACTGTGGACCAGGTACAAAACTTTGAGAAATATTAAACAGAGACAATCCAAGTATTAACAAATTAGACCAAGCCTGTAAAGAACATAACATTGCATATTCTACATATTCAAATTCTTATAATAGACAAATAGCCTATCAACAATTAGCAGATAGAGCTTGGCAACGTGATAAATTATCAGATGCTAATCTTGGGGAAAGGGCTGCAACCTACACGGTTACTAATATCATGAAAGTTACAAATAAATTGGTGGAGGTAAAACATCAAAAAGAAGAGTGGTAGAAAAAATTGAAAAGTATGTAGAACTAAAAAAGACCTTTTTTAAACCTTGTGTCATTTGAAGACAAAAATTTTTCAATAAAAGAGATGAGGAAATTATTTAAAGCCTTAAAAAAAGGGAGGAAATAAAAAAATAATAATATTACCAAATCATGCATTGACAAATATAGTTGACACATATTTCTAAATATGTGAAAATCTTTAAAATACCTTATTTCAGAGGTGTTTCTATGTGTGATACTTTACCACTTAAAATTGGTGAAAATGAAAACAAAGTTGTAAATTTAGACAACATGTTACGAGAAGGCACACATAAATTCAATTATAATGCAGCAACAGGAAAATAAGTTAATTTAGATATAGATAAACTTTATTTGAAAATTTCCTATGTTTGAGTTGCTAATTTTCATAATTTACAGCTATTACGAATAACAGAGGCGGACCAACCTTCACCAGTACCAATTCGCTTTCATCAGCTTCAAGAATATCATGCATTACCAGCGACAAGAACTATTCAATGGTTTGTAAAAACACAAACACAGAATAGCTACGATTGACATAATTTTTTAAACAGGTAGGAAAAAATTGAAAAATAAAATTGCAAGACATTTTGATTTTTGTAATATAAAAAATTAAGAATATATCGTCACTTTCAATATTATCCTTATGGTAATTTTAATGGTAAAAAAGCAATAATTTATGATAATTATGCACAGTTTCAATCCAGCTTTTTCTATGATAGTATTAATAAACCATCCATTGATTATACAACATTATTCGCTAAAACACCATTATTTGTGATCAAATGTTCAAAACAAAACGAAACATTAAAAACAACCACTTTGGATATTGGTGTGGAAATAAATGCTAAAGAAAATTTTCCTACAAACACCACAGCCAACTGTTTCATTATTCAAGATGAGCTTGTAGAATACTCTCCTCTCTCTGGTACTGTGAGTAAAATATTGTAATTTTCTTATTAATTAATTTTCATTACAATAATAAATAAAGTTTTTTTTTATTTTGTTTTCATTTACAGATTCATGACCTAATTAAACATCGGTTTCTTTTAAACATACAAATTTTCTATTACTTCATTATTACTTGTAATTGAAAGCAAGTAGGTCACAGTATATCACTTTTTTGAGGAAATTAGGAAAGGTTATGAATTAAAAAAGACATATTACTTTCAAAAGATATATGTCTTTAAAACATATTAACAAAAACATCCATTTTAAAACGTAATTACAAAAATTATTTTCAAAGTTTTCTAAGAGTTTTCTACATAAATTATTAATAATTTCAACACAATGAAAGAATGTGTAAATAATATTCATATACAAAGTTTCAGAAGAAATTCTTCAGTAGGATACAAAAATTTATTTCCAGAGTTTTTCTATGTAAATTATTAATATCTATTTTAACAAGATAAAAGAATTATAAAAATAAATAATATTTGTATAGAAAGTTTCAACAAAAATTCTTCATTTGGAATATTAACTGATTTTACTACCACCTCATCATTCTTCTACTAATTTTTTAAAAACAATTTCAATATACCACATTTATTTTGCAAGATAATGACCGTATGCTAATGTGTTCATGCCACCATCACATACAACGCACTTGTCATGGTACTCAAAGCTATTTTATTTACTGATACAGTTTCAACACACTTATATTTTGATCTAAACTGTCTACAGTCTTTCTTATTGTTGTATGAAACTATAAACACTCTAAATATCACCAAATGATATTTTTTGCTTAACAACTGTTTTTGTAATACCTTTAGCCTTCTTTTGCGATGCTATTTGACCATCACTGTTTACTGTTTGAAACGTATACAATTTTGGTCTATGACCAATTAGTAATAGATATACTATTGCACTCATCTTTAAATTTTTCCAACACTTTTTATTATGAAGTACGAATTGTGATTGATAGGATAGTCTGACGTATTAAAGTGATCTTTTAGCTGTTCATCTATAATACCTTTATAAACATAATCAGTACATATTTTCTAAAAAAAATGCTGTCTGTATCCGTATAAAATAAATTCATGCTTTTTTATTATATTTTTGATGTAATAAATCATAGGAAAAATTATACAGCAATGATTTACTCAATTCTAATATGGTAAACGCAAAATAGATAGGTCTGTTAAATATTACAATTTTTTTAAGACCTAACAGTATATAAATTATCATCAAATATTATGGATTCTGAATATGTGGATTTACAAATAAGTTTGTTAAGCCTTTCCTTAGTGTTGACTAATTCTACTTTCTGACGTTTCCTAATGTTTTCAATGGTTTTACCAAACATAGCATTATTAAGTAAATTGTAAATTCTTTCTCAAATGATTTTTTTGCTGATTTATGTCTCGCTTTGAGTTAAACATTATTTATGCTTTTAACCAATTAACTTGACTAAATTTTAATGTTATTTTTTTTCAAAACTAAACCATTTTCTATTGCTCGTTTTAAATTTATATAATGTATTAAATAATTACTTTTATTATCTGAAGTAATTAACAATTTTTTATTTTTTTCATTAGACAGACATTTTGTTTCTGGTAGCTCGTTATGTGTAATATGATATTCCTGAGGATATTCCATATCTACTTCAAGAATATAGCCTTCTGATGCATCGTCAACTACACTCCTAACATCAATTTTTTTTGTATCTTTTACCCACGCAAAACCATTCTTTGGAATAGGATTATACATTGCCCATCCACATAGATTATTACAATTGATATAAATTAAATAAAAATTAGTTTTTTTACTATCATATTCATCGCCCAAATACGGATTATTCACCTTTTCATATCATTTTACACATAATGAGATTCCTCCTCTTTTTCTATTTTCTACAAATAAATATGCATCATAATCAGAGAATAGCTAGAGTTCAACATCTGTATATTTTAGTATAGCATCAAATGTACAACTAGGTAAAGTTAAATAATGAGCACAATCTAATGAGTAATTTTCTATAAACAATGTTCTGAAATTTTCAAAAATATAGCTTAATAGCAATACATAAAATCACTATAACCACCTAAACAATTAAACCTGGACCAAACGGCTTTAGCAAATTCAGTACCACCATCACTGATATCGCTATCGCTATCTAACAAACTTGAACTGAAAATATTCTTTTGCAGATAATTCAGATTCATGAAGCTTGTTCCAAAAATTAGTATATTCATATATATATATATATATATATATATATATATATATATATATGCTTGCAATAAACGGCAAATCTGTATCACTGTTATTTAAAAACTGCTATTTAAAAACCTAAACATATCAACAAATCTTAATTTAATACCATTATTTGTTTGTTTTTGAAAATGATATACATTTTTCAGCTGAATTTGAATTTGAATAAAATTACATAATATTAATAATGTTAATACATTATGAGAATCACAATCCAATTGTTTGTTGTATTCTACATGCAAGCCTTTATTATCACAAAACAATAAAATGAGAATCGTAATTTGAATTGCCATGAATAAAGATTGGCACAAATTTCTGGTTTTGCCTCTTTAGATTATTACATATTCAATAATGGTTCTAACACATTTAAGAACCAACATGTTAGGTGACAGTGGTCATGTAAAGGTCGCTGCACCATTGTGAACATAGATACAGAAATTATATTTTTTGCAAACTTATATCTATGTTGTTTCTCTTCAGTAAGTGGTAAGACCAGTTTATTTTTTCGAAATAATTCGCTAATTAAATCTGCAATTTTGATTACATGAGACATAATTGTTTTGGAGCATTTCTACCTCTATAGATAAATGGTTTTTTAGGTAACATCTATAATTTCTTAAGGTATCATTTTTTGATCAACTACAGTATATACAGAAAGTCATAGGCTCATGGATATCACAAATAAAAGTACTTTCGGGCAGTCTCTCATTTCTTTTTTTAATTAACAAGTACTCAAAATCCATATACATAACAACTGGAACACGTTTATGTTGAAAATTTTTCAGTTTCAAAGTAGGAGATGTTACTAAACCGTCAACATTGACAGATTCAGACATTTTACCTAATACTCGTTTATTTAGAACATATGTTTTAATGTGCTCTTTTAATTTACACTCATAATTTTCTTCTTAATAATGTGTAAAACATCTTTTACAAATAGATTTTTTGTGTTTGTTTTTATTAAACTGTGAACTGACAAGTCATGAAAAATTTGAAATATAACAGTAAGTAAATATTTTCTTGTCATTTGTTAAAAACAACTAATCAATTTTTTTTTCAATCAAAAATGTTTTCCAACTTAGCTTACTCTTACGGGATATATTACATTCTTTTCATTAAGACCATATACATTTATAGATGTTTTCATTTTTTTTTATAGTGTTTAACGTCCGACTATTGTGCACACTTGGGCTAATGCAGATGGTGGGATGATTTATAGCGTATGAAAATGCCAAGCCCTCGTCTGGAATCGAACCCGGATCCTCGGGGTTCAAACCTATCCACTTGTTTCAAGGGAGTTGGGAAGTCTACTTCTTTAAAATTAAATTTTTCCAATAATTTGTAATAATTTTGACCTAATTTAGTGTTTTTTTTTAATAAAAATACATAAAAAGCGCCCATTTAAAACAAAAATTGTCATTTAAATGTTTCATAATAATTACAGCTTTTTTTATTTTAATTATATTTTTTACCTTACCTGATTCTAAGCGAATACACAATTCTAAGCGACTATATTGTAAAAACATACCATCAACAGAATATAATGTACAACCACTTTCTTTTCCTTGATATTCAGATTTTTCTAGACAAATTTTTGTATTTAATAATTCTAAAATATAATTTAAATTTCACAAAAACAATTCTCATGTAAAATCACAATAGTAAGAGAAAAACAACAAATAATAAAACTACCACCTGACAGTAATTTGGAAGCTGTTGCTAATCCACAATACAAAAGCTTTATCAATTACTATAAATTATACTATATATACAAAATACTTTTAAAGATTGTAGTGTCACTCAGTGCACGTAAAAAAAAGGAAAACATTGTCAGGTATAACAAAACCAAAAACTTGAACTGTTTCCCATGATTTGGTACTATATAATGATATGCACTTCTCAAATCAAATCCTGCAGCTTCTGAAGATGATTTTACAGGTGCGAAAGCGTTTTGTGTTAGAAATATCCTAGTTCTTGTTTATTCTCCATTATACTAAATGGGACATGTTTGGTATTCTTTCCTTGATATTCAGATTTTTCTAGACAAATTTTTGTATTTAATAATTCTAAAATATAATTTAAATTTCACAAAAACAATTCTCATGTAAAATCACAATAGTAAGAGAAAAACAACAAATAATAAAACTACCACCTGACAGTAATTTGGAAGCTGTTGCTAATCCACAATACAAAAGCTTTATCAATTACTATAAATTATACTATATATACAAAATACTTTTAAAGATTGTAGTGTCACTCAGTGCACGTAAAAAAAAGGAAAACATTGTCAGGTATAACAAAACCAAAAACTTGAACTGTTTCCCATGATTTGGTACTATATAATGATATGCACTTCTCAAATCAAATCCTGCAGCTTCTGAAGATGATTTTACAGGTGCGAAAGCGTTTTGTGTTAGAAATATCCTAGTTCTTGTTTATTCTCCATTATACTAGAAAAATAATTTTTGTATTAGTTATTCAAATGGTTTGATTTTAATTTTGTATAAGTTATTTAAATAGTTAGATTTTAACTGCAAGTTAAACAAATGGTAGAATAAACACCAACAGTATTTGAGGTGTAGAATTATCAAAAGAATGATGAGTGGTAGTAAAACCCGTTTGTTAACTTAAAGGAAAGAGTAGAAAAGTGATGTTATGTTGGTGAAAATACTTGGTATTTATATAGGAAATGGTGTAAATAACGTGATATAAGGTTAAAAGTTTAATAAAAAGTCAGCTTTCACCGCCTAAATTAAGCACAAAATTAAATTCATCCAGAAATAATTGCTGACATTTTGCATTTCAGAGATATCTAATCAATTTTTGAAAAAGCATATTATATGTGCAGAGTTCTGCTAATGAGATCAAAAGGTTATAAAACAAGGAAACTGATAAAAACATTTCTAGGAATATAATGAGGTTAAAAGGTTATATTAAAATTATCACAAACTGATTGGAATAAACTGGTCAAAAGGTTATAGTAAAACATTAAAATTGATAAAGTTAATTTAAATTATTGCAAACTCATTGAAATAAATATTTCTAAAAAGAATCTTGCCTTGTTACAAAGAATGCATATTCTGAAGAGAAACAATGACAACTATAAATACCTTTTATTTAAAGAAATGCTTTTTAAAACAGATAATCCTCTGTTATGACACACCAGGTTTGTTTTATTCATACAATAAATATTCAGAGTAACAGGTTGTTATAAATTATTTGAAGGTAAGATGGTTTGGATTCATAAATTATTATCCACATTGCTCTATACCCATACAGTAGATTACTTATCTGTACAAAATTTAATTAATTAAACTAGATAAAACTTTCATATATCACTACTACTTTTAGAATTATAATATCCTGAAGGAACTCGGTGGTCGATGTGGTAAAAGCACCAGTTAGTCTCCTGTGTCTCTGAACTGTGCACATTAAAGTTCTTAGATTAGCCGCAGTTACTCTTGTTACTTTTCCCTTACCGTTAACACTGATTCCTCATCCTCAAGCAACAAAATAATTATGTATACACACACACACACACACACACACACACACACACACACACACACACACACACATATATATATATATATATATATATATATATATATATATATATATATATATATATATATATATATATTGATACATCTACTTCATATTTATTTAATCAGACAAGTCATATGACTGTCTTTCTTTTATAATTGTTATAATATTTCTATACACGTTGACAAAGAGGCAAATTTTTTAATACAAGTTCTTTAAAATGTTCTAGAAGTATTGAAAATGATGTTTTTTCAACATCAAATTCACCATTAGTGTCATATTTTAAAAAATAGTGTTGAAAGTATGGTTAGATTTAACACTGTTATTGTCTTGTTCCTTGGTTTCAAAAAAAACAAAAGTTTGTAGACATTCTAAAATTTCTAAAATATTATTTGCTGTATACATTTTATTCTGTACTACAAAAATTAAAACTAGAAAATAATGTATATTATTAATTTTCACCATTTTTATATAGATGTTTGAATGTCTAACTTTACTAGAATGTAAAATTACTATCTATATAAATACTTTTCAAAATCAACTTATGTTAAATAAATCTCCAGTCTCTCAAAAAATACTGAACAGTAGAAAATATATAACATAAAGCTGGAAAAGGGGAGTGAATGGCATGTGCATTATGTCAATTAAAAGCTTATTATGACCATTAACACCAATTACATGATTAATTAGCAATGCTGACAAGGGGGCACAAATGGCATGCACCATTAAACAGGTACCTGAATGGCACATGCCACTACCCCACTACTGATAAAGACTATTGAAAAGGTTATCATGACCTTTGACACCAATTACATGCCTATTACAAAGGTCAATCTGACCTCTGATAAATTATTACAATTATGCATATTGGATGACCTTAGACATCAATTACATGACTACTTGCCCTATCAGGCAACTTTGACACCAATTAAATGCTAATTAATGACTGTTGCCACCAAATACAAAGGTCATTATGTGATAACCTTGTGACCAGCCTCAAGGTCGAAGGTTTTCCTATAACCAGCATTTCTACACTACTAAACTGGTATATGAATACATCAATATGTAAAGTAACTGAAAAACTAAAATACAGTTTAGAGTTTAATATATTTGGCTTTCAAGATGATAAAAGTTTGATATCTTGCACTACAAAAATAAAAAGTGACACTTTAAAACTGTCAACTATGCATTACAGAAATGAACTGGAATTTGAAAAATCAAACCCATGCATAATATGAATTTTAATTTAATAAAAGGAGGTGTTATTAAACCTGAAAAGTATGCAGGTCTATCATTAAAATTTACAGTTTAAAGTAGGCTATAAATTTAATGTAATATGTACAAGCCTTATTTATATAATCAACATTTATAATATATAATTATAAATATAATATAATATTATTATATAATAATATAATATAATCAAACATTTATAACATAAATGTACATATTTATTATAAAAAAGAATTAGGACTACA
Source organism: Callitettix versicolor (assembly GCA_022606455.1). Classification (NCBI taxonomy): domain Eukaryota; kingdom Metazoa; phylum Arthropoda; class Insecta; order Hemiptera; family Cercopidae; genus Callitettix; species Callitettix versicolor. Next base: position 84,855,357 of record CM040189.1, read on the forward strand.
GCTTCATGCCACAAATATTATAAGTACAGTTCATTGTGTTCAAATTTGTTGGCATAAGCGCTTGTAGGTTAAAAATTTTTTAAATAATTTTTAAATAAGTACCAGGCTAAGTAACTATATTTTTTATAAGATTACTTACTGATAGTCATCGTCATTTTCAATTTCTTCAAAACCTCCATATGTAGTTTTATAGAAGTCATCATCCTCTTCTTCATTTAATAATTTTGCTAAACGATTTCCTGCATTACTTCGTTTGTCTCTACTGGCAGCCATATTTTACATGCATAAACTTTTCACACTATGAAAAAATAAAATCAATAGAAACATTTAAAGAAATTACTGTATCTTGCATTTTCAAATACACTCTATAATATTTATCATACAGACATTCTAATATTTGGAAAAAAACTATTATAATAACTACATTATAATAAACAAAACAAAGCGTTATATTATTGTTCTGATTTATATATGAGAGTTGTCCGTAAAGTAAGGTTCCCAAGGCGCTATAGTCGCTGCGTGCATTGTTAAGCAGGATCCGGTTACCTTGGCTTGCAGCTTGGATCCTCCACTCCCAATCTGCATTACCCGAGCAGTCTGCGACACTCAGTCTTGGCTTGGTAGCTGTCAATAATGGAGTTACCTTTTCTGTCTCCCGCCAGGTGCAAATTATGCTGATTCTTTTTTTGTGTGCAAAAAACACTGCGCCGGTGGACATTCATATCCAACTGTGTGAAGTGTACGGAGAAAAATGTATGAGCATACAACACGTGCACAAATTGTGCAGAGAATTCAAAGACAGACATACAGACGATCATGATGAACAGCATTCCGGACGGTCATCTGTTTCGGACAAAACAATTGCAAAAGTTGAAGAAGCATTGCTGAATAATCGAAGGGTTTGAGAGCTCTCTGAGATGATCCCTAATGTCAGCAAGACCTGCATTGATATAATTTTGACAGACCATTTAGGGTATAGCAAGGTTTGTGCAATGTGTGTCCCAAGACAGCTTACAGCAGACAACAAACAGCAACAAATTTATGCGACCCGCGAATTTCTTCAGGCCTACGAAACCGATGGTGTGAAATCCTGGGACTCCATTGTCACTGAGGAAGAGACCTAGGTTCACTATACAACACCAGAAAAGAAAGAACAATCACGTCAGAGAAAACATCCAGAGTCACCGAAGCTGCGGAAGTTCAAACAAAACCTTTCTGCCGGCAACGTCATGGCGAGCGTGTTTTGGGACAGGAAGGGAATTCATTGTTATTGTTGTGCGAATTCATGGATACCGGAACAACAATCAATGCTGATCGTTACTGTGCATCAGAACCTTCTCCGCGCGATTCTAAACAAAAGGTGAGGCATGCTCATGAACAGTTTGTTCCTATCAAGACAACACTCGTCGTCACACCGCCCGTATAACAAACGATGTCATCAACCAATTTGGATGGGGTACTTTCACACATCCGCCCTACTGCCCGGACTTAGCCCCAAGTGACTACTATCTCTTCTCTAATTTGAAGAAACACTTAGGTGGGTCACATTTCAGTACCTGAGAGGAGCTGAAAGACGAAGTTTTAAGCTACCTTCGCCGCACGGCGGAAGAGTTTTTCGACTAAGGCATACAAAAGATGGTTCACCATATGCAAAAATGCATCGATCTCAACAGCGATTATGTCAAAAAATAGAAAAAAGTGTAAGCTTTCCAAAAATGTATTACTCAATGCAAATATACATGTTTTTCATTGTAAAAATTATTGGGAACCTTATTTTACGGACAACCATCGTATTTTAAATTATGTTTTATGTAATGATATGTTTTATGCAATTAAACCAGAAGCCTTATATACAGCTGAAACATTATCTCTCACAACCCAGGGCCCACTGGAAAGGCTGGAGATCAAAGAAAGAAAGATATTACGAAAAATCTTAGGCCCCAAATTCCGTAACAACCAATTACTCCACATCAGTAATGAAACTCTTTACCAAAAAATTGAAACACTATCAGACACAATGAGAAAAAGGAGAATTGATTTTTATGGGCACATCCTCCTAATGGACAAAAATAGACTAACCAAAAAGATACTTGACTACTTTTGCAGTAGAAGAGCCAAACCACTTTGGTTTAGAGAAACGGAGAATGACATGACAGAACTGCAGATCACTAACACTATGCTCATGGACAGAACAGCCAAAACAATAACCAAGGACAAGAAGCAACGGTTCCAAGGCAAAGTCAAATCCAAGCGAACGATCCAAATCTCTGACGAAGAAAGAAGAGCAAGATCACGGCGTATGAGGCAATACTGGGCGACAAGGAAGGCACAGAACATTAAGAAGTGATTGATTTATTGTACCACAAAGTTGGGTGAAACAAATAGAGAGAGAGATATTAAGAACAATACGCTAGTTTGTGCAAAAGTCAAGATCTAGGATATTAGTGTAGAACAGCTTGACTAACAATCATATTTTCGTTACTTTTTCCTAATAGTAAACATTTTTCTGAATCACTGAAAACAAATTTTTTACGTTCTCAAAAAATTACGGAACAACAGCTTTTGAAAAGCAACAAAAATTGCTTCATTAGAGTGAAATAATAGTTTTATTTACAAGAAATAAAACATAATTTAATTACTCAACTCAATATTCACATCTACATTAGCTCCAAATGTACATTCTATAAAAAACCATGTTCATTTTTTTCTGTTAGTTCGAAAACATTCTAGTATTTTAATACATAAAAGATTTGTTTAAAAAGATATATATAAGAATTAATAATAAATTGTGGAACAAGAAAAACTATAGCTGTCGGATAGAATGACAACATACTTCAAAATGAAAACAAAGTTGCAAAATGTTTAGTTAAAACAAAATAGTGTGTAACAAATATAAATAGTGTATGTAATAATAGTGTTAAAGTACATATAAAAAATTAAATTTGGTTACTAAAATTAAGTTTTAAATAAAAAGTAATAAAATAATGTCTATATGCCTATCTAACAATAACATACATGAATCATTTTTTAAAAAATTGCTACGCATTAGTTTTGAGAACACTAACTAATTTTACCACTATATTCACACACCCATATATTTTCATTAAAAAAGTTAAACTGTCTGGTATCATTAATCAATCTGTTCAACTCTGGACTCAATCTAGTGATAGTAGCGAGGAAGCCTTAATTATAGTGGTGTTAGGTTTCTATAGTATTACAAAATAACCAATTCAGTGATTTCAGGTAAACTTATAAATGGAAGTAACAAAAATTACAACTATCAAATAAAGCAATTTGTTCCATTAACTTTTTAAAATAATTTTACTTTTAAGATGTGATATTAGGTCTCATAAATAATTTTCCTAAACTACAAATTAGTTTACATTGAAAAATGTATGTTTACATCAACACTCCTTAGTTCTTGTTTATTTCTTTAGATGTAATTTCAAATGTCATGACCTATCTCAATCACTAGCCTACCTGATTAACCTTGTTGCAGGCTATTTAAATTTAAAAAGATACTTAACCTTGTATAAATAAACATTTTCATTTATATAACTATTTTTAAATGCATTAACTGTACAAAATGACAATAAAATTTAAAGATTTGTTTCCTAAAATGTCTTATTGCAATAACCTTTATTTTATAACAAAATGATGGATTTTTTTTTAAATCGGAAAATGACAAAAATTCACAATTACAACTTATTTAGGCACACTAAACAAATACTAGAAACCATGGTATTTTAATTATGTTCTATTACAGACTATATTATTATTTGTTAGCATTACAAACTTTATTATTACAGACTATATTATAATTTGTTAGCATTACAAACTTTATTATTAACAATCATGTGATACAAATTATAATAACAATGAAATTATTTTTAACCTTCATTTACACATAATTAGTAAGTAATCTAACTATACAATAAAACAACCATGTTTTTGGTGTTAACAACGTAAGAAATATTTTTAAGGCGAGAGCTACACTACTACAGATGTTTTTTCAGGCTGGCCTACAATCACAGAATTTAGTACCTTTATGTTTAAACTGTAATATCTATAGAAGTAACATTTATACTCCAATAAAATTTTATTTCAGTGTTTATAGCAGTATGACTATACATTTTTTCACAACTTAAAATGTAATACCTTATTTATTTATTTATTATTTTACTTACAAATTAAACATTTTTATACATAATCATGAAACATGCTCACATGAATTTCAACTTTAACTATCCTAAAATATCATATACACTTATGCCATTCATAAGCATATTTTATTTAACACATACACAAGCAATACCAAAACATACTTTTACTTACAAAACAAAATTAATTTATTATATTTATAACATAAATAAATCAACTAAATCAAAAACAAAGTAAACAAAAGCATATAAACTCAACTCTACTCTCAACAAAATCAGCTGACTATTGTCAACTATTAAAATAATTTCCTGACATTTCAAAACAGTTTCAAAAATAACAGCGAGATATCAGAAGGTGATGGGTTATCACAAAGCGTACCATGTACCCATAGGAACTAGCAGAAACTGCCAGCAAACCTTGTGATAGAATGAACTGAACTTGAAGGTTAAAGATATAGAAATTGGAATGTTACAATGTATACACATTACTTACTACATTACATTTTAATAGGACTTACTTTGTTATATTAGGTTTGACAAACATAAACAATTTTTGTCATTCTCTGATAAAAATTCTTTCATTTTGCATACATTCTAAAACGTGGCTATTCTGCACCATGTCTATTCAACAAAATTAGCTATTTAGCTTTGTTAATTAATTATACAGTACTTATTATTAAAGAAATTAATTTTTAAATTATTTATATAACTTAGATAAGACAAACATAAATAAACCTGATTCACATTATATACTGGCGGTATTTATGCAGTGTAGCCTGTTCTGCATTTTTCAATATTTTATTTACTAAAATGATTTATTACATGTCCAAAAGTAATAATCCAAAATATTAAAGAGCGGAAACCACGAGAAGAAAGACTAAAATTGAAAATAAAAGTGACCAACATAACCTCAACACTGCTACCGCGTGAAAGTCTGTAACGTGTTGTAGATCGGTAAAACAAGTATTTTTTTTGTTTCACTTTATAACTTACTACCTGATTAACAAATATTCACCCTCACATTTTTTTTTTTTTTAAGAATACATACCATTTTAAACCAATATTTACAGAACTATATTTACACAACGTTACAGTTTACATTGTATTTAAGGTACTACTATTCATTCTCTGATTACTGGACATGGGCATTCTTGTTATCTACGTGTACTTACTGGATACAAGTGTATTGTGCGCGATACATAAGATGACAGACAATATTTAATTTCATGATTTATTAATGTGTTTGTGTTTCTTTAAGAATCAACATTGAAATGGCCGCCATTATTTGTGAACTTTGCAATTTGCCTCTGTTTCAGTCTATAAGTTGGAATTATGGTCGTGTTGTCGATTTTCTTCTTCACCATGACATCTTTAAAAATCATATTGGTGTTCGAAGTGCGGTAATATTTGCATTATTAATAAAGAAAAATTATCGTTTTATTGTACAGATGTACAATAAATTATTATACATAAATTATTAGCACGATAAATTATCGTGCAGATGTACGACGGAAGCAAAAACCGAAGACGTGTTGTTTCAATAAATCGGCTCGAAGTGGGTCATTTTTTGAAAAGGCACATTTACCAAGAGCCGTCTATTTTAATCTTATTTCCGTACTTCTGCACCTGAAACCACCACACTAGAGTTTGCTGGAGCATGAACTCAATGTCAGGAACCATACAGAAATTGACTGTATTTCTTTTGCCGTGAAGTGTTAATTGATCATATGATTAACAGTTCAAAGAAGATTGGTGGGCCGGGAACTGTTGTCAAGATTGATGAAGCTAAATTTGGCAAAAGAAAATACAATCGAGGTTGGCAAGTCAAAGGTCAGTGGGTATTTGGAGGCATCCAACGTGAGTCTAGTAATTCCTTTATGGTCCCAGTTGAATCCAGGAATTCACAGACATTCTTCAGTGTAATAGAACAATAGATTCTATCGGAAACAACAATTATAAGTGACTGTTGGAAGGCTTACAATTGCCTTTCAGACAACTGTCGAAAGATGCTGGCATAAAGATCGAAACACGATCCCACGATTTGGAGTTAAAAAAAAACCATTCCGTGGGATATTTAGCCAAATTTCAATTTAAATACAAATACGGCAATTATAAGCAAATAATTCACCACTTCTACAAAGCAGCGGCTGCATTATATTAGCCAAAATGACAAGGTTAATAACTACTTTAATTTAACAGGGTTTTCACCCAAAAAAAAGATTTTCTTCAAGCATCACCATGTTAGTTAAGGAGTATTCTTTTTTAAGAAAATAAAGGTTTCCTTCACGCATCACCGTGATAGGCCTAACAACTGTGTCAGTTAGGTTATGGGTTTCTTTTCTTTTTTAAAGAGATTTTTTTAAAAATTGGCTTTTTTACTTGATAATAAAGTTTTTTATCACCTAAAACCCGTTTTATATGTACTTTTATCGTTTCACCAATCTACAACACGTTAGCAACTTTCGTACAGTAACAATTTTGAAGTTATGTTTGTCACATTTATTTTCGATTTTTATCATACCATCATCTGTTTCAGTTAGATTCATCGTGGACGTACCGTGTTAGTTAGGTTATTGAGTATTCCTTTTCTTTTTAAAAAATAGGTTTTCTTCAAGCATCACTGTGTTAAGCCTAACAACCGAGTCAGGTTATGGAATATTCTTTCTTAAAGAAATAAAAGGTTTTTTTCACACATTACCGTGTTAGGCCTAACAACCGTGTCATTTATCTTATAGGGTATTTTTTTTTTTAAAGTTTTTATCACGCAAATTTTTTTGCAACTTTCGTACGGTAGCAATTCTGAGGTTATGTTGGTCACTTTTATTTTCTGGATTATTGCTATTGGGCATGTACTGAAGCATTTCAGTAAATAAAATATAAAAAAAGGCAGAACAGGCTACACTGCATTTTTACTAAACTTGCCTACAGGTAAATATAACTTACTCCTTACATTTTTTCTTTTTTTCCCTAGCCTACAAAATATTAGAAAGTTTCACTAAGTTATCTGGATTGTTATCGTAGTTTTTTTTACAAAAGGTGTTAATTCAAGGTTATTCAAGAGTACTTTTTAATTATATTTTTTGTTATAGTTTCAACAAAACACATTAATGACAAGTATTTCATTAAACACCTAACAGCCAAGTCGAGTTAGGTTAAATACCCTACAGCCAAATCGAGTTAAACATACAACAGCCGATTAGGTTACCATGTTTTTTTAAAAAATTGTATTCTTTTTATTATTAATAAAACGCATTTAGTAACTAACAATACGCGTTTAATTTACCGGTTTCGTTATTAAAACACATTTCTGACTTTCGCGCGGTAGTCATTTTCAGGTTATGTTTGTCACTTTTATTTTCCCGTTTTTGTAACTTCCCGTTGTTTCTGCACTTTTATATTTTATATTACTAATATTGAGCACATACTACAGTGTTTTAGAGTAAAATTTACAAAAGTAGCAAAAAACATATTTATTTTTTTCTTTACCGAAGATTTATTATATAGACCTATAACGAAAACAACATCGATTACTTGTTTTACTAAATATATAAGAACCTATTTATCTTGTTTGCTTCAAATGTCTTCTTACCTTTCCTAACAAAACACCCAATCAAAAATTAATTTCGTATTACCTACGTTTAACACATTTGTTATTTGTAGTAAAACATTTACCACAACCACTTATTACTGTATTTACTTCTACTACTTACGATTACGAATACGATATTATTGAGTAGTATGCCTAATTTTTTTTATAATTTTTTTTATAGTATACACAATTTTGTTCTTATAATCTGTGTACACAACCGTTAACCACAGATTTAGAATACATAATAAATTAGAACACTAACCACCGAACACGGTAGTAAGAAGTGAAATGGTTGATAACTAAATTTCGAAAACCATAAATGCCGAATTAAAAGAAATGATGAAAATGGCGGATTTTTCGAATAGGGGCCTTGAAGCCTGTATCTCAGACAGCAAACGACATTCGATCTTAAGACAATTACGTAAGTGTCACCAACATCGGCATTAGTCACGTCTCATGGAGGGAAATATTGTATTTTTCCCATTAATGAAACGTTCAAAACCTATACTATTAATAGAATGATTTTCTTCAAACTTGGCACAAAAATCAATTTTGGTAATAGTTTGGACAAGTCCGTTAACTAGCTAATTCCTTCAACAGTTTAAAAATATGGTTATTTCATATCCTTAAAAATTCATAACTTTTGGTCAATTTTTTTTTAGATTTGATTTCATCATAGTAATCAGCATTTAAAAAATGGCATATTTTTTTGCCATTGTTTTCAATTTTCAAAATCTCTTTAAACTAATTTTAAAAAATTGTCATTTGTCAAGTTTCATTTTCATATTTTCAATGCAATTTGAAAATGTAAAGTGCTAATCAACACAGATTTTAATGCTGATTATGATGGTAAAATTAGATTTTTCAAAAAGGGTAAGATTAATAAAAGTACTTTTGGATATTTACATTTACCATGTTAGCGAGATAGCTGCATGCTATGATTATTTCATTAATTTGATCTTTTATTTGTTATTTAATTCAGTTTGATAGTTTCCACAAGTTAGTGGTAGAGTTCTCACTTTAAAAGCAAAAAAAATACATTATTAATAGCAAGTGTTTTATAAGAAGGAAGTAATAAAAACAATTTTTGTAGTATAAATAGCATGATGTAATATTATAACACTCAGTGCCCACCAGAGGTAGTGCTTATACTTATTCAGCAGGATCAATGTTTCTCCTGATCCTCATTAGATTAGCTGCACCTAATGAGAGGATTTAGGTGTCCCTCACGCTACCTGATGAGTCTAACACACACTTACATTTACAACTTTAACACTTTACACTCACACTTATATTTAGGGAGGCAATAATAGCCTCAATGCCCTTTTCGCCTTAAAAAAAAATTCTTTTAAGTTGGTATTATGGATTGATTTTAGATGTTTGATTTCATTCCAAATTTCAGAGTCTTTCTATATTTGACACAAATACAAACGTCACCTTTAAAGTTTGTTTTCATTTGCATCAAGCTATGTACATATGACATGTAAAATGCTGACTTTCTGGAAAAATTGAAATTTTTGAGTAAAACCTCCAATGTTCTGGAATGAAGAAGTTTACAGAATATGCTAATTCTGAATTGCTTCTTCTCACCTATTACCTTCGGTCCCATTTCATAATCATATTTTGAAGTGTACTATTGCACCATGTATCCCACAGATCTCTTTCCATTCTATAATTAGATCATCAATGTCCTTCATCTCTAGAATAAGAATAGCAGATTTAGTTCTTAAAACTTCAAAAAAAGAAATTATTTCTTCATAGCACTCTGCAATATTTACCATATATAGCCTCAGGCTATGAATGGTATAATTAATAATAATAATAATAATAATAAGTAATAATGTTAAGTTTATTTATAACAGCTTGAACTCACCATATTTAAGCCATTTTCATAATCTCGCCTCCTACAAACCTTCAAAGGAAATGAGTTTTATTCAAGTTCACTCATAATCAAGTTAGCAACATATGTAGACCAAGTTTTTCTTGAAATTAACAATTCTTAAGAACCTCTAACATATATTAAATTTTGACTCAGGAGTAAATTTAAAAAGTATAATAACAAAAAATATTGTGTTGCAGTTAATAATTGTACATTATTCTTGCCAGCCACACCACTCAAGTAACACCCTTCAACTTTTGTATTGCACACTGATACATTCTTAATCTACATTCTTTTTTTAAAAAAAAAGTATAATTGCAAATGTTTTTATTCCTGTAAATGTTCCTTATTTTGCATTATATATATATATATATATATATATATATTTGGTTCAGGCTCTGGCTTGTTAGTAATTTGTTGCTGTTGCTGTTGCCCTGGTGATTTCCCAAAGTTTGTGAAGCAAAAATCAAGTCTCAATACAAAAATTTATTGATGCGTAATAATTTTTTGTAATTTTTCTAATAGCTCATGTCATAATTTTTATCTTATACATCCATTTCTGTTATTTTTTTTTTAAGGTGAAAAGCACAATGAGGCTATTATCGCCTCACTAAATGTAAGTGTGAGTGTTAAATGTAAATGTAAAGTGTTAAAGTCGTAAGTTTAGTGTTGTAAGTGTTGGACTCAGGTACCATGAGGGATGTCTAAATCCCCTCAATAGGTGCAGCTAGTCTGCACCATCTGCAGAGGCTATTTTTGTTAAAATATATTGCTAATAAAATATGTCAATTCTTTTTGAATTACCTGGAATATTTATAAAACACTTTTAACAACCTCTCGAAAGTGGTTAAAACTTATGCTTCTTTAATGGCCTTACCTTGATGGATATTTTAGCTCAAATTGCATTTTCAAGGAAATATTTATAAATACAATATGGACTAGAAAAAAGCCAAGTTGAACATTATCACTTTGGTAACTATGGCCATCTGTATAAGAAGGAAAAAATGTTATGCTATTCTGTAGGACATCGTAGATAGCCAAGTATATTTCCATTAGGAATTGAGGATCTATTTATAAAAAACTTAACTAAGTAGGTACATAATATTATTTTGTTAAATCTTTATATCATGTAAGCTGAACACAACTTTATTAACTGCATTATTATTTTCACTTTGACATAAAAAGATAAAACTGTAAAATATATTTAAATAGAAGTAACATATGGACTTTTAATTTTACTTTTATTTTATGAAAAAATTTAAACTTACAAATATTCATTTCTTTTTTTTAAACTATCATATTTCTTACATTTTAAAAATATTATGTTTATTATTATTGTCTATAATATTCTAAAATATACAATAATATATTCCAGTATATGTTCTTAAAATATACAATTAATTACTGTGCCTTTGGTGTGCCTTCACACAAAATATGAGGCACTGTGCATAAGGCATTGTGAGTTTCTTATAAGTCACCTTTTTGTAAACATATAGTTTGGTCAGGAGTAGGTCTATCCATGAAGTTATAGCTACCTAACTTTAAACAAAATCTTAGTGAAACCTTGTATTTTGTTTAGCATAAAGTACATAAACCTATTTTTGGAATGAATTGCACAGTTTCTTATTACAAAACACACTAAAAAGTTCAATCCTTGAGAGAAAATAGTGTGCCTATTTCTTGTATGGACATAAATAATACCTTAAAAAACAACATATAAAATAATTGATTTTCTGTTCACAAAGGTTGAATAATTACTATTGGATTTGTTTTGATATTGTTGATGACAAAAACTTTATAAGCGCATTATAGAAAGCAATTAAACGATAGGTCTAATGGCTATTATTTTTTAATAAATTATAAATTTTAATAATTAGAATATACAATTAAATTTTTGTTGACTATAAGTTTATATCTTACACAAATCAAAATCAATTATTATTATTGTTGTTATATTATTTAACCCACTTGGAAATAGAAACAAACCTGCATAAAACTGTGTGATTTTTAAAGCTATATTTGATTGATATGGGAACAAACTGTTCCTTTCATTTGTTATGAAAAGTGAAACAGATAGCACAAGAACTTGATGGTGATTTGCAAAATATCAGTTTACTTATTAAATCAATCACTACATTATTAATAAATTTAGGCTCAAATCTAGTTTACATACCCACTGACCACAATTTATATTATTCTTATAAATAAATGTAACTTTAACATCAATATAATGAAAGACTAAATTAATTTTATGGTTAAAGGTGGTTAATTGTATCACTAAAGTGTTTTCAATAAAATACTGCCTACCAACATCATTCAAAAATGAATTGCTTTTAAGAAAAACGTAATGTTTTCTTTTATATATGACTATTGTACAACTATGTACACATTTTGCAGTACTCAAAGTCAGAAGATGTTAACCACTTAGTTATCTACTAAGCATGACAAAACCAGCTGCAGTGTTCAGTCTGGTACATGTTATTAGAACTGCAGACTAAGTTCAGCAAGTTCCTCATACACCTGTTTGCGAAGAAGTTCCTTGTCTTTAGATGAAATGGGTTGAACATGTCCTGTATCTACAAAGGTCATTATCTGCAAACAAAACCGGATATTTTTTTAATTACAGCATTTTAATGAAATTTTATAATGAGAACATTGATGGTGATAGGCATTATCTTAGGAACCATTTCATATAACCTTTTATCTTTCATTAAAATCAAAACAAAATTTGAAAAATTATAAACAAATAAACATAAAATAAAAACAAGTAAGTTTGTAAATTATGAAACACATCCTGAAAAAAAGTATGTTGAGCAATAAAATTTACTTACCTAAGTACAATAGGTATAATTGTACTTGCCAAATTTAGTAACAGAATGATTATTCTGCAATTCTGCATAAAACATTCAAAACCACTTTTTTGCCATCCCTTCACTTATCACATTCATTCCTTAAACTTCATAAATAATTTAAAAGGTCAAACACATTTATTTTTCAAAAGCATGATAATCCATTTCACATGTTATTTTCCGATAAATTCTTGTTCTGGAACTGTAAATAAATTACCAAAAATCAACATATTTCTCAAACTTGGTTAATCAAATCTTTGGTAATGCACAAAGATTTATAACTCATATTAGTGTACTAAATTTTTAATTTAATAAAATTATGATACAATAATGAACTGGAAAAAACCAAGACAGTGGTTAGAGAGCTCCTCTAACTTTTCAAACTTAGTCCTAACTAAACCATAAATTTCTTTTATTTAAAATTTGCTAATTTGCGTTGACTTATAAATACATCATTAATGATGAAAATTTAATCAAAATATAATAAACCTTCTTTTTTGAAACTTTTAAGAAATTAGTTAATTGGTTCCTAGATGTGTTTAAAATCAAAATATCTCTAAATTTGGGCACACACAATCACACATTTGTAAAAACCACTTTCTGATACAAGGTACCTAAAAAAATTTATGTCCTTCAAAATTTAGAGATATTTTTCATGATCACTACACTTTTTAAAGACTTTCACCTTTTAAGAATTCTTTACAATATTTTAGGCTGTAAAAAATGAAACATTAAATACAAACTATATAAAAGGCAAATTTAATAACAGTCTCAGTCACCTGGATAAAATCTTCCAAATGCATTGTAGTGTACATCATTGCCACTTCATCCAGGAAACCTTTCAAATCCTCCTCTGGAAGATGGACATTTAGATCCTGAAAGCAACAGTGAAATAAATGCTGGAAACAGATTCCTGAAAAAAGTGTTGTAGACTTTTATTTAATATTCATGTTTTGCTACAGTATTCGAATCGAACAATACATAATCGAATGACCTATGAATATCATAGAACAATTGATGACATTGTAATTTAAGAAGACTATAAAGTACAGTGGAGACTTCTACCACTTAAGTAGTTAACTCCGCTATGCCGGTCACAAGCCTGGGGCCTCGTCTTTGGACGAGGAAGGAGGAATGATAGAGGAGTTACACCTCTATAAAAAACCTTGGTACAGCTGGCCCGGCTGATATTACCATGTAAGGGCCCCTTGCCAGGGTACGGCGAAGTCCTCAACGGCAGTTGTCCGGCAGAGAAGAAGATCTTTGATATGGCGGGACTGGCGGAAGAGGCAACCCTGTCTCTTGGGCTAGTTAAGAGAAAACCTACTGCCTTGTAGGAAGTAGTTGGTTCTACAAAGGCTAGAGGAATTTAACCTCGATCAAAAATAATTAACCTGGTGTCCTGAATAAGCAATGGATAAAACAAAATTTGGAAATTGTACCCCAGGTGGACAACTAGACATTAGTCTGGGAATTCCACCCTCTTCGGAGGCTGGCCTCATGGATTCTGGGGGAGGTCAACTATTGCATTCTGAACACTTATTTAAGAAGAGTTTAAAAACAGTGAGATCCCCACCGGGAAAGGATTTACTAAGTAAAACCAAATTGTTGTCAACAGATCAGACTACTTCAAAGCCATCAGAGCAATATCAAATCTTATTTGAAGCTAATCAAACGAGAAGTAAGAATGAACAAATTCTATATAATGCATGGATGGAGGAGAAAAAGGCGAGAGAGCATCTAGAAACTACATTAAAAAGTATGCAACTCCAGTTAGATGCCCTTCATGAAAAAGTGTTGGTTCAAAAAGAATCTAGTAAAACCAGTAAGGACAAAATGTTGGAACCTACAATATATGAGACAGATGAGGAAGAGCTAGACAATGAAGTGGGCTGGTTAACAAAAAGTAATAAGAGATTTAACAGACTTAAAAAAAGGAAAGCAAGTACATCACCAGATTGTTCTCCTAATCAAGATAAATGTGATAGAAAATCACATTCAGTTAAGTCTAGCATAAATGAACCCACAAAGATCAGGAATAATGAGAAATATATTGCACCTCCACCAATATATGTCTCAGGAGTTGCAACATTTCATGACCTTAAACAATTAACTTCAGAAACAAGTGAGAAAGAACTTAAATTCACTTATTTAGCAAAAGAAGCCTGGAAGATAAATACACCAGATGGAGATACATATAGAAGCATTTCTGCTAAGCTCTCTGAAATGCAGATTCAATGGCATACTTATGAGGATAAAGCAAACAGACCTTTGAGAGTTGTTGCAAGGGGACTGGATAGTACTTGCAAAGAGGAAGAAATAAAAGAAAGTCTTAGGCTAAAAGGATTTAACATCATTGAGGCAAAAAATATGATTAGGAAAGAATCTAGAGAAAATTCAAAAGGTGAAAGAACTACAGAAAAAGTAGGAATGCCCCTCTTTATGCTAACCTTCAGTAAAGGTGAAAGTACAGATAAAATATTTAACTTAAAATCAATCATAGGCATTATTGTTAAAATTGAACCATTACGAAGGAATATTAACGTAGTTCCGCAGTGTAAACGTTGTCAACATTTTGGTCATACTCAAGGGTATTGTAATAGAGAATTTGCATGTGTTAAATGTGCTGGGAAACATGCGACAGCTGCTTGCCCTGTAAGTAGAAGTCAACCAGCGAAATGTTTTAACTGCCATGGTAATCACCCAGCAAGCTTTCGAGGATGCCCTGTAGCAAGAGAATACCAGGATGGTAGAAACAGGCAAATATTAGCTCGACGAAAAATCCCAAGTGTAAATAATAAGAAATTGATCCGAAGGGATATCGTATCTACAAATGTTGACGATAGGGATCAATCAAAAAATACAAAAAGCTATGCGAATATTGTTCAAAATGAACGAGTTAAGGAAAATGATTCCATTAAAGACCTATTAAAACATGTCATTCGGAGACTTGATGACCAGGAAGAGACAATAAGAATGCTAACTAGGGAAATTAAAGGAGATATATTGAGTAAATTACATTAGTCACTCATTACGTGTTGCTACTTGGAATGCTAATGGTCTACGTCACCATTTATCAGAACTAGAAATGTTTCTACAAAATGAAAGAATTGACATTTGCCTGATTTCTGAGACACATTTCACGCAACAATCTTATATTAAAATGCGGGGTTACAACTTCTATCATGCACCACATCCGGCGGAAAAAGCAAGAGGAGGATCAGCAATTTTAATTAAAGAGAACATATTGCACCATGAAGAACTGAAAATAACAGAATTGATG
The DNA here is from genome assembly GCA_022606455.1 of Callitettix versicolor. Taxonomy (NCBI): domain Eukaryota; kingdom Metazoa; phylum Arthropoda; class Insecta; order Hemiptera; family Cercopidae; genus Callitettix; species Callitettix versicolor. The sequence continues at coordinate 84,871,117 of CM040189.1, forward strand.
ATGCAAGTAACAACAATAACCATCTACAATAACAATAAAGATATTAAAATGTCTGCCATTTATTGTCCTCCTAGGCACTGTCCAATGAAAGAGGACTATCTGAATCTTTTTAGAAATTTTGGGGACTGTTTTGTTATTGGTGGCGATTATAATGCCAAGCATACATATTGGGGTTCCAGACTGGTTACCTCAAAAGGAAGGGAGCTTTACCAAGCAGGAAGAGAGCTTAAGTGTACTTTCATATCCACGGGCACACCAACGTATTGGCCAACTGATCCAAACAAAGTTCCTGATCTGATTGACTTCTTCGTGGCTAAGGGTGTCAACAGTGAATACATTAACGTGGAAAGCAGTGAAGACCTCTCGTCTGATCATTCACCAGTGATTCTTATGTTAGGTGAAACAATAAATCAGAAGCAGGTTTTGCCTGCATTGACCAATAAAAGGACGAATTGGGACATGTTTAGAAGTAAACTGGAACAGTTTGTGGACTTGCAGATCCAAACTGATACTAGGGAGCAAATTGATTTTGAAGTTGAACAGTTGACTGCTGATATACAGCAGGCAGCAGAAGAGAGTACTCCTCAAAGCAGTGGAAACAAAAATCGAGTAATAAGTTACCCCATGGAAGTGAGAGAGCTGATCATTAAAAAAAGGAAAGCCCGTAGAAAGTGGCAACAAACCAGATTTCCTGAAGATAAAACAAGGGCCAACAAACTTAGTAATGAACTGAAGAAATTAATTCGATCAATTAAGAACGAATCTATAAATAAGTTTCTAACTGAGTTGACGGCAGGAGAAGATACAGAATACTCTCTCTGGAAGGCAGCTAAAAGAATAAAAAGACCTAAAATCCAGAATCCACCACTGAAGATGTCTGATGGTCAATGGGCACGCACTTCAAAACAAAAGGCAGATCTTATTGCAGAACACTTGAAAAATGTCTTCCAACCTTTGTCACAACAAACAAAAAGAGAAAATATAGAGGAAATTCATAATATTGATGAAGCAAAAGTTACCCCTGTTACTATGAAGGAATTAATAAATATAATTCATTGTAATCTCCGCACTAAAAAAGCACCAGGGTATGATTTAATAACAACTCAAATAATTAGAGAACTACCCATGGTAGCCTTACATAAATTATTAATACTTATAAATTCTTGCTTTAAACTGACATATTTTCCTAAACATTGGAAAATTGCTGAAGTAATTGTTGTACCTAAACCAGGAAAATCGCCATATGAAGTTGCGTCATATCGACCTATTTCTTTGTTACCTTCTTTGTCAAAAATAATGGAAAAATTAATTTTGAACAGATTAATGAAAGTTGTAGAAGATAGAAAACTAATTCCACCGCACCAATTTGGTTTTAGAGCAAAACATTCAACAATTGATCAGGTTCATCGCATCACAGACATAATTGAGAAAACACTTGAGGAAAAGAAGGTCTGCGCGGCTGTCTTTCTTGATGTTGCGCAGGCCTTTGACAAAGTTTGGCATGAGGGATTATTATGTAAACTTAGGCGAGACCTTCCTCGACATTACTTTCAAATAAAAACTCATATATTTCAGATAGACACTTTCGTGTTAGACATGATAACAAGTTTTCAGAACTTCATAAAATAGCGGCAGGAGTTCCACAGGGGAGCGTTCTTGGCCCAACCCTTTATTTACTGTTTACCCGTGATATACCTCAGGAAAATAATACCACCATTGCTACCTTTGCCGACGATACCGCTATTTTGGCTGTTGGAAAAGATGCGGTCGTTGCTACTACCAAACTGCAGAGAGCTGTAGACAAAATAATTGAATGGACTAAATGTTGGCGCATTAAAATAAATGAAGGAAAATCTACCTATATTCATTTTACAAATAAAAAGTTAGTACCAATACCCTTGACAATAAACGCCAAAACATTGTCTCATGGAAATACAGCCAAGTATCTTGGCATGACACTTGATACAAAGCTGAAGTGGAAGGAGCATGTAAAGAAAAAGAAAGAAGAACTCAATATAAAATTCAGGCAACTCTACTGGTTGCTTGGACGAAACTCTGAGTTGTCCATTCATAACAAGCTATTAATTTACAAGCAGGTGCTGAAGCCTGTATGGACCTATGGCATCCAAATCTGGGGCTGTACGAAAGAAACTAACATGATGGTTATTCAGAAGTTTCAAAATAAAGTCCTTCGAGGATTAGTTCAAGCTCCATGGTATATTCGTAATAGATTTAAAAGTGAATTCAGTAAAAGAAGAAGTGAGGAAGGTGGCTTTGAGGCATAAACAACGTCTCCTAGTTCATGCTAATCAGGACATGAAGGACATGACTGGCACATTTAATAACGAGATACGCCGCCTCAAGAGAATCAAACCTCATGATTTGATGCTATAGAGATCCGGTGTTTAAAAGTGAAGGGACTAGATACTAGTGTCAACCCTACAAATGTGATTCAAAAGAGAGATAAATCTTTAGTCGATCTTATTGGGATTGGTCAAGATGATTAATTTGTTTTGTTTGTTATTTGTAATTTTATTTGTAACAACAAATACAATTATAATAGAAAAGTAATAAAAAAAAAAAAAAAAAAAAAAAAACTTAAGTAGTTGCTTAAAAAGTTGCTAATTTTATTTGACAACTGAAACTGCAAAAAAACCTGTCCCAGTCAAAAAAATTTTTAATTTTATGTTTAAGTATAATTATGAAAATTTAAGGTCAATTTTCTATTTAACTATTGTACTTACATAAATCTGTAAAAAGATTTGTAATTCCTTTTTGGTGATGGAATTTTAAAAATGCTAAAATACAACTTTTATTATTTGTTATTTATATTAGCCATGTTAAGTTTTATGAAAATCCAATTTTTCAGATTCAAAATTTACACCCCATTTTTACACCTTTAGGGGATGAAATTTGGTAAATGCTAAAATATGTATTTAATTTGTGTTTTTATATTAAGTTTTAAAAATCTGAACTAAAAAACTCTACTTTTTAAAATATTGAAGTTTTGTTTTTGTGTGCTTACACAATACTGTACAGTACAGAAATTTATGTTTATATTTTAAAAATATAATATCATTTTGAGTAGTAAATCATAAGTTTTCCGTTTTCTGCTTCAACTGTTCAAATTTTGATTAAAAATAATTCTTACCCCAACATTTATTCTACCCACTTAAATCAATCACAAATATTTTTGTCCACAGGTATTTTCCTGCATTAAGCATAACTATATTTACTTCAACTGCACCAAGCAAAATAATATTAACATTTACTTATTTAATCAAAGAAAATAATAAAATTTCTAAAAATTAGTAATGACATGGATCCCTCTTGATCTGTTCTGTTGCTGATAAATGATCATCAAAGTTCTTCTGTATTATTAATCTGTTTTTAAACCATAAATGAAAACATATGCTCTAAAACATTTTCAATTTAATTGTAATTTATAATGAGTCCTAAAATATATGCTGGGCAATTAAGTGGGAGTTGTCAATACAAGGTATCAGTAATAGCTACCGATAAATTTTAACCAATGCGTATTATTGCCGATACTAGTGAATTGTTATCAGTTTTGGCTTAGCACTGATCATTACAATGTGTCAACATCATTTTCTTATAGGATCCAGTTGTTATTTTATTATTATTATTTAATGTACTAAAATACGGTCTTACCTTAATGCCTTTACGGAGGTCATCAACAGAAATGACACCTTTATGTCCTTTGTCAATTATGCTAAATCTTTTGATATGTAATTTAATATCATCTTTAGACAACAATATTGGTGTTTTATCTCTGGACTTTTTGTTCAGATATAACCCCATTTCTTCTTGGAGAAATTCTGTTGCTTTTTTGAGTTGATTCTAAAACACAAAGTAATAGACACACATTAGATTTGTCTTAATTTCAATTCCTTATAAAGTTAGCATATATTGAATGAAATCAAATCAAATAATCCTCATACAAAACATGAAACTGTAACAAATAATGTTGACCCTAATTAATCTAAACTTTTTTAGTTTGAAATTTCAGATATTTCAAAGATTTCAGTGAAAATGTCTAAGTAAGGAAATGTTTAAAAAACATTAAAAAGATTATATACTTTCTTTTCTTCTTCACTCCACATCAGTTCCTCAGCCATGATATTTACCACACGAGGCAAAGCTTCTTGCGCAGCTTGAGCATTAAGAAAGGCCAGCCTTAGACGTCGTGATATCATATCTACAGCAGTAACTGCATATTCTTTTACTCCATACCTAATCTGAAATTAAAATGAATAAATTAAAATACTCATCAATTTATATGATTATTTTATTACTTTAAAAATATATATAAAATATTTAAAACTATTTATTTAGGGCATTTGTTAAAAATTAAAGAGGAAAATGACCTCTTTTATTGAATTTTATTGGATTTTTCAACTCTTTAAAGCAAATTACCTTAAACATAATATGCTTTTTGTTTCAAATGAGAATCACAACTCAACTAATGTACTTAAAAACAAATTATGCTACTTCAAATGGTAGACAAAACAGATACAATGTATGCTGAGAATGGCAATATATTTCAGTAAATTATAACATCATTAATGCAAAAAAAATTGTTATATGTTTAGTAAAATAATATTATTATCAGCTACAACACCATAACTAATACTGTTTTACATTCACTATAACCAAGTTCTGGATGCAGACTCAACTGTACTTACTTCAGCTTCAATGTATGGTAAATGAAGATGTATCTTCCTTCCAACAATAGGCCAGCTCCTGCCAGTCGATCTGGCAAGCTTAGCAACATGGACTGCATTGTCGCCATATGTTTCAGCCAGATGCTTCGCAACAGTGTATTCCAATCCAAATTCCTGAATTAACTTGAAGTACAAACTAGGAGTCCATTCGTGTGCTCCTTCTAATAATAATTTTTCCGTAATGCATTTCTCTTGTACTGGTTTTAAATCACATGCTGTAAAATTGATAAATTTACGTTAAAAGAGGAATTATTTTATAAAAGTAAGTTCATACTAACATATTTTAAAGAATCCTTAAGAAATTATTTTATTACATCAAGTTTCATAAAATATTAAATTTTATTTACCATAGCACAAAACATAAATTAAATTTAAAAAATTATTTTTATTAAATTGTATAATTGAAATATGTTTTGGTTAGGTTCAGGAAGAACCAATTTAGTTAACTGTTTCACTAAAACCCATATAAAGTACTTATTATAGATTAAATTTTATATAGTATCTTTTAAACGATGATGACATCTAATATAATTCAATTAAACAATTTTTAAATATGTGATATACTACTACATTAAGGTCAGGTGGCCACCAAATGCAGAGCAGAGTTCTGCGGAGTGAGCAGATTACACATTCAAAACCAAATGTATGGTTTTAAATGTAAGAGCAACTACTGAAAGATGAAATGTCGCCATGCAATGCCCCTTTCAGTAGCCACGCTTATATTAAAAACAATAAGTTAAGTTTTGAATGCATAGTCTGCTCCAAATTTGGTGGTCACCTTGCCTAAGACATAGAAATACACACTTTTTATTAACTTAATAATTACAATCAAATAATTATAATCAGAAATAAAAATAATAAAATTTAATAATACAACCTAATAACCTTCTATAGCAGTGTTTACAGTATGCTCGGCCATAGCTCTATAAGTAGTCCATTTCCCTCCACTGATTGTTATAAGTTTAGAAGGCGACACAAGGTTTATATGGCTACGAACCAACAGTTGTACATTTTCATTGTTGTCATCTGTAACTAGTGGTCTGATGCCACACCATGCTGAAAGAACGTCTCCTCGTTTCACTGAAAACAATTATAATGTTCACTCTTTTTTTTCGGAACACTAGTAATTAAATTTACTGAATAAGTCTGTAATGTTTAACAAAAAATTATTACTTTTAGTTTGTTTATATTAATTCCTTTAGTAAGCACTGGCTCTAAAAATAAAATCCTACTTCAAAAATATGTTTTTAGAACAAAATTATTAACTATTATAAGTTTATATCAATTTTATATAGATTTTTTTGTCTGATTCAACAACTTTTAATGAAATATTATTGAAATTAGTTACTGAAGCAGCCACTAATTGTGTGATTGAAGACCCAAACCAGCCAGACCAGTTCTTGAAACAGAAGAAATTTATAGAAAAAAATTTACAATTACAGTATGTAAATTGTAACAAAAACCGAGCTATTGGTAGTTAGAATTATTTTTAGTTTTTTTTTTTATTTATTCTTCAACCATAATTTGTTCTGTTTCAAAATCTACTACACAGACTTGAGATATGATTCATTCATATATGACCAAAATCTCACGAACCAATTTTAGAATATTAGGATGATATTTTTTTACTTCTTTTTGATAGATAACAAACCACTTTTTCAAAAATAGAGCAAAAAATACATTTTTTTTTGTAACTTACATAGTTACATTTGAAAATAATTTGATGAAAATCATTATAAATTATTTTGAAAAATTGTGATTTTAACAGTTTTTTGGCCATATCAAATATTATACTAAATAAAGTGGCCTTAAAATAATGTCTTTAAAAAAATTAGAAAATAGTCCAGAGAAATACGCAAATCAGACTTGCAAGCCAAAAATAATAAAAATTGGTCAATTAATTTAGGTTTCAGCAATGTATACACACAGATAGACAGAATTGTTTCAAGAAAAAACTACTTTTTGGACTCAGGGAACCAAAAAATGGATAGATCCAACAAAATCTCAAACATTGTTTTTTTTCACGATACCCAACTTTCTTAATATTTTTGAGAGTTAGAAAGCATAACTGTAGATTCTCTTATAATTTCATATGTTTAGGAAACATTTTTAATATGTTCAAATATGCACTTTTGTTACTAATAAAACCCATAACTACATAACAAATTTTAAAATTTTAGTTTGTTATTATTACATTATGTGTATAGGAATGGTTTTGCTTCTCTTGTTTATGATATGTGATGGTGCAATATTTTTACAATCGAAATGGTTCTTTATTTGTATTTCCAAATATGTGGTCATTAGTAATAAACAGTACATTTGACAAAATAAAGTTTAGAAATTAATTTTTGAATTTTTACATCAATTTTTAAATTAATCCATTATAAGGTACTATTAACTACTTTTTTTAACAGCTTAAATAAGAATATATTAAAAAATACTGCACCTTTAATATCAGGGTTGACATAATTTGTAAGTTCTTGCAGCAGATACATAATTTCTTCTTCAGTAGGTTTGGGATTAAAAGTTACTTTAGAAGATACATCAGTTGATCCCACTATTGTCCTACTTTGCCAAGGATACAAAAACCAATATGTAGAAAGACCTTCCTTATTTTTATTTACAAGGATACCCATATTGTTTTCTGGACTGAAAAACATTTATATTGTAATTTTGGCAAAGTTAAAATTACCATAATATATCATTTTATTGCCATTCACCAGAAATAGTTTGTTTTGTTGAGTAAAATATTTGATAATAAAAAATATTTTGTTGTGTGTTTTTTGTTAGGTTCTTGAGAACAGAAGTTGATTCACGCTCTCAAAATATCATGTGTTAAAACAAACAAAAAATTATAGCTATAAACACTGGATACACAAAAATGATAGTAAAAGTGTAATTAAAAAAAAAAATAGTTGTATAAAGATTAGTGAGAGATCAAATAAATATTACATGTATAAATATAATATCTATATTTTCATTACTCAACTTTAAGTTTACAGTTAATGCTAATGATTTTAATGTTACATTTTGAAATTTACTTTAATATCTCTATTTTAAAAATTTTACTCGTAATGTTTCTCCAAATAATTTATTGTAGACAATCTCTTACCTATAAAAACTTGGTAGAATAATGTTAACTCCAGAGCTTGGCTGACATATATCTTTTACATTTTCATCATCCATCTTGCGAATAGAATCTGTGAATGGACCTGTCGCATTAATAATACATTTAGCCTTCACGTCCCATTCCTTTCCAGTCATTTCATCCCTAAGCCTAGCCCCACACAAGATTCCCTCAGCATCTTTTTTTAAGGACAAACATTTCACATAGTTTGCTACTGTGGCTCCGTGTCTTGTTGCAGTTAATGTGATAGCAAGGCACATTCGAGCATCATCATACTGACCTGATGGAAAAAATTAATGAGTGCACATTATGACCAATTATTATTACTACTTATTTGAATATTTACAAAAGAAGTACATTTTTGATGATCACAAAATTTTTGTATTTTTAAATAATTGTAGTAAGGTATTTAAATAATTCATTACACTAATAAATGTAATAAAAAGTGCTAACATTTAAAATTCAATAAACAATCACAAAACGTCATCACAAAATCAATAAAACTTTAAGAACATTTATTCTCATAGATGTAAATCTGATTTACTAGAAATTTTCCCAGTGAAGGGGTTAGATCTCATAAGACCCTGGTGTAAAAAGGTTGATTGGGGTCTCAACCTACTTTGAAAGTTTTAGCACTTAACAAAGTAAGGTAAAAAAATATAATTTATAAACTTGCTCATCTTTCCTAATACTTTCATAACTTCTCTTACTGAACTGATAAGTACGTCATCTATAAAAGGCTTCTGGTTATTCATAACCATATATAATGTAACAAAGAAAAAAAACATCTTTAACCACACAGAGCACCAAGTAAATGGGGGGGGGCATGAAAAATAAATTGTAAAAAACCATTACATCAAAGTTCAGGGAAAAGTGTAAGGGAAAAAATCAATGGTGCACAAAGTGTTCAATAAAATTGATGGTACAAAAAAGCAAGGACTCCAAAACATGATAATTTGACAAAAACATGAGTGTCACTATGAATAACTGTTAAAAACAACGAAATTGAAATGTAAACAAATTATGTGAAAGTATCAACTCGCAAAAACTTTGTTATTACAACTACATTAATTATTTTCATCATATTTCTTATGTAGACTACAATATAAGTCAGCATATTAATTTTCTAGTCAAAAATGTTTCTCCTCCTATTGTAAAATTAATTTCTTTTTATACGAGGGTTGATCAAATATAAACGAGACTGACTTTCTAAAAACTTTTCCGTTGGACATTGAACTCTAAAGGGTGGGGTTTCAGGTAGCCTGGGAGGTTTGGGACGGGCATAGACGGGCAACATTTCCGTTCGAACCCTTCAGTATAAAACTATACAATGAGTGAGAGTGAAGTGCACGTTTCCGTGGAGCAGAGAATTATTATTAAGTTTTTGGCCAAGGAGGGGTCAATCCGACTGAAATCTTTCGTAGATTGACGGCTCAATACGGGGACAGGACCCTGTCAAGAGCTCGCGTTTTGCTTGGCACAAGGAATTCGCCAAAGGACGGAAGCAGTAGAAAACCTGAAGGCCAAATCACGATCGTCGGCCGGGAAGGTAATGGCCACTGTATTTTTCGACAATCAAGGCGCCTCTCGTCGATTTCCTCCATCAACGACGCACAATAAATGCACAATATTATTGCGATGTTTTAGAGGTCGCAAAACAGTCTTTTTCGTAGGAAAAGGAAATCTAAACCGGCGAGAAACGTCATTCTTCTTCACGATAATGCCCGACCACATTCGCTTAACGCTACGAGGCTTAAACTCGATCAAATTGGCTGGGAACCAATGGAACATCCCCATACAGTCCAGACTTATCACCCTGCGACTATCACCTGTTTGGGCCACTCAAAGAGGCGCTTGGAGGCCAGCGTTTCGAAGACAATTCTGCGGTGGAGACCTTCGTGCTCCAATGGCTCAATGAACGCCCGAGAACTTTTTACGAAGATGGAATTAAAAACTTCCAATCCGGTGGGAAAAATGTGTTACTCGTCATGGGAGACTATGTAGAAAAATAAGTTGTATCAAGAATAATTTGTAAGTAAGCAATAAATTTTTTAAAAAATCAGTCTCGTTTATATTTGATCAACCCTCGTATCTTTGGAGATAAACTTCTCGTATATAGCAAGTTGCTATTTCAACAAAAAAGGTGAACTGCCAATTTATCAAAAGTTCAGAAGAACATTTTTTTCTTGATATTAAATTTGTATTTTTCACAAAATTCATACATATTTAGATAAATAATAAAAAACAACTAATATATGAGAAAAAAGTACAACTTGAAAATACCATAAATAGTTGTGATACTATCTATTATATTTCACAATTTCCTTGAGCAATAGAAATTATGAGACTGCAGTGCCTCACAGGTAAATAGCAACCATCTCAGCATTGCACAATCAGTGTAACTACTTGACTGTGTATGTTTTCATTTTGGATAGATTAATATTTAACAGTTTGATCTTCTGAAATAAGTATGATTTTTTTGTAATTAGAAAGGGGATGTGCTGAAATTCTTGCAGAGGGGCAAATCATTTCTTCTTATGTGCAAACGCTTTTTCTTATGTCTTTCTCCTTTGTTAGGGATAAAAAACTGCCCTTTTTTTCTATTTATATAGAAAATCAATAAGCTCATTTATGAGAAGTATTACACATATATCTTATTACAAAAAAAAAAAAATTAAAAAAAAAAATAAATCATGGCTTTGTTTTAATTAATATTTTATATTTAAAAGAAACCAGTTTAAACAAACTCATTATTACTAATTATTAAAAGTTTTTCTTTCTATACTTTATCTCTGCAAAAACTGCAGGGAGATGCAGACAAGCTCCCTGCATTTTTAATTTGATTTCATCATCGTAATCAGCATTAAAAAATGGCATAACCTATCTTTTTCAATTTTCAAAATCTCTTTAAATTAATTTTAAAAAATTGTCATTTGTCAAGTTTCATTTTCATATTTTCAATGCAATTTGAAAATGTAAAGTGCTAATCAACACAGATTTTAATGCTGATTATGATGGTAAAATTAGATTTTTCAAAAAGGGTAAGATTAATAAAAGTACTTTTGGATATTTACATTTACCATGTTAGCGAGATAGCTGCATGCTATGATTATTTCATTAATTTGATCTTTTATTTGTTATTTAATTCAGTTTGATAGTTTCCACAAGTTAGTGGTAGAGTTCTCACTTTAAAAGCAAAACAAATACATTATTAATAGCAAGTGTTTTATAAGAAGGAAGTAATAAAAACAATTTTTGTAGTATAAATAGCATGATGTAATATTATAACACACAGTGCCCACCAGAGGTGGTGCTTATACTTATTCACCAGGATCAATGTTTCTCCTGATTCTCATTAGACTAGCTGCACCTAATGAGAGGATTTAGGTGTCCCTCACGCTACCTGATGAGTCTAACACACACTTACATTTACAACACTGCACTTACGACTTTAACACTTTACACTCACACTTACATTTAGGAAATCGATAATAGCCTTAATGTGCTTTTTGCCTTAAAAAAAATCTTAGCGATGTAGAAGCACAAACTCTATCTCCTTATTTAAAGCTCTGGCTTGTTGTTGTCTTGCTTTCCAAGCCTTACCAAGAAAAAATTGTATACAAAATATGATTGAGAATATACCTTTTGTTATGTCTACAATAACCTTGTCTTTACAGTCAGACTGGTATTTATTATTACTGACAAACGCTACTTTTTAGCTACATCATTTAATTACTTATCTAATAATTATTTTAATAATACATTATTCATAATGTTATTGATTTTTTTTAATACTGATTTTTTAATACTGACAATATTTATGAAAAAATCTTTCAGATTCATTTTTAATTGAAATATTGAATGAAAAATAATTGTAATCTTTCATAATAATTTTACTTTTATTTTGTTTTTATCTTCTTTTACCTTCAGGAATATAGTCTGTTGCCTGTTCTGGCTCTACAGTAACTATTGTCTTTTTTTTTAATTGTCCTTTGCCTCATCTCTCAAACGTATAAGATATTTAAATCCTCTAATCATTCTGTTAATATGATCTTTTTATTTCTGACAATATTTAGCACACATAAGTGCACAAAAATGCACACATAAGTGTGCATACATAATGTATATAAACCAAGACAAATTGTGTATTTCCTTATTGAGAATCAGGCCTCAATAGTAAATTACAATAAGACATTTTTGTGTTGACTTTTTAGATGCTTCAATATTAAAAATAATTTTTTATCTAATTAGATAATAATTTATCTCTCATTCTGACAGCCATCTTATTATTTATTATCATTTATTATCCAATTGTTGGTCTTGAACTCTGACTAATCTTTAGAGGACTAATCTGGAGATTTGATAATATAAAACCCTCAATAATATTAATAATATTTTTTTTAAATAAATAAAATATACCTAGATAATTCAAAAAAATATTAAGGAATCAAATATTTTGTGATACAGATATTTACATTGGTACACTTGAATCTACATATAAGATATTCAATAGATACCTGCAATTTATATTGATTTAAAAATTGTTTTTCTCTTTTTGATGGAAAAGTACATAAGGTAAAGACAATTTAGTATTTGGCATTTATAACTTTGAATCAAAATCAGAGATACAGAAAAATGCAATAAATATGCAACAAAAAATGAACAAATTTAATACATTTTTTAAAAATTAGTTTAATGATTAGAAAGGACAGAATAGTTTTATTTTCATTTAACAATTTACTTTTAGAAAAACATTTCTTACTTTTTTATTTTTGTTTCAAATTGGTGCAATTAGTCCTCATATATAATCCGAATTTGAGCAAAATCTGATTGCAAGATTTTTTTTAAATTCTTATATTGATAGCATCTGAATTAGATTTTTATGAAAAATAGTATTGATACTATAAATTTAACTCAGAGCATAAGTGTTTCTTTCAAACTTTTTTTTAAATGCAAGAACATATGTAATGTATACACAAACTTTGTTGAATTGCTTTATTTATTTTTGAATCAAAAAGTAAAATTATCTAACTACACAAACTTACAGTAGTAGAATAAAATATACAAACCATCATAATACACAATTGAACCAACAAGGCCTTTTTCTTTCAGTATTGGGTAAATTTGAAGTGTTTCTTTTTTTGTTAAGTAATATGACTTTTTTATTTTCTTTGAGCCAGCAACAAAATCATATGCCTTAACACCAAACCAATAGTAAGGAACCTCCCACCAACTGTAAAAAAATATATAATCTCAATTATTTTATTTTATATAAATGTAAATTATTATATTTTGATTTTGTATTAATCATTGTTTTACTAAATCATGTACCATAGCCAAAATTGAATATAAAATACAGTGTAATATGAAATAAAATTTTATAAAAATAATTAATTTTAACAAATACAATAGACTCCCGTTTATCCATGGGCAGTTGATGCAAGTTGTAGATTACTAATAAAGTACCAAAAAAACTATTATTATTATTATTATTTTGTGAAAATTGTGATTATACTTATCTCATGCATGGCACAGTAAACACATCTAATTATTTCATGTAATACTATGTAATTTTCAATAAAGTTCAGTATATGGCATATATGTGCCTTTGCTTGGGGCAGGAGCGCTGGGGAAAACAGTGCATTACAAAAAAAATGACACCATTTCACACAACTCTTATTGCATAATTCATTCCTTTCAATATTACAAACACTGTTATCCACTGCTTATTGCATTGGCAGACCAATGTTTTTGTTCCTGACCAGCATAAAATAGCTGCTGAAAAATACCACATGGTCACCTACTATAAAGTGTTTAAAACACTTTTAAAAGTATTATAAAATAAGTAAATGAAAATATTTGATTATTTTGAAAAAGTTGTTATTTAAAAAGTCTGAAAATATGTTTCTTTGTATGTACACAATTGAGATATTTTGTTATATTTTTTATAACAAAAGTAATATATTTAACTTCTTTTACTTTGTTCTCTAAACTTTATACAAATATCACAATTGCTGTATTTTTATTTGTTTGTTCATTTTGTAGTTCATTATAAAATCTATATTTACAACAGAATGGAGATTTTTTTTTGTTTAATTTGCCTTGGATTACCTGCTGCTTGGTTCTCCACACCACCCAATCCCATGCATAACCGGAAAGTCTGCTGTAAAATAAATCAGAAAAAGTGTAACTTCTTACTGATAAACAGGAATCATGAAAGGTTGAGGCTTTGTCAGATGTGGTGCTCTCTGCATAATATTGAATCTTTCATCCAAAGCTTCCTTAACCATTCTATACTGTTGTCTGTCAAAGTGTAACATGGCTTTCTGGAGGTAGCGTAATCCTCCATGAATAAGTTTTCCACTCCGACTGCTTGTACCTGAAGCGAAATCATTTGCCTCAACTAATGCAGTCTTTAGCCCTGAAAATAGAAATCTATAAGTCAAATCTATAATGTTAAAGCTTTATAAATAATGTAAATAAACATGGCACACAGCTGTTTTACTGACATTTTCAACTTCAATTTTTTAATGGAAAAGAATAGAATATAGAACAGATTTCACATCATTGACCCAAATTTTTTGAAAAATGTTATGCATGGAACACTTTATATTTAAAACATCTATGTATGTAACCTGTCACTTCATTGAGATCGTTATCATTTCAGAACCATATATGTTGTGACAGTAATAAGTTCTGTATTATTTGTTGCAAGCCAAATTTTAACAATCATCTTTATAGAGATCTAAAATTTTTGAGGGGAAATGAATCCTAAAGATTAATGGTTTAGTTGCATCAGAATTTGTTGCAACAGATAAATAACTGCTGCATGCAGCTGTCTTGCTAAGATAAGAGAAACGAATTTACAGAAATCAACATCACATCACATAAGTTTTAATCTTATTTCTTTTTTTCTGATTTCATTATCACAATCAGTATTAAAAATGCTAATTTATACTTATTTTAATGTTGCAAATGAATAATAATAATAATAATAATAAAAAAATTTCAAGAGTGTAAGATAAAAAATTTGTTTTTTAATTTTGAAAATGGTAAACAGATTTTGTTAACTAACTTGTCCAAGGTAATACTAAAACTGATTTTTTACTCACATTTTTTAATGAAACCAGATCAAATTTGTAAATACTAGAGTGCTGACAAATATGTATTTTTAATGACCCCTTAAAAATTGTTCTAGATCAGTGTTCATTTCAAGTTCTCCATCTAAGGGCTCAGTCTGGCTCTTACTACTTCTGCTGATCCAATAACTCATTTTCCAATTAAAATTTGTGTAATATAGAAATCTTGCAATCTGAGAATACTTTTTTATGTTTGTGTACAGTTATTTTTTTTTAAATTAATTTAGTCGCAATTAATTTTCTTACAAAATTTTTTTGCAACAATACTTATATTTTAACATTTAAAATATTTACATTAAGAATGACTACATGTTTGCATTTTTTATTGAATTTTGCAAACTTAATTAATTCATTATGTAATAAAATCTTGTACCATACTCTCACATAAATAGAATTAAAAATAATGTTCTTAAAATATTAATTGTTAAAATAATATTTTAATGATTAACCCTTTCAATGCTGTAGACTATTTACATGGAAAAAAAATTAATATTTTTTCTACTATTTGATATATTTCAAGCTAAATAAACACATTGTATAAAAATTATATATTTTTTTTTTTTTTTTTTTTTTTTTTTTTTTTTTTTTTTTGTGTTTAACGTCTGACTGTGCACACTTGGGCTAATGCAGACGATGAGAATTATATACAGTACATAGTAAGAAAAAAGTATCAAGACTCTTGATCAGCTGTACAACTCACAAAGAATTCAATTGTCCTTGTCAGCTTCAAACCGAACCATCTACCGTTTATTTAAGGTGGACCTCACCTCTCCCTCTACCACAAACAGGCGAACTCTAAGTGAGTTGCACAGAAAAATCAACAGCCGATACAGGATTCAAACCTACTCACACCTAACACATATACTGACCAGGTATAGTGACTTAGACTGTTTGGCCATTAGACCAGCCTGAAATTGTTTCATTTAACAAGTCTCATAAGTTTATTGCTTATAGTTTGTTGCTTGATATTTATTTATTTAATTATTTATTTATTTTACTGAAAAAAACAAGATCAGAGTTAAAGAATGTTGTATTAGATTTTTATAAAAGAGACTTCTGGTAAAATCGGATGTTGGTACTGAAAGGGTTAAAGTATATTGTAATTTGTTTTAACCTCTGCTTGCTGCATCTAATGCACAACCAGCTCCTGTTGCTCCTCCTCCAATGATTAGAATATCAAAACTTTCATTTTGCAAAGAATTTATTTGATCTTTTCTTGTAGGAATGTTGCGTTTAGGTTTGTGTGCTTTCTTGGCTACCGCATGAACCTTATCAATGTTATGGCAAAATAAAACAGAAAAAAGACATTTTCAGATTATAAAAATTACATAGAGAATTATAATTAACACTAAAACTATATACTGACAATATGATAACAGGAAATTGCTTTTTTACTTTCTTTATACTCTTAACAATTACTAGAATAATTTCTCATCAAGTATGGCCTTATAACCCAAAACATGTATTATAATAATAAACATAATTAATAATATAATAATTATTTTATTGGTCACCAAGTACATAAAAGTGACAGTACTTAAAAATCAGCAAAAATTTTAAATGTCAAAAATGATGAAAATTTTTTAGCCTGAATTTCTTAATCAGCTTATCAGATTTTGCTAAAATTTGAATCATACATAAAGAACAGTACAATACAGAACATAACAGTACAGAGAATAATTGTTCTCAAATCAGTGTACAACAGTTGAAATATTAACAAATGACATTTCACATAAAAATTGGGAAAAACTAAAATGGACATCTAACAGTCTATAACATTATTACTTTGTGAATCATAACAAATTTAAAATTTTGCATATTATAAATTTTTTTACATGATCAAAATATGTGCAAAAATTGTTGTGCTGGTTTTAAGAAATCTCTTTAGATTTTCACAATTATTGTAAATTTGTTGGTAAAAATGTACAAAATATTTTTTTTTAGATAGTTTTCAACATGTATCCTATATGATTACAAATTTATCATTACATAAGTTTTTGCTATTTGATTTTTGCAATTTTCTTTATTTGGTTACAAAAAAATTATGAAAAAATATAAAAAATTGTATTTTCACTGGATAAATTATTATTGATTGATAACTTCATTTTTATGTAACTGTTCCACTCTTGCCTCATAAAAATGAGGGTAATAAGAGGAGACAAAACATAAACATTTTTTTTTAAACAAACATAATATTACACAAAAAAATGATAAGAGAAATACATAATTTATATTCCTTTACATTCTATTACACTCATTACAGACTTTAAATCCCATTGGTGTCAAAGATTTTGGAATTTTTAAAATTTCTTTAAAATTTAGTTAAATTTTCAATAAAAGTATTTACATTTGTATATATATATATATATATATATATATATATATATATATATATATATATACAATTTAATATATACAAGGTGTGTTCAGAAAGTAACGAGAATTTTAATTTTTTGAAAAAAATATTTATTTATTCTTCTACATTGATGTTGTTGCCTTCAAAATAGTCCCCATTTGAGATTATGCACTTGTGCCAACGCTTCTTCCAATCCTCTAAACACTTCTCAAACTCGATCTTTGAGATAGCCTTTAGTTCTTTCAGTGATACGCTTTTAATGTCATCTATGGCTGTAAAACAACAGCCCTTTAAGGTTCTCTTTATTTTTGGAAATAGGAAAAAGTCACATAGAGCCATGTCTGGCGAATATGGAGGCTGGGGCATCGTTACGGTACTGTTTTTGCCAAAAATTCACGAACAAGCAATGAAGTGTGAGCTGGTGCTTTATCGTGGTGCAAAAGCCATGAATTGTTTTTCCACAGATCCAGGCGTTTTTTTGGATTGCTTCACGCAAACAGCATTTAACTTGTAGGTAGTACTTATTGACCGTTTCACCTGGTGGCAGGAATTCATGATGCATTATGCCATTAATATCGAAGAACACAGTGAGCACAATCTTCACGTTCGACTGCACTTGTCAAGAATTTTTCGGTCTTGGCGAGCCAGAATGCCTCCCATGTTTCGTCACCTGTTAAAATACGTTTTAGTTATTCTGCATCGTCGTTGACTTCATTTAGTGACTCCTGAGCAACTTACATTTGCTGCTGTTTTTGTTCAAAATTCAACAATTTTGGAACGAATTTTGCTGCCACACATTTCATACACAAAACATTGGAAACAATATCATGACATGATCCAATTGATATGCCAACATCATCAGCGACCTCTCTAATTGTGATTCGGCGATTGTTCATAACCATTTCTTTCACATTTTCTTCGGTTGTTGATGTGCTGGGGTGTCTAGGGCATTCGTCATCTTCAACGTCTTCACGGCCTTCTTGGAAAAGCTTATACCACTCGTAAACTCTTGCTTTACTGATAGCAGACTCACCATAGGCCTTTGTTAACATTTCACACACTTTGTTACACTTTATTCCATTTTTTTGATACAAAAAAGAATTTGTATCAAATTTTTTGTATTAAAAAATTTAATACAAATTCTTTGATCCATTTCTTATAACAAACAAAAATCTCCGAGCTCATAAAAACATTTCTAACCTTAGCGCCTGTCACAAAGTTAACAATGAAAACAGCTGAAAGTTTTATCATACTTCAAGGACATGTATACTAACATAATTTTAAAAAATGTTTGACAATCGGACTTTCCAAGCCCGCGAAGTTTAAAAATTCTCGTTACTTTCTGAACACACCTTGTGTGTGTGTGTGTGTGTGTATATATATATCTATATATATATATATATATATATATATATATATATATATATATATATATATATATATGGATCAGTATTATTCTTTTTAGAAACATACATTTGCTGTATCTGCAGCTAACAACCATGAGCCAAGGTAAATACCAGCACCAAAAGCAGCTGTTGTGCCAGCTAAACGCTTAAATCGGTATGTCATTTCAAATCATAAGAAGAGCAACCTGAAAATAATATTAACTGTCATTAAAATAAGTTTGGTTGATTTTACTCGGAATTTTAGAAATTAGGTGCAGTGTATATAAATACACATTAAAAATAATAATAAATTAACTGTAAAACACATTGTAGCCAATAGCATATATTGTGTGTTGACTTGACAGTTAAACAAAGCCCTCTTAAGCTATGTAAGTACCTATAATTATACAGGTGATATCCTCTTGAGCACCCTTTTTTCAGGAGCAAACTAGTTTAACTGTCTGTCTTTATGAAAGCAACACATAATAACTAGATATACATTGTGTTCATCGCTTTCAATGGCAGTAAGAAAATAATAGAAGAGTTCAATAGTAAACTTTCTTTTATTTTTGTTCACTTTTAAGGTCAGTTGTTTTTTCGCTTTATTGCAAGAAGTTATTCAGTGAGTAGTATAGGGCCTTCAGTTTTCATTTTTAGATTTCTGGTACTTCACAATACTGTACACAGAAATTTGATTTTTATAGAATAAGCACTAAAAACTTAAATTAATTATGTGTATGGACCACAAGAACAAAAAACTTTATTAGTACACAGTATTTACAGTATAATTAATTACAAACAAGTGTTAGTACAGTATTTAAGAAACACATACTTAAAATATTTATATATGTAATAACTTATAGCTTATTAATAATATTGAAATAAATAAATAAATGTTTTCTTGAACATGTTTTTAAATTATAGTACTTTTATATATCTCAAATTTCTTTGAGAATTCTTCTTCTAATGGTGGAATTGATTCCTTTATTAACTATGCCATTGAAGAGTATTCATACATTCAGATTTAATAACAATTGAACAACAGAGTTGAGTGTATCTTTAAAATCTTTTTCTGAAATAAATAATAAAATTATTTCATCTTATCTCTGAATTATTTTAATAATAATTTTTAGAAATTATGTTGTGAGCTGCAGTCTGGCAAATTGCTCTGTTGTTGGTCACGGGAAAAATAAAATGTCTTAGAAAACCAACAGCCTTGGTTTTGCAAATTATACCAATAATTTTATTTTTTTTTTAATCTTGATCAAATCTGTTAAATAATATTTATTCTGGTAAAAAAAGCATTCCTAATATTAAAATCTAAAATTAATCTATAACTTCAGTAAAATACTTTAGTAGTTAATTTACTGAATAGTACGGTTTTATTCTATATGTTATATTTTTAAATATTAATATTGTTTGAAAAAGAAATGAAATGTTTACATAGTTAATGACTGTTTTAAATTTTATTGTTTAAAAACTCAAAATATACTCTGTAGTGATACTGAATACAGTGACAGAAATTTAATAAATATGTGATAAAAATACCAGTTAATCACTGAAATTACTTGGGACAAAATCATTGTACAAATGTAAAAATGTTTATATTGAGTACGAAACAGACACTGACATTCAGATTAACATAATCATTTTAAATCAATGATACATTTATCAAATTTACAATAAGGCACAACCTTTCCTTACAAAATATAGTTCAAACAAAACTAGATAATTTACATTACAAACAGTTGTGGGCCAGCCTATAGTGGCCAAAAAGTCATCTATTTAACTACATGAAATTATATACTTCCCCATCCCTCCCTTGATACCCTACACTACATAGCCTTTGTTATTACACAGTTAGCTCAGGCCACCTACAGAAGGCCTATTTCAGTTTATAAAGGGAGTTGCTGTAGCACTGTATTGAGCTGATATTTGCAATACTTCGCTTAACATTGATATTTTTTGCAGTGGCATAAAAACATTATCATTTCTATAAAAACATCTGTATTGTATAATATTAAATAATAATAATATTTTTTTCCTTAGTTTACGCCCTCATTGGAGCACTTCAATCAGTCCATACGCTTCCAAGTCCAACATCACTATTGAGAGACTAGCGTTTCAGCCTCTTCTTCCATTCCCAAAATTTCTTCATCCTGTCCAACCTGGCTGACCTTTGTTCATCATTTATGGTATAGGTCTTTCGTTCAAATGTTGTTAGCTTGAATCACAGACATTTGTTCCTTAGAATCCTCTTCTCTGCTCTACCTTCAATTTAAGCCACCGTCAAATTTAACTCTTCTAAATCACTCTGGATCTCTTTGAACCAATTATTATTCTGTTTTAATCTTCCAGAAATAGCTTAATAGCTGTTTCACCAGTATAATATTATTTTATTATAAATAAAATATTGTTATTTATTTTATTTAAATAAATAATAATATTTCATTATTATATTAAATAATAATATTATTTATTTATATTATATTTATTATTATACCTATTTAATATATATATTTCAAAATATTGATGCGGCCTGACCCCCCCTCCCTGGTTCTTAATGGCATGCTGCCACTAGTGAGAAATAAACATACCTTTAAATAAACTTACAAGGAATCTAATTTATAAAATTACTGCAGGCCTACAAAGAGGAATAATTAATTGAAACATCATATAACATACAACTATTCCACACTCTGTATTATTGTAAAAGTTTTGAATTGACTACAGAACTAATGAATAGTTGTTACACCAGAATAAGTTGGACTTTGAAAATTCAAATATGAAAGGGATTTAAAAAATTCAAGTTATTGATAAATTCGAGAAAGCGAGTTCGAGTTATCAAGGTCATCAGACCAAAATGATTGAGTTATTGTGGTTCAACTTAACAATCTTTGTTTGAACTGGGTCAAAAATCTCTATAATTTTCAGTGGTTAACTTCGACTCAAATTTGTAAAAGTACTGTATCCTAACAATTAAGATGATTAGAAATGTAAAACTATATTACACAGTATGCCTACATATAAAATACATTTTTTTTTATTTAAACATAATACAAATAATTATAATACAAATTATTCTAATAACAGTAATAACACCTGTACAGTATGCCTCATTTGTCAAAACATTATCTTAGGTTATTTCATGGAAATATGGTTTAGTTACAATCAGAATCATTAAACAGTGGAACAGGCCGAACCTTCAGAGTGTAATTTATTATGGTCATTTTGCTTGTGTCATTTTATATTTTAGAATGGAAGAGGAAGACCATTGTATTGTCTGATTAATACAAGTGGCAGAAACATTACTGTTTAGATTTGAGCTTAAAACAGTTGGAGCATTAAGCTAGGCCAGACACTTTAAGTAACTGAGGTAAACTTCAACTTATACAGATTAATCAGTACAATACTTTGCGTTATTCAAGTTTTCTAGATACTATCAACCCCCCCGCCAATTATTCAACTTATCAAGGATATAATTTTGAAAAATTCAATTTATTGAGATGTTTTTACAATTGAGTGTTATGAAGATTCCAAGGGTGTTAAAAAAAATTAAGTTATCAAGTTTCAGCTATCACAGTCCTATTATTTTTTTTAATATGTTTTGAAAATTCTTATTAACCACAAAATTAACTTAGTTAATTTCAAACTAGACAAAGACAATAATATATATTACCATCATAATATATATTACAATCATGTAACTATAGACGATTTTAAGATTAACCTAATCTACCTAGATTAAGTAGTTTAGCTTGTAGGCTTACAAGTAGGTAGAACCCCTCTCCTGTCATTCTATAGTTTCATTTGAATATACTTTTTTTATTTTACTATACTTTAGACACTATTGTAATAATGTTAAAAATTATTAGGCATAGTCATTTACAACCATAATTTATATTATGGTAGGTATTCTAATAGAGTACCTAAAACAGTTGTTATACATTAAATTATAGAAAAGGATTTAAATTAAGAAATTGACTTAAAGTATCAACTACTCAAACTATTACCTAACATAATAAATTGAACTTAATTACCTTAAAGACTTTTCTTTCTAACAAACCATTGATGAAGATTCACCATCAGCTGATTACCATGTGAGAAAACCCGTTAACCCGAATTTGCTAATCAGTAAGATAACAGACCATCATATCAGAAGATGTCTACACTTTATTAAAAATATTAATCTTATCTGTACATTGTTTAGTCAGTAGGTCTACCTAAGAGTATTTAGACTCATTAATTAACTACTTTCTTAGAACATTTACAGTCTGATTTACACTAATACACTAATTTTAACAAATTTACATACAGATTTGGTATATAAGGCCATGTAGAGTTAATAAGTAGAAAGCAAATTATTGTAATTTTTTCTTAGTATGACTTGTAAAAAATCGAAAATTTTGTTATTAAAGAATTATGGAATAAGTAAATTAGGAAAATAATGAAAAGTATTCACAAATGAAAAAATATCTTGTCAAAAAAATAGTTTAACATTTATATCTGTGCAGCTGGAAGCTAAACTAAATATACCAATTTCTACAAAATTTTAAGATAAAAATGGTTATCTTACAACTATTTTATTTTTGATGTAAAAACTTTTCTAGGCACTAATTTATATTAGAGGAAAATAAATACAATCACAATACCATAAACAACATGTAAAAAAATATCTTGCTTCCTGTGCACAATAGTCGGACGTTAAACACAAAAAAAAGAAAAAAAATCTAGAACATTTGTGGTTCAATGCTATGATTTCTGTTTATGAAGCTAAGGGATGTAAGTTCAAAACCATCCCTTAAAAAAAAGTTGACCTTAATTTTTTTACATTTAAAATTAAATTGTTTAAAATTATGTTATAAAATATTTATTTAAATTTAAAATTGTCAACTCATTTGTATTGAGTTGAATAATAAATATTTAAATTATAAGTAACACCATTATTCTACATACCTGACCCACCTAGCACAAAATTGTTAATTACCTACTTCAATGTTTTAAATTTTCATTTCTGTTGGCCTCTTCACAAAATTGATTTGGTTTCTACAAAATTTTGCTTAAAATTTAGTAAACACTAAAACAAAATAATTTATAGTTTGTTCCCTGAAAAATTCAGTTTGAAAAATCTAACACAAACTTACAAATCAACAATGGGGAATTTTATTTTGTAACTTTCATTGTATAACTTTTATATATGGTAATTTAAGTCATTTTAACAGGCTTCAGTGACTGATACTGCTACATCGACTAATCATGTATATATCTCAACACAATTTCAAATGTCAAAACAAAACAAGAAGGTAGTGACACTTTTTTATGATAAGTAAATAAGTAAAGATGCTATGCCATCTAGATATAGATTCCAGGTTTTTGTTTACATCTCCAGGTGTTAAGCGATTTTTATGTTTATATTTTTTTTAATAGAAACAGCTTTAAAACAGTAAATTGGACTACATGTTGTGGTCTATTGTACAGTTACTGTAATATACAACTTTTATTTTATTTTGAGTCTTGTTAAATAAATTTTGTCTTAGCATTTATGTTGTATGTTTTACTAGGCACACAAACTTACTTATGACTCTTAACTGTGACGTAGGCGGTAAGCTTCTTGACCTATAAATCTAACTCACCCATCAGAAATTGACACTGTGGGGCAGTTCGTGATAACATTATTTAAGTCCTATAAAAAAATAAAATTTGTATGCTCTTGTTTACTTAAAAAGGTCTTAACCTCATCAAGTACCTAAAATAATTCCTTAAGTATTTAATGCAGACTTGGGTGGAAGGAGAAAATTGTTATTATTTACTTTAATTCACTATGTCTAATTCACTATGTTCAGCAAGCATGGAAATATGAATGATTTAATAAATCAGTTAATAATAATAATAATTATTATTATTATTTTTAAGGTCTATGGTTAATTTAATGTTTATACAGTAATCAAGTAAAATTAAAATAATACATGTTCTTACCGCAGTCTGTTTGACCACTACATTAAAATACTTGTAAAATATGCAATTTCAAGCTCTCAAATTTTATAAAAGAATAACTTCTTAGAAATGTTTGATAAAAGATCCTCATAACACAATCAAGATGTATAAAGAAATAACTTTCATCAAAGATCTTTTACAAAGAAGTGTGAGTGTAATACAGGCCTTATCAACAAAATGAAGCATCATAAAAGTGGCTAGCAATCAACAAAAAGTCCTCAAACTACTTTACAACAACAATAAGTCTCAAAGCGTACAGGTTAACACAAAAAGCAATGTTTAATCTACATTGGGAAGTGCCACTTCACTGACCATATAGTTCTGTCTTCAATCTTTGACTCGTTTGGTCCACCACTGTTCACTATATAGTAAGCCTTACCAACATTAGAAAAAATGTTCTGAATTGACTTTTATATCATTAGTTACTTTATCACAGCAGATGTAAATAACATGATTTGGAGGTGGGGCAAATATATATTTAAAGTGGTAGGAGATTATTTTGAAAAACAAAAAAATCATATTGAATAGTATTCTGTTTAGTAAATGTTTTAGGTGCAAAGCAATTATTTGTCTCTAATTACTTAATGACTCATACTTTTAATAAAAAAAAAGAGCTACAAAAATTTTAATTACTGTGGACAAAGCTGATCATGTCTGCAGCATACTTTAACCTATATGTTCTGTGAATAATGATTAATTATCACCACAGCTGGCTAAGAAGTGCTTACCCAGACTGTATTGGAAAGCATGATATCAGATTACTTAAGCCAGGTAAAAGCCTTTATCAGAAGAAGAAAAAGAAGAAAGAATTTTAAATTATAATATTTATTTTAGAAACTTTGCAATTTTGTTGAAGTTGAAAATATTACTTGTCAGAAGTACAAAAGATTCAGATTAATAAATATTAACTAATAATTAAAAAAAAAAAGATACAAAGTTTAAGACATATTTAGAGTACAAGAAATCACCACAGCAGTTTACAGGAAGGTCTACAAACAGACAAAAGGTTTCAAAACAAAAACTTGTAAATTTCAAAAATGATTTTAATAAACAATAAAACAACATCCAATAAATAAATACAACTTATGAATTAAACACATTACAGATTACAGCAAACACAAGATAGAAGAAACAAATTTAACATTCCAAATGGTAACTTTATCCAATAATCACAAAAACCAAATAATTTGTAACATGAAGATTACTACCAAATCATGACTTAAGTTTTATTATTTTTATATTTTATTACTATTCACACTAATTTTTTCTGTAATGTGATCTTAGTAGTAACTATTTTACAAATATCCATTCTTTTGCAACTTGACAGAAAACCAAGAAAGATATTACACATACAATTCCATTTAAAAGAACAAGAAACTCAACAGTAAGTAAAAAGATCGTTTGGAAGAAACTATTCAACTTTTAAAGTTGTTATTTCAGCAAAGCTGACCAATTAGACTCACTAAATAAATAAAATTTTGTAAAAAACTTAAACCTAAGTAGGACCTAAGAAATACATTGACTATTGATAATACTTTAAATTAAAATCGAATGATTACTTAAGTATACAATATTAAATAACAATTGAATAACGAAAGTGAATAAATAAAGCAATTAAATAAATAATAAATAGACAATATAAACAAATAATATTTGATATTTTCCAGAATCTACAAAAAAAAAATAATAATACACTTTCACAATAATACTTCATCTTAATGGATATTTTTTCTTTACATTTATATTTAGCATGATTCTTAGGACAACATTGTTAGTTATTAAATAAAATAACTCATCTGTATAAATAAATAAAAATTAAACATTTTGAAAACTATCTTTATTTTGTTACGCATTACTTGAATTAGATTCTGGAAATTACAATCAAATTAAATTAAATAAATTAACAATAAAATATTTGGCATTCTTTTCAAATACCAAAAACAGTTATGGTAGTAAAAACTAAGTTTATGAGTTTTCATAGACTAAAATATTAGTCTGAATAATACAATAAAATATACACTGTCTTTTAAATCAATTTTATCTTACACGGGTTAGTTACAAAATAAAAACAAGCATGAAGAAATGAAGAAAAATGTAAAAATTTAAAGCATTTTAATATCACAATTAGGTTGTGCAAATAAATTAACTGGAGGGAAAATAAATTAACAGTTTTTTTGTATGTGTGAATGAGGCAGTGATAGTGCACATATAGAGTATTACTATATTTGAAAAAATAACAGTTTTGCTAATGATTAAATGAATTTATCTAATTTCAATGAACAATGATCAGCACGAAGTTAGTGCAGTATTATTTTTTGTTCTGTAATATTGCATAGTTTTTGGTTTACATTTGTACTACTTTGTAAGCATACAAATAATTAACTGATTAGTAATAAAAAAAGGATGCTATGACGTATGACTATGGGTATATTTCTTAAAATAATATTGCTTGGTAACTTTTCTCTTTTACATATATATTTACATTATTGTGTCAATGTCAAAGTACTGTTTAAGTATTTTCCAGACAATTATATGTACAAAACACACAAAAAATATAGCTCAGCGGAAGAGCAACAATCCTAAGAAATACAAAAAAAACTGTATTGCACTAACTTACTTTCGGTCATATCAGTATTTATAAATATAATATTTAAAGACCACCGCCACTGCGCTCCACAGAGATCTGTTTCTTCAAAACATCTTTTTCGTGTTGTTCATGCTCCATTTCAGCCATCTTTGCAAACCTTGAGTATGCCACATGTCCAGACTTAATTGCGGACATCATCTACAAGAAACAAAGTTAATAATTTAAAATTACTATAAACTGTAAACACGTACATTTTTAAATATCTATATTAGACTTTTACATTCAAAACTTTCACACTGGAACCTTCCATATCGACCCAGTTTATAGTTTAATTTGAATGAAATTTTCAATCAATAATTTTAAACTGAGTAAAGAGATATATCACAATGCCACACAACGCCTGCAGAAATGGTAACGGTAACATATATGTCAAGATGAGAACATAATATTGGAAAATTAATATTCTCAGAAAATTACTCTACCAACACAGTTGAATAAGCTCATTAGCAGGCACTCGTGCAAAGAATTTTGTGACACCAAATTGAATTGATAAGACAGCAATTTTTAGTAGATTTTTTGCCATCATTTTTTTTACCATCAGATTTTTTATCATCATCAGAATTATTGTCATAAACATAAGTGTATTATTGTCTAATACAGAATAAATATTTCAATTTTCTCTTTTACCAATTATCTATACTTTGCAATATTCGATAATTTATACTTTGTTTTGGTCCATTCGAGATTGAATTATCAAGTAGAAATATTAACAGAATTTTGTATAATGATTATGCTAATAATAAAGCAAATTGAGATGTTTGGAAAGCATCAGTGAAGAATGAATAGCATTGAAAAAACTAATAAATATTACTATGTAATACAAAAACATATGGGGAAAACCACAAATAAATTATAACCTACAATTTACATAGGCAAGCCATAAAGAAAATGAATGGAACTTCGAAATCAAATCAAATAAAAATATTAAAAATTATAGCAAAAAACTGAAAACATTTACAAGCAAATACAAACTGAATAAAACAATTAAATGCATATTCTTTAAACAAATCAAAAAAATCTAACACTTGTTCAATTTATCTTGTATATTCAACAAGATTTATTCTATTACCAAATTACTAAATTTAAATCTTTATTTTAACCATTCTGTAAATAAATTTTCTTGTTTCAATTTTGATCCAGGGGACCTCTATTCACTCCATTAACCTTCAACTTTTACTGTCCTTCAGCACCAGCTGTCCAAGGTCACTTGTTACCTACTTCAACAATTCTGTTCTCTATGTAAGAGAATAAAATAAACTTCCTTGTGACAGCTTAAATTTCCCACCCGCTCTGTTTACATCTTGATGTAGGGCTTAAAAAAAAATACTACACACTCATTAGAGATATGCCAAGCTCCAATCATGAAACATTTCATAGTGATTCCAAAAACATGCTTTGAAAAAACATTTATTTCAGGTGATGAATTCGAAAAATGGAAATAATAATTTGATTTATGGACTGAAAAAATGTGGAAATCTTAAAACTTTAAGGTTAATAGAAAGATGTTCCCAAATCTCAACTCAACAGAAATTATTAAGTCACTGAATTATTATTTTCCTGTGGTTAATACAAAATCAATAATTACTGTTAACATATTTCTACAGCATTGTAAAAACATATTACTGAGGATAAATATATTCTTAGAATTTGCAAAATATCTGACACCCACAGATAAAAAACATTAATCACAATTAAAACTGAACTGAATTGACACAACTTCCATCACCATAGTAAAGTGTACAGTGTAAATCTGTAAACAAAAGCTACTGTGTCGCAGATGCAAAGTTTAAGGTTGATCTAAAATGACAATCATATGTTTGGTGTTGGTTCCGCAGAACAGCAGTGCTGCGATTTGCACGAGTCATGTGCACCTGGTGCATATAATAATTTCACTGTGCTGTTGTTCTACCACAGAACATTTCCAATATAAACACACAAGATCAAGTATACAATGTAACTTCTACACAAGACAAAATGACAGTTTATGTTCTTGCTTAGTCTTGTAAATATAGCAGACTGCTTACAGTGATATATTTAATTTTAATTTTTTTAGTAAGCAATCTAAATCTGGTATTATAATTGTATTTATTATAATATACATTTACTGGTTTTTATTTTATTTACTGACAGACTATTCACAACTACTTGTAAACAAATTTCTACTGAACATCACTTGCAATGATAAAATATAAATAATAATAATATATGTACAAAATTATAATCAAACCAGACAAAACAACTTGGAAACAAAACTCAACTTTCCATGCAATTATTTGCTGTAGTTCATGATGAACAAGGTATAAAATAAACACAAATGCTTTTCATGCCCATCCTGGTAAATTTCTTCAGCCTGACTAGTTCACTTGTTTCAACAAAAATTCTGCTTTTAATAACATCACATCAAACAATACAAAAAGATTTTTTAGGAGCACCAAAACCATTAACTTATAAAAAACATCCTGAAGAAAAATGACCAGTCTCAACGGATAGGTCTAGCAATGTTGCAGTGAAACAAGGGAAATATGATCATTGGGAGGCTGTACCCAGATTTCTAGAAATAACTAGAGTCCTTACGGAAGGCATGGTCTACTCCCCAAACCTGCCATAATATCCAAATTACCCCTCACACATCAAAAATGTACAAAAATTAATGACTTTATTAACAACTGATGGATAGAGAACTGGACATTACAGCTTATGATAATTAATAAAAAATGCAGTCCTTGCTATAACAGATTTTCGATATAACAAACTAGGTCTGACCATAAAAATGGAAATTCAAAATACAGAATGGTCCATACTTACGCTTACAAAATGAACATATGATAAAGCAATAACTAAAATATCGACCCCTTTTGAGTGAAGACCAGCATTGGGAACTATTATAAAACTGTTGACGTACTTAGCTTTTAAAGTTCAAGTATATAAAATTCTGGTTTAGTTCAAGAAATCAATCTAATAATATTACTTCATTTTTTCCAAATGAGAAGGTTATATAATAAAAAAAATGTGCATTGAAATAAAAAAGAAAATTTTAATTTTAAAATTATTTATATTGTTTTATGTAAAGTGTGTCAATGAAAATATTATCTTGATAAATTAATACTGCACTATTAAAATGACCATATTAATTAATTGCTAAGCACTAAATACACTGTCTGTTGTCATCATAGCTTTCTTATTTTAATTCCTCACTATACAAAATACAAAATGTAAACAAAATAAGGTATCCTGGAAAATATCTATGTTGATACTTTGATGAATTTATACATTTTCATAATTCATGAGTACAAAAAAAAATGGTTTTTACTTGGATATTTGAGCACATTACTAGAGACTAAACTAATTAACCAATTTTTATAAAATTAGGAATGTAGGTATTGTTCGCAAATCTAATGACCACTTTTTAGTTTAAAAAAAAGTTTTTGTATTACATCATTTCTAAATAAACTTAAAATTTGGATTTCCTTGAAACTGGTAGTAATGATTTTGATCAAATGTAGTTAATAAGTATCCAAACAAAATGCACACACAAATCACTTTATCCCGCTCAAAAAAAAAGTGTGGGAGCAAGCAAGAGGGAAAAATTGAAAAATCACAATTTCTAAAAATTTTTTAATCAGATGTTCTTTAAATTTTGGGCATACATAAAAATGTACAATTCAGATCAGTGTAGATATGTAAAAAAAATGGTTTTGGAGTAAATAAGAAAAAATTAAACCCTTTCCATTTCATATTCATTATTATTATTATTTTAAATTTAGATCCTACTCTCAAACCATAAATTTCTTTGATTTCAAATTTGTCTGATTATTATTCTTTAAATAAGATATGAATTAATTCAAAATTTGAGCAAAACCTAATTAGGATAAGTTTCCGTTTTTACTGTTAGTTGCTTCAGAGTTAATTTTTTGGGGGAAAATTTAATAAGCTAGGTTAATTTTTTTGTACCAATATTATCACTATTTCACATGGACCCATCTAAAAAAATATATACCGAAGATAAAAATAGTAGTAAATACTATCCAGCAGTATTATTCTAGAAGTATTTAGTAAAATATTTTAATATTATTGTTATGTTATTAAATATTATTATTAATAATCATTTAAAGCTAATTTATATTGCTTTTATTTATACAATTAATGTTAGGTTCCCAAGTAACATTTGACTTCCGTTATGTAAATTAATATTTTTTAAAATTTTTTTTACCTAAGATTAAAATGAAATCTTATAATAAATTTCCGCTTCCATCAATAAGTAGAAAAATATATTGCTAATTTAAAGCAAATCTATAGAAAGAAAGAGATGTTAATCTGTAGAGAAAGAACAAGAAGTTAAAAAAGAGCAAAAAGTGTAACATGAATTATATGCTGTAAATAAAGAGTAGAAATGCTGATAGATAAGAGATAAAAAAATGATTTTTGAAACGAAAATATACAAATTTATGACTGAAGGATCTTAAAAACTGACTGAACTAGTAAGTATATAGTAACATTTGATATTTCTATAGTTAACAAAAAAGTTATTATTAGATGACAACCATTTTCCCGATTAATTATAAAATTTATTATAACTATCATGTTAATAAAGTGGGAATAAACTAATGAATATTTAATCCCATAAAATTTATGTTTGATTTAAAAACCATTAATATTTTTTAGAAACAATAAATGCCAGTGTTAAAGGGTACTTTGGAATTACTGAAAGAATCATAAGAGAAAAGTAATAAGAAAAATCATTGCTGAAAAACTGATAAAGGTATAATAACTTGAAGAATTTTAAACAATATATTTTTTAAATAAATAAAAACTAAACTGTTTATCTGTATGTACACAAGTGCTTGCTAAACAATGTTATTTAATTATTTTGAAATCTGTGTCTTTAAATATGTATTTAAGACACACGTATTTAAGGCAGTCAAACATATTGATGTTTATAAATAAAAACACAGTTTTAACCCACTATAGAGATATATTACTCACTGCAAGTTTCGACCTTTAGAGGTAATTTGACAAGTAATATACCCCATATACTTTTAGCTTAGTATATCACTTTTCAAATGAACAGTAAAGGTCAAAACTGGTAGTGAGTAATAAAACTCAATAGTGGATTAAAACTGTTTTTGTTTATAAACATCAATTACATTATTTACATTTATATGATGAATGTTTAATAATTA
The DNA here is from genome assembly GCA_022606455.1 of Callitettix versicolor. NCBI lineage: Eukaryota > Metazoa > Arthropoda > Insecta > Hemiptera > Cercopidae > Callitettix > Callitettix versicolor. The sequence goes on from CM040189.1 coordinate 84,903,690, forward strand.
AACGACTTTAATAAGCCAATCATAAAAAATAATTAGTTATGTTATTCAATATATTAAAAAAATTCTAAATAGATGTATTGTAGATGTATGTCGAAATCTTCATCACATAACATTTTAAAAGAGTAAAAAGAAAAATCCACTTTGAAAAATATCTAAATTCAAGATAACATACTTTCATAGCACTATTAGTTTTTAATATGTTTATATAATATATTATGTAAAGTGGTTATAATAGATGTAAATGAGTTTTACATGATTTAAAACCCGGTTAATGTTAAGTCTTTATTTTTTCCCAATCACAGGATTGATGATTCACCATAACTGATGTGCAGTTGATAGATAATAAAAGATAAAGACCTCAAAGAAGTAAAAATCAAACTCTACAAGTGCTAAGGAAATAAATGTGATGCAAGGAAAAACATGCAGAGCCAAGCGAGGCAGTAAAGTTCACCTGTAAGTACTCATCCAACTCTACTTGACCGTTCATGTTTGTATCAATCTCACGCAAGATTTCATGAAGCTCCTCCCCAGACACATCGGTTTCCCCAAATTGCTGTAACAAGTAGCTTACACAGTCAGACTCTAAACTAAACATGAATTTCATTCAACATTATTACGAAGAAACTGTGTCAACTCTGATTACCTGAAATACAACAATTACACAATACATCTAGTTACCTAGTTACCTGAATATAATCCTCCAATCGCACCTCATTGTTGTACACCGTCATCACCTCATTTAAGAAGTACTTCATTTCATCCTCAGTCTGCGAAATTTTTAGTTCCTGTTTGTAACAATCCGATAAACCTTATTCCAAACAATTTGTTAACAAAACAAGAGATGAACAAGTTCAAAATTTTAAAATTAAGTTACAGCAGACTCTTTGTAATAATAATGTGGCAGAGGCTGGATAATCCAGAGACCAATAATAAACGAAGTCGCCAGTTATTATGACCACATTAGGGATTGCACATTTTGAACGAAATAAGCAGCGATCATAAGCAGATTGGGAAACATGATGCATAGTCCTTGGTGTGGTCTAGCATCACATTCTATGACCCCAATCTACAAAACATATATCTATAGCCTTTATTTATAAAACAAGTTAGATGTTATTCATGTTATTATTAATTACAATACATAATTTTTACATACATATTTCAGTTACTGTAGTTACAACTGACACCAATACATTGAAGAAATATTTGGTAACATTCAAGCTCCAACAGCTATGTCTACTTTTATTGATTCTACAGGTAGTACAAATATTATGGTAAAATATTAGGTAGGATGAAGTATTAGCTAAAATCAGAGGGTCAATTAAATTATGAGATTATTTTTACCAAACTAGATTTATTTTGAGTAATCATTTTTGAAATAGCAGAAACAAATACATTGGAATATATTATTATTTCTGTTAGTATAAGAGGCTTAATAAATTTACCATCAGTTATGATACGGAATAGAAATGCATTCAGCAGTAGGCAAGGATGAAATAAACAATAATTTGTTATAATGTAAATAAAATTAAATTCCCTATTTAATTTTAGGGCATTTAATGCAGTAGGCAGGGACGGATATTCCTGTTGTTTTAATGTTATATAAAATTAAATTCTGTGATGTAAGGATGAAATAGTCCTAGTGTTTAGGGACTTTGAAAATAAATATGTTACTGTCATTTCAGTTAGCACAGGTGGCTTAATAAATTGACTACCGATTGTACTAGTATTTAGATATTGCAGGATATACGAGGTTGATCAAATATAAACGAGACTGATTTTTTAAAAAATTTATTGCTTACTTACAAATTATTCTTGATACAACTTATTTTTCTACATAGTCTCCTGACATCAGCACGAGTAACACATTTTTCCCACCGGATTGGAAGTTTTTTAATTCCATCTTCGTAAAAAGTTCTCGGCTCCTCATTGAGCCATTGGAGCACGGCGGTCTCCACCGCAGAATCGCTCTTCAAACGCTGGCCTCCAAGCGCCTTTTGAGTGGCCCAAACAGGTGATAGTCGCAGGGTGATAAGTCTGGACTGTATGGGGATGTTCCATTGGTTCCCAGCCAATTTGATCGAGTTTAAGCCTCGTAGAGCGTCGCCGAATGTGGTCGGGCATTATCGTGAAGAAGAATGACGCTTTCGCCGGTTTAGATTTCCTTCCTACTTAAAAGACTGTTTTATGGCCTCTAAAACATCGCAATAATATTGTGCATTTATTGTGCGTCGTTGATGGAGGAAATCGACGTGAAAGGCGCCTTGATTGTCGAAAATACAGTGGCCATTACCTTCCCGGCCGACGATCGTGATTTGGCCTTCAGAGGCGCCTCTCTCCTCTTCCGCCACTCCATACTTGCCTGTTTCGACTCGGGAGTGTAATGGTGAACCCATGTTTCGTCACAGGTGACAATCCGGTTTAATAATGCCTCACCATCTCGCTCAAATTGGGTCAATAGTCGCTGGCAAATCTCCAAACGATTCCGCTTGTGAACGCCGGTCAAAATTGTGGAACCCACCTTGCAGATACTTTGCTGAGTTCCAGGTTTGATGTAACGATTTTTTGAACGCTACCATAGCTCAACTGGAGTTCATCTGCAATAAATCGCAGCGATATACGCCTGTCTTCGCCCAGGAGCTTCCGAACAGCATCAATGTTTTCGTCCGCGACGGAAGTGGTCGGGCGACGATCATGGCTGAGGTTTTCACTGCTTCCCGCCCTTCGCGAATTCCTTGTGCCAAGCAAAAACGCGAGCTCTTGACAGGGTCCTGTCCCCGTATTGAGCCGCCAATCTACGAAAGATTTCAGTCGGATTGACCCCTCCTGGCCAAAAACTTAATAATAATTCTCTGCTCCACGGAAACGCACTTCACTCTCACTCATTGTATAGTTTTATACTGAAGGGTCCGAACGGAAATGTTGCCCGCTCTACGCCCGTCCCAAACCCTCCCAGGCTACCTGAAACCCCACCCTTTAGAGTTCAATGTCCAACGGAAAAGTTTTTAGAAAGTCAGTCTCTCTGCTTATATTTGATCAACCTCTTGTAATTAATATTTAAAAAAAAGAAAACAATTTTTAAAAAAATGCAAACTGCAATAGAAAAAAAATTAATAATATTTCGTGTGACTACTTTTTTTCATTCTAACGGAAAAAAATGAAATAACAACATTACCTTCAATCCTCGACGTATATCATTAATAGATACGTATCCTTTGTTGTCCTTATCAATAATACCAAATCTTTTAATGTATAACTGGATTTCTTCTTTGGTTAGATTGATAGGAAGTTTATCACGAGATGCTCTGTTCACCATCATTCCCATTTCATTTTGCAGAAACTCTGTAGTTTTTTCAAATTGTTTCTGTTATCAAAAACAAAATTAAAATCAATTAATTTCTATTCAAATTCCTACTATCCCAAAGTTACATGTTTCAAAATATATAATTTTTTCAGAGTGTTATTTGGTGCGGTTTTTATTCTAATTTAGATTTCAATAATTTCATGTGTTTCATATTTTCAGATATATAACAATTCATTAATTACAAACAGTTAAATGTAAAATGAACTGTTAAAAAAACAATTCTGAAAGTGTTCTAAAGGTTGAGTTGTGGGTTTTTCCGGAAATTTTCTAAGTTGCTAAGTAAATAAGGTATTGCATTTACTAGACGATAAAAGTAAACAAAACTGGAAAATTTTCATCAACTCTGGATGTGATGCCCTTTTGAGTTTTCCCCTTCGATACAAAAAAAAAAAAAGTTAGTTACAGAAATATTGATGATTTATAAGTGTTTAATCATGTATAAAGCTGGTAAGTTAAAATAAAATAATTTAATAACTATTATGCATATATAATGTCTCAGTAATTAATTAAAATATACCATATAGGGCAAAATATTTGTTTAATATATTTTTAAAATGACGCTGACACATTTCATGAAAAAGCTGAATTACTATAAAAATGTGTTGAAAATAAAAACAAATGACCAACGTTTATGCATTCAAGAATTTGTGGAAAAATATCAAATATAATATGATTTTGCTTGCATTTTTTTCTACAAACGCTTTTCTAACTGTGGAAACATCAAGATTCCATGACGATGTTCTAATTTTCTGGGTCACTCAGAACTGAAGAGCATAGGGAAGGGAATTGCTGCTACTAAGTGAAGATTCTGTGTCTGTGTTCCTTTAATAGATCATGCTCAGTCAGAATTTGAAAGCATATTAAATGCTTATTGAATGAAGATTTTGTGAAACTGATACCAGCTTCGCAGTGCATTCTGTCAATCTATTTCTCTGTTTTTATTTTTCTGTTGTTAAACGCTTTCCAATTGTGTTCACATGAAACAGCTGATGGGGAAATATTCAAAATTCTGACTACAACCCTAGATAATTCTCTTGTACTGCGATAACCTTTCTACCAAGTTGTTGTAGCTATTTTACTGGCAGCTTTCTAAATAATATCTTTACTCCAGAGCTGCTATATCTGACATTACTGTAACTTCATTTATATTAGGATTGTTTTTAGCAACTTGATTATAGTTTCAACAGCTGCCGTTAAATAATCTTCTGACAAATTTTGTCCACATTAGTGTGGATCCAAAAGATTTGCAGCTAAATGCATTCAGTGAAAACAGAAGTGGTATTAGTTACTTAAAAATGATTTAACAAACTTCTCTTCTCCTTCAGTCAGGGTGTGAAAAAGGCAACTGCTTGATTATTTTCACTTCAATTTTTTAAAATATAACTAACTACTGAAATAGCTGGTGCATCACCTTCTAACTTCTGTATTTCTGCAGAAATGGGTAAAAGCCGAATATGTGAAGTCTGAACTTGCACCCAAAATATATCATTATCCAGTATCTGCTTTTGTATATTTGGAGGTAGTGACATTGTATCATCTACATTGTATGCACATTGTATGCAGTTCTTTGTACACAGAAAACTGTCACACCATCTAATTGCTAAACCCCATCTAGTTTCTGCTAGCAAAATAAGACAAACTTTCTTTCCCTTGTTTTACTTTCTGGATTGCCTTCAAGGTTTGATTGGTTATGTGGTGATTCTTAAACAATATGACAAGTAGTTACTCCAGTCTTATGTTCCACCAACTTCTGAAAAATGCACTGTATTCTTTTTGGACATTTTTTACATGTACATAAATATCTTTTCATCCTTGTGGCATTAACTACATATGTTTGATCACAATTTTCATTTACCAATAATTTTGTAACGTTTATGGACTTCAACAAAATATGTTCACACACTTATTTTTTTCTGGTTACCCATTATTACTGACAGAGAGCAGAATGACTTTTTTATCCCAATACAGTGCTGTTTGCATGAGCAAAATTCCCTTTATAACTGCAGCAATCAGTACAGTGATGCCATCTTCTGACCTCTACCTCATTATTTCTTTATAAAATAACAACAAAAATCAACATAAAACAACATAAATAACTCATTTTCTGTAAGAACTCTTATGAAATAGGATGAATTGACTTGTTATGAGTTGCAAATTAAACAATGTGGCAAAACTTAAGTAAAACAAAATCAAACTTAATTTTAATTAAGTGGATTACAAAGTTAGTTTTATAATTGGTAGTTTTTGTATAAATGATACAGAAATTGACTAATTAAAGAAAATATGGAAAGTTCAAATATGTCTATTAAAAATTTATAATAATAAATTGCCTCTTTGACATTTTAAATTTTCTGGAAAAACATAGTTGACAATTTTCTGGAAAATTTCCTCCCTATATCAATGTCTGAGAGTACCTTTTTTTCTGCCTCACTCCACTTAAGCTCCTCAGCCATTATGTCTATAACACCAGGCAGAGCTTCCTGAGCAGCTTGAACATTAAGGAAGGCAAGACGCAAACGACGGGCAACCATATCAATAGCAGTCATTGCATATTCTCGAACTCCATAACGAATCTAATAAACATAAAATATACTTAACAAGAAAAATAAATTATGTTAGTTGTTAATGAACTATACTGTTGTATAACTAATACTATTAACCCCTAAACATACTACAATTTATAGATTTTAACATTACATTACTATACAGAAAATATTTGGTTTTTAGAGATGAATTTTTCTTAAACTATCAAAATTATAAGAAAATTATTTAAGTGCTTGACTTTGACAGAATACTCAATATTTATAAAATATTTTATATTACTAAATGTATACAATATTTATGAACAGTTTGCATGTAAAACCAATACAACAAGATACACTGAATTACAACAATTACACAATAGCACTGAATATGAGCAGTATGCACTGATATACACTAAAGCCTGTTAGCACAAAGTATTAGGCATGAGATCACATAAAAGGCTATATGCAGACCATACCCTAGTGCTAAATATGAATGGCTGGTTTATAAATATTTTAAATACCTCCAAATAACGTTAGTTTCAAAACATACAGTTGGCATGCAATAACAAGAAAATAAAAACATGTTAATACAAAATTGTTTATTTGATTCATTACTTATTATAAAATGAGGCAAAATGTAAGTTTGCGTAATACTCCATCAATGATGTCTAAAGAGTAGAAGACACTTGCCCAATCTACACAAATGTGCAGCTATATGACTATCAAACAAATATAACTATAATCTGAAACTTCACAGAAACCGCTGTGTTCAAAAATAAGCTACTACATGATGACAATAAAACAATGTTGGCTAATAAAATGGTGAAAAGATTGTTTGTATGAGTTTCCTTTAAATGTAATCTTTTTTAAAATGTGATATAAACAATTTTAACTTAAGATTTCTTTGAAAATAAATGTATTTGTTCAAAACTGATGGTTTTCTTATTCAAAGGCAGACTTAGCTTTTAATTTTTACAAATACAGAAACTTTTACCGACCCAACTTATTTGAAGCATAGTATTACTTTATCGACAAAACAAGCTATAGTTAATATATTTTTTCACATGTTTTTCTGTACAAATATGTTTTACTAAGTCCTGTTGACCTTCATATAAGCTTGTAAAATCACACTGGCAAACACTGCATAAAGCAAATGTATTGCTTTTTCTTGAATTTAAAACTGATGGAAACTTCTCCACAAAGGAATTTTTAAAACACAATTTTTTCATATTGCAATATATTAAACAACACTATACATTATCAATCCTACAATAATTAAACTTTCTTTTTACATACAACTGACAAAACTTAATGAGACAAAATTGACTGAACTTTGACTGCCTTTGCTATAGCTCTGACAAGTGATCTGTGAATTTAAATAATCACTTATTTCGAATATCAAAATAGTCGAAATTTTCCAAGTACTGAGTTTATCCACTTCTACCATATACAGTTACTGAATTGGAAGCAAAGTTATTCAAAACAAATATTCTATATGAATGATAAGGTAGCTTACTTTTTAAATTATTAAAGTTGTTTTAATTTTGTTACTGGAACAGTTAAAAGCATACTATAATTATGTTTTGTCAAAGACAATTACAAACAATAAACAGTACTTTATTATGTTTGGACTGTACAGTACAGATATTATGTTTGGTTGATTATGCATATGCATAATCAGAATAATATTCAGATTCAGATCCCATATATTGATTTGGTGATGTCTGTATCAGTGAGTACAGAATGTAGTCCATATACACAAAACAATTCTGTGCAGCTGATTTCAATTTCGAATTATTATTCTGAATATATAAGTAATTTGATTATGACCATTCCAATTCTGAGTATCTTTATCATTCAAATATCAACCAACATCACTAGCTCAGGCAGTTGAAACAGACTGCAATACCATCTCCATTTACTAATAGACAAGATAGCAAACTAATCAAAATATTTTTCTCACTGATGTTTACTGTTGAAGCTAAAATTGTATTAAAATACAAAGAAACTGATTGCAAATAAATAACACTGGAGATTGTATTCGAAATATGGAGTATCCTTCCAAAATATGGAGACCAAGTCTTGACATGTTCTCACTGGGTTATGAAAATGCTGATGACGCCCATAAAACAAAAATGAGTTTAGCACTCAGGTTTTTCTCATAGTGCATGACAATGAAGGTGACAATATTTTTGGTCAAATTATGACAGGGAATAAGAAGACTATAGTGTCCCACATAATTCCTGATTCAAAACTATAGTTGATAGAACAATAATACACACAACCCAAAAAAGTTCAAGAAAATTAAGTATGTTCTTGGATAAGAAAAGAACTTTCTGATTTTTTTTTTAAGCAATTAAACAATAAATGCTGAATGATATTGTGCTATTATCAGAAAACTTTGTTGTTTAATCCAGAATAAGAGGTGAGGGATGTTCAGTTGCACAGTCATGTTTAACAATGACTAATATCATTAAAACTGTTGTTCAGCATTTATTATCTTAAATGGGAGCATCATTTTTCGAGGATGGTATTAACAAACTAGTTACAAGATATGAAAAATACCTTGAAATTGGTTAAAATTATATAGAAAAGTAAATTAAAGTGGTATATTTTTTGTAAAAAAAATACTTTTTTAAATTTTATGTTCATTTTGTATTACAAAATTGTACTTAATTTCTGGATGTGCCTCATATATCAGTTCTACGACATTATTTTTCAGCAATTTGCAGAATTTGCATTATTTGTAAAATAGATATATTATCAGACAGATTTGTGTAAATGTACTTACCTCTGCATCAATGTACGGGAACTCAGGATGGATCTTCTTACCGATGATAGGCCAACGTTTACCAGTTAGAGAGGCAAGTTTGGCTACAGCAAAGGCACGGTCACCATAGGAATCCGACAAGTGTTGTGCTACCTCGCACTCGAGACCAAAGTCCTGTACCAGTCTAATGTACATTGTAGGTGTCCACCCATGAGCACCTTCAATAAGTAGTCCATCTGTCTGACACTCCTTTTCTGGCTTTAGGTTACACGCTAAAATCAAAGCCAAAACTGTACTCTGTACCCTTTCATATTATGTATTCATATTATATTCATATTCATATTATGTAATAAAATATTAAATAAAATTTCTCAGATGTATTTTTATCCTTGAAAATATGGAGTTTTTTGTGCATCCTGCAGATGTGTTATCAAGAAGGTTGAACAAAATCTGTTTTTTTAGAGTTTAATTTAGTTTATTTGTTTCATTTGTTTTATTTAGGAACTTTATTTACATACTATCTGTACGTATAGCAGACCCCAATTATCCGTAGGGTTTCAAAAAATATTTCTTTTTTTAATAAATATTTTTTTGCATAAATTGTCAGAACAAATTATTGAAAATGCTATTTTTTATAAATATAGCAAGAAGCGTATTTATTGCAACTAATTATTTCATGCAGGCCTAATACTGTACTTTACAATACATATTAACTGTAGTTCTAACATTCAAGTATATACAGGATTTTAAACAATGAAAATATACAAAGAAGAAAGTCAAGATACAGAGGAGGAACCTACGTTGCACAAATGAAAATGACTCTTAAAGCTATAGAGAATTATGTTGACAGACTGCTTGGAAGAAAGTAAAGTACGTTTTAGTATTAAAAAAGAGATTTGTTAGGAAAAAAAGGAATACATGTCATTTGATTACTTTGTAAAAAAATAAACGGTAGCTTAATTTACAAAATTTCAAAAAAATACTTCATAATTACTGTATGCAAATTGACAGTACAATATTCATGTAACATTTTTAATTTGCTTACTTTGTTCCCTAAACTTTATACACATAGTACAGTACTGTATGTAACTTTAAATTGTTACAGTTTTATTAATTTGTTCAGACTGTAGTTTATTCAAAATACAAAATGAACTCACTTTGAACATAAGTTAAATGATTGCAGACTCTTTTACGTAGAACCTGCAACAGCCCGAGACCAAAGTTGGCAGCCAAAGGCCTCAGTGGGGACAACCTCCTAGTACATAAACTAAAATTATAGTAGAAGAAAGGACCATTATTTTTCATAATAACCTTTTCATACAAAAAATGTATTTTCAGTAATTTCTGGTTGTTACTATAAAGGCTACAGTAAACAAAACAACTGTTTTATTATTATCACTACTGATTACAAATACGTTACAATGTAGTTACTATTTATTTCTGTTAGTGTGCCATCTGAAACAATTTGGCCGGCTTTTAATTGGGCTGGCTAACAACACTGAACAATTGCCAAAATATTTGAGTCAAAAGCTATTTCAATTGACTTGATCTTATTTTTATACTGACTTTCCTTTCTCACTACATAAAGTATTATAGACATTATGATTGTAAACAAAAATCTTGAGATTATAAAAGCTATATACGTTTTCAGTTTCTCTGAGTCCAACAAAGTGGTTTTCACGTAAATGTTTACCTGTCTTGAGTGTCTGTACGAATCACTGGAGACTAAACAAATTAAAATATTTTGGTGAAATTAACCATGTAAGTGTAGTTTGTACTTTGGTCTATATAAATTATGCACACACGTGTACGTATATAACATATGTCTTGGGACCAATTACAACTTCACAAAAAAAATTAGCTTTATTTACACACAAATATTTTTCAAAATAAACAAAAATTAGATTTTATCAAATTCCTCTTAAGAATTTTGATCAAACTTAGTCTGTAGTTACCTACACAAAACACACGAAATCACTAGTTCTCCAAAAATTCCAGTTTAGGAACACTAAAAAAAACATTTTAATAACCTTGTTTTTCAATCAACAGATTTTGTTCAAATTTTATTATGAATAATTTCAATCTTTTTATCTTATTATAATAAAGATTATAAAACATTTTTAGTAAAACGAATCAAAAAATAAACTCTGATGCCCGCAAGTTTTTTTTTTATTTTATTTTAGAATTGTAAATTTATTGTATTTTAAATTTGGAACAGACATTAACATCAAAATCTAGTAAACCAATTCTGAGACTGTCTTATTCACTTAGCTTCCTTTATATAAATATACCTTTAATTGCAGCATCCAGTGTGTGCTCAGCCATTGCTCTGTAAGTTGTCCACTTGCCTCCTGCAATGGTTACAAGTTTAGAATCAGATACATGGACGATGTGATTCCTAGCTAATGACTGTGTGTCGCCTTTGTTTGGATCTTGTACTAACGGCCTGATGCCACTCCATGCTGAAAGTACATCTCCTCTTCTCACTGAAAGAATCAGACAAATGTTTGTATTACATTAACATTACAATACATATACAGACAGCTAAAAATGGCCACCATTATGGTCTTAAAAATATAAAAGACTGGTTATGTCATTCGGGTTAAATTAAGTAATCTTCTAATTATACATGAAGTGAAAGAAATAATGATTTTGAGTTTGTGTTTTAACCTCAATTTCACCCCTAGGAGGTGATTTTCAAATTGATGATAATGTATATTTTATGTTATATTCTTTACCACACATTTTTAAGTCTTTAGACTATTTTGGAACATGAAGTTTAATGAACAAAAATGTTAGAATTATGTGTTTTATCAGGAAATCTAAAAAAATATTGTTTCTACAGAATAATCACTATAGAAAAATGTTTTTAATTTTTTAAGTTGGAATCAGCTTAATTTGAGTTTGACTGTACATTGGAAGGAATTGAAAATGGCAGTACAAAAATTTCGTTAACCCACCTTCAACATCAGGGTTAAGGTAATTTTTCACTTCCTGAAGAATAAACATAATTTCATCTTCAGTCGGCTTAGGATTATGTGTAATCTCACAAGGAAGATCTGTAGTTCCAGCTATTGTTTGTTTCTGCCAAGGCAGGAAGAAAATTACTCGTCCATCCGATGTTGCAGGATCTAACAGGCCCATCTGATCAGGGCTGTAAAATAAATTTTTTTGTAATTTAAGAAAGATCAAAAGTATTAAGGTTAACATAGATTAAATCACCTTATATCGTCTTTAATACAAGCACTATATAGTTCTCTTGATTACTAGTTCCGACAGTATATTTCCATCTTCAGACCTTAGACATTCTGCTGTTAACAGATCAGTTATGCACACCATGTGATTTTACCACATGGTAGTATTTACACAGAATTGATGTTTTAATAGCAGAATGTCCCAGACCTGAATATCATGGCTGTTAAAACAGGTAATCAAGAAGATCACATACATACTGTATTGATGATAACAAGGTAATTTAACCTAAGCTAACTTTAAAAACTTATATTAACAACATAATATGCTCAAAATAGAACAGTATTTAAACTAAACATTGATTATCTGACTTACTAAATATTAACTTAATGATACTACTAATTACTAAGATTCTGTGATATAGTCAGTCATATTGAATCTATTCCGTAAAAGACAAATATTAATTAATGATACTGATTATTCCGCTATTTGTTGAGATAAAATTATTATATTTATTATCTCACTTTTAAGGTCTTGTATGTCAGAATGTAATACGCTTTTAAATTTTGTATATTTTTTTCTCTTAAAGATATAAAAAAGATCTTTAAAAGCGAAAAATAGAAACAAAATATTAAAGCGGTCCCACAAGTCAGATATCAAACATAATTTTACTTTTAAAAATCTGTATCTTCTTAAAAATCTGTAATAGTCTTACAGGGAATAGGTTCAATATAGCTGACAGTTCACAAAGCCTTAACAGGTATGTGTGTGTGTGTGTGTGTGTGTGTGTGTGCGCACGCGCTTCTGTGTGTGCTTGCGTGTATGTTTTGTACAACTTGAACATTAAATCATCAATCACTACAACAACCACTTTGTAATAATACAATTTCAGACACTTTAGATGGTACAGACAAGTTACCATTACACATATATAAAATTTAAGGATATTTATTAAGCTAAACATAAAATTTACCTAACACTTATTACAGAATGGATCTAGGATTTAAGCTTACTTTTTGGAACACTTTTAAAATGTTACCTTGAAAAAAATAGAATTTGTTAGTTTGTTGTTTTATATTCACTCCTTTAAAAAATTATACAAAATGTATTCCTGTTCATGTTAAAAGCATAAGTGTAGTGTTGTGAGTGTAAGTGTTTGTTAGACTCGGGTTCCGCGAAGGTCGTCTTAATCCTCTCAATAGATGCAACTAGACTGCACCCCCTGCAGGTTCATCAAGATACCAATTATTGTAAGAATTATGTTACGTTACAAGAAATAACACCCAGCTAAATATTTAACCTAACATACCTGTAATATCCAGGTAAAACAATATGTACTCCAGAACTAGGACAGCAAATCTCTTGAACTTTGGGGTTATCCATCTTACGAATAGAGTCAGTAAAAGGTCCTGTTGCATTAATAATGCACTTTGCCTTCACATCCCATTCTTTCCCGGTCATCTCATCCCTTAGTCTGGCTCCACATAGGATACCTTGGGCATCTTTCTTTAAGGACAAACACTTTACATGATTGGCTACAGTGGCTCCATGCCTTGTTGCAGTTAAAGCAATAGCTAGACACATTCGGGCGTCATCTTGCTGTCCTGGTACAGAAATAGAACATCATAAACAATTTGTTTTGTTTATCATCATCAAAACATATATCATATTGTCAAAAATATATCATCAGGGAAATATTTTTGTCAATGTTCCTGCAGAGGAATTGAAATAACAATTAATTTTTATTTGCTTTTAACTTTGGCATTTGACTTGTATTTTACTGAAATTAAGGATACTTCCATTTTCAAGCTTACAATGAAAGTCAATTTGGAAGATATATTTGCTTCATTCCTGTTTATATAGCTTCAAAAATATAACTTACATTTTTACAAGAATGGATTTCTCTAAACTTCTCTATATAAAGCTTAAAAATATTGCAAATAAATGAAATATATTTGATATTCTGATTTTAAAACATGATTCTAGCAGATCAGCTACCTTATAAGAACTATGCCTAGATTTCTAGCCAGTAATAACTTCTCGACAGATTATCTAAATCATAATGTATATTATCTACATGATAAAATGGCCAGCATAGAGATACTGTATTTGTTTTACTGAATTTGTGCCAACTTCTTAAATTAACAATAGTTTGGTAAATGTATGACTAGAATATACAGAATATAATATGTGTTTCCAATCAAATTCGGAACAGTCTAATGAAACGTTCAGTTATGATTAAATACTTTACTTCACTTACTTAAAATACACATTCTTATAGAAAACAATAATAATTAAAAAAACGAATTAACAATTTAATTTAATAATTATTTTTCTTACCATCATAATATACAAGTGCTCCACACAATTTATTTCCTTTCAACATTGGAAACAACTCGAGAGCCAAATCTTTGCTCAAGTAGTATGAGCTCTTGACAGTTTTCGACCCTGCTACAATGTCATACGCCTTAATACCAACCCAATAGTAAGGCACTTGCCACCATCTTTTAAAACAAAGAATATTTAAGATTAAAATAAGTGTAGTGATTAGTTAAATTGTATACGAATAGTTATATTTAAATGACATTTATGATAAAGTGTATGAAAAAACCTTAAATTTATTTTATACATTACTCAAAAACCACATTTAATGAATTCAATGGCAATTAAAACTGTTTATTGAAAGATGTACTTGCTTCTGTGGCATAAGTACTAAATATGGGATATGTATGGCATTTGTTTTCCAGACTACACATTTAACTCATTAAGAAGACAAACTTGATAAGGATGTACAAACTTCCTATATTTATATTACCACTGTACATGTATTTTAGTATAAACTTCTGGAAAAAAATCAATACTAAACACCCAAAGTGTTTATATTGGTGTTACCAAATTTCTTACTTTCTAAATTTCTTACTAAGACTTACCAGCAAAGTCTTACTAAATGTCAATATACAGGATTGACTAGATACAGTCTTATAAGAATATTTGAATGATTTTATTTTAAAAACAGAAGTCATTTCCAAACAACATGCAAAGTGTAAAAGTGCCTGATAGTAAGGTTCTATTTTAAAGACAATCCTTGGGAATACTTTACAAGGATTTAATTCACATGGCTTTGAATATTCTATTGTAGGAAAGGGTGATCCAAATCAGTTAAGGAGCTAAAGTCAGGCATAATATACGTCAGGCTAAAGAAATAATAATATACGTTAGGGTTATTTATTTTTGGTCCCTTATTTTGCTAAGCAGACAAGCTGTGCAACTCAGTATTGAAAATCATTCTTTTTATTTGAACAGTTAATTATTATTTATTCTTCTTCTAATTAATTTGTAGACAATTTTGTAGCTTATAAATGTACTAGTTTAAATATGGGTAATCTTGCCACCCAATCCTGCACATAACCAGTAGTTAACTGCACTAAGACCAGTTATAATATAAAACCAAAATATGCTAATGGATACAACTTACTGATAAACAGGAAGCATAATTGGAAGGGGGCGGGTTAGATGCGGTGCTGAGTTTAACATATTGGATCGTTCATGTAAAGCCTCTTTCACCATGTTGTATTGCTCGACATCAAGGTTCATAATGGCTTTTTGTAAGTAACGTACACCACCATGAATAAGTTTTGTACTGCGACTGCTTGTGCCAGAAGCAAAATCATCTGCTTCTACTAGAGCTGTTGATAAACCTGTAAACAAGTATAAAATATTAAATAATTATATAAAATCAAACAATAAACAAATTCAAATTTACAAAGGAACTTTGTATCTCCCATCATTTGGCATTTGTCTATCTCTTGGGGAAAAAAATAACAATGAAAAAACAGGATTTTTTTTAAATATTGGCACTGGAAATAACAAAGTGTTATAGACTGAAGATAATGCAAATATTTAAAAGGTGGAAAATCAGTGATTTAGCACAAAAACACTGATTGGCCTTCTTATATCTGTCAATGATGGATGGGAAAAGATTAACTCTGAAGAGGTTTAAACAAAATGGTGATACAGATGGTGAAAAGGAATATCTCATCAGAAGGTATCACCCAAGGAGCAATCTGACAAAGGCAGAATTTTAGGAGTTTTAGGAAATGCAGAAGAGTTCCTAGAGGTAATCAAAAAATAAAGTGTAAAGTCAGCAGAAAAATAAAGTAGATATTTGGTGGAAAATAAAACAAAAAATAAAGTGGAAGTAGTCTGATGAGTGGAAGAAACACATGCTCCAGTGGTAAGAAAGGAAACGAATGAGAGCTTAAAATTAACTGAGGAAAACAGTCCATAGGTGAACAAATTTGGAAAAAGAAAAATCAGTTGTAAAACAACTTTAATAATTTAACTTTAAAAAACTAACAGATAAATAAAACACTGAAATCTTTATGTACTTTATGAACACTGTTTTATGCAATTCCTCCTTAAATTAACTTTTGACAAATACATAGTACAATTGTTTTTTTAGAGCTGTCAACAAAGTAATTTTATCAAAGGCTAGATAAAACTACAGACCCTAATTGTATAATTATTATAGAGCTAGTTTATGGCTTTAGAAACACAATTATTTTTAATGAACATAATCTTTACGGAATAAATGTCTTGAACAATTAACAACTGTTATTTAAAACTGTCCAAAGCTCTGCAAGGTAGAATATTTTATACAATCTACTACTGCTTACAAAAATCATTTATAAATAAATCAAAACATTTAATACAGAGCTTAATTTTTTAAACGCTATAAGCTTTTTTTGACCAAAATCTATCTAGACTACATATTATGAGGCTTTTGATAGATTGTACATTTACATTATGATAGCAATTATTCTACTTGTAAATGTACAAACTATTGATACGATAGGTTCCTATTTCTGTACAGATGTTTTATATATAAGAAATTAATAATAATCACAGCACATAGCTGTCTCACTGACGTGATAGAAGCGAATTCCCACAAAACAACATCAAAATACTTATTTTATTTTACACTTTTTTTAAAATCTGATTTCACTATCATAATCAACAAATTAAATCATTACAAATTAGCACAAAGCAAAAATTCAAGTCAAATCTGCATTAATTAGCATTTAAATTTTTTTAATTAATTCAAGTTATGATAAATATCCTGAACATCTACAGATTAATTTTCACATTTTCAATTAAATTTAGGCAAATTACAACAATGATTGTGATGAGGAAATCTGATTTGCTGTGATGAGGAAATCTGATTTACTGTGATGAGGAAATTTTATTTTCAAAAAAATGTAAGATAAACAAGATACAATTTTTTTTTAGATTTACAATACATTTTAAACTACTGAACAGATTTTGCTGAGCACCAAAGATTTGTTTTTCATGGCACATTTGTGCAAATTTGGTATATATATATATATATATATATATATATATATATATATATATATATATATATATATATATATATAAAAAACAACCTCTCAAAAATTAATTTAGAAGTCATGAATAGCAATCATTTCAAAGTCCTAGGTTTTATTATGATGACTGTTTCTTCAATAGCTCATTTTCCCATAGATATTTGGTAAAAATATTTTGAATTAAATATAGAATCATTTTTTTAACTTTTTTAACAAGGGATGGAGCGTGGTTTTCTGCACAGATCCTATTATACCCTTTTTTTACAGATTTGGTAAACATGCAAGTATTTTCTTATTCTTACCTCTAGTAACAGCATCCAAAGCACATCCAGCTCCTGTTGCTCCACCACCAATAATCAAGACGTCAAAAACTTGATCTTTTTGTAGTGATTTAATCTGTTCATCTCTAGGAGGAAGTGGTCGTTTCGCTCGCAACTTTTTCATAGGTTCTGCAGCAACAACTTGGTTTGCCTGCAATCGTAAGAGTTTACTAAGATTTGTCAACCACTTAGCCATTTATTTTTTTATCAAAAGCTTTGTTCTGCACTAAGCTTATCAACTGTAGTTAATTTTTTAGGTTTCCTAAATCTAATAGGAAAATTATTATTTAACTATGTTCAAATTTGTTAGAACCGAATAGTTTATTAATTTAGAAATTATTTTTAGTCATAAAATATTGTTTATTGAGGAAATAATTAATTTAACTAATAACACACTAAAATTTTGATTTATTTTCACAAGTCTGATGTAGGCCTAGATAGGCTACTTTGGAATTCTAAAAATAAACATTAACATATGATTTTCTTTAATAAGTAAAAAAAAATGTTTTATTTAAAGGTACCTATATACACCTACATTACTTTAGACACTAAATATGTGTCTATAGTATTTATATAGAAAGGTTTATATCACCAAATATTAAATACCTTCATTAATTATTTTATTAAAAATATGTTACTCTTTGCATAATTAACACACATTTTATAGATTTTATAATTAACAAAATAAAATATATAGTTAAGCTATATATATATATATATATATATATATATATATATATATATATATATATATATATACAGTTCTTTTTTATAATTAACAAAATAAAATATATAGTTAAGCTATGTTATCACTTTTTACAATTTTATTTTTCTATCACATCTGTTCAGGTAGTCTTTATTAATTACAATATAAATACCACTGTTGTAACAATTAAGGGATGGAGTTAATGATTCCAAGAAATTGCCCCTTCAGTGTGCAATGACCCTTCATTAACAATGTATCTTATTAAATTTAATAAGCTACAGCTACTGAAAATGAAATAACACAAATTATTTTCAATTTTAAATAAGGTAATTTATAAAAAATAATATTATCAATATTGTATTACATTTAGTTTTATGTAGTTTTCTTTCTTTTCCAAATATAAAAACCATTCAATCATAAAATTATTATTATTTTATAAGTTTCTATTCAATTAGTGCAAGTTTTATTTTAGTAGAAAATCTATAACAGCAATACTTTAATCTATGTTTCATACTGATAACAGAACTTCTTTCTAATCAGAACTGTTCCTTGTCAATACTAATTCAATTGAGGTTAATTTTTTCATTGTTTACTATAAATAATTTCAACTGAGGTTATGTTTATTTCCATTGTTTATGATGAATATAAATAATAACAAATTATCATTACTATCCCAATTGTATTTTTAATTGTAAATATTGAAATAATATATATGTGTTGGACTACAAAGAATACACAAAAAACTGAAGTGATTATTGTAATTAGTTGGGTTTAATTAACATGGGTAAATAAGAACATGTTTGATATCATACTGTGTTTAAGTTTAGGCAGTGTTACAAGTTGTTAGAAGTCAACAATGGAAACTGGGAGGGGGTAGCGCTGTACCCATCAGAGGACGGAGCTCCTAGTATTTAAAATATTTGAATAATTATAGCATCCAAAATAATGTGTGGGTTTAAATGTATAAATAAGAAACAAAACCACAAATTGTCTTACAGTAGGCCTATTCACCGCAGCACTACTTATTAAAAATAAATCTGCAAAATGCTGTACAAAATTTTGATGTAGACAGTGGCCAGGGTGCATTACGAATATCTTATTTTACCTGTGGTAAAGATTTGCATTTGAACAGTTTGTATAGATATTTAAAGATTTATAATCTACAGATCATAAATATAGTTTCACCTACTGTGCATTCCTCCTTCTACCATAATGTACAATAGCAACTAAATCTATGCTGCTAGATAAATAGATCTATCATTAAACGTTTGGTTATATCAAACTTAATTTAAAATATTTACACTTGAATTTTTACGTTTTTATCTTTTTAGTACCATTAGCCATCATAATCTATCATAATTTGTCATTAGATAGACAAATTAGTCATTATATTTGTGACTAAGTTTAGTCATTAGTTTATCATTAGCCATCATAGTCTTAAAAACACGTTGTAAATCAATATACACCTTTTATAATTAATTTCATGGGAGAGCTATAGCTCAGGCTGTTTGGTAACCAAATCGTAATTTAAAAACATTCAAATATAAGGGTTTTCACCGCCACTCTAATGGATCAAGAGCAACCACCCAGATTAGTTCAATGGCAACCCAATAGCCGGACATGTCCTGGCACTGCTAAAGATGAAACCATTCAGCATAGGTGCATCATCAAATGGAACCTTTTCCGCCCAAACAAGCTAGCATCACTCCTTTCTCAGGCATACTGAAAACAATAAGCTTTCACAGTATTGCTCATGTGCACCAACCAAGGCCACGTTTCAGACATCGTCTATTGTGTCTATTTTCTTTCCTAATTGCTCTCCCACAGCTGGACATTAGGAAACTCCAAAAGTCTCTTGCACTTTAGTGCACAATACACCTCCCGCCATTCTAGTTCTTGAGCCAAACATTTCTCAGAGAACCATGATTGATACTCTGGCAATTAAGTCAAGTAACCTTTCTCATTTTTTATTGCCATACGTACAAGAGGCATCAGAATTACTAAAAATCCTGTTGAGGTCTAGTGAAGCAATAATGGTGATTGTTGACACTCAAACAACTAAGTGCTAAGTGTGAACAATCAAAATCTAATTAAGTGAACATTAGTGGCAATACACCTTGCATATCAATATATGTGCCACACTAACTGTACAGTTACGTGTTAACACAGCAAACATGGTTAGCTATCCACAACATTTCTGTGGACACTGGATCTTGTGATTAAGGTATGTTTACTCACATTTAAGATTTTGATTGTACTTTCTTTTACTTATTCCGTTTATCTTTAAAAAGCTTAACTATTAACAGAATTTAAACATTCACTCTGAATTAAAATAAACATCTTTACTTAACATTTTTTGGTTCAAATCGGATTTCTCATTCATCTTTATTTAACACAGGCAGTTCACTAGTACTCTGACCTAGTTTCATGCTCAATTCTAGTTACTATCATTAGGTTTTTCCATATGCTACATCGATACTCATTCTTCACTAATCTACATGACATAAAGTACAGGCGTTAATGTAATATTTATAAACACATTTGAACTGGGATGTTACATCGACAGGTGCAGCATTATTTTTTCCTTGCAGTTCAGCCAAACACTTATCTTCAACCCTCATTTCTGACACTAAATACTGTGCTTCTTTTTTATAGATTAAAAAAAAAAATTCTTATGTATAACCGTAAAACTAAAAAGTCCAAGTGGAATTGGTATAGCTGGCTAGCAAATAAAGTTACCAACTGATAAATGCTATCATAATTATTACTGCTGACTGACATAACTCAGCTGTCAGCAATCTGCTAAAGTGCACAGTTATATGTCAGATATGCCATTTATTTCTATTTTTTTTTTTTTTTGTCCTTTCAAGAACATTATAATCAAATTTAATTGATAATTAATGTATTTTGTCTGTTTTCATTTTTCAGCATATTTTCCTTAAAAATCTTTATTGACTTTAGGATCAATGTTTGTTGCACAATTGTTTTTGAAATTAAATTTCAACTGAATTCAAACTGAATTTAAATTGACATAGAATGTGAATTGAAATTCTGTAATTTGAAAATAGTATGCCTATATTGTAACTGGAATTCTATATATTTATATAATACAAGTATTGAGTAATTTGTTTAAATAAAGGAAATAAAATTATTAAAAAACAACAAAGTATAATTATTGAGTAATTCGTTCAAACAAAGACAAAAGCTATTAACATTTCTATAATTGGTATGAACATTTTTGTTTATATTTTACAAGCAATATTAGTGAAGTCCAATTAGTTTGTGATTAATCATTAGCAAATGTTGATCTTTATTTAAACTTTATGATATATAATCTAGAAATATTGTCACTAATTAAATAATTGTTATATTTATTTCAAAAGATTATTATTTTACGTTAATCTTTTTATATATTTACTTTTATTGGGTTAATAAATTAATATCAATATTGTAATGATATTTAACCTATAAGAGCTAACCTATTATACTGATGATAGGATTGTAAATAGTTATTCAATTATTTTGTTTGAAGTTGTAAAATAATAATTGTATAGATTAATACAATTCGAATTTTTTTAAAAAAGGGCTTAAAGTGTTTTGAAATATGAACGAATTATAGTAGATAAAATTATAATAGCCTAGTTTAGTTATGATATCTTAAAATTATGATGATAACGACTGCCATGTCAATAGTTAGTGAATGGAATTGTCAACTTACATGCTTTAAGCATAGGCCATAGATATACCAATAAAATTGAGATTTATAAAAGTAAGTAAATATTACATAAAATAATGATGGAATTGAAGATTTAAAACAATAAAATTATTCTGATAAACTAAATAGTATTTATAAATTTTGGTAATAACAAATAAGATCTATAAATACAATTTCAACACCAAGGAATGTAAAGAATAATGAAATGCAAAAGGCTAATGAGTGTTCGGCCAGTGATTATGTCAAAGTCAAAAATAGGCCAAGTATTATTTTAATAATTTAGTTCAGTTTTTTAAATGGTCGACAGAATGTGTAAAAAGAAAATGAAATGGATTAACTTGCATTAATTAAACTCAATGTATAGTATGAATTAAAAGAAAATTCTTTGAAATAAAATGAAGAACAGTTGAAATAATACAGAAATTAAATATTGTTTTTTTATTCATTAAAGTCTATTAATATAATATATACAAATGAGTAACAGTTTTGTTACTCCATGTAACAGATAAATGCTCTTATAAAATATTTATTTCTGCTACCATGTGGTAGCAAAAATACACAATAATTTTACTAACTAAATTTAAAAGCTTTTTTTAAGAATTAATAAATAAATTATCTTTTTTTCACTGTAGTTATTTTAGTCCACTGCACTGGAAAGACTAGTTGTTGTTGCCTACATGGCTATCTGAGATCAAAATTGGCTATCTGAGCCTACAAGTATCCCAGTACAGTAACATTATAATCTTTGAGCTTATTGTCTAGTCCCTGGCATATGAGAATGTGATTTTTTATCGTTCTTGACATGGTCGAATAATACCTATATACTCACAGATACAGAGCAAAGCATTTATGTTTAAGTATTAAGGCAGACACAGCACCACAGACTGTCTTCTAGGCTTACATTTGCTCTCCAAGTCCAGATCTATGTTTTCTCAGATCTTGCTACTATTTTTTTCTATTAGTTTTTGATTATAATGATGGCTTTCAATATATGTCTCATTTTACAAGTTTTCACTTTTTATGATTTAAAAATTTTGTTTCGAAATATTGTAAAAAAATTACTAAGTAAAAATTTATGATTGGCAATCAGACATGACGATATAAAAAGTTTTTGACTTTAGTAAAAGCAACAAATTTATTATAAATTATTATAATTTATAACAAAATTATTATAATTTCTTCCAGAAATATAATCTCAGGAACAATATACGAATAGAGATAATTCTAAACCAAGTTGTCAAAATTCCTTTATTATATTATTATTATTCCAAGGTAATTGGGGCCAAGACTACCTCAGTAAAAGAATAACTCAGGTAATACAGTTTGTTTGTAAATGACAAAAAAAAGAAAAAGAAATTTAATGTTAAAACAGCTTATACACCAACAACTAAATAAAACTTAGTAAGAAACTTGAATAAAAATAAAAATCTGTACAGTATTTTACCTTAAATCAAAATTATTTTCTGGAAAAGTCTTGGATCATTTTCTGGACTAATTTCTTGCCTCTCCTGGATGTGACGATATTGTGTCAATGCTATAAAAACAGCAGGTAGTGCATTAAGGATTCCTCTTGCTGTTCAATACAGACAAAAGCTGATTCAATTGCTTTTAAGCTACCAGAATGAGATATTTTCTGAATTATATCGTCACCATTGTCCTCTTCGCCATGGGGGTTGTTTACCATATCGGCAATTCCATTCACAGTAAGCTCTATTTGCACATCTTGATTATACCAATCATGAATGACTGCATTGTCAATTAAAAGCTCAACAGGAAATGCATAAATTAGTTCAACTAGTTCATTGATAACAGTGTCTGTCCTGTTTTGGCACATTTTTTTAGTTTTTTCGATGCCAAACAATTTCTTCCATAAATTTTGTTTGGTTGAACATTTTATCATAAATTGTTGTCAAAAATGTGTCAAACACAGAAAAGAAACTTGTGTTGTATTCCTAGAATCAGTATTGGTCGAAGTGTGGAAAAGTGCTGGAGCAATATTTTACATCAAATTCTTACAATATGGTTGGTAGAAAATTACTACCTATTCTACACCCCTAATCACATTTCAACCAACCAAATAGAATCACACATTCTAGAAATACACAAGCTTTGTATCCATTCCTAGTTCTGATGTAGGCCTAATGTACAGCAGTTTTTTCAATGACTCTGCTTTGGTTAATTCGGGTTGCCTTGGTTAACCGGTGTTCAGATAATCGCAAGACTACTGTATTAAAATCACTCACAACAAAATTAAGAGTGTTTGCACAGAAACTGTGTTTTAGAAAGTATTTATATTTTTAGTCATTAGGTTTTACATGAATCTTAAAATCAAAGATAATAAGATCATGCATTGATCTCTGAATTAATAGTTAAAACTTATTACAGTACAAAAAAGCCATTTTACAAAAAAAAACTTACAAATGGATTTTCGCCAGTCATCAGCCATGTGGTCAAGTAAGCTCCAGCTCCAAAGGCAGCTCCACCCACTGCAAACCTTCTTAACCTCGATGTCATTGTGAATGCAGTGGTTTACTAAAAAAAATAAAATAAATAGTGTACTTAAAATGTTAAACTTCTCATTTATATTAATAATAACAATTATGAAAATCACATTAAATAAATGACGCAAAAACATTACACAAACTTTCTCACATTCAATAACTTTCCTAAAATGTTCGACAAAAAACCAGGAAAATCAGCCTCTTTTCTATAGCCTTTATTCAAAATTTGCTGATATATGAAGATTTGAAAAGACAAGCAAATTTTAATAACTTTCATATAAAAGAAATTTCTAATTCCAGAAAAAAATTTTAAAAAAGAAATAAAACTTTATGGTGATTAGGATTTTATTTACTACCATAATGTAATTTTCAGCATTAAATTTGCTACAACTATTATGTTAGGATCTTCAAATATAATCAGAATTTAAGCAAATCTGATTAACAATTTTTTGAATAGCTTCCGGTTTTTTATATTTTTATTTGGGTACTTTGGACTATATTTGAGCCAAATTAGTTTCAAATTTGTTATAACTGATCTATAACAAAAAGCTGACTTTCAAGTTTTTTTGACCAAATACAGTTTATATGTGCGTGTGTGTGTGTTTCAAAGAAATTTTTTTTAATCTTTATTGTTGGTACTTGACACTTTTCAAGTTACAAGATGTATGTAGCCTACTCAAGATGAGATCTTTTCATTAATAACTAAAGATTACCAAATGAATTCAATTTTTTTATAACCTATTCAACATTTCATTGGAAAAACAAATTTAGAAAAACATATTTTTTGTTAAAGGTACCACTTTAGTTTTACAGTTTTAATCACACTCTTACACCTCTGATTTTTAATAACAAGTCTAATTTAAAAAAAGTATATATTTAAAAATAGTACAAAATATTATTATAATCATATAAAATATCTGGGTACTCATTTTAAAAAAAACATATTTTTTTTATCTAATAGGAAAATATCTACAAATTTGTTAAAGCATATAGTTATTAGTGTCTCAATTTACAATTGTAAAAGTGTAATGACAAGTGAATTTTTACAGGAATATAAATAAAGACTGTAATCACTAAAATTATTTGAGTTATTTACAGTTTAGCTAACAACCATGTGACTGACAGTTTTAATATACTAATTATTTTCTGTGTAACTGAACAGCTAAGTAAACAGTATACAACAGCATTACTAACAATATCTAACATTTTTTTTCTTTTTTCTTATCGAAAATAAATATATTCCTGAATATAACAGTGAAAAAACTTTTTGCACTATAAAAACTGATATGGTAACAATCTTTCTAAAATCAAACTTTCTATGTTATTACATAAGTACAAAGAAATTATTCTTATTGAAGTTTGTATTTAAAAAAAACTTCAGCTTTTAGTAACCAAAGTCTACTTTTGATACATACACAACACATTTGTTATATGTTACTTACTTTTAACATAACAAAATGTTTTACAACCTTTTATCATTTCAATTCATTTTAAGGTGTATTCAAAGTTTTCGTTTATCTATTTTCACAATTTATCAACAAGAGGGGCCCTATTATATTCCTGGGGCCTAAATATGTTTTCTGTACATGTTGAATTTTGATATCAAAGTATGCAACAACAAAATGTTTTCATGCCAATGTAAGCCTAACACTGAAAATTTCACCAAAATACAGTTTGTGAACTGCAATTATATTTCTATGAAGTACTTCACTATAATGTAATAGAGTTAAATAACAATAATGACATTTTCCCGAATGTTTGTGTCGCCTTGCATATATTCTGTAATCTATTAGTGTCTTTGACACAGGCTAAAAGACCTAGTGTTTTAAGTAGAATCAAAGAATTAATTGCCAGGCAGAGATTGTATACACAGTACAAGTATAATAATAATGAAAATATGTGAAATGGAAATAAGAGACTGATAGCTGTAAATTAAAGTACTTTTTAAAATTTATACACTGCTATATGATCTGAAACAATAGTAATTATCATCTTCTTGCTTAGTAATTGCGAAAATATTGTTATTACTTTTTAAAACTATTTATAATTATTTTTTCTTTGTTCATCTCATTAACATAGCTGCCAGCCCACACATTTAAACAATTAGGATTATGATCTATTTTCTTCCAATTAGTGGTTTCTTTTTGTAAAGGCTACTACGATTTTAAAACCCCACTGTTTCAGTTTCACGCCTGTTGATAAAATAGTAGGGTTTCGAAATTGTGGTAGCCTTACGAGGTAAATAAAAAAGACCACTAGATGGAAGAAAATAGTTCATTAATGATTTCTTACTTGTTTTCTGTTGGCATTCTAGACACAGGTCATTTGGTATAATGGGGAGTATTGCATTGTGTATATATTATAAAATAGCCAAAAATAAAATCAAAATTCATTAAAACATCAAAATAAATTTGGTTTCTAAGGCTATGTTTTAGAAATTTGCAAAAGAAAGACAAAATATAAAGTAACAAATAAATATGAGAATTAGATGAAATAAAAAAAGAACAATTAAAAAACTAGTAATACAATACAAAATAAAACATCACAAACAGCTAAAAAACTTAAGGTAAGGTTAACTACTCGTTAAAATAGAAACAAACAAATTTATGTTGCTTAGATTTTTTTCCAGTAGGCCACAGTGAATTTAATTAAACTAAGGTGGAAAAAAACCTTCAGCTTACATCATAGTCCCCATATTACTTCCTGAATATAAAGCTTGCCAACTAACTTAAGTCTACTTCTATATTTCATGTCCAAAATGTGTATCCCTTAAAATAATGTTATTTTAAACCAATGCAGTAGACTGCCAACTTTAGCAGAGTATAACAATAACAATCAAAGAACACCAATACTACCTAAAATGCCTGCCTTCTGGGCTAATTTGTTTCAAATAAAAATGTTAAAAAAATATTTATAAAAAACCATTATTTTTATGAACAATGAATACTTTTACAAATTATATAACTTTGAGTTATTTTTTTTAAAGTTATTGTGTTAATTTTTGCAATGGTTACAATAACATTATTAAACTTTCAAAGAAACATAAGGCAAAATACAATAATCTGTAGACAATTCTTTAAGCAACAAAAATAAAGAGTTGTTTAAAACATATTTAGAAGATAATATATGTAATATTTTACACAAATTAAATAGGCTAAGTAAAATCAGATTTCCAAAAGTGTTGGAATCTATCTATTGCTTTATGGTAATTAAATGCAGTTTTGGGAAATTTGTATCCATCCAATCAGAGTGTATTTCACATTTTGGTACTTCTAACTTTTCAAAACTTTTACAAAAGTAATGATTTTAACAATTTTTATTTATTATTATATACTATATTTTGTTGAGAGATATTAACCCGTGGAAGATTAAATTTAATAGGATAAATGTATGATAAATTATGACTATTAGCCATTAATTACAGAACTATGAGTTCATTTTTACAAAGCAATGGTATCTTTATATCCACCTCAATGACACTCATTACAAATGTTAGTAGCTTTTACGAAATACTAGTTATATAATCAACAACTGAGTTAAACACCCAACAACCAAGTCCATAACTTACCTTTAGTTTTATGTGATTAAACAAAAATAAGAGAATAAAATAATGTCAAGATTACTTGGGTGGTATGTAATTGCAGTTTAGGCCAATAAGGTTACCTATCAATGTCTTTTGTAGTAACAGTAACAATGATGCTTACAATGGATACTACTCACACTTTATACAATACTCACACAATCTACTAAAGTTCTAATGGGGAAAAATTTATTAAAAAAATCAGACCAGACTAAATTTTTAAACAGTTTATATAACTGGAAACTTTGGTGCAAGTACAATGCACACCATGAAAAATATCTTTTAAAGTTTTACAGCTTTCACTTTCAAATAATGTTAAAAAACATATTTTTTTAACTACTGTAACAGGTTAATAATTGGTGTAAACAAATTTTGTGCTATAACACTCATATTTTAAAAACCTCTCATTATACAAAATATTTTGTGCAAATTAGTTTTTTTTTGCCTATATTTCTTTTTCCAGAACCTATCCTTCTCACTTATTTGAACAAGTCACATAAAATTGTTGCAGCCAAACAAAAATTGTTATAAATTTTTAATCCTATAACACACACTTTATAAACAATGTGAGACAATAAAAGTGCAAACCTAATTAATTTTGTTAATAAAAAACAAAGGTTACAGGGGGGAGCCTAAATAAAAAAATGAAGATAAGACAAGCAATTAATATCAGCCTTTTAATGTGTGACACATTAATTCTGATAATACTTCCTATGTGAAAACAAAGCTGTAATTAGAATAGTCTAGATTATTTTTAGAATAACCACGCATTCCCTGCATGTGTTTATATCTCTTCTAACTTTAAGTAGGTACTAGAATATAACATCACTTGTGGACTAATATTTGTACAAATACTTCGTTGAATATGTTTGATCTACACAAATTAAAATCCCTTGACAAGTTTTTCTACCTGTCCATGTCTTGAAATTTTTGTCTGTTAAAACATGGAAGGAAAAATTAATGATGAGATTAAGTGGCCTCTAATTTGGGATATAAATCAGGTCAAAATAAATCAATTAATTAAAATAGTAAACAATAGTAACTTACTGTTCAGTTCTGATAAACACCCAAAAATTATTGTTTTAAAAAAACTATCTCAATTAGTATAAATACATATAAAATTTCTAAGGAACAAAGTCGTAGAAAATTTAATTTAGTATATAAAGCTTGTAACAGTTATTTTATCTTTCAAAATTCTAAAGCAGGATGCTTAAATATAATTGACATTTTCATTCTCATAGCATAGCCAACTTAGGGAACAGAGGTAACACATCCAACAGGCTACCTTGGGTAATACCCAAGGGTATTAATTAGCATGCATAAGCCACTATGACTGAATATATACTGCAGACTTTTTTATATAAAATATTCCTGTCAGCAAATATACCATTCATCTGTTTGTAAAGTGTATCATCCAGAAAATGTTTAATATTTAGGTATTAATATACCAGTTACATATTTTGTAGTCTACTTATTAACTCTATATACATTAAATTAAAAATCTATACACACTCTTTCTGTTTATCTCAACCTAAACTGAAGGTCAACCTGATATAAGTGTAAAATAAGAGAAGAAGTTTCCAATAATGAAGCGGCCAGTTTAACATATTAAAAGTGATTAGAATTTATGAATTGAGATAAAATAAGTGACAGTATTTTATTAATTTTACATCACATTAATGTGACAGGGTTATCATTCTCACTCTTTTCTTTCATATGAAATTCAAGCCAAAAAAGAGTTAAGGCTGGTGTATGTTTCTAATTGGTCAGCTTAAATGACAAATTTGGTTGGCCTAAAGACTAAGTTTTCTTCTGTTACTATCTAGCCAGGAATACTAATATGCTACATAACCCACTTCCTCCCTGTACATGTTGGTTGGGTTTCATATATAGTGCTATTGAGTTCAACACCTCACTTGTGTATTATTGTGATACTGTAACTTAATTTGAACATTATTATTTTAATGTTTCAACACATTAATTGAATGGGTGTGACCAGCAGTACTGGCTATCCAAGTGAAAAGGGATAATTAAATAAAAGAATTCTTAGTACTAATTGTTTATTAATAAAATAACTGGACTCAAACAATCAAGGACTTAATTTTTTTTTTTAGAAATGCAAAATATGATTAGGTAGGGTCATTTTTAAGTATAACTATTTAGTTTTTGTATTTGTGAATTTTTGGCACATTTATGATTTTTATAATTTTGTTTTACTATTATGTACTATATTATTAAATTAAGAGATATTCACATGCAGAAGATTAAAGTTATTATGATAATTTATGATTTTAAGCCATTTTTAACGTTGCAACATAATTGCTGTTTACTTTGCATGGAACATTCTAATACTACTACACCAATGTATGTTACTGTTATTGCGTGTTATTATATGATATTCACAATATATATATATATATATATATATATATATATATATATACACATTACATGCACAATATCTATATATTGTGCATCTATTTGCATAACCGTGTCAGTTACGTTTTTTACCCAACAATAATGTCAGTTAGATTTTTACCTAAAAACCGTGTAAGGTTCAAAGCTTTTTTTAAATTTTAATTTATCATTTTCCCGATAAAAAACGTGTTACCTTCTTTCAGGTGCCAGTCATTTTGAGCTTATGTTTGTCACTTTTATTTTTATTTTTTTTTTTCAATCTTCTTGTTGTTTCAACACAAATATTTTGTTATTAATACTGGGCAATAAAACTAGTTCTTGTGACCTACCTTATTTTTGCATCAAAACACTTTATTACATGTCCAATATTAACAATACTTGGGTAATCAACCCAAAGTAAAAAAGCGCACAAACAACAGGAAGTTTTAAAAAATGAAAATAAAAGTGACAAACATAACCTCAAAATGATTAGTACATGAAAGGTGGTAACATGTTTATCATAAAAATGATTAATTAAATGTGTTATTAATAATAACAATATATATATATATATATATATATATATATATATATATATATATATATATATGACTATTAGTCATTGGTAGTAGTAATACTTCTTCTATATATATATTTGTTTAGACATAAGAACCTACCTCGATTAGGTTATTGAGTGTAATACAATTTTTTTTTAAACAAAGTTGTTGGGTGTTTATTTACCTAACTCAACTCAGTTCTAATATAACGCATATGAACAGTACCTAGGTGATGAGACTGGTATGGTAAATCCAGCATGCTTATGCAGCAATAACGTCATAATACAGTTTCCAAAATATTTTTTTAAATTTATATTACCCTAGGTTAAGTTTTTCTTTTTAAAAAAGTTTATATTACACCTAACAAGCAAGTTGAGTTACATTCTTAAGTTCTTTTTTTTAAAGAGAAGTATATTTTTTTCAGTATTAATAAAACGCATTTAACTTAACTAATCGTTTTTGCGATGAAAAACATGTTACTTATTTCTGTGTGCTGGTCATTTGAAGGTTATGATTATCATTTTTATTTTTTCCTCTAACTTCCCACTATTCCCGCCCTTTTATATTTTGTATTCTTACTATTTGGGATATAACTGTTTTAGTGCAAAATTGATCAAAAATGTCATGAGGTTCGAAAGTGTATTTTTACCAATAAAACAAAAAAATTTGTTAAAATCATTACTTTAACATAAGTTTCAAAACTCAGAAATGCTTACTGGTCATATAAGAAATCATTCTGGTCCAAAAATTACCAAAATTGACAAAAGTGCATTTTTATCATATTTTTACTAAAAAATTGAAAGTATTTAATTATAAATCTAAATTTAATATAAACCAGTAGTAAGCCTACATTCAATTTTAACGAATTTACTGTAAATTAAACTAATAACACATAATTCTTGTAAAATAATAATACTGTACTTACATGTCTAATTTAAAAATCGAAGGTGACAGAGTGCACTGTGTTGAAATAATGCGAAAAATGACCTAATTCACTGCATGACCTTGAACAAAAAATTAAAAACTGGAATTAAATAGCTGAAAACCAATATTTCATAATATTTAGCGCTCAAATATTACAGTCTTAAAACCTATTCCGCTCCAACAGCTGAAACTAAACTAAGTTATACAGAGATAATAAAAATTAATACCATTCATATCTTGTGCAGTTGAGGTGGTGAAGGGTGAGGGCGGAGCAAACGACCTACGACTAGAGATGAGTAAGAAAACTCCAAACTGTTAAAACAAACTGTTTTTCTATACACGAAAAACAAACTGCTTTGTCAAACGGAAACTAGCAGTTTGAATTGGACTGTATCGTGATTTGGAACAACAGTTTGGACTTCCCCACCACCTACGTTCTTTTCGAACGTTGCCGCAAGCGCTAAAACTTTTTTTCTGCTATTTTCCTGCTAAACTGTTTTCCTTCAAACAGTACAAACACCTTTTCTTTAACTTGCTATACTTTTTCCCTCTATTTCTTGTTGCAACATAGTGAAGTAAGAACTGTTTGGGCGTTGTCAAAGTTTATCTCTATTTTGTTGTGAGTTGTTGTTTGAAAGTTTTAAATGTAAAATTTGTTTTTCAAACATTTTTTAAACTGTAAAAACAGCCATAATTGTGTTTTATATTAGTTTTTCTCGGTAGTTTATTTTGTGTTTAGAAATTTAAAAATATTTAGTGGACAATTTTAAAAGTTTTCTTTTACTTTTTTTATGTTTTTAGAATTAAGTGCATAGTTTTTAATTATTTATTGGATGTGTGGACTTTTTAAAATTCACAATATCTACTCTTGAATATATCTTGAATAATTTTAGGTTAATAACCTATCATTAACCTGTAATAATCTAATGTTAATAACCTATAATTTTGTAACTATATAGAACCAATTTTATTTAAACATATTTGGGCTATGTTCTTATTACTATATTTTACTTATTAACGTTACTTTTTTCAGTGTTGAAAAATGAAAACCTACTTTCTCCCAAATAAAAATATGACAGTAACATCTCACATTTTGTAAATACATAACCTAATTTAATTTAAACGTATTTTTTATAAATATTATCAATCATCAATATTTTTTAATCAACTAAAAATATTATAAATTGTTTGCACTTCAGTAAATATGCAAAGGCTATTTAATTTTGAACTAAAAAAAAAGAATGTTTCTATTAGAAATTCATTGCATTTTGTAAATATAAAGTGGCATACATATATATTACGTTTTGAGAATGTAATTTAATTATTACTACACTTATAAGGATTATTTTTTTCTAAATGTTTTACACCCAAAAACAGTTAAGGACATGGTGGTAATGGGAATGAAAAAGTAGTCTTAGAAAACTGAACGTTTGTGCTTATGTTTTAGCTGCTAATACAACTTCGAGTTTAATTTTTCTATACCTGTTTTTTTCAAACTGTTTTTCCAAACAGTTATTTTTTTCCAACAAACATTTCGTTGATATTTTATAAAAATAGCAGAAGAGTCCATCCCTACCTACAAAACTGCTGCTAATCAGAAAGAACTCAAGGAGACTGGATTTCAGGTTAGACAACATCTATTTTGATTTTTGTATACAAATTGGCACCAAATTAACTTGCCCTCTTTAGATTTGCTTTTGCATATTTTAGTACAATATAAATGTACGAGAACCTTGATTTATACCACAAATTCTATTTATATACTGCAGACTAATAAATCTTAAATGCCACATATAAAATCGAAATATATTACTGCCCAGTCGTATTCGTAACTGATCTATAACAACGAATATAATAAATCAAGATCAGTAATTATTTTTTTCGAAATCACATATAAAGCTGCTTTTCTAACGACGGGCCATGTTCAGCGCTGGAGAAAGAAAGAAGTTGAAATATGTCCGGCACGACGGATTTAAACATGTGACAGGCTGTTCTCGACTTGAAAACTGGCTATTCTTGACCATTTATGATAACCTTGACGGTTTTTCGCCACAATAAAAATGTATTAATACAATTACGAAATAGATAGAATAGACCTAATTGTACAGTTGGTACGGTTTATTTTACACATGTCCTGGAATATAAACTTATCAAAGAAAAAATATTGTGTATTTTTAAACATGTTTTTGAAATCGTTATTTAACATATCCCACACGACTGTATGCCCAGATACCATCTCAAGTTACTCGTTACTGCAAAGAATATCTAAAGGTTGCGTAATGTTGTTATTAGAAATATTTTAAATAAAAACACGAAATCACAATAATTTCATAACAACAACCACTGTATACCTTTACGGACAACGGACTTACAACGGACGACCAGCAAAAAGTGTCCTCCAATCCATTGGTAGCTCGTATTAAAATTAGTGGGGATGCTGCTTCTGAAAATGTGTAGCCTTTGTTTCAAAATTTTGTAAAAGGAAACAAACATGTATAAAAAAATGTATTCGGAAACTTGATAAAAATCCTAAAAGAACAAAGTTAGACATTTTTAATTACTTTAACCTGAATTGGTACAGTTCAAGCTTTAATCATTTTTTCCTTGATCTCTAGATGGCAAATGAAGAAATTTTTTCATTAAAAGCACTGCAAATTTAACCTTCCGAATTCACATTGCTCCTCGGAAAATTTTGTCTTTTCAAAAGGAAAGAAGATACTCGAATAGAATAGTTGAAAACAGGATTATATTCTAGAATAAGCTAATTCTACACTTTATCACATTCAAGAATATGGTACACGGTTTTAAGCACAACACACAAATAAGTACCTTCCAGGAGCACACCAGAGTCGGTATTGCGGGATGTACTCCCCCCCCTCTCTCTCTCTATCTCTCCCTCTCTCTCTTGAGGTATCAAACACCTCATTGGTGACACCCTGTTCGCATGCACACAACAATCAACCACCTTCCTGCTAGAACTGTGAAACACGGTTCCATAAAAGTTGTTTGAATTTTGTTCATAAACAAGGTATGGCTTAACATTAGGCTTAAGGATATAAAAAGTTCACAAGTGGACTACATACTGCGACATGTTTGTACTCAATGCCGATCAAGGAACACGGCAGCGTTCCTTCCTGCGTAACCATACAAACTGACTGCTGTAGTATATATATACGGAGGTGACGATTAGCAGTTTTTAGGTATTCATAACTTAAAAACGAAAAGTAAAATTTTTAAAATTGCTAGAGTGAATGAAAAAAGATTTGAAAAAAGGAATTTTTAACCATTTTCCTCTTTTTTCCCGTTTTAGAAAAAAAAGTTATTCCCTTTTTCCATGTTATAGGAAAAAGGACACATTGCAATAAACTGCCAAAACGTTTACCGATTTCTGTATTTTGTACCTACCTTAACTGAACAGCAGATCTGTTTATAAAAAATAACTTACTTCAAGTCAGCCGCTGCAATGTGTCATATACGCGAGGTGACAAGTACCGCTTTTCAAGTAACTATAACTTAAAAACGAAAACGCCAATAAAAATTGGCAGTGCTATCACCTCTGAGAGGCAGGACAAAGTAATAAACATTATAAAAAAGATGAAAATTACTAGAATCAAAGCAGAGAAAAATAATTTGAAAATGTTATTTCTAACAATTTTCCGTTTTTTCTCCTTAACACTAAAACGTCTACAGTTTAAACTACGGAACCGATTTTGAAGATAAACATGCCGTAATAAAAGAAGAAAATATTTTAGAACCAATAATTTAGTAAAACAAGTAAAAAGTCATAAATACCGTATTTTTAGCACAAATTATAAGTATGCCTCTTCATTGTATTAAAGTTAATAACGAATACTAACAAATATTTATTAATACAATTTAAAACAGACAATTTTTTCATCCGTATCAATAAGATTGTCAATCAATGTTTACAATCTTCGTGACTACTTGTATATGACAGCATACTGTAATTGAAATAATATTTGTAATAACAATCTACAAGAAATTCAAATTACTTGGATAAACTCTAGGGTTGGAGGCATCTGTGGATCAAGATGAGGGGTTGGAACCACCTTTGGAATTGGAAACATAATTTAATTTTCTATATTAAAAAGAAAATGAATCCGACCTGCACAGGTACAGCGGAACAGATTAAAGTTTAATAAATCCTTAAAGAGAAATAGTGTAAGAAGGAATAAGTACGTGCACTCATTTATTAGTCAGAAGTGGATGCGTGGACACGATTGACGTGAGTGTGAACAGAGAAATAACAGACAAAAACGACTCAAACAAAATTGTTGGTGAATTTGAGAAGTTGAAAAAAAAGAAAATTATACTTCGTTATCTGAAGTGAATTATTAGTAAAAACCATGAACTCAGAAAATGTTTATAAAAAAATGTATTTTTATTATTTCTCTTATAATTTTAATTTAACATTAATTTCTACATTTAATTTTATGTATTCCATGTGACAGGGGCTCTCCTGTCACAAAATAAGCCTGTGTACTACAATAAATAATGTTTTTTTTTAGATTTTATCATAAAGATTTATAGCCTGAATAGATCAAGAATGTACTTATGCCCATATGGAATTATTATGTATGTGCATGAAACTACTAGAAATTATAATAATATTTTATGAGTTATTGCGTTTATTCTTGAGTCAGCCCAGTCAGTTATTTTTAACTGGCTGGATCTGCTCATAGTTGGAGGTATTGCTCCAAAATTTTATGACAATTTCAAATTTAATCCTGACTGTTGCTCTAGCCCAGGGGTCTCCAAACTTTCCAGCCTTAGGGCCATACTGATTACTCCGTTAAGTTCCGAGGGCCAAAACCATATTATCATTGTTGCCGGTGGTAAAAAGTGAAATAGTCCACTGATGAAAAAAAAAGTCCGAAAAAGTATGCAACGTTTAAAAAAGGCTGCAAATCGGACTAAAGTCCGCAAAACGGCAACACTGCATATTATTAATTTTCCTGTCATTATCTGTAATTTCTAGATTAGTCGTAGATTACGAGCCATGAGGTGTAACGTGACACGACATCTGGTGGACACAAGCGGAAATAGGTAGTACCTTCTATCGCTAACAGATGGCGCTAATAACACGTACAGAATAATCTCGTTGGTTCGAGAAAGTTCTGGTGTCTTCCACTCACTTCTAGATGGCAGTAATTGGAATATATAAGAAGGCTAGTGGCGCAACCACAAGTCAGTTCCTATGACACTGTTGTGAAATAAAATAGTGCATACCTCCTTAAAACGTGTTTGTGCGTGTTAAGTTGTTAAGTTTAAGACATCTTTGTAACAGTATTTTGATTTGAATTGTTGCTTTTGTGTGTGATTTAGTAGTATGGAAAAGAAGCGAAAAATTGATAGTGAATGCAGAAAATTCAAAGATCAGTGGAATATTCAGTATTTCGTAATTGAGTCCAGTTACAAGGCGCAATGTTTGATTTGCAATGAAAGCATAGCCGTTCTCAAAGAATATAACTTAAACGTCATTATGAAACAAAACATTTTCAAAATTACTCAAAATATACAGGAAGTTTGCGGACAGAAAAATTCGAAGCTATGAAGCGCGGATTGAAATCGCAGCAATCTTCATTTACAAAACTCAAAACTGAACAAGAGGCTGCAACTCGTGCCAGCTTTCGTGTGGCTCTTGAAATTGCAAAACGTGGAAAACCATTCACCGATGGAGAAATGATCAAAGAATGCATAATTGCAGTAGCCGAAGAAATGTGCCCTGAAAAGGTAAATTTATTAAAAACTGTCAGTATGTCAGCAAACACTGTGGCTCGAAGGGTAGAAAACATCGCTGAAACTATATCCTCTCAACTGTTCGACAAAAATGGACATGTTGAGTGGTTTTATTTGGCCTTGGATGAGTCAACGGATGTGTCAGATACTGCTCAGGTGTTGATTTATATTCGAGGAGTAGATAAAAGCTATGAAGTGCATGAAGAACTTCTTGATATGTGTAGTATTCATGGCACAACTACTGGTACAGATATTTTTAAAGGAGTTGAAATGGCCATTAATCAAAAGAACCTTCGATGGAAAAACTTGAAATGTATTACAACTGATGGAGGCAAAAACATGAGTGGGAAAGATAAAGGAGTGGTCGCTCTTGTGTCAAAGGCTGTAGAAAATTATGGTTGTTCAAAACCATTAGTCTTAAATTGTATCATTCATCAACAGTCTTTGTGCGGAAAATGTTTGGATATGTCTGAAGTTCTGAAACCAGTCATATCAACTGTTAATTTTATCAGATCTTTTGGGCTGAATCACCGACAATTCCGACAATTTATTGAAGAGATTGGAGAAAATGATTTACCTTATCATACTGCCGTACGTTGGCTTAGTTGTGGGAAAGTCCTTCAGCGCTTTTTTGAACTTCGAGCAGTGATCGAAATTTTTTTGAATGAAAAGCATCGCCCTCTTACTGAATTACAAAACAACGCATGGCTGTGGAAGTTAGCATTCTATGTTGATTTGACAAAACATGTGAACGAACTGAATTTGAGATTGCAAAGAGAAAACCAGCATCTTCCTGATTTATATACTAATATCAAATCATTCCGGAAGAAATTGATACTGGTTCAATCACAACTACGAAGTAAATGTTTTTCACATTTTAAAACATGTGAAATATTCAGCCACACCACTGAGACTGAGTTTCCTATCGATTTTGCAATCGAAACTTTGAGTGCTTTGAAAATAAATTTTGATACTCGTTTCTCGGACTTTGATGCCATTGTGAATCAAATTAAGATTTTTCAGAATCCTTTTGATACTGACATTGAAACCCTAGCCCCGGAACTTCAAATGGAAATGATTGATCTACAGTGCAGTGATATAATTAAGAACAAATATCAAAACTCATCTTTGTTGGAATTTTATAAGAGTCTTCCACTGACACAATTTGATAATTTGCATAAATTTGCTCGTGGGCTGTTTTCTGTTTTTGGTACTACTTATTTGTATGAGAAGACCTTCTCCAAAATGAAGTACACAAAAAATGTTTACAGATCTAAATTAACTGATGAGCATCTTAAATCTCTTTTAATAATTGGTACAAGTAAAATTAGTCCACAACTATAAACTATTGTCAGTGGAAAATCTCAATTACATAAATCTCATTAGTATTTCATATGTCATTATGCTTGTTATAGGTTATGTTTTTATTTAAAATGTATAAAATGTTAGTTGGATTCATTTCAATAATTTGTTAGTTATTATATACTGAAGTTAAATTTTCTGCATATTATACATGTCTTTACTCATTACAATTCTGTGTTTCTTTATCCAACTTATCACAAAAACAATAACAATAAGCCTACAACAATGTTATGAGTAGTTAGCCCATGACCATATCAATGTAGATGTCATATTAATAATTATTCAACATAAAATTAGAATACTTCAGTAAACTAAATTTAATTTGCTATAAAAAATATGTTCTCTAAAAGGAGTTTTCAAGTATGCTAGCTCTCCGCGGGCCGGACAAAATCTGTCCGCGGGCCGGATGTGGCTCTCGGGCCGTAGTTTGGAGACTTGGCGAGTGGCAGGAGAGAATCAATCTCCCCAGATAGCAATCTTGTTTCTGTTTTTAAACATTTACAATGTATGATTAGTAGTGGCTTTATTGACTCTTGTCTAGGTGAGGAATGAAGATGTGGGTTGGGCTTGGATTTTTATTGAGAATTTAAAATATGAAGAAAGTGACTATGTGAGTGTCACATTAGTCTCTTTTATGGCGGTTCATAGACTAGACACAGAGGCCTTTTTCTGTATCTTAGTGGGGGAGCGGGATCTGTCACAATGGCGGACAGATGCGCGTGCGTGGAGCTTTCTGCTCGCGAAACTAGGTTTTCGGTGAGTGTGAGGGAATATTCCTCGAGTGTGAGGACTTTAAGGCCGTGGCGCATGATCTCGTTTCTGACGAACCACGGGGATTCAGTCAGTAAACGTAGGGAGCGGTTTTGGAAGGATTCCAGCCGTTTCCTTCGAGAGTTAGAGATGAGGGCGTACCAAGCCGGAGCTGCATAAGTAAGAATGGGTCTGATGTACATTTTATACATAGTCAGCCTGATTCTTAGTGGTATTGGGCTTTTGTTCGCAAGAACAGGAAAAAGCTTTCTGCGAGCCGCAGCAGCTCTGCCTATAGTTTGCTTGACATGTGGGGCAAAAGTCAGTCGTTTGTCAAGCGTGACACCTAGATATCTGACTTTAGGTTTCCATGCTATGGGAGTATCGTTGATTTGAAGTATAGTTTTGGGATTATGTAGTTTCTTCGTAAAGGCGATGGCTTCTGTTTTATCTGTATTCACTGCAATTCTCCACCTACGAAACCATGGCTCCAATAGGTCCAACTGACGTTGAACGTTTTTGGCCCCAAACTCGAGGTTCATTGAAGAATAATAGAACATGGAGTCGTCGGCGAAGAGCCGCAGTGACACAGGTTCTTGGACAGGCATATCGTTGGTGTACAGATTGTACAACAACGGGCCTAGGACTGATCCTTGTGGCACGCCAGCCGTAATCGGTCTGGGCGTAGAGAGTGTACCATCGACGGACACCTGGAACCATCTGTTGTCGAGGTACGATCGAATTAAGTGGACATAGCATGGAGGAATAGGGCTAGTTTGGAGAGCCCTGCTATAGCCCTTACATTTCCAGGTTGACAAACTGTGAATTTCATATAAAAATCTAACATGGCGAAAAGCCTCTGAGTGGGAGGTGACAGTGAGAACTAGAGGTGACACTATCTGTGAAATACTGTTATATGTGAAAACTGATACTGCTACTTTTCAATATCTGTTAAATTAAACAGTGAATAACAGTGAACTGTGGAATTATGTCTGGCGGCTGGCCTGTTATGTAGCTATTGCTTCTTCATACAGGCTTATATAAATAAAAAAAAAACAACAAACAAACAAAATATTTTATCTACGCAAATATAGAATTCTTCTATACAATTATTCTTCTACACAACATTACTTGTGCAAAAAACATTCGCTATACTAAATAAATAATACCAACTAAATCTGGCGGAAACAACTGTGCGCGCGTGCAGTTAGCAATATCAATATTTATCTCGCTCAGTAATTCTGCACTAACAAAATTGTGAATTGTGTACATTTCACAGTTTACAGGTAGGGCCAGTTTGGTAGGTAATACCAAACTGTGAACTCATTACGCATACGCAGGGCAAAGCGACTCAATCTTAGCGCTTAAATAAAAGAAATTAGCGGCACGGATTGATTGAACAAATTTCGGAAATTACAGTTCACAGTTCACAGCTACATAAATATGAACTTTGCTATTCACTGTTAGAAAAATATGTGAAATTTGGCTATCAAAAAGTAGCAGTTCTGTGATATCGTTACCATCTCTAGTGAGAACCCCTAAGAATGACGTATAATATACAACATAACCTCAGAAATAACACGTAAAAAATACGCAAAGTTAAACCCGGTAATTAAAAAGCCGAAGTAATGATTTTTAATTTAAAGTTAATTTTTGTAAAG
The DNA here is from genome assembly GCA_022606455.1 of Callitettix versicolor. Classification (NCBI taxonomy): domain Eukaryota; kingdom Metazoa; phylum Arthropoda; class Insecta; order Hemiptera; family Cercopidae; genus Callitettix; species Callitettix versicolor. Next base: position 84,945,161 of record CM040189.1, read on the forward strand.
AATTTTGTTTCGTAGGAGTGAAGATTATACATTTTTAAAGTTTAAATGAAATTAAGGACATGAAAAATTTAGAAATGTGTGCAGCTACAAAGTTTACATTTGAAATGGCAAGAGGTTTGTTAACTGCTTATGTACATAACCCCTGTTAAGGTACTACCTATGTTTTGGGTAGTCGGATACCTGGAAAAATTAATTAAACCAAAAATTGATGTTTTGGAAAATTATTGTCTTTCTTACATATTATACAGATTTTGATCGTTAGATCTCTCACTAGTAATTAGCCTCCCAATAAGTAACACGTTTATGATAAGATTATTTTAATATGGGGTATAGGTAAATATGCAGAATAACTTGTTTTGGCTTTGTTCATAACTTTTTATCCGAAACTATTACATGTCCCAAAAGTAATAATACAAAATATTTCCATTTTTTCCAGTTAAAAAAAAGGAAAAACGTTACCAGCATAACCTCAAATCACTCCTGCGCAGAAATAGGTAACCTGTTTTCCATCGCGTTAATTATTAATTAAATGTGTTAATAGTGAAAGTATAATTATAAATAATAGAAAATTTTGTTAATTATGCAGTGTGGGTTTTTTCAAATAATGGTTTTTATATATTACTATACTGACTTACTCCTCTGTGCCTTATCTAATAGGCATTACTTAATACCTATTATTTCGTTCATTCTTATTGATAAAATGGTGACTGTTAAGTTTAATAGGTCTTACACCCAACAACCATATCAGTTGGGTTTTTTATTGTTTTAGCGATCAAAAACATGTTACGAACTTTTGCAGGGTAGCAATTTTGAGGTTATGCACATTACTTTTGTTATTGATTTTAGGCATGTAATAAATCATTTTAGTGAAAAAATTACTGATAAAACAAAACCAACCTACACTGCATTTTTACCACTTAAAAAAAAAAAAAAAAAAAAGACTTAAGAACCAGACACTAACATGGTTGCATATAAGAAACCTAACTAACACGGTTTTGTATGAAAGTAGCATTGAACAAAAAAACAAACAAATATTTAAAAGTGCCATGATTTATGAGAAAATTGACAATAAAACTGTAATCCAAACTTAAACTGATCATTGCGAGAACTATCAATATAATGATTATGAGATTATGATAACATACATGAACGTATGTGAACATTACTTGGTAACAATCACACTTAGCACTGAACATCTAGCATGCTCTATGCAGTCTTAAACAGCTTGACATCCCAATATAGTTCTATTAAAAATTGTAAAATATCATTAGAAATTTAATTTTCTGCAGGTATTCACCTTTTATTCATCTTTTAATTTAATAATAAAATACATTGGAAAATGAAAAACTGATTTAGGTCTTATCATTTTAAAAAATAGTTTGAATTAAATTTTACGATAAAATTTGTTTTTTTCCTTGCAATTTAGAACTCTTTCAATGAGTGACATTCTTCAAAGTGTAGGCCAGCAATAAAAAGTGACAATTGACATGTCAAACATTCTTATGACGTATTTTTGAACATTCTTATGACATATCTTTTTTCTTGGTTTTTGTTGTGATGTATGTTTACATCAATCTTTAGTTTGTTTTGATTTCAATTAGATACAAGACAAGTCTGGAAGATGTGCATTTGTTATTAATAAAACAAAGCGTTATTATAGTCTAGCACTCCTAGCAGGCTATGCAAAGTTTCCAATACCAGTCATCAGCAGATAGTAATAACAACTAAATTTAATATAAAGAATGACATGAAAAATTTAAAAAGGTTAGATTAGTGTTGTAATTTTATTAAAATATAAATACTTTGATCACATTTATGTTTCAGCTGCCTTATCAGACACTTTGGAAGCTTTGGAGAGTTTAGAAAATGCTCCTAAACTAACTGAAGCTAAAACAAATGCTGGAAATGACATGTTAAAAAGAATGCAGTATGTATATCCATTAGTTATTCAAGTACAAATGGAAATAATTAAAAAATATGGATTTGCAGATAACCGAGAAGGTTTGTTACCTAAAACTAATTAATTAACTATAAACTGTTATATTCAAGTACAGCTCAACAATAAATAAGTTTAAATAAAATATTGTCATATGTTTTAAAGGTATAATCCAGTTTACTCAACACATTGTGTCCATGGAAAGAGAAGATAGTGTAATTGAAGACCTTCACAGACAAGTTAGAGCTCATTTTCTACCTCCTGTACTTACGCAGAGTGTCACCTCTGAAACGAGTCATGTAAACAAATAAAATATTAGCTTTTTCAAAAAAAAAAAATGTTGCAGTTTTACAATGAACAGTAACAGTAAAGGTTATTATAATATCATTGCTTAGCTAGGATTAAAAGCTGCTAACCATTTCAGTGCCAATATTCAGTTTTACTAGAAGTCTTATATGAGTTTTGTATAAATCTAGTTCCAGCATTCTTTAGCTTTGACAATATTTTTTTTCCTAAAAATAAATAAAAAATATCAAGCAGTTTAACATAACCAAACAATGATTTATGAAACTTGTTAAATGAAAGAATTTCAGACTGGTGAAACGGCCGAGCAGTCTAAGGCGCTATACCTGGACAGTATAGTGTTTTAGGCATGAGCAGGTTTGAACCTCACATCGGCCATTGATTTTTCTGTCAAGCTTACTTAGAGTTACCTGCCTTTGGTAGAGAGAGAGAGAGAGGTGAGGCCCATCTAAAATAAACAGTGGACAGGTTGGATGGAAACTGATAGGGACAGGTGAATTCTTTGTGAGTTGCATAGCCGACCAAGAGTGTTGCTACTTTCACTTGTGTAAAACCAAGAGTATTGCTCAGTAACCAAGAGTGAATACTGCATGTGTTCACTTGAAAGTATAATTTTCATAAAATATGTTCATTTAGTTTAAAATATATCCAAAAGTAAAAAATATTAAATTTTTGTCTATGTAAAGAAACATCCATGGCATTGAAATGGTTTTAAAGTTTTCTGTATTTTATGGTAAAGATATTTTTGTTGGTCATAGATGATTTAAAAACATATTGACTATCGTTTATGAATACTAAAATAAGACTGACAGATATTACTATTATAATTATAGTGGAACTTGACTGTAACAAGAACTCCGTAGTAACAAGCAAAATACCAGAATTTGTTTGGTTTTATATCTGTATAAATTAACTCGCTTTTAGCAAGGTAACAATGACTTTTAGACCAATGCTTATAATGACCATTTTCATTTTCTGAAATTATACCAAATGCATAGCTTAATTTATAAAAAACAAATTCTACTGAATTTATGCTTTATTATGTTACCTTGTCTTTATACTGAGAAAATTACATTTTCATATACGGAAATGACATCATAACGTAAGTTATATGGCGTGCAAATATCAGCAGATATGAGGGATGGTGGGAGGAGAAAATTAAAATTAGCGACACTGGTCATTGGGTTTGAGTGTGACTGGAGGTGAGGGCCCAGCCTATCGCTGTGTCTGTCAGAGTACACTGTACCTGTACTAGAATAAATACTGATTCTATAACTACTTAGTGTAACGGCAACAGCAGCGCTACAAAAAGTGGGGCCTGTGATTACTAAGGTCTACTTTACATAAAATATTCCTTCCAATATCTACTATTATGCCCATATTTGGGAACATTACTTGAAAAATAGTAAATAATTTCTTGTATGTAAATTTTCTTTTCATTCAATCCTGTAAGGATTTCAATTACTGGAGTGAAAAAAAAAAAAAAATATACATGAATATTAATATCGATCATTCAAATAGACAAACAACGGAAAATACTTTACTTGTATTGATTGGTTTATTCAGCAGCGGTAGCGTCAGATTATACAAAGGAAAATGTACTTGTCGTAATAGTGTATGTGGACATTGTTTTAATACAGAATATTACAACGTGGTAAACTTGAATATGTTTACTTTCTAAATTAGAATGTTTTTCTAATTAGAAATAAATTCTGCGGAAATAAATAAATACGGATTTTGAAGTAGTTATAGATGTACTTTAATAATTACCTTATTAGGGAGTTTATCAGTTCATGCTAAAAATGTAAATCTTTCATATGCCATGATAAAGAGTACTTTTAATAAGAGCAAATTACATCAGACTTTTTACTGTTACTGTGGTAAAAATGACTTTCATTCAATATTATTTAATTTCAGATGCATTTAGTAGTTCCTTAAATTGAATAGTTCACCATTTTGTGAAGAATAGAGACATTAACAGCATTTAATTGATTTACCTCATATCACATGACTTTATTGTTAACTTTGCACTGTTATTACAGTTCTAGAATTTTTCAGTTTTCTGTCCAGGTGTTGTTACTACAGAGTGTGTGTTGTATTCAACAAGTAGATTTGTTTTGTTTAGTTATCAGAATTCTCTTTTATCCGACACACGACATGCTCGCTACTTAAAAGGTTAATTAACTGTTCTTAACATTAGCAAGAAAATGCATAGCACAAAAAATGCTATCGATGAATAGCCCTTTTTTACAGTTCAGTCCATTTGGAAAATTGTAGTTATATTAATTACATACTGAAATCTATTAATAAAAATTTTTCTAAATAAAATTTCTAATGTGAGGATGCTAATATTAATTTTTTTATAAATTTGTATCTTTACCTTCTAAACTATTTGGTAAACAATTAGTTACATAGTTTTCTAAATTCTGACGTATAAACTTTCAGTTTTTGCAACAATTTAGGCAAATGTCAAACTAAAAAAAAATCAAGTATTATTTATTATTATTGATAGAAATTTATAACTTTTTTTTCCCGGCGAAAAACGAAATTTATAACTATTATACAGTAGAACACTGTTTATCCATCACCCTTGGGAATGGGTTAAGACTGGAACACAAAAAGTCATCTGACCTTATTAATCCAGTAAGAGGAACCAGAACACTTCATTAAAAAAAAAATAAATAAAAAGTCAGTACTATACCATATTTAAGAGCATCATAATTATTTTAAAACACAATAATCAATCACTAATTTTAACAATAAGAAGCAACAGCACTGTGAAAACATAAACATGTGTACTTACCTATTGTATACTGTATATCTATGCTGTCACACAGATACCCACTTCAAGAAAGTGTATGGTTTTGTGACCATTATTTGTGTGTTGACAGTTTTATATTACAGCCATCGATTTACAATAGTAGCATACATTTATTCATATGTATGCTCTGTTTGTTAAGTTTAGAGATGATGCGTGTTTGTAAGCATTAGTTGTACACATTGCAACACATTAGAAAAATGCTTTCAGAAGACTGCTGTATCATGATATATACAATACAGTCCATATTTCTAACAAATATGCATTAATTAGCTAGATACACATTTTCTGGAATTGATAGTTCATATATATCAGGTGATGGATATTCAGAGGTTGCATATGCCTGGTTCTATTGTAATAACTTAATAATATTATTGCTTCAAAATACTTTTATTTACATTAGTAAATATATATTCTGCTAGTATATTGGTTAATTTTAAAGTTACACAATTTCTTTCAAGTTTTCTTTATCTAAAGTGTTTCATTATATCATTATCAGAAACATGTTTTTAGCCTAGTTACTGAACTAAAATATACATATTAATTAATAGTACTTTTAGTTAGTATTCTTAAACATTTGATAATCATTGTAATGTATATAGATGTAAAAAAATAGTAAATTGTTCTGAACTGATTAGAATAATTTCTGTAACATGCATTTATTTACTCAGTAAAGTTTTTCAATGTTTTAGTACAATAATTTTGTTATTCTGTTTGTTTACCTAACTTCCATGATAAGTAAAATAAACGTTTCAACTAATCTCTTGATTTAAAGTTATAATATTCTTAACGTATTTGAAATTATTGGTAATACGAGATTAATGATTGTTGGTGTTAGTTATATATATATTTTAACGTCCGACTATTGTGCACACTTGGGCTAATGCAGTCAATGGGATAATTTATGGTGTATGAAAATGCCAAGCCTTGGCCGGGAATTGAACCCAGGTCCTCGGGGTGAAAGCCTAGTACGCTATCAACTAGGCCACCGAGGCGGCAGGTGTTAGTTATAATGGACAAATTGCAATCTCCCTGATTACAAATGAGAAATATTTCAATTTGAAATTGCTTAGTAAGTTTTTGACAGTATTTTTCCACAATATCTTAATTGCTTATTAAAATTTTGTATAATATACAGACTGAAATCAACTATAATGTTGTTTTCTACATGTCATAATAAAAGTACACAGAACCACAATCTAATTCATATTGTTTGCATATTTCTTGGTAATTTCAAGGATACGTCTTTTCAGTCACTACTAGTTATTTTCAAGAGTAAAAAATACGTACAATGATCAAATTTTATATAGTAATATCTTGACATTTGTGGGGGACAAAGTTACTCGCGTCCGCAGCAAATCTTAAGCTGTATGTGTCCCCTGGGTGGTGTTAAATGAGTAACAGTGCTGGCAGGAGCCATCCCAATACACAAAACATGGACAACAAATCAGCCCTTATTAGAGCTAAATTAAATATTATGCAATGGAACGCAGGTGGTCTCTCACCAAAGAAAATGACCGAACTAAGGAAAATTATGTTTGATAGACACATCGATGTATTACTAGTTAACGAAGCCAATATCACAGCGAATAATGTGCAATATTTTAAAACCAAGACTATACGATGTATTCTCTGTTTAAGGCAAGGCAGGTGGCAAGTGGAATTCTAGTCATGGTGAGGAGTAATATCATATCAAGCTTTAGAATATTGAAGAGGATGAATGAACGTGACAAGTTGGAGGCAGCTGAACTTACTGGCTGGATCCAAAACAAGAAAATTAAAATCATCTGTCTGTATAGCCCTCCAAAAAACAAAGATCTAAACTTAGACCATACTGAACCCTCAGTGGCCACAGTAATCATGGGCGACTTCAATGCAGCTTCACCTGTGTGGGGTTATAACTACTCTAATGCGGCAGGGAAAACAATGGAAGACTTCATGAACAGTAACTCCATTGAGCTCAGACCTCTATGACAGCTCAGACCCAGGAACTTTCATACACTATTCGGGGTCAACAACCAATCCAGACCTCACTCTTGTCTCATCTGACTTGGTGAATATTTCCAAACGTGTGATCCTAGAAGAACCAGGATCCGGCCACAAAATTTCTCTCCTCAAATTAGTGCTTGTCCGGCTAGGCAACCAACCACAAGAACATCAGACAAAATGGAATTTCAAGAAGGCTAACTGGCGGGCCTTTAAAACGGAGATGGAAGTCAAAGCAGCAAAATTCGATCTTTCCGAATCACCAAATAAACTTCTGGAAAAGTTCTGTTCTGCTTTAAAGTCTGCAGCAAAAACATCAATACCTAGAGGCTCACAAAGTAAGTACAAGCCATTCTGGACCAAAAAGCTGAATGAAATAAAAACAAGAAGAGACGAATTAAGAACCTAAGCTGAATGCACTGGGGCACAAGAAAATGTGGAGAAGTGGCGAAGGGAGGCAGCTACCCTCAAAATAAAAATATCACTGGCCAAGAGAGAAGCGTGGACATCATTTCTCAACAAAATAAATTATAGAGTAGACAGTGGCAAAGCTACCAATTGATTAGCTCGCTAAATGACAAACAAAATTCGTATTCACTCAGCCCACTAACAATAAACCAGAAAGAGGTCACAGATCCCCAAAAGATAGCTAAATATATGAACAACTACTTCAGCTCCAACAGTTGTACAACCAACAGCAATATATCCCGATACAGGCAGACAGAAGACTGAGACGAGATATTGGAAGGATTGCCAAAGCGTCATCGGTCGAAGATATCTTCCAGAATGAACTCACAATGAAGGAACTCCTACAGGCGATCGAGAAAACACAGAACAAAAAACAACCAGGCCCGGATGGGATATTTCCTGAATTCATCAAAAACTTAGGACGACAAGCCTTATGCGCCCTACTCACTGTATATAACAAATTTTGGACTACAGAAGTGAATTTGCCCTCAGATTGGACAAAAGCAATAGTTGTTCCTATTCTCAAACCAGGAAAAGCAAAGGACCTAGTATCATCATACCGACCCATAGCTCTGACATCCGTCCTAGCAAAAATTCAAGAGTGTATAATTATAAACAGACTCAACTGGTACCTCGAAACAAATAGCATATTGGCGGAGGAACAGGCAGGCTTCAGATAGAGAAGATCCACATCACACCAGACGTTGCGAATTACCCAAGCAATAAAGGAGACATTTAATCAAGGAGAGAGCATCTTGGCCGTCTTCATAGACTTCAAGGGAGCATATGACACCGTGTGGAGAAATAAATTGCTCCAAAACCTGCACCAGATGAAGGTCGGAGGAAACATGTTACGCTGGTTTGCAAGATTCCTTTCCCAAAGGTGGACCAATGTCAGGTATGGGAACAAGGACTCGGGGTATAAACAAAGCAAAATTGGATTTCCCCAGGGTGCTGTCACAAGCACAACCCTCTTTAATGTCTACATAAATGACTTGTCGAAGACAATTAAGAGCTTGAAAGTGTTAATATCGGCATGTTTGCGGATGACGTGATCATTTGGACAAAAGAAAAGAACAACTCCAACCAGCAAAAGTTATTAGAGGATAAAATGAATAGAGCACTACAGATACTGAGCAACTGGGCAACAGACAATCATATGCAAATAAACATATGATTGTTCATTTCACTGAAACATCAGAATCCGGTACTCAACCTTACAACAACATGTTACCCAAAAGCGAGGTAACAAAATACCTTGGTATAGTCATGGATAATAAGTTGAGCTGGAAAAAATACACCAGACACATCACAGATAAGGTGAATAAAAGAACGAGTCTACTGAAACGACTCGCCGGAGTAAAGTGGGGAAGTACTCAAGATACACTGAACACAACCTATAATACATACATAAAACCAGTCATAACCAGTACATACTAGTCCGTATGGAAGCGAAGTACTGATCACTGCCGGTAAGCCAGCCTTACAACAACTGGAAAGATGCCAAAACAATGCTCCGAGACTTATTTGTGGAGCCGTTAAAACTACTCCTATAACAGCAATGCAGATGTACACACAGAGCCAACCTATTGAAGAAGAAGTCAAACAACTTGCGGCAGTTACATACTTGGGTCTGCAAGGACTATCTCAGACATCATGGACTAAATCCGCCTCCAGAAGCAACACATTAAAAAACCATAAAAATCTCATTTCCTTAATATCAGAATACCTCAATGGCAATAAACAGATATCCATTACAGAACCATATACCATATCAACTAACCCAATTTACCTTCTGGAGATAGACATAAATTTGTCTTTGGTTGAGGAAGTTAACAAGAGAGAATGCCCCCCCATTGCTTCAACAAGAACTGGCCATCTCCACAATAGAAGAAAGATACCCCTCCGACCAATGGTTGAGAGTCTACACAGATGGATCCAAGTATGAGGACGGAAGCACCGGAGCGGGAGTGTACACACTTCATTTCTCCCTCCACTATCCGGTTGGGCTGAACAGGTCGAATTTTGACGCCGAGATGGAGGCCATATCTAAGGCTCTTCTCCTTCTGCTGAACACTTCGCATAAACACCAAAACTGTGTAATACTGACAGATTCCAAGGCAGCAGTGCAGGCCCTATCATCATCAGCGGGTAACAATCTTAAAGAAATAAATCAAATGTTACAAACACTTAAAAAATTAAGCAGAAATACAGTGTTCCAAAGGATCCCTTCTCATGTAGGTGTGCCAGGAAATGAGGCTGCAGATGAGCTGGCAAAGAAAGGTTCACTCCTACCCCAACCCAAACATTTGCCCAATCCAAATAAGGCAAAAGCCATGCTCAAAAGTACAATGAAGAAACAGCAGATGGAAAAAATGAAGAGCATAGCAAAAGGCAAATGCTGGGAAAATATAGACGAGGAATGGGACGGACTGAAGGAAAAACCAAGGAGACAGTCAGTGGCACAGTTCCGTCTTGACACGGGTCATGACTACCTCGCCGCCCACTTGAAGCACATTGGAGTCTACTCCTCTGAAATGTGCCCTCTGTGCCAAGAGACGAACTCAAATATGAACAAGGAACACGTGCTGACATGCCCTGGATTGAATGCTGATTCGAGACGACAGAAGAGCTTCACTCGACTGTATTGGGAGGCAAGGATGCTGATGGACTGGAGTCTGGGCTAGCCATAGGAAACAACAACAACAACATCTTGACATTTGTGGAGTTTAGGTTCATGAAAAACTCAGGGATATGTTCTTATACAATTGTTTATAGGAGAGAGAAGAAGCATGTGAAAGAAACAGGTTCAAACATAATGTACAAACATGGCAATTGTAAAAATATTGTAGTTACCATACAAAGTTTATTTACTAGCTGATAGCTGAAAATATGTGGTGTATTCTCAATAAGGAGTACAATTTTGAAATGCAAGATTATCAGATTATGAGAGGTTATTTTTCATTTCACGAATATAACAATCTAAACTATTCCGGAAATAAAACACTAGTTACCAATACTTTCTCTTTTCCTACCAGAAAACAAGGAACTCGTGTTCCTTTTCAAGGAACAAAGAACATTATCTTCATCTTAGTTAGGGTGAGGATTTTAGAATCTGTAAATTATCATTGGTTTAAAATCACCTTTCCTACTGATTAAAGTGATGGCCTGTCTTTTTCTACTTTTAAAACAGCAACTGTGCATTTTTTTTAGAAATAAAAGTTCTATTTGACGTTAAATAAATGAAAACTAATAGTCTATTATTCTGTTAAATGTTCTCAATGACCACAATAATAATCTATAAAGTTATTTCGTTAACAGTAAACTCATTTACTTGATGTAGAAGAATCGCAATTGCATTGTTCCTCAAGCACATAAGAATACAGTTTCAAGTCAAATGAATATTGAAAAATGTGTTGAAAATCAATTATACATTTTTATTTTAAAGAACTTGAACTAAATAAAAACAGGTAAAATGAATGGTGAAAATTTTTTAAACATTTTCATACATAGTTACTTTTCTCAAAAATTAATTTCTGAAGCTATCGATAAAAATCAAAAAAATCCACGTAACTACTTAAAATTAGTTCTTCAAATTCTAATTATATATACTTTGGTAACTCAAGTCTTTGATATAAGAGATGTTTATGATGCAAAAGTAAATAAACTACTGTGATAGTGGAAAACCCGATTTAGATGGATACATATGTTTTCAAGTCCCTTGTCAAAAAAGGTAAATGAGCTGGGGTCAATCCCTTTTTTTTTGACAACTATCAATCTGTTTAGTAAAGGTAACTGGAAACATACAACAAACTTTTGTTATGCAACATGAGCTAAATAATAACAGATGGTGTCATCTGTTTATAATTGTAGATGAGTGTAATAAAATAAAGTGAACTAAAAAGGCATAACAAGGTAAAAATTAATGTATTAAAACGTTATAAAGAAATATATTCCCTTATTTCAGATTTACAGTAATAACAATCTTATTACATGAGTGTACTATAATATTACATGTAAAAAAACTTGCTAAATCTTAATGAATAAAGATCACAACACTATTTTTTAATATATAAAAGGTTAACCATAAAAATAGCACCATCTAGTAGGTTAAATACATTAGTTAGGATAATACTGTACATTAAATTATGTAGCCTGTTCAGTACTTAATTCTAATTAATAAAAACACAGTAATTTTTATTTATGTACACAATACACACTGAATTGAATTTACTACAAAACTTCTAAAAGTTAGAAACATTAAACAAAAATTCTACTCTAGTTTAGGAAGTGAACAGAAAATCTGCCTGAATCAGAAGAGAAAATATTTTAATACACTAAAAGTCACGCTGAAGAACAAATATTTTTTGAAGAAAAATCTATTAAACAAGGATGTTTCATTTTGGAAAATTAAAGTGTAAGAAGGGTGCAAGTGTTTATGTTGCAGAAGAGATTAATATCATTGATGAAAGTTAATATCAAGTTAAGTACCCAAAGAGAGTACAAGGAACAAATTTGTGAGAGAAAAGGACAACCTTTTTGATTTAAAAGAACAAGAGACTGAAAAAGCTCTTCGTCAACACAGCTGTGGGAGGTTTAGAAAGGAAGGGATGTATCATTTAAGTTTTTCTAGTAATTTTACAACTTACAACAGTAAATGAACTAAAATAATTTTAAGACAAGATATAACACATGACAGTTAAGGTAAACGACTTTGTAAGTAAACAGGCCTACTTTAACAATTGTTTTTTACTCAATTTATTGTTTTAGCTACCATTATTAGCTTATTAGAATAACATTTTTTGGTTTTAAACTATAATAATTACACGCTATCTATTTAATAAAGAAATTAGTGAAATAAATTTGAAACTGTAATAGATATATTTGTGAGTTCTATGTAACTTTGTTTCATCCAAAGGTACAGTTCAAATGTCCATAGGTACACCTACATGTTGAACCTTTGGACATCTAACAACACTTGAAAAATTCTTAACTCTTTATGTTAAATAACATCCTGAAATATTAATGAATTAATTTATAATATTAAAATGAATACATCTAGAGTTAAATAAAGGTATCTAGAGATAAAAGATTTTAAAGTCAATAGCTCAACCACAATAGCTGTTTTTCATCCTCAATAAAATTCATTCTATTTATATAAAAATATCTTTATTGTGAGATTCAGGTATAATTAGACACTTATTTGTTTTGCATTCTTCATCCCAAGCCTTAAAATGTCATTTGATAATACAAAGAAACAGAAGCAGAACTACTTAGCACCAACTACTTAAAAATTGGTAAACTGTGAATCATTTTTTAAAAAATTTTAACAAAAAATTATGGGAATATCAATCATAATAGGGTTCAAACCCAAGGCTAGAACAGAGGAATGTGTCCATGAATTCTATACATGCTTTAAAGGTTCTTAAATTTTTTTGTTACTTATGTTCAATGAATTTTAAAATGCATAAGTTATTGTTACATCTCAACCCAATTCTTGTCATTTTTAAAAGCAAAAAAAGAGGAAAATTTAAGAAATTGAAGTAATTAGTGATTAGTGATCACTGTTGATTTGTATTAGTTCATGTAATTCTACTGCTAAACTAAAATTATAAACAAATGATATTAAAGAAAATGGATACATCATATATAATAAATATAAAACATCAACCTTGTGCAATACAGTGTATCCAACTGTTAGAGTATAAACAGACAAGACAATGGTGTAGAGTACGCTGAATATACTAAGGTTTAAATGTATATCAACAGATAGACATTCTGAGTATCATGAGATCAAATTCTGTCTCGCCGTTAACAAATGAGACACTAGTAGCGAGCCACGGGTATATATTCTACTTTTTTTTCACGTTTATAGGTATATTTTACTTTGTACTGTTCTAAAATTTACAGTGTGTCAGACTCAGTATTTATTTTGAAAATTTGTTATACTTTTGGGAATTTAAATAATTTTAATAGCAGTCAAAAATTTTCTACACTGAGATATTTATAGAAGTTAGTTGTGACTGACCTTGTTTGAGGGATGCAAAAAGCAATCATTACTCAAATAAAGCTTTTCTAAAAAAATTACAATTATTAATTTTTAGTTATTTTTTTTAATGTTAACTGCCTACCTTATCTTTATAACATGAACCCTTCACGTTCAACTGAATATAATTCAGACCATCCTCTCAGCTTAGAAGGCCACACTTAGTATTTTTGCGAATGCTAGTCACTTAGGCGACTGTAGTATTTTTGCAAATGAGGTCATTGATGCTAAGTAGCATTCCATTATCTCAGTTCACACAGGCCACACACTGTGGCTTGTATTACTTTCCGCTACAGCTTACCCATAATGGTCCTATGTTCCACTACATTTATTTTTTCTTATACAGTCTAGATTGAGCCAAATACTTGGAAAGCAGTGGCGTATGCAGGTGGTGGTGGGGGGATCAGGGAACTTACAACCCCATAACCACTAAAAATTAGGTCTCAATTATTTACACAGTTTTGCATACGTTATAAAAGAAAAATATGTTATACATGATACGTTATAAAAGAAAAATGGAAGATAAAAATACCTTATTTGCACTACTTAGAAAGTTTATGTTTGCACCATTATGTGCACAGCAGAGTTTTGTGAATGCCACAAAAGAGCACTTAATCTGGCGGAGTCAACTGTTAGATATCTCTAGCTCATACTACACTCATGCACCTACTAAAGGCACATGTACACTCACTACTCTACATAGCTTGGCTAAATCTAAAGTATAAAGCTACCCATGTTGACAGAGTGAATGACACTGGCCTAATAATGTATTGAACGAAGCCCTAGGAACCTGACAACCTCCCAGTGTACCTTAGCCTTACCAATGCAGAGCTGTGTATAGGCACATACTTGTGAATGTTTCTGTAAGTAAGGATATAAAGTATGAGTCTTACAGCACAATAAAAACATTGGCCAGATGGAGCAGAACCTCTGTAATGAGGGTCAAGAGAAAGAAAAACTGAAAGGGAATTAGTAGAACAAGTACTTGCAAGCCACCCCAATAAGAAACTGGGAAGTCATCAATTAGAAGTGGGGGAGTTACCACCTTGAATCCTCTCCAAATCATAGACTTTATAAAGAGACTAGGTCTGGAGAAGGCACCATAAGTGAACATCTCAGGAATAAAGGAACGGAGAATAATAACTTTACAAAGGGTTGCAGTGCAATAGCAACCCTACAAATTCATTCATTCATTAGTGAAATCAAGGTCATTTGCTGATAACATGACTGGTGATGCCTCAACTCGACGCCTACCAACTATTGTCAAATAGTTACATTGTACCCAGGCCTATTATTTACCATTTTTTAAATTATACATGTATCTTTAATATCATGCTGGGTTATCACTAACTGAAAATTCTTGTTCCTTGTAAAGTTTCAAAGACAGAAAAGACTAATTAAAATTAAATATTAAAACAAAATGATTTAATAGCATTTTACTTTTTGTCTATTAAATGAACTATAATAAAGATAATTCATTAAAAATAGGTTTTAGCCGTGTGGTGGCAACTTAAACAATTCATCAACAACTCATTCATCAATTAAGTCGTACAACTGTTATTGCATTATTTATTTACACGTCTAGTCAGTGTTTTGTGCCATTTCATCTACATTTGAAAGTAATAGTAATTTAGATACTACTATTATAAACCATTTTCGTTAAAAATTAAGTGAATTACTAGTTCATTAGAATAGCCTATATTGGCTTTTCGAAATTTTTGATGTACTGATTTTATATGTACGATAATGCTACAATTACACAGATCACTGTCAGTGTTCCATGTACTGATGTCTTGTCTATTTTTACCTTTAGTGTTCCAAATAATTGTGATGGCTGGACTAGACATGTAGTACAACAGTGTTCACTAGTATTTAAAAAATTTAAATACTAAACAATAGTATTTAGCGAAGTCTAATAATATTAATAATAATAAAGTTAGCAGATATATTAATATTCTGCTAGATATATTTAACTCAAGTATTCAGAAAAATAGTTCAGGAAATTAGCCTTCATTTGCATAAAATAAAAATATTTTCAACCAATTTTTTTTTTAATTTCCATTAAAATAGAATTTTACTTTCTCTAACAGATCTCACAATATTTCAAATTTGTTATAAACAATGTGCAAATTGCATATTGTTGTATCTATACATAACAAATACAATAATATTAATAACAACTAAAAAAATTGCACACAATTAATTATTTTCACAAAAATATGATTATTAAAAATCTCTTTTTTCCTTTTATTTTCGATTATTGTAGGACAAGACTGCAAACACAGATTGAAAACAGGTTTTAATTGTAATAAACAAATTACACTATTTGCTTAGAATAGGGAAAAGACATGTGAGATAATGGTTAAAAAAACATTATTAAAATATAAACTTTAATTTCTTTAAAATATACCTTTAAATATAGTGATTACAAGTTAAAATTATTTAATGTGTAATCAGTAAGATTTATCTGTTCAATTCAGTGTAATCTTATATAAACTAAAAAAAAAAAAAAACAATCCTCACTGGAATGTATGTAGGCCATTATATCACTTTAAAATTTGCACATGCATGTTATATTCAACCAAATGGGTCATACGGATCATAAGGTACAACATCCGGTTCATTTACTTCAGAGTTTTCTGAAGCAGCATCATCATCATTATTATCAAACATCTGATCAGGGTTAAATGATTTCAAGTTGTCAATAATTTCATCACCTGAAACAAATTTTAAAATAAATTAATAAAGTAAAAATTTTTTTAACACATTAAAAAAATTAATTTAAAAACTTTTATCAAAAAAGAGAAGGTAAATCATAAAATTTTTAAGTATATTTTGTGTACATTTTGTCTTCATAAACTTTTCATCACATACCATAATGTTTTAGTTTTATATTCATATATATTAAACTTATATGATTATGAATATAGAGTAAAGCTTATTTTTCACATTCGTGACCCTGGATAGCAGAATAACTATGAATTGAAAGTCAGTATATACTGCCTGTACTTTAGCAGTCATCTGGTTCTCTTCAGATCCATCATAAATAATTGAATTACAATATAATCTAATTACTTTGACATTTATTGTGGTCCAACCATTTTTTTCTTTTTTAACAAATTAATAATTCTAGGTTTCACATTTTGGAAAATACGTTTTTATATATTACAGTGTCATAAATGGTTAGTTGTAAAAAAAAACAAAAAAAAAAAATAACTTGTTCACTATACTGAAAAATGATGGCAGATTTTCAATTTCAATACCAATTTTCAAGCATACAATCAATATTAAGAGTAAGGTCTTCCAATTAAAGTGAGATGAACTTTTTTTTAGAGTTTTAAATATCTTAATGGTGACCATGAAAACCATCTTGTTTATATGGCTCACTTTAATACCTGTATCTATAATCTTATTTGATAAACTGATCAGAAGTCAGTACAGATGTGAAGACCATTATTGGATTCCAGGTCACAGTGATGTTCCAGGAAATGAGAGATTGTAAAGAAGGCAGCACAATTGCAGCTTAAACCACTTTTAAGTTTATATTTGATTTTTATTACAAACAGATTGAGGAAGTATACAGGAATAATTAGTTGGATTCCTGGAAAATAGCTTAAAAAGAAAAAACTGACATACAACCGAAAAGAGTGAACTGCTTGAGACGCTTCAACATATCTTTCTTGACTGTACTGAGAGGAACTCAATATGCACAAAACAACCAATTCAATCTTTTGGTGACACAGACCCTTATGGTCATCTCTGCTGATGATGTCTGCTAGATTGTATGTAATGCATTGTGTTGTCATGTTGATTGCATGTATTGAAAAATAATATTACAAATTATTTGTATATCATTCCCTACTGATCTAGTGGTATTTGCATGTTCTGTACCTGCTGATGTTTCTCTCATCCTGAGCTCGATGAGTATGGTTATATATTGCTCAGTCTTGCTGTAGCATTCGCCTGTTCCAAGTCTTTGTGCTGGTGTATTGTCAAAAAAAATGTAAAGTGTTCAGAAGAAGCAATGAGTTAATCTCATTTTTTTGTGAAAATGGGAAAACTGCTACAGAAGCTCATGCCATGTTAAAGGAAGTGTACGGAAGTGAAAGTTTATAGCACTCACACGTTTTGAGTGGTTAAAAAGACTTAAGAAGGGATAAGAAACAACCAAAAATGATCCATGCTTTGAAAAACCCTCAATATCAAAAACGGATGACATTGAATGTTGTCATGTTGATTGCAAATTTACCTATTTAGCCATATTGACTACAGATTTTTCATGTCATGAGATTTTGCACGAATCACTGAACATGCAGAAAGTTTGTACAAAAATTGTGCCAAAACTTCTCACTCCAGAGCAAAATGAATCGAGAATGAACATTTGTGCTAACTTTTAAACAACACTGGTAATGATACAGAATTGTTAGAGTGATTACTTGAGCCTCATCAAACCTCGGCAAAAACAACGAAAATAAGCAAATTAAAATTTAAGGCTAATTTTTTTCCTAAGTATGGGATTGATTACTGGTTCCCCCATGGTCAGATGGACAATCAACATTATTATTACAGCGATGTTCTGATAGCCCTTTATGAATGAGTGAGAAGATCAAGACCCAATTTATGGAAGAGCAATTCCTACCGACTATTGTGCACACTTGGTCTAATGCAGACGAAAGAGCAATTCCTGGATACTTCACCAAGACAATGCGTTTGCCCATTCCATCTTATTTATGAAGGCGAAATTCTTTCATCACTGTGCGAAATACAGCATCACTGTGCTGGACTAACCACTTTACTGGCCCAACCTGAAACCATGTGACTTTTTTGATTTCTAAAGTCAAATCAGAACTTAAGGGGACAAGACTTCATAGTGTGGAAGCAAAAGCAACAGAGGCTCTCAACAAACTGACAGAAGTGGACTTCCAGTACTGTTTTGAACAATGGAAAATTTGTATGGAACATTGTATGGATCGGTAAAGAGGGTACAAATGAAGAGGATAAACTTTGTAATGTAACTGGTGATCAATAAAATGTTATGTAGCAACAGTCCGGTTATTTAATTGCCACACCTCGACAATTAATGACAATTATGTGCAATTAATGACACACAATACCAACAACTTCATGCATCTTGTACAGACAAGCAGCTGTCATCAACTAAGACTTGTCCTCAAGAATTTCTGTCACAAGAAGGCTAAATTGACTGTTCCTATCCTAGAGTAGTATTTTCCATTTACATGCGTATAAGGACTCAATACAGTCAAGAAAGATATTTTGAAACTTCTCCAGCACTACAACTTGTGTCAAGTTTTGTGTTATACCATTTTCTTCCCCTCAAGCTGTTTTCCATGACTACAGATCACTCACTACTGCAAACATTCTCAATCTGCTAAGAGTAAAAATCAATTGTAAATTTCAAAAGTAGTTTAAGTTGTTTACAATCTCCCATACCTCTTAATTTCCTATACTGTTACTCAAGGAGTCCAACCACTCACCCCTTCAATCTGCCAGAAGTATTAGCAGGATGTTATCCTTAGATAATATTTAAGTTATAATTGTTTTGCCTTTTTGAACTCGGCTATTGAACCTGCAATCTCACACCTCTCATTTTCTTATACTGTTCCTCATGGAGTCCAACCACTAACCCCCTTAAATCTGTCAATAGTATGAACAGACTGTTATTCTTAGATAAAGTTCAAGTTGTAACTGCGCTGCCTTCTTTGAATTGAATCACACTTTTGCATGTTCTGCAGCTGTAGTTGTTTCCTGTTCTTGTGTTGATGTAATATCTTTACATCAGTTAGACTAATTAACATAGGACGATCAATTTATTATAGAAAAAGCCAAAAGTAATAACTAATTTTGTACATTAATACAGGTTTGAATTATGAAATGCATGCTACCATTCCAAATGGGTTCCTGTGTTCCCAACCATAACTATAGAACTACTTAAGCACACTTTGTATAGAACTCACCTAAACATGTGTTTTCAGCTTCTTTATAATGATCTAAACTAGCTTTGATCCAGGGTAACTTATTTTTTTCCTGAACAAGGCGAGACCATAATAATCCTAAACAAAATATTATAATTAGTGTATTACTAAAATTATAGTATAAAAGTGAAATATACAAACTCATTAACTATTAAACTAACAATAAAAAATAAACAAATTAAAAAATAGAAGCAGGCTAGATACATGAAGATGTGCTTGTTTTGAAATTTATGGATGTCTTTTATAAATTCATCACCATGCAAACTACTCAAACAAAATCATTTATTGAGCTAAAAAAATAAAATGACTTTTTAAATAAAAATAACAATGGCGTGCAGATGTCTTGTTGATGTAATGGATACAAATTTCTGAAGTAATAATATTTGACCAATATTTACTTCACCACCTAATCAGTGTTAAAATCTTCATAAATTATCATTTTAAATTTCTAAATTAGAATGAAAATAAGAAAATGAACCTGACAACAGTTGATTCATTTTTGTATATTCATACTAATTTTAAAATCTTATAATTTGTGCATATTTTAATATTATTACAACTGTGAAACGATTTTCAAAAACATGTAAAATACTTGTTTTTTTTGCTAAATAATGAACTTGTACAAGCTATCATCAAAATCGATTTTATTTGAATCAAATTAGACCAAAGTTACACATATACACACAAGATTGCACGAACACACACACACACATATGCGCGCATGCGTGTGTGTGTATAAATTTTTAATGACTCATCAAAAATTTAAAACATCTAGATTATCTCTAGGGGAAATGATGGGACCCATGTTCCTGACTACAAACACAACGGTATTTTAAAACTGTTATTAAAAATAGTTAATGAATTTTAAAACGATAACTGATATTAAGATAAAGCAAAAAGTCAAAGTAGTTGGTACAATCTAACTCTCAAATGTTCTTTAAGTTCTATTTGTTTTTTTTATGTAACATTACAAAACATTTTACTGTGTTAAATAGGAATTTTAAATTGGAGTTTAAAAATATGTTTAAGATTTTCAATGTTTTTCTTCTTTGGTCTAATTGTAAATATATATTTGTTCACGGTGATTAATTTTGTTTTTATTTCAGCCTTTTAACTTATTACGTTGTGAACATAGTTGTCTGTTGCCAGAGCAGCAACTGCCTCACTTGGCGTATCTAGCAGTCTCTTATAAATAAAATAATACAGAGGAGAAAAGTGTGAAGATAAACAATGTGAGAATATGCTTTTATACTCATTATCATTTTGTAGTCAGTAATTTCATCTGACTCATTTTTCTACCTATGCAGCTGTGAGGCAATAAACGATATGTTGGAGGGTGTATTGTTAAAGTTGGAAGGAGTGCACATATTTAGCTATTTGCGTACTGCTGGGATCTTACTATGAACCATTTAGTAGCTCATTTTCTAATGACAATTTGCTAAAAACATAATGCTAAAAATTAATTTGTATAAATTTAATCAAATGTAGTTATACAAATTGCTTAAAGCTACAATAAAATATTGATAATAAAATCATGTTTTTTAATATTAGTAATAAAAACTTGACAAAAGCAATATTAATAATAAAAATTTGACGAAAGCAAAATTAGAAATCCATTCAATAAACTGAATTTAAAAATATTATTTTCATAACCAAATTATTTTTTATAATTGCAGTATTTAATTAAGAAATTCAGAGAATGTAGATTTAATATTACCAAATTTCTAAACTATTATTTTCTTATAAAAACACAGTGACATCACTTACCTGTGACACATTTCTTCAGTTTTATTTCTATGTAAAATCCACTCACAGAATGGTGCAAGTAATCTGCATCCATTGCTCCATACAAATCCAGATTCACACAATAAAATACATCTTGATGAAATGTGCTTAAAAAGAAAAAATATATTGTATTATCTTGACATTTAAAATATTTGGTAATGAATTATAACTAGCAGTTCAAAGAACAGTAGATCTCACAGTGTATTTTTAATTAATTGCTTGGCCACTGTTATACGACAGCACTCTGATGCTCATTAATATTTAGAAAAAATATTACTAGACAAATTTGCGCTTTCTCTATAATGTAGTCAAAATTATTATAGGTTTTTTCCATTCAGCCAATGTTAGGAAACAGGCAGCAACTACACTGTCATTGTTAAAGAATGCCAGTGACATGGAAATAATTGAGAAAAAATTTTAAACATACATCGTTTGGGCTTTATGCAAGGTACTTTCATACCAAATTTCAAAACAATAGGTCATTGTGTTTGGTCAAAACTCTGTATACCCATCATCACTGAATCAGAGACTGTCACCTTGAAATGGAAGTGGATTTCTGTGTTAATTTTGAATTAAATCGGACCAATATTTATGAATATATAAAACTTTTAATATCAAAAAGAGATCTAGGAGGTTAGGATCAGTGCTCATTTCAAGTGTCAAATCTGAGTCTTCCAATAATTCTTGTTTCAATAGCTCATTTTTAATGAAAATTTGTTAACAACATGAATTAACATCAATTACGAATTGTGATTTTACTTACCTAAAATGAATCTCTCTAATTTTCCAAACAAGTCTGTAAGAGTTTTCTTGAATTCCAGTAACATGAACTCGTACCCACACGTAATTATTATTTTGGTACCAAGTTATGTTAGGGCACTTTCCATAATTCACAAGTTGAGGAAAATCATTAGATAGTTCTTCACAACGATTAACAAGCCTGTAAGGTACGCACTTCTTTAGTGTACCTCCATGCTTAATATCCTTCACACCTGTATCAAGCACTACTTGACCTGAAATGCTTGTGTTTGGTTCCAACTCAAGCACTTCGTCAGTGTCAGTGTCAAGCACTTCTTTAATTGAAATTTTGTTTGCATTTGGTGCCCTCATATGTGTATAATTATCCTAAAATAAAAATAAATAAAAAAATGCTTGAAATACATTAAAAAGTAACTTATTTTTAAAATGTGAAAAATGGAATGATTGAAAAATTTATATTAATTAAAAAATATATGAATTCTTATATATATAAACTAACCTTAAATTAAAGTAACCACACAAATAAAAATATACATTTCACTGAACATTTTGAATAAGAATAAAGGTTCTGGTTTCCTAAAATAAACCATAAATTCATATCATCTCATATAAAGGATCAAGAACAGAGAATACTGACAGCACTACTACTGTTAGTTTAGGCAGATATGTTATTACTACAGTGATCACACACAAGCACACACACTGTTATGATAGAGAATAAATTTAAACAAATATAAAGTTTACCTGCTCAAAAGCTGCTGTGACATATTCAAAGTCATTACTTTCTAATGATAAAAGTATTTCATCAAGTCTTCTATCATTTTCTTCCTTTGTTAAAACCAAATTTTCATTATAACCTGGATAGCCTATAGCATTATCGCTAACATAATTATTTTCGTTCTCATCAGTACCATTGACATTATTAACAGGCTCTATTACTTCTTTGTCCAGTTCATTTTCATTAACATCGATATTATCAAGAAGAAATTTTTCATCAGTTTTGTATCTAGCATAACCTTGTAATACTAATTCTTTGTTAATTATTGTGTCTTTGGTAGATCCTGTTGTATCTACTAGAATAACTTTATAACGACGTCCTCCAGTCATTTTAGCCTTTAAGTCAATATCACAAACCTGGAATAAAATAGATTAAATATCAATTATTAGTTCATTTCAATTGGAAAATGAGCTATTGGAGCAAACGTCATGATAAGGCCTTTGTATCTCCATTATTTTCTGAGGTACAGTTAAAAATTTGACATATACACAGAAATACCCAAAAAAACCAGAATTTAAAATATTAATAAATATGTATTTATTTTCTTTTACAAAACACGTTTAAAACCTTCAGAGAATTCTCCATTATATTTATTATATTTGTTCAATCTGTAATTCAATTTTTGAAACATTTTTCAAACTCATCAAATTGATATCTGACAGTTATTCATCTTTTCTGCATCATTAAATCGCTGTCTTTTTATATTCTTCTTCATTCATAGAAACAGAAAGAAGTTGCATGCACGGCGTGAGGTCAGTAAGTAAAGGGCGGGCAAGTGAGTCATGCTGTTATTTTTTGCCCAAAACTGATTTGGCTGCATGAGTAATTTGTCTTGGTGGAAACAGTCCACTGTCTGCCATAAATTAGGCTGTTTTTCCACAAACTGTTATAAAATCTTTTTAAAATTTCTAAATATAATACTTAACGTTCTGACTTAGTAGAACATGCTCTGAATGCACTGTAACACTTAAAAAAACACAAAAACTTAAAGTCTTGATATTTGGTTTAACTTTTGATTTGATGAACTATTTCAAGGCGAGGAGATGACAATGACTTCTTCCATTGGCTTGACTGAATGTTTCCACTCGACACTCTTTTTGTAGCGATGATAACCTTAAAGGTTTTTTGTCAGAAGAAAAAAAATCAGAATCTAAGTAACAAATTCTGAAGCTAACCTTATAATTCCTAAATCTTCCATTAATATTCGTTGAACCAAGCTTCGAAATAATCCATATAACTTCCCCATCTCTTCAATGGTCCATTGTCAGTCTTTGAGCACAAGTAAAAGAATTTTTTCAGCATTTTCTTCTGTTTGGAAAGTTAACGGTCTCCATTATGAGGTTTATCATCAATCGACATTTTTTCTTTCTTGAAATGAGAAAACCACTTGCACATTTGAGTTTTCCTGTAGCGCTCTCCTTGTAAGCTGTGTCCAACATCATAACAGTTCCTGCAGCATTTTCCCCGATCAGGAAACAAAATTTCACAGCCACATGCTGTTCCCTTTAAATATTAGCCACCAAAAAAAAGGGGGGGGAAACTAATGAAACTATTTCTACTAAACAATTCACTGTAACCACAGAAAAAGTTCCCAAGTGACGCTACAGAGTGCACTGGGCTCAGAGTAGTTGCTCAGCACTCTCATAGCAGAAAAATGTGTCCAATGGAAACTTAGTTCAGCGCAGCACTATTCCATTTATTTTTTTAATACTCCGTCATTCATATGTTAGCACTCTTGCATTTGTAATTTTAGTCCAATTTGATTTAGACTTAGTACAAAAATGGATTTTGGTAATAACTTTAACACTCAAAATTTTCAAGTTCTACTGTAAATATAAAAAATTAATGAATGGGGTCAGAGTTTATTTTTGTATTTACAATGTAATTTAAAATACTAATTTATGCAGATTTTAATGCTGACTATGATGTTATTTTTTTTAACGTGTTATTACTTTTTGAAATTTTACTTCAGTTACCTCACCTCAGTAAGGTAAGTTGGGTGTTGTGATAATTTGGGAAGTGTTGGAACCTAATCTACAGATAATTTGTTTTTATTTATAAAAGCTCTGAAAATTTTTTATTTTTTTTTATTGTAACATATTTTTTTAAAATAAATGTGTTCGCAAAATTAAGTCAAACAATTTGTATCGGTTCATTATTATTTGTTTTGAGCAAGACAGAGTAATATTTCAAATTTAACACTTGTAGAATTTCATCCTGAATAACCAGGAATATTATAAATAGTAGGTGAATTCTTTTTTTTCTGCAAGCAATATTATAAAATTAAATTATAGTCACAGAGAAGGCTTTAAATCCCAATTCGTAATATAGATGGATATCAAACTTACATGATCGGTCAATAACCATACATCAATTAGGAAATACTAGTTCTTTGTGACAAAGCACGGGTTCCAAAAGACCTTTTTATACAGTATATTTGATTTTCTTGACTCTAGGCAGTGGTAAACACTTCTCGCCAAGAACTGAGGGCAAGCTGAACCAAGATTCTCAACACATTTATAAGAGTAGATTTTGCAAGTGATAATTTCAGTATACATCACTTTAAAAAAAGTAGTGTTTCCTGGCGAAATTAATAACAATAGCTCATGTCTGTGGTAGACGTCTCAATGATTTATTTAGTTAATTAAATCATAATATAATAAATAGAATTTTTTTTCTTCATCCGATATACCAATTAGCACTATAAAGTGGGTCTGCTTTGTCTGCAAAACTGCATGCTATAACTCAGAAATAATACTTTATTTTTAATTACGAAACATTCTACATATTTTTAATTAAGTATCACTTTAATATTTATAAGTTTTAAGCCTAAGTTTTATTGACAAACTCTTATCAGGCACATGTAATGACAAGTTCTTTCAGTCTTATTTGGTAATAATTGGAAATCGTGGTAGTACTAAATTTTTCCACTGTGCCAAGTATTAGTAGTTTATCCTGCCTATTACTGAGAAAGTTCACTAAACTGAAATATTGGTAATTTTAGAATAAGTAATAACTATAAGAAATTATACCAATTACTGGACAAGCTGTTTATATTTTTGTAATATTACATTTCCTAGAAGTGCCATACTTTAAGCTTAGATATAAACACAGTCCTGCTTTTTCACGAACAAGCTTACAGAATAAATTTGTTGAAGCGGTTGATTTAAAAAAAAAAAAGCTTGTTTTCAGTATTTACATTAAAAATTAAGGTTGAATTATATAACCAAAATAATGTAATACCAGGGGGCCCATGCGAAATTTTGCACTATGGAAGTTTTAAGTAAACAGTCTTTTGAATAAGAGTAGTCGTTGGGGTAAGGGCCATAGTTGGAAGGAAGGGAAAACATGTTTAAAAAAAAATAAATTGAAAAACCATCGGTTCAAAATAATGACAAATTTATGACTGTCATCGACCGTAATATTTACATTACCCTGTTGTTAAAGAGAGCTGTAATAAGAAATCGTAATGTTTAAATACAAATAAGTAAATAAATGCAAAATGTTAGAACATTATGTTGCTTCTTACCTAGTATATCACAAAGTCCACAATAACTTCTAACTGTATTTTGACATTTTAATTGTACTTCGTAATTTATGATGTCCATATTAATAGATAAATGCAGGATGAAGGAGAAATCATAAATATATTTATGTAAAAACAATGTTCAAAACATGTATTTAGTATTTGAAATGTTTGGCCGAGCTTGTACGATGGGCAGGGATAGGGGACTGTTAGAAGGGCCACATAACTTATAAGTTTAAGTAAATATTGATATATGTTCTAAGCATGTTATGCAAAAAAATGGCATTTGTAATGGAATTGTGTATTTATGATTAATAAGTTAGCTTCGTAAAATATACAAAAAAAAAAAAAAAAAAAAAGGCTGATTTGTGATGCCACACATGCCTATTCCATTTTGCCAATAACAGTTAAAAGTGTCTTTTATGTTAAAATTTTCCACAAACAGTAAGTTTTAGCGCAAAATCATTTTGCAATGTCAGAAGTCATTGAAGCATTTATTTCGCTGCTTTGTCTCGAATGTCTTTTAGTATTAGAATTGTAGTGTAGGCTCTACAATGACTCATCGCTGAGCTACAACCATTTCAAACTTGGTGCATTGGACTACTGGATGTGTCAGAATGACAATTGTCCAGACTAACTAGACTAGTTATTGGAATAACTGCACTGTATTAATAATCCACTGATTTCTAATCAGATACATCCAGTAATATATCAGTGCAATATCCGAAATATTAGTAGTTATTTGTGAAGTACTATACTCAGCACATTGCCACTGACTTGATTGCTTTTTGTTAGATACATACAGTTGTACTATACACAAACAGACTGGGTGAAACAGTTATTTCTTAGTAACAAGTTCCAATATTACAGTTCTAGCCAACATTGCATTTCGTAATTCCAGTGAAAAAAGTTTCAAAAAAAGTTTTGCTGAATCAGTTAAACATATAGTTAAAAGTAATTTAAAACATACATTACCTTTACAAAAATACTTTTAGCAATTCCATTAGTTTCAGTAACATTATATAAGAAGTCAACAGCACTTTCTTCCCAATTCTGCCCATCTAAAGGTTCTACTCCAGCTAAATAACACTCAATTACCTGTGAACCAAAATTGATTACATTTTTTTATTCACTACTATTACATTTCACAAAATATTTATTTAATCATATTGTATTTACTCTACATTAAAAGTTTAAAGTTCTAAATACGAGGTGACAAATAACCGGACTAGTGCTACTACTGGCAATCAACGAGCATGTCACAGCAGGAATGAACATGTCTTGCCTGTTGATGCTTCCCCCACCCTGTGTTTGATGTGCACAGATGAACATCACTCAGTTTCACTTTATCAATTGCTCATTCAAGTCCTTGCACTAGAATCTCAGCCAAAAAATGCGAGTGTTCAAATGGAGCAACAACTTAACCGCGAGTTTCTCATGAAACTGGGAAAAACTGCTAAAGAAGCTGATGGCATGTTAAAGGGAGTGTATCAAAGTGAATGTTTAACGAGGGACATGAAACAACCGAAGACAATTTGCGCCTTAGACAACCTGTCAACTATTTGTCAAAAAAAAATCTAAATCTGGATTCAAATCTGACAAAAAAGTATACTTTTGTGTAAAAGTGTGAACATGACTATAAAACTCACTGTGCCCTCAGAGTACAGCACGAACTGTATGATCATTGACAGAAAAACACTGATGTTAAAATCCATCAATATCATCAAACAAAATATAGTGGTTTTATTTTGTGAAATATTGTTGTTTTAGCAAAATGAAAGGAAGTTTCATTGGTAGGATATAGGGTGAAAAACAAATCAACACTGACGATTAGTAAGCAGGAAGGTGAAAACTGCAATAACTGTGTTTTGCTTAGTTAAACCACATTACTACTTTCTTAACAATTAGACTTTAAAAAAGTGAAAAACGTGTTAAATCAAGCACACAAAAAATCATTATAAGGCACTTCAAATTCATAATAAAAAATTGTGTGCAGAAATCAAAAAAATACTGGT
Organism: Callitettix versicolor; assembly: GCA_022606455.1. Classification (NCBI taxonomy): domain Eukaryota; kingdom Metazoa; phylum Arthropoda; class Insecta; order Hemiptera; family Cercopidae; genus Callitettix; species Callitettix versicolor. The sequence continues at coordinate 84,973,574 of CM040189.1, forward strand.
TTTTAAAAATCAACTATCAACTACTGATGTATTATTAAAACAAGTTTATCACTGATGTGAAAAACTTGAAATTTACCTAATACATCGATGTTTCGAAAACATTGAGTATTGATACTAATCCCTATCAGCATTTGATAAGTCACATCAGACCAACGACTTCAAGCATTGTTCTTTATGTGTGCACTAAGTTTTTGTTTACTGATCTGATCATTTGTGTACAGTAGAGTGTTTATGAGTTAGTTTGTCTATGTTGTTTTCGTAAGAAATGTAGCCTACAATAACTTTATAACTGTATCTTACTATATTTTGTTGTATGCCCAGATTCAATATATAAAATAAGACATATTGTAAATGCAGTACATATTTCAAAAAAAGTACATATTTTTTGTTAAAATATTGAACACTTATTAAAATACATAAATGCAATTAACTACATTAATAGTCCATTCATCGACATCCACTCCATTCCACTAGAGCAGGGGTCTCCAAACTTTCCAGCCTTAGGGCCATACTGATTACTCCAGTAAATTCCGAGGGCAAAAACCATATTATCATTGTTGCCAGTAGTAAAAAGAGAAATAGTCCACTGATGAAAAAAAAAGTCCGAAAAAGTACGCAACGTTTAAAAAAGGCTGCAAATCGGACTAAAGTCCGCAAAACGGCAACACTGCATATAATTAATTTTCCTGTCATTATCTGTAATTTCTAGATTAGTCGTAGAGTACGAGCTATGAGAGTAACATGACATGACATCTGGTGGACACAAGCGGAAATAGGTAGTACCTTCCATCGCTAACAGATGGCGCTAATAGCACGTACAGAATAATCTCGTTGGTTCGAGAAAGTTCTGGTGTCTTCCACTCACTTCTAGATGGCAGTAATTGGAATATATAAGAAGGCTAGTGGCGCAACCACAAGTCAGTTCCTATGACACTGTTGTGAAATAAAATAGTGCATACCTCCTTAAAACGTGTTTGTGCGTGTTTAAGTTTAAGACATCTTTGTAACAGTATTTTGATTTGAATTGTTGCTTTTGTGTGTGATTTAGTAGTATGGAAAAGAAGCGAAAAATTGATAGTGAATGCAGAAAATTCAAAGATCAGTGGAACATTCAGTATTTTGTAATTGAGTCCAGTAACAAGGCGCTATGTTTGATTTGCAATGAAAGCATAGCCGTTCTCAAAGAATATAACATTAAACGTCATTATGAAACAAAACATTTTCAAAATTACTCAAAATATACAGGAAGTTTGCGGACAGAAAAATTCGAAGCTATGAAGCGCGGATTGAAATCGCAGCAATCTTCATTTACAAAACTCAAAACTGAACAAGAGGCTGCAACTCGTGCCAGCTATCGTGTGGTTCTTGAAATTGCAAAACGTGGAAAACCATTCACCGATGGAGAAATGATCAAAGAATGCGTAATTGCAGTAGCCGAAGAAATGTGCCCTGAAAAGGTAAATTTATTAAAAACTGTCAGTATGTCAGCAAATACTGTGGCTCGAAGGGTAGAAAATCGCTGAAAATATATCCTCTCAACTGTTCGACAAAAATGGACATGTTGAGTGGTTTTCTTTGGCCTTGGATGAGTCAACGGATGTGTCAGATACTGCTCAGGTATTGATTTATATTCGAGGAGTAGATAAAAGCTATGAAGTGCATGAAGAACTTCTTGATATGTATAGTATTCATGGCACAACTACTGGTACAGATATTTTTAAAGGAGTTGAAATGGCCATTAATCAAAAGAACCTTCGATGGAAAAACTAGAAATGTATTACAACTGATGGAGGCAAAAACATGAGTGGGAAAGATAAAGGGTGGTTGCTCTTGTGTCAAAGGCTGTAGAAAATGACGGTGGTTCAAAACCATTAGTCTTACATTGTATCATTCATCAACAGTCTTTATGCGGAAAATGTTTGGATATGTCTGAAGTTCTGAAACCAGTCATATCAAATGTTAATTTTATCAGATCTTTTAGGCTGAATCACCGACAATTCCGACAATTTATTGAATAGATTGGAGAAAATTACTTACCTTATCATACTGTCGTACGTTGGCTTAGTTGTGGGAAAGTCCTTCAGCGCTTTTTTGAACTTCGAGCAGTGATCGAAATTTTTTTGAATGAAAAGCATCGCCCTCTTACTGAATTACAAAACAACGCATGGCTGTGGAAGTTAGCATTCTATGTTGATTTGACAAAACATGTGAACGAACTGAATTTGAGATTGCAAGGAGAAAACCAGCATCTTCCTGATTTATACACTAATATCAAATCATTCCGGAAGAAATTGATACTGTTTCAATCACAACTACGAAGTAAATGTTTTTCACATTTTAAAACATGTGAAATATTCAGCCACACCACTGAGGCTGAGTTTCCTATCGATTTTGCAATCGAAACTTTGAGTGCTTTGAAAATAAATTTTGATACTCATTTCTCGGACTTTGATGCCATTGCGAATTAAATTAAGATTTTTCATAATCCTTTTGATACTGACATTGAAACCCCAGCCCCGGAACTTCAAATGGAAATGATTGATCTACAGTGCAGTGATATAATTAAGAACAAATATCAAAACTCATCTTTGTTGGAATTTTATAAGTCTTCCACTGACATAATTTGATAATTTGCATAAATTTGCTCGTGGGCTGTTTTCTGTTTTTGGTACTACTTATTTGTGTGAGAAGACCTTCTCCAAAATGAAGTACACAAAAAATGTTTACAGATCTAAATTAACTGAAGAGCATCTTAAATCTCTTTTAATAATTGGTACAAGTAAAATTAGTCCACAACTACAAACTATTGTCAGTGGAAAATCTCAATTACATAAATCTCATTAGTATTTCATATGTCATTATGCTTGTTATAAGTTATGTTTTTATTTAAAATGTATAAAATGTTAGTTGAATTCATTTCAATAATTTGTTAGTTATTACATACTGAAGTTAAATTTTCTGCATATTATACATGTCTTTACTCATTACAATTCTGTGTTTCTTTATCCAACTTATCACAAAAACAATAACAATAAGCCTACAACAATGTTATGAGTAGTTAGCCCATGACCATATCAATGTAGATGTCATATTAATAATTATTCAACATAAAATTAGAATACTTCAGTAAACTAAATTTAATTTGCTATAAAAAATATGTTCTCTAAAAGGAGTTTTCAAGTATGCTAGCTCTCCGCGGGCCAGACAAAAGCTGTCCGCGGGCCGTAGTTTGGAGACCCCTGCACTAGAGTGAATCAGGAATGATTTTAGCAATTTTTTTTTTTACTATGTCAAATGGCCTATTTGTAACGAAAATCTAATAATTTGGAAGAGGTCCGGTCCCAATTAATTCACATTATCAACATTTTACTGTATTACCAATGTGTAAGTAGAAGTATTACCTGAAATGGTAATCTTGTCACAAATTCTTGGCGGATGCTTTTTACATCATCCCAGCCCACAAAAGCATCATCTCCATGGTCAACATAAAATAATTCCAATTCTTCATCTGACTTACTCAAAACCATTGCTCTGTACCACCTGAAAATGTAAAAAGCAAATTGTAAACTACCTGGAATAATTAACATTTAAAATAATTCATATTACAAAATAATTGGAACATAACAAGCAACTAGAGTGAACTTACTCTTTTTTAACTTTGACTCTCACAGAATCTAATATTACTTTTTTTTATGCCTTTAATCATCTAAAAATGTATTGTAAAGTGAACACAAATTTTAGAGCCTGTACTGATTTTAAGATTTGGTACTGTGGATAGTTACAAGGATAAAAAGGCTTGTTATCAGGATTTGTCTTTATCAGCCCATACACCAGATGATATATTCTTTGCTTACATTGGTTTTTGCTGCAAAGACAGCTTAGATATTCCATCAACTATGTCATTGTACGGCAGTAACAATCACACAGTTGGTCCTGCTACAAACAATTATACTGTAGGTCCTTGCTACAACAAATTTAATTTGACTATAAAAATGGATATTTTAAGTTTAGTGTAGTCCACACTTATACTGAAATACTGAACACATGATAAAACATCAATTAAAATTACTTCATCTCAGTTCTATTATAAACATTACAGGTTTACAGATATACAAAATCATTTATTAATATAACTGGCATTGTTGTCTAAGTTAGCAGAATTATATCGTTGTATTTTATCTATTGTGATAATCATGATGCTAGTCAACGTTTTTAGATAAGATAGTACACCAATAGATCATAAAAATTTGATCAACGATTAACTATATACTAATAGTTCATGTAATTTACTATTGATATAAAATGATTACACACACAATATATGTAGACGTCTCATAATTAATTTGAATGCTGATTCTGATGTGCATTAGAATTCATCACTAATTCAATGAATTAATAATTTGAACTTACAAGTTATTCAATTGCAACCATTCCGAAAATTTTGAACATCGAAATAGCAACATGGCTACTTTGTACAAGTGATGAAAATGGGCTGCACTTGTATACTGGCTAAAAGTGGGTGTAAGGCTAACATATTTCACTGTACTCAGTTAACGTTGACCACGATTAACTGTTGACGTAACCTGCATAACATTGACATAACAGTTTATGTCGAGCCGCCTCGGTGGCCTAGTGGATAGCGTACTAGGCTTTCACCCCGAGGTCCCGGGTTCGATTCCCGGCGAGGGCTTGGCATTTTCATACGCTATAAATCACCCTATCGTCTGCCCATCGTGTGCCCAAGTGTGCACAATAGTCGTTAAACACAAAAAAAAACTGTTAATGACATTGCAACTAACAGTCCCTGTAAGGGCCCCTGCCTTGGGTTACAAGGTGACACTTGGTCAACGGTCTTGACAGTGGAAGAGGAATCTCGGATTCCCAACAGTGGTGGATGGAGCGGAAGAGCCTGGTGGTTTCACCACCAACCACAATTCCAAATCCAAAGGCGTTTGTTCCCAGATTGGGTGGCCTTTGGTCAGCGTCTGTTCTCCAGGTTAGGGGCGGCTGAGAATAACCTCCATGGCTCACAACCTTGGTTGTAAATTCGTGGCTCTAGAAGTCACCCCCAAGAAATTATCAATCATGGAAGAGTGTAAAGCAAGATCAACAAATGAAGCAATACTGGGCTACGAGGAAGGCACAGAACATTAAAAAGTGATTGATTTAGTGTACCCCAAAGTTGGGTGAAACAAATAAAGAAAAAGAAGACACTGCAATTACATTATTACCATTTAGTTTTCATTCTCTGGTATCTTGTCAATTAACTTCAATCGACTAATATTTATTTGTTGCATTTATTATTTAAACACTGTTTTAATACCAGTTTATTGTAGTTAATAGTTATATTTTAAATATTTTGTAAATTTGTAGTTTTTGAAAATTTCACAAAGTTTTGTACATCTGGCATTTTGTATTTAAATGAAAATCAAATATTGAAATCATATTTCACCTATTTAGCCAACTACGTGTCAGGGATGTTTGGAAAAGAAATTACTTAGACTTAGAGTACTACATGTGTTTGTTTAAAGTCACTTTTCTTGTTAATTGTCGTTGTAACTTACACACCAACTGTAAACATAGACTGTGGACTGTAAGAGTTGTTATACTCATACAACAGCTGTTTAGCGCTGTTAGCAGTTAGTTTTGGAACTACATACAGGAAGGTTATCATATTTTTAGTTGATCAATGTAAGCGATTAATGCATTTCTTTATCAATGTTCCATACCATTAATAAAATCAATTGTTAATTATTACTGAACACAGACCAAATACGGAAAGCTGTATTGACTGCCCAGCTGAATCTGGTGGTTAACACATCAGTATCCTGTCTTAGCTCTATGACTGTATTATACGTATGTTATCCCTATGTCTTACATATAAATATAAACAAAGACACTTAACCTTAAATTTGGTGTTTGATTCCAGTAATAGGGAAAGTTAAAAGGAGACTTTAAACAATATGTGTGCAGAGAAATAAAATTAAGATGCAACATGTCAATAAGTGTTATGGTAAAGTAGTTTCAGTACTTACTTGCCATCATCAGGAAATCTTCCTAGGCAACAATCACCAACTTGTAACAGTCCTTTAGGTACAGAATCTTGGTTATTGTTACCTCTTATATATGTTTCAATGTCTTTGCTTAAAATTTGTAACCTATAATAAATAAATTATATATAAAAAAGACAGTTGAGTACATGTATTAAGGAAAAATATATTTTAAATTACCCCACTCAAATCTGCAAACATTAAGAACATATAAGAAGAGTGTTGTATGAAGGGAAAAACAATGTTTGCTGATTTCTGCCCTTCAATAAGTGTTGGCTTACCCAATGTAAATAAGATACAAAAATTATTTTTTCGATTCAATAACAATTCATTAATATAAACATTAACAATTCATAAAATTCATTAACAACGATGCTGGTTTCTGTATTTCAAAAATGACTGTGTTTTGGAATCTGCAAGTTATCCTGGTTAACATATATTAACTTTAAAATTAATGAACAAAAATTGTTTTATGAAAAGTGTTTTGATACTGTTTTTCTAATACTTAGGACAAATAAAGGTATTGTAATGTTTTAAATTTATCATCTTTAGAATTCAATCCAGGATGAATAGGAACACTACAAATAGTAGATAAAATGTTTTTGTATATAGAATTATAATTATGTTTTTAGTAAGTAATACTATATAGTTAAATTATAGTTAAAGACAGAAAAGGCTTTACATCCCGCTTCAGTAACCTTTCTAGGAGATCCTGGAGGAAAGCACAAGTTTTAAAAGATTTTATCATTTATTCAAATCGCTTGTCCCTGAGACAGTGGTTGACAATTCTTGTTAAAACTGACGGTAAGATGGGCAAAGATTCTCAACATTTTTTTAGTTCATTATAAGATAGAAACTACCAAATGATAATATCTATCATTTAACTTCAATTTTAAAACACCTTTAAAATAAAAACAAAAGAATTCTGAGTAAAGCAAACAAATCAATTAACAGCTATAAAAAATAAGTGATCAAATTTTACAGTCAACTCCTGGTTATCTGCAAGATTAGGTGTAAAAACACATTATTTCATTAAAAACTGTATGTACTATATTTGTAAAATACAACATCATTTGCAAATTAATTAGAAGAATAAACAATAATAAACAGTTTTAATGAAAGATGACTCACCTGCTTCGCAAACTAAGAGACAACAGCCCCAACACAATGTTCTTTATTTTAAAATTTAATATATACACATATATATATAATAAATTAATAAAATAAATACTAACTTTAGCACACAAAAGACAATTTGTATTAATCTTTCACTTTAATCTTATACTGACATTTATTATTGTTACTAAATTGAATAATAATAATTATTATTATTGATTACTATTATTCATAAATTGTAGGGGGTCTGCGGAGCCCCGATTTTTACGGGTTGGGTGGGGTCAGTTGAAAAGCCCGACTTCGGTTCGGGCCAAGTGTACAATTCGGGTCAAAGATAGGTCGGGCCAAGTAAATATTAACTTTTATTTTTAGGCAATAATGTACGCAATACGCATACATATTTTCACTACCAAAATACGTTAAGATACAAATATTATAAACAAAGAACAATTTAATTAACCATCGAAGTTCAAGTGTCTAACCACTTACAATCATTCTATTTGTTTTACTGGACAAAGCCAGTTGTTGACCTGTCCGTGGGTGCAGTATTATCGATTAGTAGTTTTATTTATTGTGATGTTACAATGACAAGGGACCAAGTGGATTGTGCATGTTTACAAATATAGTTTCCTCTTTGGGCCGGGTCAACACACTGCCTTGTCAAATAAATATGTCTGTGATTGACAACAGTACACAATCAGTTCAGAGAATCTGCAGATATCCTTTTTCCAAATGTATATCGTTTCATGATTGTCACTAAATTAAAAGATGTAATTTTTTCAAAAACAAAAATCAAATGAAAACATTGCACACAATGAGTCCGTATTACAACGGTTCGTTGCGGTATTCAAATAACTTTTGCGTGCCAAAATAATCGGCCTGTGGCGGTATTCACACAACTTTTGCATGCCGATGTAATCGGCCTGTTGCAGTATTTATACAACTTTTGTGCGCCGATGTAATAGGTCCGTGGCGGTATTCAGTCAGACCAACGAAGCCCGTATTACATCGGCCCGTGGTGGTATGCACACAACTTTTGCATTCCAGTTGTAATTGATCAGTGGCGGTATTCACACAACTTCTGCACGCCCATATAATTGACCCGTGGTGGTATTCACACAACTTTTTCGTGCCGATGGCAGTATTCAGTCCGATCAATAGAGTCCGTATTCATCGGCCCATGCCGGTATTCAGTCAGACCAACAGAGCCCGTATTACATCGACCCATGACAGTATTCATACAACTTTTGCGCTCTGATATAATCGGCCTGTGGTAGTCAGAGGATTAAGTATAAAATAAAGAAAATTTTAATTCTAATTTTTTTTTTACTTAGGCCTAGCTAAAAATGTGATGTTTTCCCTATTTAACCGTTTGGCCCGACCTGATCCGAAAAGCCCGAGCGTCAAAAAAAAAAACCGGATCCGAACTCTAAAAAACTCAGATCGCAGACCCCCTAATAAATTGTTATTAATTATTCATCAATTGTTACCGATAATGTTAACAAGTATTGATATCTCTTAAAATAGGCAAATATACAAAACAAAACAACAACAAAATTTAGAATTAACAAAAACTGTCTGAATCCAACAAAATCATTAAAATCAATTTGTTCCAATATAAAGAGAGCACTTTAGTTTCTATCTTCTGAATAAGTTTTAATTATATTTATCTTTACACATAACATTCATAATTATTGACAAAGAAACAAATCTACCACAATAATTATTATATTTAAATCTTATCTAGTATCGAAAATTTATTTTATAGTCTTGACCAAACAAGACTATTTAGTGTAGTTTTAAAAAGTGAATTAAATAAAAACAAACAAATGAATAATCCCTTCAGAAAATATATTTCTATATGAGAGTTTGAAAAAACCAGTTGGGTTGGCCTACAAAGCAGGCAGGGGTACTCTACTAAGTATATTATAATTTAATTATGTTGATAGGTGCAAAATTTATATTTTAAATAATTATTGAGAAAGTAAACAGGCTTTGATATGCAAATTCACTTTTAAAAAAGTACTAACCTATCTTGAAATCCAATAATTTTTAAAAATATTTTATCAAGAGAGACAATTTCAGCCACAGTTACATTTGTATAATCATCTCTAGGAAGGTGAGCCCACTGAGGTTTTACTTGATTATTGCTGCTGCACGTTTGCTTTGAAGGTTCTGCAAAAAAAAAAAAAAAATAATTGTGTTAACACCAACTTGTTACATAATTTAACACAAACAAATCAAGAAAATTTTGACTGTTTTTAAAAGCAATTCAGTTCTTTGTTTTATTTCAATGCATGATACCTTACAAAGTATAACTGTTCCATTTGATCTAAATATTTGAATTTTGTTTTGAATATTTTATATAAAATCACAATACCATGTGAGAATCATTTACAGGCAAATCTCATTGTTCAATGTACAAGCCAGAAGAAAATCTGTTTTTATGAAAAATAACGTGATGACAGGATTTGTGAAGGCTTTGTGCCCCTAATAGTATAATATTTTCTTGAACTGATTATAGGTTTGCCTTTTGCAGTTTATTTTTACAAAGATTTTGCAATGTATAGCTGTTTTTTTATTGCCTCACGGTTGTTGGCAGACAGATGTAAAGTTGAGGGTGAGCAGCTCTAGTGACATTGTAATTAAAAGTGGTTGTAGCTTATCTAAGGTGAGTACATTCTGGTTCTTAACACCACTGATCCTTAAGCTTTGGTACAAATATCAGGAATCCATGGGCACTCAGGACCAGTTTAAAGTACTTACTAAGATTTTAAATAATGTTACTATATACAGGTAGCTGGTAAAAATAGCAAACTAAAATTATTATTAACATGTATTTGTGAAAATAAATATAACCTAACAGCACAGTAACAGCATAATAAAGTAAGTAAAATTAACCAATTGAAGCCTGACTTCAGTATCACTCAGAGTAACACATTTAATTATGGCGACATTGCCTGAGCCAGACTTGGGCTGCCAAATAACTTGTAAACAAATCTATATAGGTAACTGTTCTGTTTGTAATAACACTATGTAATTAATAAGTAGCAGTTTTTATAATTAAATATCAATACATACTCAGGAGGCAATGATGAACATTGAGTGCCATTTGAAGATGTAGTTTGTTTTGTTTTGTAGCATGTGTTGGTTTTCTTATAATATTAGAAACCAATTAAGTGAAAAAAAATGAGATTACTGAACTAATTGATGAGATTATAAATGATTGTAGACCAGAAAGTAAATTAAACTACATGGACGATGATCCCGGTTATTTGAACTTGATCACTGGAAGGTAAGAAGGTTCAAACATAAACTCAATAATTAAATAATAAAAAAAAGCAGGCCTACTTTTTTAATGAAATAATACACACTATTACAAATGAAATACTTATCTATCATCCTTCAAGATAATTTGGAAGAGTTAGAAAACAATGATGATAGTGGCATTGAAGACTTAGGCCTAGAAGATGATTCCTAGCCTAGTACTTCTGAAACAATATCAAATTCAAGAAAAAGGGCCAATAACACATGTACTTATAATATGATAGCACTGAAGAAAGTAACCTAAGTTTTGGAATAAACAATTTTTTAAATAGCAGAAACATTGTATAATATATATGTGTATATATTGTATAATATTGTATAACATTGTATAATATATATGTATATATATATATATATATATATATATATATATATATATATATATATATATATACACACATACAGAGAATGATGGAAAACTTTCCAACCAATACCACCAAAGAGCTCCTGAGTGCATGAGTGCAATTGGCCGAATGTGGGCACGCACCGTTATGAAAAGACAAAACCTTTGAAATCCTCATACCCCAACGTTTGTTATGAATTGCTGCTCTTCTTAATTTTCTTAATATTTTACAAGACCTTTCATAGGTTTTTATAGAATTATGTATGATACTGACATGAAACGCATGTTTCCTGTCCCAAAAAACAGTTGCCATGGTTTTTCTTGCTGACAATATCTGCAAGCATTTGTTTAGTTTCCTGGGGAAACTTGTGTGTTCCCTCTCCACTGCCTCACAATTGACATATTTTACCCCCGTCTCATTTCTAGTTACAATACAATAAAGAAGTGAGTAACAATCTTTGTCATAGACCTCTAGAAATGTCAACAATGCTGCCAGGTGCTTTTTTTGGTCTTCCATTAAGAATTTTTTTACCTAACTAGGACAAAATTATGGAAGCCTAACTTATCCTTTCATGCAACAAACTTCATGAAATTTGAGGAAAATGAGAGCTCCAAAATTATATAGCAGTGGAATTCACAAATTTTCTCATTCACTTTCAACACATCACTCAGAATGCTTGGTCAGCCACATAGTTTGTCATAAAATTACCACAGCCATTTTTAAACATAATGAACCATTTTTGTGTCTTACTCTACCATCATTCATTGCATTGCTTCTGTACACTTTGCATAGTTTCTGATGAATATAAATTGGCTTGTTTTCTAATAACTAAAACATGGTTTGATTTTTTAAGAACCAGTACAAAGAACAAAAATGGTTCTCACACATTCATAACCTTCTCATTTCTGAAACAAAAGGTTGTTCAACTTAAAGCTATTAAATTTTTCTTGATCTTAATCCTTATGCATAAATAATACATTTAATTTTTTTTAGACTGCTTAGTTACCTGACTTTTTGTATAGGTAAGAAATACCAGCTTCATCACACAGTTTATACAGAATAGTAATATGTTCTGGATTATCAACAGCAAGATTTTCTTCTAATAATCTCTTACTCAAAGACATGTATTCAATACTGGCATTACAAAGAGGAAGCCATTCTGCACATTCTAATGGATCCAACCAAATATCCATTCCCAAACTAAGTACAATCTATATAAAAAAATCACATTTTCAATCCGAGTAATATTAATTGACAAATATAATTATTTTAAACAATTATAATTAAACAATTATATTGTCAAATATAATTAGGATCATATATGTATCAATCAATATGTATCACTGACAGATCAAAAGTATGTTGTAGACGGGCTAATGATAGATCAAGGAACATCAGTGCATTGTGGAAAAGTTAATGATATATCAATGACAGGTCAAGTAGAGCTACTTTTTTAGTATTATTACATCATAATATTCACAAAAACATGCTTATGTCTCATGCTGTAACTGGTTCCTAATTATAAGATTGGTTATAATGTGCATTTTCACAGACAAAGCAGACCCATGTTATAGTGCCAACCATGGTATATTAGGCAAAGAAAAAAATTCTATAAACTTTTAGTGCTACAAAGGCTAAACAAAAATGTGAGCAGCACACTTACTGAAGTATATTTGTTTATCTCTACTATCCTCAAGTATTAATGTGTAATGAACAGTAGAAGGCAACAGATGTTACCTGGCATGTTTACACACTATATTAGATAAGAGACTTTTAAAATGTATGTTTATATTAAATAAAAATAAAAATAAAATAATGAAGGACTACAAAGAAAGGAATAGTTTCAAGAAAATCTGAAAGCCAGAATTTGATGAAATTTTGAAAATGTTCTGCAGTAATTTTGACAAAACAAAATATTGCCTTTTTCTCACGATTATAGTATTTTATGCATACAGTATTATTTAATAAATATTTTTTTACAGACTGTATATCATATATATATATATATATATATATATATATATATATATATATATATATATATATATATATATATATATATATATATATATATATATATATATATATATATATATATATATATATATATCATATATATATGATATATATATATGTATATATATATATATATATCATATATATATTTCAATAACATTTGCACTCCATACTTCAAATTAAAAACAAAGTATAATACGTTTTACAAATGAAAACACATTTTGTACACATTATTTAGGTTGAGGGTTGAGCTCTCTCTATAGCAGAAATCTTTTTATAGTGACAAAAACTAATGAACCTTTCAATGCCGGTATAGAAATGTTACTATGTATATATATATATATATATATATATATATATATATATATATATATATATATATTATAGTAGTATTATGATTTTTATGTACAAATACTGGATAATTAAATATTTAAAAATATTATAAAAAATATGTCGGAAATTTAATTACACTATTTAGAAACATTTTTTGAAAGATTATTTATATAAATTATATTAACTTTTAATACATTATACCTTTCCAACAAAGAAAGAATTTTCATGTTTTTCAGAGATTTGCTTTATCCATAGGGCAATTTTGTTGTTCACAGCAATGTTCCATGTTTGGTCCAAATCTACAGGCAGCATTTTACAAAGATACACATCCACTGCTTGGGCCGGAAAAGTTTTTAATTTATCAGGCAGCATGAACAGTTGCATCACCTAAATAAAATAAAATGTTTGTAATAAACAAAATAATGAAATAAAATGAAAGAAGTATTACATACATAAATAAATTACGCAAAAAACATTATACAAACTTTCTCACATTCAATTACACTATGAAACCGTGGTCAGAACCAGGTAATCAAATACACAAATAACAGAAAACCCTTAAAAAAACAAGCTGCCTTGTTCATTGAACATGAAAAAAAACTTATGCTTATAAAAATTTATGCTTATGACTCTGCAATCACTACAATCAGGAACTACACTTATATTGTTCTAATCAGATATATTGGTCAAATGCTAAAACAGCTAAACCACTACTCATTAAACAAAAAATAACACCAATCACTAACAGCTTATGAGCCATAACTGCAGTCTGCAACTGGCAATATAATAAGAAATAAGACATTTTAAAATAAGCCAGCACTACATTTTTCTTTAACTGAAAGATATTTGTTTTTACACATTTTTATTTTTTCCAAATTGTGTACACAAACACAGGTTTTTAGGCCTGAGCAGTTTTTTGTACACACTTTCAAAAACTTGAATGATAGATTTTGTACATTTTTTTTTTTGCTGCATTCCTGAAAGGGATGAATTTTAAGAGTTACAGAAGCAATCTGAATTAATCTTGACTGATTGATACACTGATAAAAAATGTTTATAAAAACACATAATTCATATAAAAAACATATAATGTTATTAATTAAAAAAGGTTTTTAAAGAAAATCTGAATTGTGATAGCCCTAAAAATTTAAGTAATTGTAATACCAATATTTGTTTTTAAAAAAATTGTGTACCTGACATTCAGTAATAACACCTTGATCAATCAATTTGACAGATACTTTCAAAGGATACGCCTTTTCATCATATGCAGTTATGTTCAACACTTTCACTCTATGATAAGAATTTAAACTTGTTTCTATTCCAGCAATATCCCCTACATTTGGAAATCCATGTAACCGCCTAAAAACAAAATGTCAACAAATAGTAATTACCACTTCTTTCTTGAAACATCAGAAGAAAATAATTTACAACCAAGATTTCTTTTTTGAAATGATGAAAGTTATGATCACTCATATTATCCTTTTTTTAAAATAAAACTTTACCATAATAATAAGCACTTGTAATCTGCATAAATTAGGATCTTAACGTTGTATTGAAAAATTAAAATACAATAAAACCTTCATAAAATGGACTCATTATAAAACAGAAACATGGTTAAAAAGAAAATAAACTGCATGCACCAATGTAATTTAATACCTTCAAACGAAAAACTGCCTAACATGGAAAAGGAAATTTTTGGGGTACCATTTATTTATTTAATTTATAAAAGAGTCTGAATAAAACGGAAAGTTTGCCATTACTACTGTACTGTCATACTGTAAATTCTAAAAATATAAATTTGGTTTTCTTACTATACTAAATACGGCACTACTTATTTAGCAGAGTGTACAAGCACTAATGGGCCTGTTTCTATGAATCATAACCACTGGTCCCATCCCTCTTTACACTACTTTCTACCACTCTAAGTCCCAATTGTTCTGACAATTACATAAAGGAATTTTATTGTACTGTAATACACTACACTATACATTTTTCTTAGTTTTGTGCCTACTGCCCAACATGCAAAAAGTGATATTCTTGGAATGTGTGAACTACATTATTGTTAAAAAAATACAGGAGCTTTTAGGACATTCAGTACATATCGTAATTTGATTTTTTTTTTTTTTTTTTTAATTACAGTGCTTTACTTATTTTTGTGATACAGTGAGTTATACAGTATAATAACTTGGTAATGTCTTCTAAACATAAAACGCTTATGCTGGAAGAAAAAATAAAAGTTACTGAAGAACATAAAAAAAAACAAATGTTTGGTTAAAGAATACAAATGTTTGGTGGGAAAAAGTCAAATTTGACATTCTTTAAAATAGAGTTAAAATTAAAGATGAATGGTTAAAAGGAACACTGGAACATGTGAAATGTATCGCCAAATGTACTGAAAATGACAAATTGAATTGTGCTATGTTTGAGTGGTTTGTCAGAGCTCATGCTAAAGGAGTGCCAATTTCAGGATCACTGATACAAACTGAAGTTCTAGAGATGGCAAAAAAGTTAGGTATAGCCAATTGCAAGGCTTCTAATGGTTGACTTGAGAGTTTAAAACATCGTCATAACATTGTTTTCAATTCTGTATGTGGAGAAGCTAATGATGTTGATATTCAGACTGTAACAGACTGGAAACAAAAACTGAAGACTTCGTTGCAGGATATGAAACTAAAAATGTTTACAATGGTGATGAAACAGGTCTGTTTTTTAGAGTATTATCTTCAAAGACATTGACTGTACATGGAGAGAAATATCTAAGATGTCTAAGGAACGACTTAAGGTGTTTATTTGTGCGAACATGACTGGTGAAATTGAGAAACCAATAGGGATAGGAAAATTAGCTTTTAGGTCTTTTAGACACATGGACCTCAATTCCCTCCCAGTACTTTAGCGATTTAATAAAACAGCTTGGATGACCAGCTCTATAATGAACTATAATGAAACTTCATTCTTTTAACGGATGAATGACATTTCAAAATCGTAAGGTCATATTGTTTTTAGATAATGCTACCTGTCATCCAAAAATTAATTTGTCTAATGTGAAGCTATTCAATGATTTTTTTCCCTCCAAACCCACTTCAGTTACACAGCCAATAGATCAGGGTGTAATTTTCACACTGAAATTCTTTTACAGATAGTTTATTCTATAATCACTTGTTAAAATTTCCACCTGTTCCAATGTTTCTGAACTAGTTAAGCAAGTTAGTGTTCTTGATGCGGTTAACTGGATATACCAGGCCACAAAAAAGTTCTTCCAGAAAATGTGAAAAAGTTTGTTTTTTTTTAACTGTTTTTTTAAAGCTGGTTTTAGTGCTCAAGTATCTGGCTAATTCTGGCAATGAATAGAATAATTTAAGGGACATTTCCAATCTCTGTGTATAACAGAAGGCTACTTTTTCAACCTTGACATTGTAAATTTTGACAATGAACTTTCCACATCAGAAGACATTTAAAGTGCCTGCAATATTGCTCTAAAAAATAGCGCAAAGGAAGTGACAAAAGAAACAGATGATGATGATGAAGAATATGAAAGGGAATTGAAAATGTGTACTTTTGGAGAAGAGCTAACTTGCATGAATGACCTTCAGGAATTTGTGGCTCTTAAAAATGTACCTGAACTTATGGAACTAATTCAGGACGCAAAAGAGATCATTCAGCGGTCTGTTGTTAAAACATTGCAACACTGCATTTTAAAAGAAATGTTTGGACAAAAAAAACTAGAAAAGAGAATGGATTGCATGAAAGTTAATTTAAAAAATATAATTAATCTAGTTTTCATGTAGACTACATTTTAAATTAATTTTAACTATCTGCATATTTCCTTCTTGTTTTTGTGATAAAACAAATACAGTAAGCTAGGCTATACAGAAATTTTGTAAAATTCTAAACCTATAAAAAACAGAAACCTCCCAAAACGAAAAGAAATACTGAAACAATCATGTTCCGTTTTAGACAGGTTTTAATGTACTACACACATATTTTAAAAATAATGACATCGAAAATGTTGGTGAAATCAAATTTTAAAAAGTTTAAGATAAAATAGTTGTAAATTTTAATGTAGTCATTTTTTTTTTATTACAAAATTTAAGGTCAGTGTATTGAGTTGTTCTTTTAAGTCATTAGTTTTTTTTGGAAAACCCCTCCATTATATCAGTATTACATATTATTTTATACGAGTCATGAAACATGGTTATGATTCATATTAAAGAAAATTGATGAATAACAACAATTTTCAGAAATGTAATTGATAAAAATAGAAAGCAAATATATAGAAGCTTAAGAGGGATTCATTTTTCCTTCTTACCAACTTCAAATTCAATATTTAAAAAATCAATAGGATTAATATATAGATAAATATGAACAAATAACTACCTGATCTCTTCATTATTAAAATAATTGTTTACTTCCATCACAACCTCAAGGTAATCCTGTGGTAACTTGATCCATTCTTTTCCATCATTATGTTCTAACAGTCTCACAGAATAGTACCCAGCATTATGTACATTCAATACTGTCACTTTGATTTGTCCTGATCTAAAACATAAAACAAACAACAAACTTAAAAATCCAAAAACAACATTTTGTAAAAAAACAATACAGAACATTTTCTATTGTGTCATTTTTTTTTCTATTTAGCAAATTATAAATTGGAAATGAGCTATGTGACATTTTGAGCAGTCATAGTGTAAGTCTCACATGAGAGGACCTTAAAATGAGCGCCAATCCTGACTGCAGGATTGCTTTTTGAGGGAGTGGTAAATCCTTAATATATTAAAAGCAATTAAGAATAAAACAGAAATTTTAGTTTTTTAATGTAAACTGACAATAAGGGTTTACAACTCTAAAGACAGGAAAAATACAAAAAAATATATTCTTACATTTCAAATATAAGCAAGTTATTAATTTTACAAAATTACTCAGATACATTGTTGACTATTTTATTATCGCTTCAGTTAAGGGAACAACATCTTTGTAACTTAGATATAATTAATATACTCAAAACGTACAAAACAGTATAATTTTCCTGCACCTGAAAGCAACAAAATCCAGTTTTGCAACCACACAAAATCATTTTCAGCATATTATCACGTACTGATGATTTAGTCATTCTTGTCAGAATCAAATCGGATATACACAACTAAACCCATTCTTTAAGATTTATGTAATTATTAAACCATATTTTGATTTGAAAGTTCGCCTGTTTTAAGTACATCTTATCTTCATCTTGCTTTGACAGAAAATTCGTCAGTTGCACAATTCGTCAAATTCTGTATCTTACTGTATTAGAGTGATTGCAGATTATGGAGCATTATACAGCACATATACATTTAAAAATTTCAAAAGCTTCAAAAATTTCTTTTTAATCTTTATTAATGATCAAGAAAACATCTGAAAATTTATGTAAATTTCACTACCATTGAATGCGGCAATGATTTCAGTTCTTCCTCTTTGATGAAAGGCAGTTGTAACACATCCAGTAATTGCATGCAAAAATATAAAAAAGTCAAACAACTTCTTCAGTTACTTCTTCAGTTGTTCAATGCAGAAAGCTTCTAGAAGAATAAACCATCCGTGCAACTACATCTTTATCAGCTTTAAAAAATTAGTTTCCCTTTCGTGTAGCGTAAATTTTATGAGTATACTAACAAATCTATGTTTTCACAATTATATTGCTTGAAATATTTGCTTATCATCATAACTTGTTGATTGTCTACATGGAATGTTATTTTACTCAAGCTTCAATGGAAGTTTACAACATTTTTTAAAATAAAATAAAATACTCATGTTGATTAGCTAATTTTTAAAATATTGATATCATACTTGGCATACAAGCTGACAAACACATTTTAAAAATACATGCTAAGTTTCAAGTCGATATCTCAGCTACTTAGAGCCACTTGACAATGATGAGAGCAGCGCCACTGTGTACTTAACGCCTATGTGCTTTTTATACAGCTTTTCTTCATAATTTTTAAGGAACTGATTATATATTTTTTTTACACACACATTCATGATACAGTTTAATGAAAATGAACGTTTTTACTAATATACAGAGTGTTTGAAAAAGAACTCCCTAGTTTTATGTATAAATTTAATGGTGAAATTAATGAATAACTACATCAACAAGGACATCCAATGAAAAAGCATACCTTCAAGTTTTTTTTAATGTTAGTAAACTTCAACATGGGATTCATTGTTGCCCTACACACATTGAGATGATATTCCATTTTTCGCCAGATATTCACCAACATAGCAGGTGTAACTGTCTCAACAGCCGCGATGATTCTTTCCTGTAAATGGTTGCTGTCACGGATCTCTTCAGCGTATACAACATTTTTTGTGTCCCCAAATGAAAAAGTCAAGTGGGGTTAAGTCCTGGCTTTGTGGTGGCCACGAGATTGGGCCAGCCCTGCCTACCCACCTTCCCTGAAAACGAGTGTCAAGAGCCATGCACACACGCTTACTGTAATGAGGCAGAGTGACATCTTGTTGGATAAAACAGAAGCCCTTTTCTCACCTCAATATCTTTCACTTGGAGAAAGATATACTCTGTCAACATGTCAGTATATGTCCCCATTTACATCTCACCAATGACTTCTTTGGGTTCCGAACACACGAAACACGGACCTGTTCAACAGTAGATTCAGTAGTTCTCATTCTACCTGGCAACTTCGCTTTTATAACACTGTCAGTTTCCTCAAAAGACTTTAGTCAATAAATGATAGTTTTTGCTGTAGGTGGTTCCACCATACATACATCTAAAATTATGTTGTACTGTTATAACAGACTCAGTTTGCACAAGCCAAATAACACACTGCGCTTTTATTACAGAGTAGCCACTGCACTGCACTGAACGCCAGAACTGAGAGCAGTCGCTGTTATTCTCAAGGTCACACAAGCCTGCCAATTGTACAAACTGCCCACATTTACATGAGCAAAACTTAGACAGTTGATGAATTAAATACCACAAACAAGAATAGTGTATGTCTCTTTGTACAGATTCTAGGACACATTAAAACTAGGGAGTTCTTTTTCAAACATCTTGTACTTTTAAAAACTACAGATGCTTAATTTGGTGTTTTCATCAAATAAACAGCTGTGGATTTAACACTTTGAGATATATTTGTGAAACAACACAATGTTTGGACATTGTTCTATGAGTACTAACAGTACGGAAACGGATAGGAAAAAGGAAATATTATTGGTCTTGCTTGACGCTAAAAGACAGTTACCATAAAAATTAATTGGAGAACTGTCTACAATGACCATATAAAGACTCAGTGAACTATTAGGAATTTAATTGGCAGTAGATAATGTAATAAATAACCTTTGAGTTAAATTTATGTCGATATTGTGCAAAATCTATGTGGTAAAATCTTAGTTCCAGAAACTTAGAGGATTTTCAGGCATACCATTTTAAAATGGGAGTCATCAGTGCTGTATAAATTAAATTGAATCAGCATTGTCATTAATTATGTTTTTCTTTCATCTATTTGGCCTAGATAATTTTTATGATCAATTAAAACTGAAATTGCTTCGACAACCATTATGTGAAACTTCCAAATCGCATATAGAAGAAATGCAATGCAGGGGTGATAAAACTACACAAGCACTTAGCTGCAATGCATTCCTTACACTTATAAAATAATCACACCATTTTAAAACTTAATACAGGAAGCCTAAAAACAATTTTTTCATTTTTTTTCTGTTAGTATTTTTTTTTTTTACTTATAGAAAAATTAACAAGATAACTGTATTTGTATATAAGAAGAGAGAAGACTTTCTTGTCTTTTGTATTTTTGTGAAAATTTAGTAGTTTTTGTGATATTCAGCATTACAAAATTTTAATCAGTGGCAATTTTAAAAACTCTACAATACTTTTTATTACCCTGTATATATTTTATTACAGTACGAGATTTAAAGCTATATGTTCATAATAAAAACTGTTTATACTGAATTCATATAATTCAAATCTAAACAAATACTGAATTTATATAATTTAAATCTACAAAAGCGATATTTTGAGCACTTTTAAGGTTATGTTCAGATTAAAAGTAATATACTTAAAATTAAATGTTAATATATTAATCTAAATGTAAATGTCAATATCATATCTGAAAATGCATTTAGTATTTATTATTTTTTTAAATATTATTTTCACATAAATAGTATTATTATATGTTTTATCGCCATGCATTTCGAATAACTCTGTTTAAGCCTGAACACAACGTAGAACTGGTCCCATTTCCAAATATCATGCTTTTATGACTAGTGAGACGTTGCCAAATCTCTGGATGCAAAATTATAAGTAATGTGATAAATAATGTACACGCTGATAAATGATACAATTGCACTCTAGCAAGTAAAGCTTGAACAACAAAAATATACATTATTTTTATCATCGCCTGTTTAGCATCCAATGACAAATATATTTTTATTATACAGTTTCCTTGCTTAACAATAAGACAATCAATATATACAAATACGTACACACGCAGAACATTAACCTTTAATATAAAAGCAGTTTGGAGCCAAAAAACATATACTGGCTAATTTTTTTTTTAAGAATTATAGGTTTTGCATAATTCTTTAGATATCTTGAGACTCCAAACAAAATGTAAAACCCAACTGAAAGATGCCAAACTGATAAAATATATATATATATATATATATATATATATATATATATATATATATATATATATATATGCATGCATGAATGCATACACGCAAGCACACCAGCACATATGCGTGCATGCGCCCCCCTACACACAAAATGTATTAGCATTCTTAAAAAGCAGTTAAATTATTTCAAAATGGTTTAAATCCTTACCATTCTAAATCTTTACAAGTTCATAACTTTATTACATTTTTTTGAAAATATAATTTCACCATCATAATCAATAAATATACTGCCCACACACCTTCCAGGAATTGTTGTGTGGAAATGCCAGAGGAGTGTGCGCAGCAGTTGATATCACTCTTACCACACACTTGGCACAATTAAAGCTATACTTAGCCTCATGTGTAGCAGCACACGTGATGATCCAAGCCCCAGTGGTCACATTGAGAGAGAGCACACAGTGCTATAGTAGGTACAATCAAACTTAAACCAGAACTTGTACGGCTTATTTGATACAGAAATTTGAAGACTGCTCAACTGTGGCACTCTGTGTTCAATTCAACGCATAAGATCCAAAAATGGCATGAAGATACTCAGAATGCAAGTCAGAGGAATGCTTTTACCACAGTAGAATGTGACCATCTCCATTGGAAACGTAGGAGATGAGACAAGACCAAAAGCCATTAGTGTAGCAAACTCAAACTGCACAGGGCAGTCTCTGATATAACCAGCAGTGGAAGGGGTGTAATTGGAATAGAGATAGGTCTGCCCATTTGCATCAATTTTTATATTAGATTCTATAATTTATTCCAGAATAATTACTGATTCTATTTAAATCATAAAAGTTTTATAAAACTAATATAATAAAACTTAAACCTGTACATACCGTGGGATAGTCTGACATAGACCATCTTCCTTTTTCAAAATGTGTCTTGCTTTACATTTTAATTTATTCCAGCAACATCCAAATTGCTTCATATTTTGACAAAAGGCTACATCTTTCTTTTGCATTTCACGTTGTTCCAGAATTTTCTAAAAATATATAATAAAATTCCAGTATTTTTTTAAGCATAAAACTAAATAAGCATACAATTTACTATAATAATTTTGTGTTATTATTATCGGTTTCGATCTTTACAGTATATTTTAAGGTCATATCCCTTGTAAATGACCTACATAGGAGTACATCACTTTTAAATGACCTGTAAAGTTTCAAATCGGTAGTGAGTAATACAACTGTGTAAGCCATTAATCCTGTGATTTTATTTACAAACCTTAATATGTTCAACTTCCGTACAGCGGAACCTCATATTTCAAAATATATTTATATGTTCAGTATTTCAACAAATACTTAGTAATGCAGTATTTGTGCTTGAAAAACATAACGAAAAAATCAGTGCATTTAAAAACAGTATTAAACAGAACAAGGGATAATATATCACAATTAGGGCCTTATCCATGGTGGACCCCATGGATAGACACCTTCATGTTTTTATAGGCCTATGCCTGTAAAAATACACTATACAGGTGTGTTATCTCATTAACTGTTAGCCTATATATAAGCATCCCCCTTTATATGAGTTATACAAACACAAACTGGAAAGTCTCCTCACACTATAAGTATAAATCAATCAGGGAAATATTATGAACCAATATTAAAAAAACACATGCGCGCGTGCACACACACATACACACACGCGTGTGCACACACACACACACACACACCTCCTAAATAAATGTATTACCATTTCAATCACTCATCTGCACAAATTTACATTTTACACAAAATTGCCAGGTATGGTTTATAAAAAATAAAATCAGAAAACATTTTAAACTTATTTTTTCACAAATCCAGTAATAGGCAGATAGGAATTAACAATGAATCACACAAAAGGTGGCTGTTGCAAAGTAACAAATATATACTTAAAAACAAAAAATCAGAGAAATGGCACAGCCTCCTTTCAGCTTAGTAGATCACAAGTGTTAGATCTGTTTTTTATGCTTTTTAATAACTATACATTTTTGTTTTATCTAGAGACCTAACTTTCGACCAGCAATGATTGCAACTCTGATCTTATAATACTAACCAGCCCAGGGGTTCTCGAACTTTTTTATCCATTGTACCCCTTTTTTTACAGTAATTACATCTACCCCTTAAATTTTAAACTCAGTTGTTTTCAAAAAATTTTCCTTAAGGGTCTTTCAATTAATACGGTTTTATCTCTGAAATTGTATTATGCAAGGTAATTTAATAGAAACAAGAGATATTCGTTAAACATATTTTTAATAACATTTTTACTACAACAAATAAAAAATTTTAAGTGGGACCAGGAAGGCTCTTTATACTGCTGATCAATGTTCAGCTATAACTTTCTCAGAAACAATCTTAAATCGTCCTCAACATTAAGTTTGCTTCTCTATTTACTTTTCAGGTAAGTTAAACTTGAAAACCCTCTCAAATAAATATTTATAGTCGTAAATCCAATAAGAAACGTTTCAGCAGTGCTTGACAGTTCTTTGTATTCCTTCCGAAGACCAATACCAAAAATTAACAATGCATCACTTAAATACTTGCCTTTCCATGTTATATCACACAATACTTTGATTACTCCTTCAGGGAAAAATCATATTGCTACAAATTTCCATAGCATAAAAACAAAAAGAGGTCATAGATCTAGTCCATTTTTCTGCTCGTATGTATAAAATATTCCTGTGCAATTCTTCAATAAATTCAGATGAGTCCATTTGAATTCTGAAGTCAGAAAATCCAGAAATGTTCTTTTCATTTTCTTTCAAAAAGTAATTTAAACTTGCATATGGTTTGCAGATGTTACTTGCTAGTTCTTTTTCCCAAAAGGTAATTTTTTTAGCGTTGCATCACTTTTCTTTTTTCAACAAAGAAAATATCAAAAACATTGCTCTGCACAGACGAATGCTATAGTTCAATTTTTTAAAAACGTACCTTAGACTATTTTTTAAAAAACCAATCGAAGTCACTGAGTGCTAAAGATAAAGATATTTATGCTTGATGGAAAAAGGATAACATGAATCTGTCCTTGATTGAATGTACAGGACAACACATTTTCACATGAAAGCCAGCATGTCTCAGTATGAAGCAACAAGTTCTTGTGAAGACTGCCCATTTCCTGGCAAAGACTTATAATACAGCAGAATTTCTGAGACTTAGTTTTTTTTATGAAATGTGATTGAGAACTTTTTCAGTTTATCAGGGAATCGTTTGATTGTTATTTTATTGATTTTTCCATTGGCCAATCTTGCAAATCTTTATGTATCTCTAGGCATATGAGTACCATTCAGAGGTTGAAACCTCTGAATCTCCTTTAAGTTTAATTGCTACATAATTGTTTCAATATAAATATCTCAGGGCACATGGTTTAAAAGCTATAGTTATTTTGTTTGATGTATTGTATATTCCTGATTTACAAACTTGGAACTTTTGTTTTGTCATAACAACTTTCAGATTTTGGAATATTATCATAAATAATAATACCGATAAATTATGCAGTCTCTTAATTTTTGCGACATTTCAATTTTTTCACCAGCCTCTCACATGACTCAGACCAGACATCCCCCCCAATTAATACATGTATGCCACCCCATCTTTATGGGCCTGATCATGATTATCTCTAGGCATAAGTGTAATAGAATACCCTAATAAAGACACAGCCTCTTTAATAAATTTATTTAATTTAGCCTAATTAGCCTAATTTAAATTAGCCTCTCTAATAAATACCACTTTTTTGACTAAGGGAACCTAAAGTTAGAAACCCGTCAAAATTTAAAATTGATTTTTTTAACAATAACCAAATTTTCTTTTTACTTTGTATAACAAAAAAGTAAAATTATAGGATTTGGAAAAATAACCCTTTAGTAAAAAAAATAAAATGTTACTTTTTGGTATATATTTAAATGAAACATTTTAGTAAATATTTAAACACTAAATTATAATAAAACTCAGTACTACTAAACTGATACTATTTTTGTAGATTCTAGAGGGTCAGGAAATCTTTATTAATTCATGTATTCTTTATTCTAACTTTAACAGCTCAAGTTCAAGTTATTAAAATAAATAAATCAGAGTAGGTAATATACTTACTGTAACTGTATCTGTGAGGTATGAAGGAATATTAATTCCAAATCTCTGCATTATTCTTGTTATTTCTGGAAGTTGCATGTCATTATTTTCATCCATAAAGATATGAACTTGGCATGTCTTTTTATCATCCTGAAGCAATTAAATTCATTTAAAAAATTATATTAAATGAACTGTTGAAAATATTTCAGGATCTACAAATATAATTTGTACGTGAAAACAGAAACCTCATGATTTCTACATAATTGGTTGACAAGATAGTCCAATCACAAAAAAGATGAAAAATGAAACAAATAAACAATAAAAATTTTATTCACCAGAGTTAATAAAAATTAACTCTTTCAGTTATCTAACATTATGACTGGGAATTCATAATTAATACTTTGTCAAGACAATAAACGATTGTGAAGTTAAAATCAATACTTTTTCAAGAATATATTGCAAAAGTAAAGGAATTTGGTTGGACATGTGAAAGAAAGATACTACATCAAAATCAGACAAATTAAGTGTTTTCAGCAATATACACACACGTTCACCTAAATAAAGAATAATAAGATCCCCTAAAAATTAAAAAAAAAGAA
Source organism: Callitettix versicolor (assembly GCA_022606455.1). NCBI lineage: Eukaryota > Metazoa > Arthropoda > Insecta > Hemiptera > Cercopidae > Callitettix > Callitettix versicolor. The sequence continues at coordinate 85,000,081 of CM040189.1, forward strand.
ATAAGATCCCCTATAATTATATCAAATCTACACTACTATACAAAAAATTGCCAATCATGTGTCTGTTTTAAAAATGTACTCAGTATTTAATATTTCATGTACCTGCACAATGAATCTGAGCCAATCCTTGGTGCACTGATATCACTTCAACATTTTTTATTCAAATTTAAACTTATAGCGAGGAGCCTACAAAATGTAATAATTACTTACAAAAAAGGTTTAAAATGTGATATAAGCTTAAAAAAACTTGGTTTTCTACAAATGAAGGAATGCTAAATCTTCCCCTTTAAAATACTTTAAACTTTTGACATGTTGCTGCAGTGCCATTTTTGATTATTCGTTCAATCATTTTCCCCTTTGATAGACAAAATAAATATCAATTATATACATAAAACAATGTAATCTTTCATTGCCAACTTTATTTAACAAAATGAGAATGTCAAGGCTGATTAATAAACAGTCCTTAATACACATTTGTACTTGAAATTAAGAATGACGATAGCATCTTTTTTTATTATAAAATTCTTTGAAGTTTTTAATGTAACACCCATAATTTTAAATGTAAAAGCTATTGCTACTAATGATAGTAACATTCAATTATTATATTTTAAAACTTTATTAATTTTATATTAATATTTACAGTTTTATATGTTATTACAAAACAAATGTCTTACTTAATAATAGTTATTATAAATATAACATAAAAATTTACTTACTGGATCAAAAATATTTCGGTAAGCATTAAGTAAACAGGCAAATCTAAAACTAAAAACAGTTTTAGTTGAAGGTAGACTGAAATGAATAAGATTCTGAGCATCTACGACTGCTAATTCACTAAGAACATCATCTGTGCAGACAAGGATAGATTCATGGCTGGCTGGTTTTGAAGCCCAAATTTTCTGTAGGTCTGCAAAACAGTTAACAAATACTTATAGTCAAGAACCATATAATGCTAATAAAATTGATATCTGTGTGGTATGTAAAATTTATATTAAAATTGAAAATAAACAAAGAGAGTAAACAGAAAACAGAACAGAAGAAAGTAAATAAAGAAGACATTATTACAAATAAAATTAATGATTACATTTTGTAGAAGTACACAATGAAAATAAAAATTTTACTTATATTAAATAATAATAATAAACATCCCATAGATAAATTAAAAAACTATAGTAAAACTATGAACTGGTCATAGAGTATACAACAATCAGCCAACAAAAAAAAATTGTGCCAAAATTGTATTAGTAACTGACCAAGTGAAAAATAGGAAATCTTCAACTTCTACAACATTCGAAACAGTTTTATCATAAGGATGGTTTATACGAACAAAAGCCAACTGTTTTCTCTCAATTTTCAATACAAACTTAGACGTTATCACAATTATACATTAGTGTTTTACAGAAGAAAATCATGGAAAGACATGGTGTTTATTTAACTTTAGAACAATTTTATATTTTTAAAAAAGAATTGTGTTTTTAAACTCAAAAATATAAAACTACCAGTATGAGAACATCAATTTATCTTTAAATTGAGTGAGTAGCTAAAGATAGATTGTGGAACCTTGTTATGGACTAAGGAAAGTGATATCGTGTATTACCTTTATTCCATGTGGAACAGTATTAACACTTAATAAACGAATACACAATATTTACTGTAACTGAACAGAACTGTGGCTGTAATTTTTTGAGCAGGTCAGATAAGTAAAAGTTTTAATAAATCAAATTTAACTTATTTATAAATAAATAAATCAATAAAAATATTTCTATATTATTTTAATATCTAAATTTGTTAAATTATTTTTATAACATGAAGATATAAGAACAAAACAACTGGTTTGGTACGGGCATGTACAAAGAATGCCGGATGAGCGAATTCCCAAAAAAAAATCATGCAATGGCGAACACCTGGAAGAAGAAAACGAGGAAGGCCGAGACTGAGCTGGAGAGAGGGAGTCGAAAAGGAAATTAAAAAAAGGGATCTACCACAAGACCTGTGGTGGGACCGCGATCGGTGGAGGTTGGAGATCGGAAGACGGCATAGAACGTTGTAGACCGAATTATATAGATAGATTTTTATAACATTGTTTATTCAAAACTTGGGGTATGTTCTATAATTTTTATGTTAGAAAAAACCTAATCACTTTGTCCTGAGTATTTAAAAATGCAACAAACCAAACCCTGAGAACTATAATTTAAAAGTAAATTATATATTTATAACTTTTTTTGCAAATAGAATGTTGTACGTTATGAGATAAAATATATTTCTTTAACATCAAAACCTAGCGGCCCTATAATGAAAATAAAAAAAAAGAAACAATATTATTTCGCACAAAGATTTATGAATATTTTTTTAAAATTACAATTATAATTATTATTCTTGTCTGTTTACTGTATTGTTTTAAAACTAGTCAACAAGATTTGGTAAAATCAAAACATAGCCTATACTTAAAGACCAAATTTATAAAATGCTCTTTAAAGACACTTAGCTAAATTTTAAAATTTTGAACATTAAAAAATTACATAAGTGAGATTAAAATCAAAGGAGCCTTGATTAAATTATTTATAACGTGTATTTAGTCTTTTCTTGTTATATAAGTTAAAGATTAAGAAATAATGTTAAACCATCCAAATAAAGTTTATTTTGTAAATATTTTCAGTTCAACATAATTACACCCCTTTAAGGTAATTATGTCTACGTAAATAAATAATAAAATACAAACAATAAACATTCATGTTGATTAAAATTTATATCATTTTTTTTATTTTATGTGTAGGTTTCTACACTACTATACAAAAATTGCCAATCATGTGTCTGTTTTAAAAATGTACGCAGTATTTAATATTTCATGTACCTGCACAATGAATATGAGCCAATCCTTGGTGCACTGATATCACTTCAACATTTTTAAATCTAGCTGCTAGTGTAATTTCTTCCACTTCCTCTTGCACAGCACAAACTATTACAGTTTTCTGTTGTTTTACTTTTATCTCCAGTAGTTCTACAAAATAACAAAACTTGAGTTACAACATTAAATCTCCCCCTATAAATATATTGGAAAGTACTTTAACTTGGACTCAAAAAAAAACCAATTCGTTATTTAAAAAAAAAAACAAGGTCTGCTTTGAACACCACTGCTGTTCCTTCAATAATACTATTTTAATTTGTTCATTACCACTGTTTACGATAATATAAATAATCATGGGCTATAATAGCTGTTTTGCTAATGTAATGGAAGTGAATTTCCAAATCCAAAAATAATTACTGTTTATCTTACTTTTATTTAATTTTTTTTTAATTTATATTTCAAAATCATAATCAGTATTACAATCTGAATATTAGCATTTTAAACTTTTAAGTTAGGACCTTGATATCAAATCCATTTCCTTATTTTCACTTTGTTTTTAAAAATTCAAAATATTATCTAGACAATGTTAATGTTGATTATAATGGTGAAATAAGAAGAAATAAGCCAAGAAAGTTAAGAATTTTTAAAGATTTTAAATGCTCGCAATTTTTAATTGTTGAACAGATTATGCTGTATAACAAACTTCAATGCTTAGAATTATGCTTAGCAATTACAAAAATTGATATTTTTGTCAAGTTTGAACCAAATAAGACAGTTCCGAATTCACAGTTGTTTCAAGGACCTGGGTCTGGTATCTTACTATGACAGTCATTTCAATAGCTCATTTTTCAGTGGAAATTTGTTAATAATAAAAGATTTAATATGTAACAAACAAAAATTTAATTATTAATTGCTACACAACAGTTATGTGGGGTTGAGGTAATGTTTACTAATCAGGTGATTTTATATCATAGGCTGTTCCATTGATAATACGATTATGTTCATCACTATTGTTTTCAATAATATACTGTAAATAATATGTTTGGTATTTGGTAAGTATATTGTTTCAGCTTAAGACAGCATTAAGATTTGTTTACAAAAACTGAATGTCATTGAAATGAATGAGAATTATCCCACATGTATCAAATATAAGTTTATACTATATTTTATACGTTTAATAGCTATTAAACTCATAGCTTACCCTCTCATCCCTTTCTGTCTCTATCTGCCCCCTTTATATCCTTCCTCTCTTAATTCAAAAAACAAAGGTTTATTTTCATCTGACAACATTTTCTGAATACCCAGAAGAAAAAAGTACAAAAGCGCAGCTCTATTAAATTCTTTCAATTATAATTTTAATCAACCCTTCTGAAGCAGCTTTTTTTAAAAAAAAAAATATCTACAACTGAATTTTTAATTACTTTTTCATAAATCCCTTAACATCTGTCAACAAAAAGATTTCACACAATATTACTCTCTTAATACAAAGTCTGAATACTAGTCTTGTAAGATTACCTCATAGTATTCATATAACGTAATATCTTGATTGCCACTGTTTTGGATATTCCATTTTACACCACGTAATACAATTTTGGACCTTACCTAATTAACAGGTTTAAATACTTATTAGGCAATAATAATGAAATTTATTAACTAATAACTTTTAATGAATGTGGCTCAAGCACTTAAAAGAAAAAAGGAGAATAATAAATTCAAAATATATTTAAAACCATAAAAATGAACCTAAATGTTGATTTATTGTTTATTCTGACAATTGCCATCAACTGTATATCGATTCATGATGTTCTGAGAATATGGATCAACTTTTGTGCCAAACTTAAAATTCAAACTTAACTATTAGAACATAAGCAAAGCTACTAAAAACACATAAAGCTCATTTATTAGGTAACAATTTTAAAAAGAGAATTAACTAAAATACAATATATAAGCTATAAGCTTAAAAATAAAAAAAGAAGCCTAGCACTTCTTCTTAGCATAGGCCCTAAAAAAACTAAATAATAATCAATGAATAATACAAGATAATATAAACACAAACACAAATTATATAAACAGATCACTATAGGATACAAAAAGTAAGCAATCATACACAGCCTTCTCTGAAGCAATAAATCGTAATAAATATGGTAAAATACTTACAGGCCTACTTTAGGTAACTATGAAAATAAAATGTTTACAAATAAGTCATAATAAAATAATGAAAATAATTATTATTAAGATATTATTTTTTTTAAATATACATTATTAACCTAAATTTACATTCAAGTTCTGCATCAATATTTACTGATCTGGTTTTGTTCTAGAATTTGAGTTTGAAAACATACACTATTCAATAGAAAACAAAGATTGAAAACCTAATCATGCATATTAGGTTAGACAGACGATTCGTAAAAGATTTCTTTTACCAAAAAATATAATGTTTCCATTGAAGAAATGATTAAAAATAATACTCACTATGAAGCAGCACATACTAGAGAAGTTACAAAAATGTTGAGAAGACTAAAAGTTATATTAGGCAAAATAAACAAAGCATGTTGCTACACAAGAGCAATGTTGGATCAAGTCCAACTTTCAACCAACAGTTTAATTTCCAATTGTAAAATACAATTTTCAAAAAGGTATAAAATATATTAAGGCCCAGGATTCTATTCTTAAGTTAATAGTTGCTAAGTTTATGTTCAAGTGATGTGATTAAGTCTGCTGACAAAGTTTATCTACTATATCATAGGTCATTCACTGTAGAGACCGTTTTTAGAGAGAAGCATATCTCTAGCTGCTTGGTGTTTCTTGCGTCCCCCTCTATGCTTGACACTTTGCGTTGTGTGTTTTCTTCATAATTTTGAATCCACTCCGTTCCTCAGTCCTCATGCTTAATTAGCATTTTCATTTCACCATTATGGTATCATTCCATGCAAAATACGAAGCAGAACTTCATATACATTCCTTATTATATATAATTACATTCCTTGTGTTCACAGAATATCACACTTGTGACTCATATTATATAGTTTATCCATTCCAAACTGTACTTATAAACACCATACACAACTTACTAATATAATCAAAACAAATTTCCGAAAGCAACAAAATTTTACAACAATAAAAATGACCATTTCATGTGTTAAATTTTTGATTTTTACAATAAAAATGGAAATGCCATGAAATGTGTCTTTTTTAAAAAAATCAAATTTCACTATCATAATCAGTGTTAAAATCCATACATTAGCATTTAAAATTTTTATATTACATTAAAAACACAAAAATAAACCATGAAATTAAGGACAATGGATCTGTGTATGTTCACATGCGTTCATCCATGTCTTGGAACCATCTATTTTTTTTTTAAGTGTTTTAAAGCTTTAGTTGGTAAAAAAACCAAATTTTCTCAAAATCGACTTGAACGATTTTGACCAAATGTAGTTCATCAATACCTAAACATTGTGTGTCACTATAACCCTCCCCCCAATAAAAAAGAATGAAAGAAAAATTCAGTTCAGGAGCTAACGTTTAGAAAAATCAGCATAATTTTTAAAAATTGATTGATCATTTTTTAATCAACATTGATCATATATGAAGATTCAGAAGTCAGGTCATTGAAGAAAGTTTTAAATTAAAATAAATTACTGTTATATAAGACCAAATTTTAATTAAAAGCTGACATATTTTGAGAAATTACATGGATTCCAAAGACATTTTGAGGGAAATAATTGAATGTGAGAAGGTTGGTGTAACATTTCTGCACCATGTAATTTTGTGTTACTATATGAAGTATACAGGAAATTTGGTGATCATGAAAAAAAATTGACAAGTATTTTATGGATCTTTATTTTTATTACTTATAAAAATAGAATAAACGAAACATAATAATAAGCAGAAACAGTTTGTACGTATCAGCTACACAGTGAATTAATCACGGTATAATGAGGGGCTGATAGGGCGATATGGGCAGATACACTGTAACGGTTTTCTGGTCGCATTCTCACTAAATGTGAGACCCGTATCCTACACTCCCTTTGATCTCACTTTCCTGATCAACAGCTTTGTGTATGTTTGTAATGTTTACCATTTACTATTATTATTATGTGTGGTCTCAATTTGAATGTTGCTTTTTCACTATCAACACTTTTTGAAAAGTGAATAAATCAAACTTTTCAGAACAGATTGTTGCCTGGTAACTTTACAATACCTCAATTTCTAACCTTTTCCAGATCAGTGGACACTCTGATCCAAGTATGCCACAATATATTTAGTTTTCAAAAGTGGAATTCAGAAACAAGTGTTTATCAAAAATACAAGCTGATCCCACGCTTTTGCTATATGCTATTACACATAGTATTAAATACAATGTTTTTAACTGTATTTGTAAATAGTACTTACCAAACAGCTTAGAGATTTTATTTTCAGGTTTCAAGAAAACTGTTACGGGTTTCACTCTAGAATAAACTGCTGCTTCTATGTGTGAGGCTATACAAATCATAGGATTTTGAAGAACTTTTAATGTTAATTCTTCTAAAGGTAGTGTCCATTTGTCAGATAATATTATGGCTTGAACTGGAATGTTTATGCCAGATGATTCACGGACAGTCAACATTTCTTTGAGTAGTCCCATCAACTCTTGTACCTAAATTTGACAATGTTAAATTATATTAAAATTAAATTACAGTAAAATCAACTCCCAATTATTTGAGGGTTAATTAACTTAAGGGTTAAATAACTTAATGGATTAAGGGTTTAACAGAAGCCAAAAAATGTACACCAAAAACCAAATGTGTCAGATTCAAGGAAGTCTTGAATCTATTATTGAACTGAAGTACAGCACTTCAATTGTATCTACTGAAGTATTACTGTACTTTCTTAATAGTTTATTTTTGGTTCTGTTTTCGTTTCAGGTTTTTTGAAAAATCAGACAATTATTTTGTAAACATTTTATTTACTTAACAACATAGTCTATTTCAAAATTATGACCACAATTGACATGTTTTTTGTTGACCACAATTGTATGAAATAAAAACAATTGAAAATTGTATCAATTTCATGAATGTCATGACTTTATTAGGCTGCATATTTTTATTACATACAGTACTAACTACAGTATTTTTTCTTAAGAAAAAAGTTAGTACTAATCATTCTTTTATAAGTCTTTTTTTTAATAACTTATACTCTAACTTTTTATCACATTTAGATCATAGAAAAAAATATCACAGATTACTTTCAGTCTTTTCATTTCCCTGGTAACCAGAGGCTGACTGTATATAAACGATTTAAATTAAATTCTGAGGTATGTAGGCAGTAATTAATTGTTAATTCATTTTTGTTTTCATTCAGAAAGTTAAACTATATAATTACTCTGACTGTATTTTTTTTTTTTACATCCGACTATTGTACACACTTGGGCTAATGAAGACGATGGGATGATTTATAGCGTATGAAAATGCCAAGCCCTGGCCGGGAATCGAACCCGGGTCCTCGGGGTGAAGCCTAGTACGCTATCAACTAGGCCACCAAGGCGGCTTCACTCTGACTGTAAACATTAGTATGCAATCAAACGGTAATAATAATTGGTCTTAAATTATTATATGACCAAAAAGGACCAACACAAATCTTTATCTATTATATCAAAAACAAATATGTAGTGCACACTCTCCTTAGTTCTGCGATAAATCTTGGCATTAGACACCATCGTCCCTAATACGTGATTATTTTATTATTTTTTCTAAAAAGAACTTGTTTCTATCAATTATACGGTAAAACTGGGGACTATGATTGATGATAACTGCTGGACTAAACTCAAGCCACACGTCACTTAAGTAAATATCAGAGCTAAAGTCGGACTTCCATTGTCTGCAAGACTTCAGAATATCTACAAATCCTTTATTGCTTTTCTGTCAGTGAAACAATCAAAGATGCCACTTAACAGTTTAACAAAACGCCAACACTAAAGATAAACTCATCATATGCCGGGGTTTATCTGAAAGTACTGATAAATCATAGACTTGGACATACCGCAGTTTAACAGGTTATCTGTGCAATACATAAGTAACTATAAACATTGTGTGATAATAATTTTTTGTAAATTACATGTACTTTAGTTTATCAACAGCAAAGAAATACCAGCTAGCCTTATACGCTACAAGATTTACATCTTAAAGGTATTTTAACCAATATCTAAGATTTTGAAACTTAACCTTGTTTTTATTTATGGTTCCACCAGTTTATTTTAAAGAGCTTTAGTTATATGACACCATACTTTTCAAAAATTAAAATTTTTGCTAAACACAGAATGAATTACGCATATAACAAACATTTTTTATCCTACCACGACCAGATCTCTGCTACTATAATAAACATAAACCCTTTAACAAAACACCCACCTTAAAGCCAATAGTGATAGACTCAGTATTTGTAGACCTAGTCCCTTTGTTGATTTTATGAAGTAAACATACCATAAGTCATAGGTGTAACATAAACAACCAGCAACACAGTTTATAGTAGATAAATTTAGTTGCTTCCTACCCATAACAACTATCTTACTCACAAAGCTAATATTGTCTAGAAATACTGCAGCAGACAAACAATGCATTAGGACAAACAGATGGAATTAATTTAGTTAGAGATGTATAAATTGTAAAAAAATTAAAAGATTTATGCACTATGAACAAAAACAGAAAAGGATAATATGCCAAAAACTAGTTCATACTAATTAGGCCAACCTAGTATACAAAACAAAGCATCATTCCTCATAAAGGTCAATACCACAGCACACTATATAACTCCACAGTGTGGGATGTCTACAAGCCTGAACTGTCAAGGTTCTAATGTACTAGAACTTTTCAAGCAAAATGCAATATTTAAACTTACCTCTGGCATAAAAGTGGAAAACAAAGTATCAACCTCGTCAAGAATGAGATGACACATACGGTGAATGTTGGTCACATATTTATCCTTCAGCAGTCGCAAGAAACAGCGAGGCGTTGAAATTAATAAATCACATCCATTTGTTAAAGCTACCTAAAATAATAAGCACAATTTGCATATGATGATAAATTAGTATTTTTAATTAACAGCATTTTAGTATTTGTTTTACTGTTTTTCATAGGATTTTTTTTTTTTAGTAAGCGGAGTGCACCTGTTGCTCCAATTAGGTATTTATGGTTGAATGACATACATCTATTAATCCGGTGGAATCCACTTATTGTTAAGGGACATTATGTTTACAATGAATATTATACTACTTCACAAGTCATCAAAACAGAATATTGTTTATATATATATATATAAACACAAACTTTTTTCTCAACTACTAAAGAACTATCTCTCTTCTTCCTTTCCAGAATTGTACGGGAGCAATGCAACTGCAACAGTGGTTTATCAAATTTATTTTAAAGGACAGTATATTAAAAAAAAAAAATAATAACAACAAATATGCAAAATCCATTATTGATGAGTTCATGATCTGCGAGATATTCTTGTTTTTTTAAAATGTAACCTCCTCTACACAAATTATATTCCACAAAATCATATATTCCTTTAAAGAATTTTATTTAAATAACCCTACATCAATGTTTCCTTACAAAAGCATTATTTAAATTTCATTCACTGAACATCGTGCTTCTAGAGTTACGAACTTTTCAACTTCCGAACAGTCACTATGAATACAGATTTCATTTCCGATAATCCAAATAATCAGGTGTCTATTAACCAAAGGTTTACTGCATTTTTTATTTTACATTGAAAATACAAAAATTAATTGGACAGCAGTCAGTGTTCATTTTCATACCTTCAATCATTTTTTGAAAATTTAAAATAATAATTTATGCAGATTTTTTTTGTGTTTTTGTTACTTTTTAGAAACTTCCTTCCAGAGTCAGAGAGACATTATTTGAAAGATAAATATTAATTTTGTACAACTATAATGATTTACAAACAGAATTATTTAGAAGTGTCACTATTTTGAATAATACAACTTTATTTTGGTAATAATTTCACTTAAATAACCAAAACTCATTTTGAAACTTAACAGAAGTAACAAAAAATCAACATTTTCTATTGGCTCAAATACAGACCTTACATTCCTAAACAAAACATATTATAAAAAAATCCCGTTTTGAGTGCTATCAGTAAAAAAAACTGGAAAACATTGTTTACCCAAATTTTAGATACTCACAAAATATATTATTTAGGTCATTCTTTAATCCATGTACTTGGATGAAATACAGTAATGTACTTTAAAATTTTAATGCAGTAAAACAGAGCAGAGATATAATGTAGCTTTAACATTTAGTTTTAAAATAATTGTTATTATATTTCATGAGAAAAAATATTTATAAAATGAAATATAATGATTTTACTAACAACCACATAATTTTCTAGGAACCACATTAACTTTTTAGCATGTCTAGAAGAATGAAATGTTTTCTCATCCAGTCACCTCAAATAAGTACCTAATTTAAGATTATGTATCTATGTATGTGTGTTATCTTACTTTCATTGAAAGTGTCTCTCCACCAACATATGCCAGTTGTACATTTACATCACAAGTTGATTTTAACAGTTTGTTGCACATATCAAAGAGTTTTTGTGCACTCTTCCATCCAGAGGCTATTATAACAGCACGAGGGCCACATCCTTTTTGTAGCTAAAAAAATTAAAAAATACTGTTTTATTATTATCTACCTACTTTAATTATTTTACACAGTAACATCCTGAGAGATAATTAAAACCAACATTAAAAAAAAACAAACACAGAAGTCAGTTAGCAATTCATGTACAAAGAAAAAGCATTAAAAAATAAAAGCTGAAATGAGGGCTTGATATAGGACCATGAGGACCACTGTTGAGGAACATAACATGCAAGAAAAAAACAATTTAAAATTAACGGTCATTAACAGGAAAAGGTTCAAAAACTGTTCAATGGAGAAGAAGCATCACTTTGGAATTTGAAAGTGGAAGGCTTGATCTATGAATTCAATCTGTACATTGATCACTCATACCACACATGGTACAAGGGGGATGGGAGACGTATTAAGACACAAGAGTAGACTTACATGCCTCCACGCAGTGCAGGGTGGTAACATATTGACGCTGGCCTGTAAAAAGGTAATAGTATCAATACAGCTGAAGCATAAGATTCACCTTAATGTGGAACAGCATACACCAAGAGCCGCATTGCTAATGGAGAGCTTAGCTTCTAGTATGCGAACTCTGGATACCAGGCAACCTCCAGCTTCAATTTATCCTTACCTATACATGCTGAGCTCAGTATGGGCGGACACTTTTCTTTCCCTAACTACTTGTGGGACCTTCAATGGAAACTAAACAAACTGTAATTCATAAAACTCAAAACCCAGGGTGATTTACAGAAGTGGGCCTGGGTGGTAAGGATCTGGATAAGGAGGAAACTGGGGTTGTACTAAATCCTATAGAATCCACCAGTTGTGGATTGCAGCAGAATATATTGATGCTGTAGAGACCTGTAATAGATTCTGTTTCATCCCAGATGGGTAAGAGTAGTTCAAGTTCATCTACAACAGTAACGCGGCAACTGCTATTTTAAGGAGGAGCAGAGAGAAGGTTATGTCACTCTGATGCATGAACCTTAGATGACAGGAGGCAAATTAGCAGGACTGGCTGTAAGTGGAGGTAAGGTGGTTTATAACATGTCAGCCACTAGGCCTAGGACATGCATAATTGTAAGGAATAATATTGAGATACTAATGTCTTCTTTATGTTCCAAGGATTGTACAGTAATCATGTGCTAATTTATGTGTGGGATCTAGGAGCAAAAGGGTTGTACTGACCTCTGCATACTTTCCACATGAGGATATGAACAACTTTCCACCCATCATCTTTTGAACTATGTGAAGTACATCTAAACTTCACATTCTTAATAAAGGTAACACACTGACCTTTGTAACGAAGACAAAAAGTGAGGTTTTAAATCTTACTCTGGGGACCAATGGCGTTTTCACCATGTTGGAAAGGTGGTATGTGTGTAAAGGGATCTATGTCTGATTGGATCTCGGAGATTAGTAAATACATATCAAATTTCAAGAATACCACATGGGAGTGCATATGAAGAGTGTTAAGGCTGGCCTTCAGGAACTTGGGAGGCTGACAGATAACTCGCATGGATTACAGTATGCAGCTGGTAGATTGGTGGAAATAGTTGTGAACTCTTTTCATGAGAATTGCCCTTTTATGAGAAAGGTGACTGGGGGTAATGTGAAGTGGGGAACTCAGGCACTTTGTGAGCAAAGAGGGCAGGTTAGGAGGCTGTTTAATGCAGCCAAGCATTACGGTAAGTGGGGAGCTTACAGGCGACCCTGAGTATAACAATGCTTTAAAAAGAGCAAAACTGAATTTGTAGAGGAAGTTCTGTGAGGAGGTAGACTACACTTTTCAGAGAGATGGCTTCACAAGGCCTTGGCCTCAGATCCTTTGAATTCCATGGGGACCCTCTTAGGTCTTAATGGGGAGTACACAAAAACTGGAGAAGTCATTCTAGAAGTTTTAATCAGGGAACACTTTCCCGAATCAAAAGTCAGTTAGTAGGAAGGCAGTGAGTGTCAGATGTTCTATACAAGAAACCCAGTGGGGGAGACTGGAGTATCGCAAACCAAATTGTGGATTTGGATAAGGTGAAATGGGTTACAAATACTTTTCACCCATTCAAAACACCAGATCTCGATGGAATATTTCTCGTTCTTTTACAGCATGGAGGAGAGTATATTGTTCTTATCCTGTGCAGACTGTACCAGGCCAGCATAGCCACCAGGCATGTACCCCTGGGGTGGAAGTGGTCCATGTAGCCTTTATTCCTAAGCCTGGTCAAGCATCATATACTGGCACTAAGGCTTATAGACCTATCAGTCTGACTTTGTTCATTCTGAAGGCTTTAGAGAAAATGGTAGAGAGATGTGTTATAGTGGTCATGACGCCTTTGCATGTCAGTCATTATGACAGATAAGGTGAAATGGGTTACAAATACTTTTCACCCATTCAAAACACCAGATCTCGATGGAATATTTCTCGTTCTTTTACAGCATGGAGGAGAGTATATTGTTCTTATCCTGTGCAGACTGTACCAGGCCAGCATAGCCACCAGGCATGTACCCCTGGGGTGGAAGTGGTCCATGTAGCCTTTATTCCTAAGCCTGGTCAAGCATCATATACTGGCACTAAGGCTTATAGACCTATCAGTCTGACTTTGTTCATTCTGAAGGCTTTAGAGAAAATGGTAGAGAGATGTGTTATAGTGGTCATGACGCCTTTGCATGTCAGTCATTATGACAGTCATATTAGGGAGGACAGTTATAGCTGAAGCCATAGGAGAAGAGTTGAAGATAGAGGTTGTCAGGGGCTGTCCACAAAGGGGAGTTTTGTCCCCTCTCTTACAGTACCTGGTGTTGGTGGACTCACTCTTGGTTCTTCTCTCTTCAGGGGGATGCTATACCCAAGGATATGCAGATGATGTGGTGGTGCTTATATAGGAGAGGTATGGTAATACAGTGGTGTATCTCATAAAGCTCTCCCTATCACTAGTGGAAACCTGGTGTCATGAGAACCCTGGGGCTCATCAGGAAAACAACTCTTGTTCCTTTTACTAGGAAGAGGATCACTCCAAATTTATGAGGGCTTAAGCTCTTTGGAGAGACAATCCCTGTTAAGAATGAGGTTAAGTACCTAGGCTTGGTGTTGGACACCAAATGCACATCATGGAGAACCCAACAAGTCACAGATGGCAGAATAATGGTTGGCAAAAGATAGGTGCTCAGACCAGGCATGAAGAAGTACATCTTTATTAGGATCAATAGACCAATTGTGTACTATGGTGCTGTGGTGTGGTGGACTAAGCCAAAGCAGAGGGGAGCCAGACAGTCTCTGACTAAAATCCAGAGGCTGGCCTGCCTTTGCATTACCGGCTCTATGAACACAACACCAACAGCGGCTGTTGAGAACGTTCTTGGATTTCTCATGCTAAAGGCACGTAATGCAGCATTTAGACTCAAGGAAGGTGGTGTTTGGCTATCCTCGATTTTGGGTCATACTAGAATCACAGAAAGATCAGTGAGCCGATTCTAAAGATGAGGATTCTAAAGATGGTCAAATGACAGGCGGCCAAAGGGTCTATAGAGGTTTGAGGTGGAGTTCTTGTGTTGGGAAAATCTGGAGACATAGTTTGGTATACAGATGGTTTCAAAACAAAGACAGGCACTGGTGCTGGCATGTATGGCTTGAGATCAAGGTTGAAGAAAGTTATTACCCTGGAACAGCATGCATATTCCAGGCTGAAATAATGGCCATTAATGACTGAGTTTGGGAGAACTTGAAATGGGCCTTCAAGAAGGCTGATATTCATATTTATACTCATATTATAGTATTAAAAGCACTTGAAAGGCCTACAATTCAGTCCAAGCAGGTCTGAGAATGTCGGGAGAACCTTCACGGGTTCTAGGGCATAAGGTAGTTGAGGGTAATGAGAAGGCAGACAAACTGGCTGGACTGGGAACTGCATCTAAGTTTATCGGACCTGAGCTGGCTTTAGGGATTTCTCTGCTGTTGGCCAGGTCTGCTATTATAGGTGGATTAATAAGCAACACTTGGTAAGACAGGATAACCTTCATGGGCATTCCCATTGTAAGAACCTCTTAAGCATGGTTTCATATGGAGGATTTATAGGGGCGGCAGAGCACATTTCATGTTAACTATGGGACTCATGAGCACCGTGGTCTGAATCAGTTAGCAATTCATGTACACATGAAAAGCATTAAAAAATAAAAGTTGAAATTAGAGCTTGATCAGGACTGTTAGGACTACTGTTGAGGGACATGCAAGAAAAAAAACAATTTGAAATCATCATTAACGGAAAAAGGTTTAAAAGCTGGTCAATGAAGAAACATCACTTTGAAATTTGAGAGTGGAAAGTAAGTTCAAAAAATTACTAAATAGAGAAGAAAACGAAAGCACAGGGTGCTTAACCAGATCAGTTGTGAGAAATGGACTGCAATGCTTTGTGTGGAGGCCGCAGAAATCAGTAAAAATTGAGATATAAGATTGCCGTTTACGTTGAGTTGCTCAAGATTAATAACTTTTAATTGAATTATTAAAATTGAAATTATTTTTTTTAAGTGCCAAAAGTGAACAAAGTGTTAACATGTGTTGAGTGAAAGTGATAAAGCAAGGGTATTCACCAGTGAATAGTGGATTACAATAGTTGCCACAGAGGAGCATTAAGGGGGATGCATTAAGGGATACAACACTCCGTAAGATGTATCTGATAGCAAAAACCATCTATCTTGTACCATCGCCATAACATGCAACACACAAAAGGATCTGAGAAGCTGAACATCATCAGCTGAAAAATAGGGTAGAAGAGTGCAGGTGTTTTGCCACTATAGATTCCTGGAATTTTGTTAGCCAATAGAGAAAATTACAATACATATTTTTACAATAGGAAAGGGAAGCGACCAACACATTTTGCCGTTATAAAGAGATTTCCATTATAAAAAGGTCTGCAATAAATAGGGAGATTTTACTTTTTTTTGTGTTTAACGTCCGACTATTGTGCACACTTGGGCTAATGCAGACGATGGGATGATTTATAGCGTATGAAAATGCCAAGCCCTCGCTGGGAATTGAACCCGGGTCCTCAGGATGAAAGCCCAGTACGCTATCAACTAGGCCACCGAGGCGGCTAGTTTTACTGTATATACTTAGTAATGTCACTTTGTCAATCACCTGTAAAGGTTGAAATCAGTAGTGAATAATAAAGCTTTAAAGTACATCACAACTATTTTATTTTATAAAATCAATATTTTTATCTGCCACATAGTTACAGCCTCAAATTTCAAAATAATGAATATAATCGAGATTATGTGTCATTGAGTTTATGTTGAAGAAATTTCAAGGTTTTATGAGGGTAATCACAATAAACATATGATTGGCAAAAATTAACCTTTTGCAATTGGTTAAATGTTTTTCAGAACATCCCTGAGCTCAAAAAGTCATAACTTAGAAAACGGTAGCATTGCTCCATTCCAGCTACTTTACAGGACAGGGAAGAATTGCAGTGGACAAGCCACACATAATGTCTTCTATTAATTTGCACTATACCTTGAATGTCCTTTCTTTAGTGGCTCTATGTCCTTACACTATTTCTTTTTCTCTTATAAATTCTAGGTAAATTTAATTTACTTAATATAAAGTGCTGCAATACTTCAAGAAATAACTAAACTAACTGAACAAGTAATTGATTAAGTTCCTGAGATTATTACAAAGCTGTAAACACATTGTATATTTAGGCCCAGTCAACAGTTGTATTGTCCGATAAAAGTGGGATGAATAAATACAAACATGTGTTACTTAATTCCAAGTGCTAAATATAATTAAACTTTACGGATGCCGAGCCTAAAGCCTCAATTTGTATGACTGCGTTGTTTCACCATGTACATTATGACCATGCCAAGCTATGCAAAGGTGTGACATCAGCGACACTGTCATCCCGCATGGTAGTGCTTTGTAGAACGCATGACTGCTCAACCAGAATATATTTTATTTCAGTTTTTGCTTAGTTTTGTAATGTACAAGTCCTAGTTTTGTGTCACTGTGCATTATTAATACTGTTATTGGAAAAAATAAGAATTTTTATTAACAAGTTTTTTAAGGGATGAAACACACAATATTTAACTGCAGGGAAGATAGAAGTTTTAAAATTTTAAAATTGATACATCTCATGGATGATAATCAAAGTTTAAACAATACTTCAGATTTTTTTATTGAATAGTTACATACAATACTCTTGCAATAAAGACAATATTTAATCTAAACCATATAATAAAATTCATGTACCCATTTCAGCAATGCAAAAATTCACTCAGTATTCACTATTCACCCACTATTCATTGCATCTGTTTTATCAATGATTCTATTACATATGACAGATTAAGTCCAACTTAATTTGTATACGCGAATTCGTATACATGAATTTTTAATTGAGTTTTAAAAATTCAATAATTGAAAACACACTTGCCAGCTCTGCCTAACTTTGTAACAATTTTTTAAAACATTTTTTACCATGGCATTGTTTTAATTTTTATTAGAAAAATAAAAGATAACTGTATTTCCTTAAACAAATTCATTAGCTTTTTGCCTCATTAGTTAGTAAAAACTTTCGACTCATAGCTAATTAGACTTCAAATTGCTCAGCCTGAATAGACTAACAACTCCACAGCACACGATGCCAAGATGTCATGCCGGATCTTTGCACAGCCAATGCAACATCAGCAGTCCAACATGGTCTTAAAGATCACTTTAATGCTCTTACAAGGCAACCTGTTCTAGTGTTGATGATGTAATCATGTTTGCCGGATGCCCAGCGTGGTCTTACAAACCAGGCTAGTCGGCTAGTGGGAAAACAATGCCAGCCACACACAGTTTTATGACTGATATGCTAACATTTTACATTTTTTAATTGTAATAGAAATAAATATGTCAAAACAAAATTAATTATTTGGTCACTTTTTGTTTTAACCTGTTACACTAACTTAAATAAAAACTTTACATATATAGTAATCACCTTTTCATAGTAGTTAGCTTGTCGAAGTAAGCACAACAAAGGCAAAATGTATGCCAGAGACTTCCCAGTGTGATGAGAACTAACCATGATGATATTTTGCCTATCTAAGATAATTGGAATTGCATATTTCTGTATTCTAGATAGGTCTCGTAGCCCACATTTTTCAAAATTCTAAAAATCAGGCAAAATAAATTAAATTATATAAAATAAAGTTGTTTAATATACTGAAGGTTTTTTAGGCTAAGACAAAAAAAGATCTTCAGACTAAACAATATATCTTGTTTTGTCTTTAAATAATAAATTAACATTGGAAAATTATTTAACATAAATGTATGTTAAATTTATTTAAACATAAATTATTTAACATAAAAACATAACATGGAAAATTATTTAACACAAATTATTTTCAACCAAATATTTATTTAGAATTTTTTCTATTTAAATAATAAAGTTGATTTAGAATCATATTAAATTTTCTTACCATATAATTATTTTCTAAATTTATATACATCAGACTCGCAAGTAGCAGCGAGTGTTCCAAAAATATTTTTTTATTACATAAATACTTTTTTCGAAAATTTGGAGAACCTTATTATTCCTACATTTATTGCAAGAACAATAAAAATGCATTTATTGTACCTAATTACCTCATATTTTTTTTACGGCGAAAAACCGTTAAGGTTATCATCACCATTTTTTTTTTTTACCTCATATAGCCCTTACTTCACAATACAGTACAGTAAATACATACTAATTGTAGGTCTAAAGTTAAACTGTACAGTATTTTAAACAATGGAGATAAACCAAAAAAGAAAGTGGAAACTACACAGCTGTAGCTGTGCAGATAGGAATGATTCAATGACTGCACCATGTTGACGGATTGTTACAATACCAGAAGGAATAGGAAAATACCTTAGTACGTGGAAAAAACTTATTCTGCGTAAAGCATGTTTCATGCAAAAAGTGTTTTGTTACAAAATAAACACAAACAAACAAATGTCACTGATTATTTTGAAAAAAATAAACTGTAACCTAATACAAAATTTCAAAACATTTGTAATTTACTGTATGCAATTACAACTGTATGATATTCTTATAACATAATTAATTCTGTTGCTGTTGGTTTTCATTTGTTTGTTCATACTGTAGTTTATTCTTAATATACAAGTAAAGTTATTTAACATAAATTACATTCCTGGAATTTTTTAAAACAAATTCCACATGGCATGAATAAATTAATTCACCATAAATTAGTTCAATGTCATATATTAATAGTGGAATCAAACTAATAAAGAGTTTTGAACTGTTATGTTCAAAAACGTTTAAACATAACAACTTTACAAAATAAAACTTCACATTTGTAACCTATTTGCGAATTATCCATAACACAAAATAGGGTAAAAGGTTCTGCTTTCGCATAACATCTTATGGACAAAAACCATAAATTTTGAAGACATCCATACCAACATGGAAATGGATAAGTGATGGCTCCAAGGATAAGTGATTTGAGTAACAAAAAACCAACAGACGCACCGTAACTGATAACAACGACGGGCACGCTACTAATGATGGAGACTCCGCAGTCCGGAATGTAACGACGTATGACTCGTGCGTGTGTAGCTTGGCCAAGCCGAATTTCATGATGAATATTTTAAATGTATAATTGTGCTTAGTGTTTGTGATGTATGTTTTTAATGTTTTAATGTTGTCGGGGATCCATGGACTTATTATCCCCGATTGACGATTATCCTGATTATCCCCGATAACTGGCATCACTCAATGCTATGGATCTCGAGCCTGCTGTATATGAAAAGTTCATTCAGACCATCTATCAAACAGAATAATTCAGTATAACAAATCACTACTTACCTTAGCAATGACTTCGTCACATTTAGCATCATAAAGAGTTTTAACTGGTTTATATACATGATTTCCATGGACCAATACGGAACCATTTCGCACAAAATCAAAATATCCTTGAAATTTTGAGCTAAAAGAATTAAACAGTCAAATTTTTAATGTGAATAAAATATAATTGTTTTTTAAAAAATCTAAAAGGAGTAAGGTATTCAGTTTTGATTGAACCTGTTGGACAAAATTGGATTCTTGACTAAAAAGGTTTGTTTCTTAACTTCATTATTGTTCTAGGCATAAGTCAAACATTTAAAAGAAATAAATCTATTGGAAAAACTATTTATTCTATTACTTTATCTTTCCAATTTGACAATATATTCCACCTTATATCTCAATGTAACTTTATTAAAATTAAGTAACTATTATGTTATTGTGTAACAAAATATAATAACAATTATTTTAAAAAGATTTTTTCAAACTTCAAGTAAAATATTACTTAACAAATTTTTTATCATAAAAAATGGAATTTGGCTTTGTTCAAAGTATATTAGTAGTACTTCTTCTAATATCATGCATTAAAAGTTTAAAATCTATTCATCTCAACTCAATAACTCCTGTAACCACTCTAAATCTTAAAGTTAATGTCACTATGCACTAATTGGTAATTCTAATTATTTAATAAAAACATAATAATATTAAAAATATTTATTTATCCAAGCTTTAATTTATTGTGACATATTCTGGGATGTTTTAACTTGGGTAGCTCAAAGGAGGCTGTACAAAATTTAAAACATAAAAATTAGCATAACAAAGAATACTGTAGAAAACAAAAGTTAATTGTCAAAGTGCACCATTACAGACCTAGTTTTAAACACTCCCGGTAGTCAGTACCAAGGTCGGTAGCCTATGTCAATGATGGTGTCTACTGATCAGTTGTGTGTGTATGTGCGTGCATGCATATGTGTGTGTGTGTGTATGTGTGTGATGTTAATTTTTACGTTTAAACTTGTAACAACTTCTTTTGAATGAACTTGTCCTATCTTCTTTTGAAGTTAGGAAAACATTCTAAAAGTGATGCATAACAAATTTAAGTGGACAGTATCACTGAGCTTCAACATCAGCTTAAGCTGTTATGTAAAAGTTTATTTTTATTCAAAATGTTCAATTCACATATTCAATTTATTTGTGCAATATTCTAAATTTTTGTTTTTTATTTTCGAAATACAAAAAAAAAAATTAATAATGAATAGAGTCCAGTGTAAATTGTTCTGGATTTTGATACTTCACTTTAATTAAGTTGTGTTTTGTATGTAGATATCTATCTGATAGTGTGGAGGACAAGTATACAAATTTGGAATATTTGTCCTATTTATTATAATAAAGCATAACTAAATAATATCCATACAGTTGTGTTGGGGTAAATGAAAGAAAAGGTACTGTCACATTAGGGCAGCTTGCCCTACAGTCATTTGATCTGTGATGTTTTTAGTTGAGTTGATGTTTTATGAATAATTAAACAGTTAAAACTTACCACACAATAATGCTATATGGAGATAAATTAATGTTATAATATTATACACCTATTCTTCCCATCAGTGGTCTATCAACTCACCTCATAAAGGCTACCGCGGTTTCGAAACTTTATAGTTTCATCTTCAGGTTTACAAAACTTTATAGTTTGGTACACAGGTTAATTTCACTCCCTATGGACAAAGGAAGCTATGAAAATGAAGTGAATATCATTAAGTGCTTAGCTGTTTCTAATGGATATAAAAGCTCAATTGTTGATAGGCTTATTGCCAAACTAAAAACAAAAATAAAAAAATCGTTCCTGATAAAAAAACACCTCCACAGAATATGGTTCAACTTTAAGCCACACCCTAAAAAAAGAATTAGCCAAAGAAAATATAAATGTCTCTTACAGAACAAGTAATAAGTTGTCATCATTATTAAAGAAGCCAGTTGCAAATAAAAGTGGAGATAACTTTGAAAAAACTGGCATATACAAAAAGAAATGTAGTGACTGCCTAAGCTTCTATATCGGTCAGACATCTCGCTCTTTTAAGAAAAGATTTAAAGAGCACATACCCAGAAGTGCATTATTGACAAACTCGGCTTTCGCAGAACATCTTATGGACAAAAACCATAAATTTTGAAGACATGCATACCAACATGGAAATGGATAAGTGATGGCTCTAAGAATAAGTGATTTGAGTAACAAAAAACCAACAGACTGATAACGACGGGCACGCTACTAATGATGGAGACTCCGCAGTCCGGAATGTAACGACGTACGACTCGCGTGTGTAGCTTGGCCAAGCAGAATTTCATGATGAATATTTTTAATGTGTAATTGTGCTTAGTGTTTGTGATGTATGTTTTTAATGTTTTGTTTGACTTTGTGACGACCTCGACAGAGGGATTTAACATTTTGTATGGCCTGAAGATGAAACTATAAAGTTTCGAAACCGCGGTAGCCTTTATAAGGTGAGTTGATAGACCACTGATGGGAAGAATAGGTATATAATCCTAATCATTTGAATATGTGGTCCGGTGGCTATGTTACAATAATGAAATTATAATATTAAAGTAAACTTACATGTTACGATTTTCAAAAGACAAATCAGAATCCTTTGTTGAATCTAGTGTCATAGTTGAATGATTTGGATCAAAACTCTTCCTAGATTTAAATGATATATGCGAATCTGATTGACAGCTGGTAGACAGGAATGATTGTTCATCAACACAAGTCTCAGAAGTAGTATTTACAGTCAAACTACTATCACTGATTGATGTACTTAGTGAACATTCACTAACAGAAGAAATATTATTTATTTGTTGTTTCAACAATTTTAGCCTTTCTGCTAGTGTCAATCGTTTTGACTTTTCTTTTGGTAAATTTTGTTCATCATTTTCAATACATATCTTGTTGTCTTGCATACTGTTGATATCCTTAGTGCTTCCATCATTTTTATGTTCATCTGTTGCCATATCCTTTTGAATTAATGTAAGTTCCTTATTTAATTGATTCTCTTCAACACTTTTCAATTTTTCTACATGTATGAATGTGCCTTCCTTTGGTACATTTTTTTCATTTGCCATTTTCTCAACATCATTTTGAATTAACACAGTTTCCTTATTTAGTTGATTTTCTACAACACTTTCCAGTTTTGCTGACTGTATAAATGTGTCACTGTTTAAAGGATCATTTAAGGAGAGCATTTTTTCTATATCACTGTTAGCATTAGCATTAGATTTAAATAAATATTTAATTTTATCTAGCAAATTTGATGATTTCGACTGAGACAGGTTGGCAAGATCTTCTGTGGAGCTGTTATTCAGCTGAGGAACTGGTAATATTTTTGTTAACTGAGGACTACGACAATCCTCAGAAAGTGAATCATTTAAACCACTATCATTAAATAGAGGAGATTTACTCATTTTAAAACCAATCATAGGCATAGAAATATCTAATGAAGCACTCTGTTTATTTAACATACATGAAGTTTTCACTTCTTCTGGCATAAAAGTTTCCTTGACTAATTCCGAAGGACAAGAATCAGTGCCTGCTTTTTCAAACTTTAATTTTTGTTCATCTTCTGAATATTTAGAACATTCTGGTTTCAATTCTACTAAAGATTCATCATATTGAGTATGTATTGTATCAAAATTTTTTAAGTTTACTGAACTTATATTTTTCACTTTATCTATAAATCTTAAATTTTTATTAAATTTTAATTTATATTCAGTAGGCCTAATAGCTGCATCAATATCGGGTTCATCAGGTTGATTTATGTCTACATTAATTTTTAATGATTCTTTCTCAACATTATCTAAATTATTCGTTCCAGTAATATTTGTATTTTTTATAGTCTCAGAATTGTGATCCTGTCCTGAAACAGTTCTGTTTACATCACTAACACTACCCAAATCTTTTGACTTAAGGATTTTTAACTTTTCTAGTAATGTCAAATGTTTGTTTTTACATTTTGATTCACCTTCCTTGCCCTCATTATTTTGACATAATTCTGAGTGACACAGATCTCTTAAATTATTGAGGTTATATTTTTTATTTTTACAGCAATTTTCAACTTCATCATTCTTTATGCTTACAGAAGTTAAATACTTTGCTCTATTAGTTAAAGTCATATTTTTATATTCTAAAACACAAGTTGATTCTTTTCCTTCAGTATTTAGTCCTGAATCTTTTACACCATTATCATGTTTAAAATTAACTGAAGTATTGGCATTAGATTCAGAGTTGATCATACTTTCTAAAATGTTGGTATTTTGTACAGAATCCATTTTAACAATATCTGTTACATCTTTTGATTCTTCATTTTTGATATTTTCTGTTGTACACTTCATTTCAGCAATTTTTTCTAAAAATTTA
This sequence comes from Callitettix versicolor, assembly GCA_022606455.1. Classification (NCBI taxonomy): domain Eukaryota; kingdom Metazoa; phylum Arthropoda; class Insecta; order Hemiptera; family Cercopidae; genus Callitettix; species Callitettix versicolor. The sequence goes on from CM040189.1 coordinate 85,024,765, forward strand.
GACATGTTTGGTTGACAAATTTTAGATTGTTTAACTTCTAAAATACGAGGTTTTGTTTTGACAGAAGTATGATTCAGATTTTTGTTCAAAGTACTTTCTTTAATCAATGCATTACCTGTCATGTTTGGAAGTGATTCACCTTGATTAGAAAATAGTTTTTTTGAACTGATCAGAGATTCTTTTTTTTGGTCATTTTTTTCTTTTGCAGCATTTTGCATTTCTTTTTTTGATAGATTATTTGTATAATTATTTGTGATCCTACTTTTATTACTTGATTTACCTGCATAATTATTTTCTCTCATACGATTAAATATGCCATTCATTTTACTAATTCTTCTATTTGTAATGCCATCTTTCTTCGTTGTTTGTTTCACTAGCATTCCAGCAGGCATAAGACACTGAGTGTGATGCCTTTCATATGCTTTCATGAAAACTGAAGAGCTACCATTTACTTCACCTTGAGATTGACAACTGTCATCTAAAAGAAATAAGGTTTCATATTAAACATAACTATTCCAAGCATAACTTTTTAAAATTTCTTAAAGTGAACTCTAAGGTCAATATAAGGTCTATAAGCAACACCAATATTGTAATACTACAGTACTGCATAGAAATAATGTTCACTGAAACAGCTGATTATTGTTCACAGCTGTTTCTTCGAAAATATTATGCTAACTTAACTTATTATTAAAATTATATTTAAAAAGTACAAGACTACAAATTACTTTACCAGAAAAAGCTCCCTCGCTGATTTGGCTTGATGTATCAGTATTTGTCCCAACAGAAGAACTCTGAAAAAAACAATTAAAACAACTTATAAAAACACAATACCTACGCAGAATGACTGAAAATAAGATAAATAATTTAATCATTTTTTTATATTTAGAAGTATGTTAATAAAGCCAGGTAAGATTTGCTGGAATGGTCAAAGCTCTAAGGCTAAATTCATTCTCTAATCTCATATTCGACAAAATAATAACTCACAAAGTCCTAACAATTTCAAAGATAAGCTCATTTTATATATTTCTGTTTTGTGTCCACTCTTCAGTCACACTCACGTCCAATAAGTGCTTAGGACATGGTTATACTCACAGAACACATGGTCAACATTTTCATTATATATTTCTTATTAATGTTTTAATGCTTTGAAATGTATCCAGTGTTACACAGTGTTAGTTTTAATTGTGCAATCACAAATATTGCATTTATGATTTACAGTTGACAGTGCCAAAAAAATAGACAAAAAGCATGTCCAGGATATCTAGACAAAGGTATAAAAAAAGAAAATGTGACCATAAAAAAAAATCTTACTAGAAAATTTAACTACAGCACAAAATTAAAAAATTGACAACGAAAAATGTTAGAGACAATTATTTCCAGATATGTAAAGTACAGAGACAAGTATGTCTTGAAAGTACCGTTTCGAAAAAAAATGATAAAACTTGTTTCAAAAAAAATTGTTTTCGCATGAAATAGGATACCTTAAACTATTTTTCTACATACTTTCCATCAATACTTAGACATTTCATGTGCAAGAACGGTAGTCGTATGGTGCCAGACACATATATTGTATATGTACTCTTCACGAATGGGGTATGATGGGCTACACAGCATAACACCATACGCAGTATGACGTCATATCAGCCATAAAACATGTAGCTGTATGGTAGGTGTTGCTTTCAACGGAACTGTCGAATAACAGGTTAGGTATCACCAGCGGCATGAAGCCGAGCACTGTTATTAAGCAATACAATTCCTTGGCTGAGCAACAATTTGTTTTGTTTTTAATTGTGCGCTGAAGGTTTCTCAAGGTCTCACAATATCATGCTGCATAGACAGTTTGACCTCTGGGAAGGAATTCAACAAGAAGAACCCGTTTTCTGTCCCAGAACATGGTATACGTTTCTGGGCCGACACTGTTGTTTTTAATTTTTGTTTTTTCAGATTTTTTTCACTCCATTAACTGTTGTTTCAATTCTGGAGTGACATGACAAATCCAAGTTTTTTCACTAGTCACAATTTGGTTTAAAACATCCACGTTCTCATCACTGTACGCTTTTAAGAAATGTCAGAGTACTGCCAAGTCTCTGGAATTTGTGGACATCAATACGCAGTTTTCTAAACTAGCAGGAACACAGCTTGTGATAATCTAAGCTGTCTAAAACAATCTCATGCAAAAAAGATTGTGAAACTTGCAAAACTGCATTAGGAAGTGTTGTCATTATGAACTGTCTTCCCTCACAAACTTTCTCCTCAAACTTCCAAACTAACTTTCTCCCCATTCCATCACTCAATGCCATCATAAACATCTTGAATTTATAATTAATTTCAGCTGGCTAACTCCTAGGGCTGCAGGAGTGGGTTAGGGAGTTATAACGGCACCACAGACATACCAAGTTTACATTTATTATATATACTCTTTCAGAAAAACAAATTTTTATTTCCAAGAAATTTGACAAATCCATCCAAAAAATAAATGTCATATAAAAATCATATGATATTCGATAAAATGTTGAATGAAAAAAATCTTACCTCATTTAAGTTGGTTGTTTCAGATGAATGATTAAGTAATAATGGACTTTTAGTATTGAGAAAGTACTTCAGTATATCTAAAAAAAACAAACAAACAAAAATGGAATATTATTTATGCTGTACAATATTCACATCTACTTTAAACACATAACTTTTCCTTTGAATCAGATTTTTTAGGAAACGAAAATTTCAAAAACCATAATTAAATAAAAACATCAATTTAAAAATTGTTTGAGTAGTTTTTTTAGTTAATTAACCATCTGTACTTTATACCAGTTTAACTGGTGGAAATAAGGTAATGATATAATTGTTATAGTAAGCACATCTTTATATTATAGATACTGGTCACATGGCCATGACCAATTCTTGCATGTGCTGTGAAAAGGGCTGTCCTTTAAACACGTTTCCATTTATAAGGTTATTCGGCTTGAGTTGTATTTGAAAGAGATAGCCAGTATCTCCCCCTCCAATTTATGCAACAGATGCCAGCAAGAGGATGAGAGATACTGAACATATTGTACTCCCTCCCCTCCAGCAAGGGCAGCACAACAGGAAGTAGTGGTAGATGGGGGAATCACAGATGTTCTTTCTGAAAATCATTATGGGCATTAACAGCAGCAACATACTATGCACATCAGGCCATCAGTCACCTGACTTGGGAGCCTGTAAGAAGTAAATCTCTATATATAAAATACAATGTCTTAACTGACTGATCAACAGTCGAAAGTACAATAGTTAAAGACTTGAAATTTTGATGATAAATTCTTTTTTTAACATAGAGGCACAATAAAAACGTTTTTTGAAAAGCTATTCCTAAAGAATACAATTCCATAGGAATGCTACGTCAGTACGTTGTGCACTGGACCCTTATTTTGTTGATGATAACGAGAATCTGTCTCTCTGAACAAAAACCATTACAGAAGGAAAATTATTTGATTTTTGAAAAAGATCTTATGATATTTTGCCATTTTAGAAATCTGATTTTTTGTTTCTAGTAGGTTCAACACGATGACACAACTAGTCACACAGCATTAAACACTCTTATCGTACTGCGTGTGTAAAATGTTTGGGAATCATTTCAAAACATGTGGAAATGAATTTCCATACACTTTCTACTAACCTTGAAATGACGTCTATATTTGATGAATGCTAAACAGAAGTATTCATTATCCATGAACCTTTACCAATTACCATCATTAAACTATAAGAAACGATAAATTTATACACAAACACAACTTGTGTGTTTTACAACCTTCATAACTGCTATTAACTTTTCTATTGTTATTTTATAACGAAAAGCACATTGAGGCTATTATCGCCTCCCTAAATGTAAGTATGAGTGTACAGTGATAAAGTCGTAAGTGTAGTGTTGTAAGTGTGTGTGTTAGACTCGGGTACCATTAGAGACATTTAAATCCTCTCAATAAGTACAGCTAGTGTCTGCACCCCCTGCAGGGACTATGAACTTTATGTAGAACAAAAGAGAGCATATAGTTTTTTTTACAAAATTAGACATCTATCATTATTGTATTATGTTAACAAATAGAGTAAAGTGATACGTTTAATATTATTTATTTTGGCACATACTGTAAATACATTTTAGAGTTGTAATCTCATATAAATTTTAACTAAATTAGTAAGTGTAATATTTATTCACCTTTTAATTTCCATTTTTGAAAACCTATCATTTAAAAAAAAAGATGTGTGTATGATATGATGTTATGTGTATCTTTCACAAGTACAGTAATTCCAACCTTTTACAATATCTGATTTATGGACTCAATTTTAAGCTTATATAAATAAATAAGCTTATCATTATTACCAAAATTATAAAAATTAATCAATAGAATATGTTTTCATTATAACACCTCTTAAGAAAGAACAAGAACAATGTAAATACAATAACATTCCATTAGCCACATCTGTAATTATGTGGATGGACATTTTACATGGATGGACATTTTATGTGGATGGACATTTTTAAAGATTATTTCTTTGAGTTTTTGTGCTAAGTGTGACAAAATATTTTAAAGAGTGCAGTTTACCTAACAAATGTGTTTCACTAATTGACAATGCACCTATACATGCAGCAGTAGGTGTATTGGTCAGTGGGGGCATTAAACTCATTTCTACCACATGCCCCTTCTTAAAATTGGCAGTCAGAATTCCTTTGCACATTAGTCAAGTGGGCTTACTGCACTTCCGATGAATATGTACTGGCTCTAGGAGTCACTCAAGGTCCAAGAGTCCCAATAAACTCTAGGAACTTGCTGATAAGATACTTCTGTGGAATAGTCAATCCTTTGGTTATTTTTTCATGGATCTGTTTCGTTCTTACTCCAAAAACTTACATTTCACAAGCAGATATTATATAGTTTCTTCCTGCAGTCTGCATTTTTTATACAGAGGTAGTCTACGAGGTGTGGCTATTAAATAACAAGACTGACGCTGCGGCAGAACAAGTGCGCAAACGCCAACCACCATTGACCAACAGCTGTTTAGTGTGAAGCTTTCTCTTCAGAATGCAGTTAGTCTTGTTTGTGTAACCAACACCGTTTAGTCATAACCTTCATTTCCGTTAGTGATGTTATTTTGTTTTGCCGGAAAAAATGGTTAGTGTAATAATAGAGCAACGAATTGTTGTTAAATTTCACTTCAAACTTGGAAAAACCGTTACTGAAACTTATAATTTACTGAAAGAAGTGTATGGCAGTGAATGTTTACCACGGGCACATGTTTTTGAATGGTTTAAGTGTTTTCAAGATGACCGACAAGACGTTAAAGATGATTCACAGCCAGGTCGCCCTTCAACGTCAAAAACAGATGACAATATCAAAAAAGTTGCTAATTTGATTCGGTCTGACCATCGATTAAATATCTGTGCAATTGGTGAAACTGTAAGCATTGATAAAGAATGTGTACGGCAAATTTTATGTGACAATTTGAACATGCGAAGTGTGCCAAAAATTGTCACATTTGAACAACAAGCAGCTCGCAAAAATGTTTGTACTGACACTTTGGATGCCATTGAAAATGATCCAAATTTATTGGAAAGAATAATAACATGTGTTGAATCTTGGATATTTACGTATGATCTGGAAACAAAGCGCCAATCCATGCATTACAAGATCCCAACTTCACCGAGAGCCAAAAAAGCAAGAATCAGCAAGTCAAAATTTAAAGCAATGATAATTGTTTTTTTTTATATTCATGGGATTGTGTACCTTCACTGGGTTCCTGAAGGTCAAACAATTAATCAATATTACTACCTTGAGGTACTTGGTAAACTACATGAAAGAATAAGAAAAAAACAACCTGAAATGTGGAAGGACAAATCACGGGTTTTCCACCAAGACAATGCTCCAGCTCATCTCGCATTATCTGTCAAGAGGTTCCTGGCCAAGTACAACATCCAAGTGTTAGAACATCCACCTTACTCACCAGACCATGTGACTTGTATCTGTTCCCTAAGGTGAAATCTGCATTAAAAGTGACAAGATTTGAGTCCGTGGAAGCTGTAAAAGTGAAAGCAGCAAGAGTCCTGAAGGAGTTGACAGAAGATGGAGTGATTTCCAGCACTGTTTCCAACAATGGAAAATTCAAATGGAGTGTTGTAGGGATAGAGAAGGGGTTATATTGAAGGTGGTAATAAGTAATTATGTATAAAATGAAAATAAAACTTTTTACAACTTCGGTCTCGTTATTTAATAGCCACACCTCGTATTGTACATACCCATCCTGTGCATATGTTTAACAAAATAGCCATGTCCTGTGGTCATGTCAACTACTTCCTTACTTTATATCTACTAAGCTAAAGTAAGCTTGATTCAATGTGTTTAGAGGATTTTTGAAGAGTCAGCCTACTCATTTTCAGCCTTACAATGCCCTTCAATCTCCTCTCATGCTCACTTCAAGCCCTTCGCCAACAGTCTGCATAGCCTTTATATACCACAGAATGATGCAGTTCCTATGAATTTTGATGCCGATGTTTGGTTAGCTAGCCTATCAGCTTTCCCACTTACATGAATTCCAGCATGCCCTGGCACCCAACATTCAACACAACATAACATTTCTAGCTGTGCCATTAAGTTCATGCAGTCCCAGACTAGCTTAGTCTTAATTTTGTTTATGTCCAATGCCTTCAAAATTGCTTGACTGTAGATTTTGATATCTTTGTTCCTATGCCCAAGTCTTAAAATCTTGTGCACATTCTCCATCAGGGCTGTGACTTTAGATTGGAACTGCAATGATGGATCAAGGGCTCCTCGAGAATGTCAAGCAATTATACAAACAGCAGATCTTAAGTCAAAAGATAGAATATGAATGAAAACATAGTCTGGTATAGATTCTAAAGTCTCTTAGCATTAAAAATGTTATTTACAAGGTAGTTGAATTTTGGGATCAAGTGGTTAGAGGCACCCTGATAAAATCATAGAAAAAACTATGGTCTAGTTTGTGTAACTTATCAGAAAATAATATGGAACCCGTGAAAGAAAATAATTCCAAAGACCAAAAACTTCTATAAAGTTCAGCCTCAAGAATTGATGGGCAAGTTTCAAAAGACTGACAGCTGCTCAGATGTTAATGTCAATGATATCAAAAATTGGTTGGAGGCCGACAATGATGGAGTTTATGGCAAATTACTGATGATGAAATTATTGTTTTTCTACAGATATTGTAAACAGTGATGAGACAGATGAGAATAATGATGACAATGAACCCCTGGCAGTAAGTCATGCAACAGGAGTGTCTCAATTACCTCTAATTGAGGTCCTCACCTAAAGGTATATTTCGAGCAGTAAACATAGACAACACAGATCAAGCTTCTTATGCTGAAAAGAATATGTGATCGTGTGACTAATAGTGGTACTCAACCAGCCACAGATTACGAGCTACTTTTCTGAGAAGTAGACAATTGTATGCACAGTTTATCTGTTCTGTAAAAATATCTGACTTTTTTTTTAAGTATGTGCGTTTGTATCGTTTGTTTTAAAATCTGTATACATTTTTCATGTTTTCAACTCATTTTGTTTAGAATATAGGAAATTTACATTTAGTACTTTGTTATATTATCTCATTATTGTAACAGTCCAGAATATAACGATGTACAAGTCGCGTGTGTAGCTTGACCAAGCCAAATTTCATGATGAATATTTTAAATGGGTAATTGTGCTTAGTGTTTGTGATGTAATTTTTAATGTTTTGTTTGACTTTGTGACGACCTCGACAGAGGGATTTAACATTTTGTATGGCCTGAAGATGAAACTATAAAGTTTCGAATCCACGGTAGCCTTTATGAGGTGAGTTGATAGACCCTGATGGAAAGAATAGGTATATAATCCTAATCAGTTATATTATCGTTTAAGATTTTAACCACGTTCTCCGGTTAACCCTGATTTTCATTAACCCAGATCAGTTACAGTCCTGATTAGTCCAACTTAATGAAGTTCTACTATAGTATCTATAAATTCTATATCATATATATTTTCATCATCATATGTTATGTAAAGATGTTTACATATGTACTAAATGTTACTATAAATAAAAATGTAATGTTTAATTTACCTTCAGTAAATTTTGTTGATCTCACTGCCAAACCTTCTTCACACAATTTGTCAGCCAAATTGATGTAGCCTTCATGATCACAATCTAAATATACATGGCCAAATGCTATGTCACAAATATTTGTAACACAATCAAACTGAACGGCATAATTTTTTAACAGATAACGAACATATTCAGCTGGTTTACATTTACACTCTTTCTGACAACTGAAACAGAAATGCATATTTTCTTTTAATATATACAATCAGTTTTATTTAAAAAACCACATAATAAAGAAGGAATTCAAATATGAAGGGAATTCTAAAAATTCAAGTTATCAAAGCATTCGAGTTTGCAAAGTTCAATTTATCAAGGTCATTACAAAAAAATAATCAAATTTTAAAAAGTTTGACTTTTTTTGTTTGAAGTTGCTCAAAAACTTGTTTAACTTGAATTTGTAAATGTACTGTATCCTAACAAGTGATTAGGATGATTAAAGTAATAAAACTATGTTAAATAATAGGACCATGTACAATTTCATTTCCCTTTTTAAAACTTTGTAACCATCCGTTACTGGCTCAGCAATCAACACTTGCTTAACAATTCATGTACACTGGAATGAACAGATAAAAAGGGGATGGAACATTTGACCAATACAAATACAGCAAACATTCATGTCCAGACTTGAGTATAAATCAGCTGAAGTAAATCAAAATGATAAATAGTGTATAATATTTCAGTCATTTATGTTATTTTAGAACTAATTATAAAACATGACCCAAATAACCCATAGCACTATAAAGTAATATAGCCAGACACTTACACTAAGGCTAAGGTTACACTAAGGCTGCAAGTAATTGAGGTTTGTAGCATAGTAAATTAACTTAAAGAGATAAACTTCAATATATGTGCGCATATATATATATATATAGGTTTGCCATTAAAACAACTTTAGGTTATTGAGGTTTTCATGTCTAGATCTTCATCATTGTTCTAGACCTTGTCCGCAATGAATTGTCCTAAAATCTGACAATTGATAAAATAGTACATTTTTAAAATAGTATGTTTTTCCCCTCTTTCTTTCTGTAAAATTGTCAGCATCAATCTACTTGTTTTCAGATTTTCAATGATACTTTAGATTAAACATATTTCAAGATTCTTGAGCATATCTTATATTATGTTTAGAGCTTTAATATTTGATATCAGAATTTGTATACCCACCTGTTTTTGTATTTGACAACGATTAATAACAAATATTTGTAAAAACACATTGGTCTAAAATCTTAAAATCAGATTATCACTAACCTGTGATCACGTTCTTCAAATTTTGGAAGTATACCAAAAATTCCTACTTGATACGCTATTCTTGGCTTCAAACTGAAAGTTTCACTTATAGGAAGTAGATTATTACATTCAACATGTACTTCCTGTCCTCTGTCAATCAGAAATATTTTACATACAAACATTGATGCAGTCTGATAGTAACTTAAAACTTGTCCTCGGTCCCATCTTTTACTATCTTTACTGAGTACTGCTACAATCTATAAAAACAACAAAGCACTTTAAATAGTATTTAATCCTTAGCTGTCAATAGGCCATCACAGTACGCCGCTGGTAGACTGGTGGAAATAGTTGTGAACTCTTTTCATGAAAATTGTCCTCTTACAAGGAAAGTGACTGGGGATTAATATGAAGTGGTGCTTTCTGAGCAAAGCGAGCAGATTAGGAGGCTGTTTAATGCAGTTAAGCGATAGTAAGTAGGAGGCCTACAGGTGAACCCTGACTGCATATAATGCTTTAAAAAAGACATTTCTGTAAGGCTAACCACATATCTCAAGAAGCACAACCTCACACGGTCCTGACCTCTGATCCTTTTATTTTCATGTGGACCCTCATAGGTCTTACTGGGAGTACACAACAACTGAAGAGGACAATGTAGAAGTCCTACTCAGGGAAAACTTCCTGCAGGGGGTGCAGACAAGCTGTACCTGTTGAGAAAATTTAGATGTCCCTCGCGTTACCCGAGTCTAACACACACTTACAAGACTACACTTATGACTTTAACACTTTACACTCACACTTATATTTAGGGAGGCGATAATAGCCTCAATGTGCTTTTCACCATAACAAAAAAAAAAAAAAAAAAAAAAAAAAAAAAAAGGGAACACTTTCCTGACTCAGAGGACAGGAATGCAGGAAACAAGTGTCATATATCCCGTATAGAAAGATTGTAAATTTAGATAAGGTGAAAAGGGCTATAAGTACCTTCCATCCATTCAAATCACCAGGTCCAGAGGGAATCTTTCCGGCTCTTTTATAGCACGGAAGACAGTTTATAAATCTATCTGACAGAGGACAGTCTATCTGCTCTTATCCTGTGCAGATTATACAAGGCCAGCATAGCCACAAGATACGTACTCCTGGAGGTAGAAAGTGGCCTGTGTAGTCTATATTCCAACCTTATAAATGCCATATTGTGTAGTCTATATTCAAAATGCCAGGGTGCTGACCCTAAGGCTTATAAAACTATCAGTTTTATTTTGTTCATTCTGAAGGCTTTAGAGAAACTGGTAGAGACAAGTTAGAGATGTCATGATACCTCTACATGTCAATTAGTATGCCTACCAATCAGGAAAAGGCTGTGAGAGTTCACTTCATAAGTTAGTTTATAGATTGGAAGGAACTTTTAAGAGTCCAAAGAATATGCCCTCAGTGTCCTAATCATCAAGCGGGCTTTTGACAATACTGCCCATTCTTCAATGCTTCGTACCCTGTCGCAGCACAGGATTTCCAATAATGTGTGTGACTGGGTTCGTGATATGCTGAGTGGGAGAACTACTGTAGTTAAAGCCCTAGGAGAAGAAGTGGAGGTGGATGTTGTCAGGGATTGTCCGCAGGGGACGTTTTATCCCCTCTCTTATAGAACCTGGTGGTGGACTCATTCTTGGATCTTTTGTCTTTGGAGGGATGCTATACCCAATAATATGCAGTTCTCTAAATTAATTTGGAATGCTCACCTTGGACACATCATGAAGAAAAGCTAACAAGTCAATGATGGTAGTTTGAAGAATTGTTGGCAAAACATGGAGTCTGACAAAGAGTCTGGGGCTAGAACTTTGGAACATGCTAGAATTACAGAAAAAATAAGATCTAATTCTAATGATGAAAACTGACCAGATGGTCAAACAATACATCATTTCTAGACCCTTTGATGCCAAGATGAAATTTAGAGAGGAAGGTCATGTATTGGGGAAATATGAAGACACATTGTAGTATGCAGATAGCTCCAAGACAAAAGCAGACATTTTTTAGCATACAGTATTTAGTAAAAAAGACAAATATGTTTTTATTAATATGTAATATATAACAAAATATTACAAAAAAAAAACTGCCACAATTAATTAATTAGGAAACAGTAAATTTATACTTACATCATTCCGCTCTAAGTTTAGTTGATGTCTCAAATTACTGTTATACAATTTATTACACTGTTTATTAAAATTTTCAATCCATAATAATGATTCTTTCTCTTGCTTAGTGACAGGTACTTTTCTGACCCAGTAGATACAAGGTGATTCAATCTTACAAATATCAACAGGTATTCCTTGACAAAATGTGGAAGTAGACATTTTTATATTCCATTCACTTACTATCAATTCCTAGAAAGGTTTCTTCTGCTCTTCATAGCAGAGAATAGCAGATCCAACTAAAACAATGTAAAATAACTTATGTACAATACAGTAAATAAAACTTTAAATGATAAAGAAAGTTTATATTTTTTTTTTTAATTTAGAATAGGATAGGATGTTATTGCTAACAAAAGTAAATCACATTAGTGTCGCTTAATGAGAATGATACAAAAAAAAATATTATTTATTAATAATAAGAGGAAAACAATGGGAAATAATAAAAATATTATTAAAAATGTATTAATTTCTGAAAACTTCTACAATTGAATAGGCCTACACAGATTGTAGCCTGACAATACCAGTGATTTGATTTACATTTAAAGGTTACCACTGATGGTTCATATTAATGTACACAAATACAATGTATTAACTAAAACTGACTTTTAATGTTCAGACTACATTATGCACTACCTTGAAATCTATTCAAATGCAAATGTTGCTATTGTTCCAACAGCCTCGGAATTTGTTCAAACCATCTTCACTCTGGCCAACATTATTCAGAGTAGATCTACTTTGTTTGTTAAGAATTTTCAAGTTTTCTGCAGACCAGAAGGTGATCCTTGTTCATCTTAATACCAGGAATCTCACATATTGTGCAAGTACCTGATCCTAAGATAAGATTGCTGTGTCAAACAGTCATATCTGGCAGTCATGTGAAACGTTGAAATTGCCTACTTACAGTAATGTACATCCTTACAGTACAGGCAGGGACTTTAAAGTATTCCTTCTGGTCATCCACTTCATCCCTTTGCCAAATAGTGTTGTTATTTAATTGAAGAACTGGTTAGAGTCCTGTCAGTAACAACTAACTTTTTTTATAGTTTTTTTATATTATATCCTGTGGTAAAACTTCAGTTTTTTAACTGGAGTGACAAGGTAAACCTTGGTCTAGAGGAAATATTTTGAAAAATTAGGATTAAAATGGTAGCTTTTAATGCCTTTTCAGAGCACTTTTCAACCACAAAATAATTGCTATATTTCCTATTTATCCAATAACATTCAATGTTAATCATTTGAAATGAAAACACTTGTAAATATCATTTATACAGAGCTAAAAAGTAGACCTACCTCCAAATTGATTGGGTACTTGGCCTGTTTATATATATATATTATTGTTATTAAAACAAAAATCAAGGAAAAACCATATCAAAAATTCAAATTCAAGCTTTATTTTACTATTACACAATGTAATACTGTACTTTATATTCACAAATTGTTTTTACACAAAATGAAGTTTTCTCTTTTGGCTTGAATTAATTTTCTCACTGATTACTTTGGAAATTTCAACATCAATATCCCTTCAATAGCTAAAAAAAACAACTAGGACAACCTCTCCTGACCAATGGTATTCCTGGTGTATAACCACCAGCACAAAAAAGACCTCTCTTGTGAACATTTTGAGATCACTGGAATTGTAAAGAACAATCAGAAAAGAGAACAAAAAAAAGGAGAGAAAAACACTTTTTAATGACTCCTACAAAAACAGCTTTCTTCTTCAATATTTACGTTTCCATTTTTCCAATTTTATAAAAACACATCATTTCAGAGACAAGAAGTTCACTAACCAAAGTGTAATATTGACATACATATTCTACACTAGTCACATCTACTTCGCTTTCACTTGTAATATAACTTAATGGTTGTGATTATAAAATTATTTTCTTGAAGCCTGACATATACCTCTTGCTCTAGGATGTCAATACTTTGTAGTAGGCCTGCAATACTGTTGTAAAGTTTCAAATGGATATTTACTTCCTCTACTAATTTTTACTAGAATTTAGCCTTTTCTTGGCAACTCTACTGCTCAAAATCCACATTTCTCAACAACCTTTGTGCAGTGATTGAACAATTAAATAAACATTTTTTTTCATATCATTTTATTATTTTTTTTATTTTACTTAGTGTTTTTATACTTAGGTATGGAAAAAATTTCCAACTGTTAATGAATGACAACTATAAACATTGTATTAGGCATGGAGTTTTTCCCACCTTGTTATACATAATGAAAGTCAATAATTCCTTAAAAATTTTGGATCATCCCCATTATGTACGAGCATAATACTTCCTACAACATTAATAACTTTCATGCAATACTACTTTTAAAGAAACTGTGCTTGTTAAGTTCTTAGAGTATTTTGTTATAAAATGTTTCTACAATTTTCATTATTAATTAAACATATTAAATTAATTGTTTTGCAGTAAAAAATGTTATCAACTTTCGTACAGTACCACTCCTAATTGTTAGATTACGGAGGCAATTTTGTTTTTCAACTTTTTCAAACTTCCTGTATTTTCCAAACTTCTATATTTTGTAAACTAATGGGCAAAAAATAAACCAGTGGGAAATAAATCATTTTGGTATTTATGCAGTGTATGTCATTTTTTTCAAATAATGATTCTTGAATTTTGTTTTTTATTTTATATCTTATTATCTAATTAATATATTCAACCATGGAAATGTTTTATAAGATTACTTATGATTTTAGGCCGTTTTTAACTAAACTATATTATGAACTATATTATGACATTACTGCTGTTTACATTGACTTAAACATATTAAATCTTATGCACTGATTTACCAGTCATGCACATTATTATTAACTACATGTACTTACTGCTCATGCACATTACAAATTCTAACAGCCACTACTAAATTTTAAGGTTTATTCCTTTTTTTCATTGGTTTGTTCTCGTAATAAAATATTGTTAAAATGTCATCCATTATTTGTAAACTTCACAATTTGCCTCTTTTTGTATTAGGTTCACCACCCAACAACTGTGTCAGTTATGTCTTTGAGTATTATTTTTAAAAAATAAAGGTTTTTTATCATTTTAATGATCAAAAACATATACCTACAGAATAACTAGTTTAATTAAATAGCTTTTTCACCCAACGCTGTGTCATGTTATTGAGTACTATTTTGTATAAATAAAAGTGTTTTTATTATGCAATAACCATATTAGTTAGGCTAGCCGTCTCAGTCAAAAAATAACTGAAAAATCAGAAACAACCTATACTGCATATTTACCATCATTTTTGTGCAAAGTGGTCAAAACCTCCTGAAAATTCATATTTACCACACACTTAACATAAGAACATTAGGTTCTAGATATTTCTGACTTTTCACGACTTATACAATAGTAGTGATTTTAACGTTTGTCTTGTTTTATGTGCTCTATTATTTCGCTGAGAGATATTAACCCAGAAGATTAAATTTATTATAATAAATGTACAATAACTTATGATTTTTGACCATTTTTAATAGAACCATATTCTGACGTCCATTTTTATAAATCAGCAGCAGCTTTATATCTGCCCAATAACACTCCTTACAAAGCTTAGCAGCTTTTACCAAACAGTAGTTATATACTAGAAGTGGGCGTTTCTGCTGTTTTTACAAAACGTCAACAAACTGTTTGTTGAGGAAAAAAAGTTGCTTTTTAAAACAGTTGGAAAAAACAGGTTTAGAAAACTGAAACTCAAAGTTGTATTAGCAGCTTTGTTTTATTATTAACATAAAGCACATAAGTTCACTTTTCTAAGACTACTTTTTCATTCCCACTGCCACCATGTCCTTAACTGTTTTGGGGTATAAAGCATTTAGAAAGGATAAAAATAATCCTTACAAGTGTAGTAATAATTTAAATTACATTATCAAAACGTAATAATTATGTAAGCCATTTTATATACAAAATGTGATGAATTTCTAATAGAAGCATTCTTTTTTTTTACTTAAAAATGAAATAGTCCTTTGCATATTTACGAAAATGCAAACGATTTAGAATATTTTTAGTCGATTAAAAATATTGATGATTGATAATAAATATAAAAAATATGTTTAAATAAAATTACGCTCCGTATCTACAAAATGTGAGAGGTTGTTACTACTATTCGCAACAAAATAGAGATAAACGTTGACACTGACCAAACAGTTCTTACTTCACTAGAAGCAACAAGCAACTTTGAAATAAAGGGAAAAAGCATAATAGCAGGTAGAAGAAAATCAGTTAGCAGAGAAGCAGTTAGCAGGAAAGCAGTTAGCAGGAAAGCAGTTAGCAGGCAAATAGCAGGAAAACAGTTTTAGCACTTGCGACAACGTTAAGTGTTACAGTGCGGAAAGCCATTCTTTGTTTAACAAATCATAAACCAGTCCAAATCCAACTGCTTGTTTCCGTTTGAAAAAGCAGTTTGTTTGTCGTATATAGAAAAGCAGTTTTTTCTAACAGTTTGGTGTTTTCTGTCCCACCACTATTATATACCCAGCAACTAAGTTAAAAACACAACAACCGAGTCAAGGTCTGAAGTTCTATTTTTTAAGAAAAATTAAATTCTTTTCATTATTAATAACACTTTCATTAATCGTTTCCGCGATGAAAACACGTTCCCTACAGCCGAGCTTAACACCAAACAACTGAGTGAAATTAGGTTTTAAGCAAGCATCCAACAACCGAGTTAAGTAAGGCTGATTCTTTTTTTCAAAAATTAAAAATCTATATTCTTCGCATGATTAATAATACGCATTTAATTAATCGTTTTCACGATGAAACCTCGTTTTCTGCATTCGCGGTAGTCATTTTAAGGTTATGTTTGTTGCTTTTTTTGTAAGTTCCCATTGTTTCCGTACTTTTATATTTTAGATTATTAATATTGTGCATATAATAAAGCATTCTGGTACAAAAACTGATAGAAGTCCCCAAAATTCGGTTTTACAGAGTTATAGTTACTCAAGTTCATACTATTTTGATCATACTTACTACTTGTATATTCTTGAAACACATTAAAAAAACACTTTATATAATTACGAAAAATGAATTAGCGTTTTATTGCCCTTGCACTTATAAATACATTATTTAAATTACATTCTAATTCTGATTATCACAATTATCATTTCAAGTGTTTCAATCAAATAAACTGATAGTGTGCATAACCTATTATGATTTCCGAAGGTCTGATTATTTTAATGTTAAAACTGGTTAACTGGTTGATGACTGTTGACTTTGATTTGTTTTCTGGACATTAAACAAAACCATGAATCTGTCAGAATCATGTACCATGTCAGAGATAAAATAATTGCTCATTCCCAGATTATTAAACAAAACAAATAATACCTGCGTATGTGAATAATGTACATAAACCAAAACAAGTAATACGCATTTACGTAATGTACACATGTACGTTAAACTCAGTGAGTGAACCAAGTGAAACTGTCTCTAGTCTCTGGAGCAGCAACCACAGATTATAAAGAACAAACTCCTCGCTTAAAGTCCTAAATGCAGTACACTTTCATACATTTAAAAGATCTAAAGTATTTTAAAAGTTATTTTGTTTTAGGCCACGTAAAAATAAAATGTTCTCTTATAGTATTTATTGTTTGTCGTAGAATGATTCGCCTGCAGTAGGTTCCTAAAAACTTACTCTATCAATTTCTGTGGAACCTTTTAGGTTTTTTAGCCCTTTATTTTCGCTTTACTAATTGATAATTTATTATTTGCGCCACTAGTAGTCACTCCCACTACTCACATATTTGTTTATGATCAAGTCATTACACTCTATATCGTAATATGAATCTTGATTTCTGAAATAGAACGTCAATATCTTTCCTTAGATACAATAAATCGGACCGTATGGATGCTTAAAGTAGGAACGCGTGGTTGGTAAGGATTTAAACACCACACAGAGTGTTGTCATTAGAATGTGGATGATGCTGGAGGTATTCTACGACTGCTACTTAGGGCCGCTATCTGGTGATACAAGATACAACAGCCTATCAGCATTGTTCCCGAGTTTGTAACTCAATTAAGAGACACATAACGTTGCTGTTCATCCCGACATCATTTGAGGTCGTTTACGTGAAGCAGGCCTTCAGTTTGGAAGAACAATTACCCTTCCAGTTTTGCGTTCTAGAAATCGTGCTGCGAGATTTATGTAGGCATTTCATCCAACATAATCTTTATGTTTTATACAACATACATGGACATTCAAATCTAATAGCATTTTGATTAATCTTTGGAAAATTAGTCCAATGAATCGAGATTTACAAATGAATCTCGCTGTGTATTTCACCCTGACAGTCGTCAAATAAGAGTGTGGAGGTTACCTAGTCACAGAAAAAGAATCCGATTCCCTCTTGAGGTTCACTCTTACAGAGGTGGTGCCATTGTAATGTGAGCAGACATCAGAGTCGCACAAAAAATTGATTTCGTTTTCCCAAATGGGTTTGTAAATGCGTTAATAAACCAAGGTTTGTTTTTTTTGTTAGTTTCAGATTGGAATTAATAAACAATGTGTTTGAACAAAAAGGTCATTTTGATGAATGGTAGAAGTTTGAGAGAAGTGGCTGCTGAGTTTAAAAGACTGTTTATAAATCAATTAATCGAAAAATTAACGGAATAGGCTTCGTTATAGAAACTGTTGTGGAGGACCACTTGGTGATGAGAAATCTAATGAAAAAGGAATCGAGCAAGCACTTTCAGGAAAGGAACTATGCATGCAATCCTTTCTCAATTCCGAATCTGATCCAACTTCGATTTAAACGGTCCAAAAAAATTAAATAAGACAATTTTTCGAACAGTATTTTTTTTTAAGGCGAAAAGTACATTAAGGCTATTATTGCCTCCCTAAATGTAAGTGTGAGTGTAAAGTGTTAAAGTCGTAAGTGTAGTGTTGTAAGTGTAAGTGTGTGTTAGACTCGGGTACCGCGAGGGACGTCTAAATAATTTCTATATGTGCAGCTAGTCTGCACCCCTGCAGGGTTTTTGAACAGTAACTTAAATTTTTACAATTTTTAACAATTTTTTAAATTTTATTTTTTTGCTTGTGTTTATGGGAAACTTTTAGGTATCTCTAAAATAAAATTCTATGGTACCTTAGGCTGTCAGGTTTGGTTAATATGTATGCATTAGATTCTGTTTATGTAACCGTTAGGGAAACCATGTACCTTAGCATAAGGAATCTATAATTCATAAGAAATCTGGTAATATGAGTAACTGTGTCATCTTGCTGGAATAATGTTCTACAGTCATACCAAGTTCAATACTAATTTTCAAGAGTACTCTTTCAATACTAGTTTTCAAGAGTAAGGAGAAAAACTTTCAGCAATATGTCTCTGAATTTTTATTCACCATTTTAGCATCAACTTCAAAGAAGTAAGGGATTATTCCAAAAGATAAAGTTTTGCAATAAACTGTAACATTCTTTTTGTAGGAGGAGTCATTCTTGTTCATGAAACCAGATGAAAATAACTTTTGCCTCTTATCCATTTATTTTGATCATAACTTCATCTTCTGTAATAAGATTTAACATTTATTTAAACTACGCAATTGATTTGACGGTTTAATTTAAAGGGTTGAAGGTTGCACTATTTAAGTTTTGTATGCAGAGTTGCCATCATTAAGGCAATTACAATTTTTCATGGTTAGAGTTAGGATAATGAACATTTTTAGTAAAATGCGTTAAGGACAATTTTTGCAATAATAGTGTCCAACATGTCCTATCTCATCTCAAATATCAAAATATTTAAAAGGAGTATAAATATAAACTATTCTTAATTGTTTGACTTTGATAAAGAAATTGATATATATTAGCCCATGGTAGTTAGTATAAAGAATATGCCATGCACGGTATATTAATTACTACCGGTATATTTATTACTGGATACAAGGTATGGGCCACGGTAGGTGTGTGCAGTAGACAACCGCGCGCGTGACGTCACTGGATCAAACTCTTCACTGCTACCGCCGTATATACAATTCTATTTACTGTGACTGCTACTTTATGTAATTTCCCGTTTAACAATGCGATGTTCTGTAAATGTAGTTGGAGATTCGGTGTGTTTATGTGAGTGTTGTGTTTTAAGTAAAAGGTCTTTTTTGTGAAAATAAAAGGTGTTTTAAATAAAAGGTGATAATTGTGTTTTGTGGTCGAGGTTTAATAAGTGTAAGAAAAGATTTAAGTAGCCTATATTTTAAATTCTAAAAAATACATAATTTTTTTGTTTGCTATTTTATAATTGAGTATATATAACAATGATTGGTTGTGCTATTGCCAATTTCTATAATATTGATAAGAATTGTAAAGGGAAAGG
Organism: Callitettix versicolor; assembly: GCA_022606455.1. Lineage (NCBI taxonomy): Eukaryota > Metazoa > Arthropoda > Insecta > Hemiptera > Cercopidae > Callitettix > Callitettix versicolor. The sequence goes on from CM040189.1 coordinate 85,044,614, forward strand.
TATTACACTTCACAGCATTCCAAAAGACGAAGGCCTAAGAAAAGCGTAGGTTCATGCGTGTAAACGAGCAGATCATTTTAATTTTGATAATGTTAAAGTCTGTTCACTTCATTTTAATGACGATGATTTCTTGAACAGTTGGCATTAAATGAGTTGCAAGCTAGTGAAGATGATGTGAAGTGCGATACACAGGAGAACTCTGATCTACTGAAGATGTTAGCTGGCTATATAGCTTATAGAGTAAAGAAAAAACTCGTCTCAACTTTTGTATACGGTCATCCAACAAATGAGTACCATAATAATCAAAGGGATTGGCTATCAACTTTGTCAAAAGGCTACCTTATGTATCCTACTGAAGAATGGTTGAACGTCGTGGTAAAAATAGAAAGGGACTTTTTCAACCATCATGGTGAGAATGGGGCTAAATAAAAAAAAAGGTGTGATGAAAAATCTAGCATACAAACTAAATAATAAGTATTGTTCAGTATATGAATTTGCCATATCCTGTTACGTCCCGTACCCGTACATTTATGAGGATTAAATCGTTAAATAAAAAGACGTCTGTAAAAAGAAGTTACGGAAATAAATCCACTGATGCCGGAAGGAAGACACGTAACAAACTCAGTAACTACAATAACTTGTACTAGGTATCAAAAATAGTTTGTTATCTATATATTAATAATTATATATATATATATATATATATATATATATATATATATATATATATATATAATATATATATATATATATATATATATATATATATATATATATATATATATATATATATATAAGTTATGTCGTTGGTTCCGATCGATTGGTTTTTAAAAAACTCAAACTTGAATTTTACAAAACCGTTTATTATAATAATTATAATATATAGGTATAACTCTTATGCCTAAAGGTAACCTGTTGTACAGTGTTGTTCACACACTGGATCAAACTCAACTAACTTAACAAAAGCTTCGTTACAATGCAATGAGAAAAATCTGATATAGCTATTCTAAGAAATGAACATCTGCAGGATTATCTATCGTATGGCATTGTCCATTATCTTAACCTAAATTACACTATATAACTCCTCCATCCCTAAATAAAACTTCCGGGGGTGGTCGAGTGCTGGGTTGACGTTGGTCTTTTCCCGAAAATCTTTTAAACACAATATAAATAATCCCCAGGAGAAGACTTCCGAATATAATGTTGGTCCAGATGCTCATTTTTGTTGTAATAACTGAATGTTGTTGAATTTTTGATATAGCGTCTAAATTAATTTTTTCTATGTCCAATTTCTTTAGATTAATGGAGAATTCTGGTCGTTGACTGACTTCAAGATGTAATCCGGAGGCATCTAGGAATAGTGGATGACCACCTCTTGTTTCTGATGAATGATACAATTGTTTATTTTGATAAAAAATTGAATCATTGTTGGGACTGATTAAGTAGATACCTTGAAGTGTAGTTGCTGTAGTTTCCTTTTGACTCATAAATTTTAAGGTTTCCTTTTGTGGTAAAATTGCCAAACATTGGTTCATTTCAGGAATCCATATTATTAAATTTTCAGGAATTTCCAATGCAGTATATTTGCAGCTGTCCGTCTTGCCGGATTGTATTATAGATGTTTCGCAATCAAGATTATGATTAGTTATTTGTTCCAATGAGCATTGAGATTTTGAATGAATTTTATTCTTACAATTACTGTTTAAACCTAAGAGTTTAACCTTACCTAACTTAGATTTAGACATTAACATATATTTTACCCTAGGAATTACATGTTCGTACAGATAACAACTTATAAATATTATAGTCTGTTTCATCTACAAAAGGCAATTTCAGGAAATATACTATTTCTTTAGCTCTTTTTACAACTTACGTCTATTACTCTTTCAAATGCCCACATATTTTCTATTTTTGGCTCTAATGGCAATTTATTATTATAGAACTGATGATTTTTTTTTTGTATTTCATTGAACAATTCTTTTGTGGAAATTATACTTGAGTGAAGTATACCTAATTTTCCTAATATTAACTTTATTTTCTACATAAATTATCTCTAGCTTATCTTTAATTACTCTTTGGAGGAAGAGGAGGGACCTGGAACAGGATTTATAAAAGGATCATTAGATTTTGGAATTTTACTGATTTTCCTTGGTCTTTTAATTTTTGATAGATGGATTTTTTGTTTGGTGTTAGGGTGTCTCCCTTTAATTTTCGCAGTTTTTAATTCTGCGTTTACTGAAGTAACTTCTTCTTTATTATATTTGTTTTTAGTTTTATTTTGTTTCTGTACAGTTTTGACATAAACATCAGTTGGATTTTCGGGTACTAATTCTCTATTGACATTCCTTTTAGTTAAAATATTTTCCTTTGTATTTTGGTTTGTTTCTCTAATAAGTTCATACAATTTTTGTGTCCTCTCTTTGTAGGTGGTAATGTAATCATTCATAACTTGTTTCTCAACGTCAATATCTAAAAGTGAATTGGAATTTATGTGTCCATTTAAAATTTCAAATGGAGTTAATTTCGTTACAGAATGTATACTGTTGTTGTAGGCGATTATTGCATATTTTACTTTATTTTCGATTGTTTCATTTTTAAATTCAGATTAGTTGTTTAGTAATCTTATATGTTCTATTAGTGTGGAATGTAATCTTTCTCCCATCCCATTTGATGGTAGATGTTGTGTGCTTATGAAATGAATTTTTATTTTATGTAAATCCATCATTTCTTTTACAAACCTGTTATTAAATTCCACGCCGTTGTCTGCTATTATAACTTCTGGTATACCATGATGAGAAAAGAAATCTAAGAGTTTGCTGACTATTTTGACAGCCTGTGCACTTGCAATACAATACACCTGCGTATATCTAGAGAAACTATTAACAATACTTAGAAACTTTTGCTTATCAGTGTAATACTGTCCACGTGCATTATTTGTAGTGGTCTCGTAGCTGTTGGTGTTAAATTCATTTCTAGCTTTAAGGGTATCCTCTCATACTTTGTTATTAAGCAGATGTCACAGTTGTTCACAAAAATTTTGAATATGATTTTTTATATTTGGCCAATAATATCTCCTTTTTCGTATGTTTCCTGAATTCTACGATAGTTGGTTTTCCCTACGTGATAATTTTTTATGATTTCCTGAACCTCTTCTTCATTGGTTATGTCCACTAATTTTGTGGTACATTTAATTAACCATAGTTGCGAATTTTTAAAATGTCTGTCTATGCAAGTTGCAAATTTTTCATAAATATCGTTTTCAAAGTATATATTATATTTTATATTTGGTATTAAACATTGTTTTACAAAATTTACGGCATCATTATCGAAATTATTTTTAGATATCTTTACAATGAATCTTGTGTTGTTAAATATTTTTTGTATTTTTACTTTTTTGGGGTTATAGTTTACAAGAGTTATTATGATCTGGTTTTTTCCAAAATTAACAGGTTCATCAAAAATTGGCATTTCAATCACTGCGTTACCTTCATAATTTGAATGTAACGTTTGGTAGTTATCCTTTGCTGATGCCAAATCGACTAAGATATCTTCCGTTTCGTCTATGTTAGTTAACATCGATTGAGCATCGTTTACTTCTGGAAGTCCTTCGTCTAATTCCGGAAAATATAAGTATACTGATTCTGCTACTGTTTGCTGAATGTCTTGATAGGTCGTTGATCCTGAGTTCACTGGACTGGTATCGCTAACGTTTAGTTGTATTCTAGAAAGTGCGTCAGCGTTTTGATTTAATTTGCCCTTTTTATACACTATTTGGTAATCGTATTCTTCTAATTTAAGTCTCCACCGAAGAAGTTTAGAATTTGGTTCTTTGACTGAAAAAAGCCATTGTAAAGGTATGAATATAAATTTTGAATTTTCTTTCGTAGATATAGTGCCGAAAATATTTAGTTGCCCATACTATAGCAAGTAATTCCTTTTCTATTGCCGAATAATTTACTTCGCTATCACTTAATGTTAGACTCGCATAGGCTATAGATAAATCAGCTCTGTTTTTATTTTGGCTAAGCACTTCTCCGATTGCAAAATTACTAGCATCCGTAGTTAAATTAAATTCCTTTTCAAAATCTGGATATTGCAACAAAGGTTCATTAGATTATATATTCTTGCAAGTTTCAAAACAATTTATATAATTTGGATCGTCTATTTTAATCGTTGCACCTTTTTTCAAACAGTTTGTAAAAGATTTAGTAATTCCAGCAAAATTTTTAATGAATTTCCTATAGTATCCAAATAGACCTAAAAATCCCTTAATTTATTTGGTGGTTTTTGGAATTGGGTAGTTTTTAATTGCTTTCACTTTATCTGGATTTGTTTTGACACCTTCTGCTGTTACTAGGTGACCTAAATACGCTACTTCTTTTCTATGAAATTCGGTTTTGTCTAACTGAATTTTAAAATTTGCTTTCCTTAGTCTGTCAAAAACTTCCGTAAGTCTTTATATGTGTTCTTGGAGACTGGTCAAATAAATTATGACGTCATCTAAATATACTAAGCATGTTTCATTTTGAATTCCCCTTAAAACATTGTTCATAATTCTCTGAAATGTAGGAGGACTGTTTTTTAGACCAAAAGGCATTCTTAAGAATGTCCGGTTTCTGTCGAAAATGCTGTTTTTTCTATACTGTCTGGGTCCATTTCCACTTGGTGAAATCCTGAAACTAAATTCAATGTCGAGAAATATTGAGATCGTCCTAATTTGTCTAAAATATCTGTTACATTTGGTAAAGGAAATCTGTCATTAATTGTTTTTGAGTTTAGGCCTCTGAAGTCTATTACTAGTCTAAATTTTTTTTTACTGGAGGCGTCCTACTTTTTAGGTACAATCCAAACTGGAGAGTTCCACGGGGATTGAGAAAATTGAATAATTCCCTGATTCAGCATATCATCAATCTGTTTGTTAACTTCGTTTTTATAAATTTCTGGATATCTGTAGTTTTTAGAATATACGGGAACTTCGTATGTGGTTTGAATTATATGTTTTATTTGATTAATGAAGGTCAAGTTATTTCCGTCAACATGAAAAATATCTGCGTACTTTTGTACTAATTTAGTAATGGCAATTTTTTCTTCCGAATTCATGTGTTCTACTCTAATTTTTTCTACTCTAATTAAATCAAAAATATTTTTTCTACCTTTGTAATCAGTCATATAATTCTATTGTCCAATGTTTTTGGTTCATAAATATTGTAATTACTTAGGGGGTTCTAATTTAAATCTTTCATTTATAGCCAGTTTAATATTTCTTGTTGTGTTGTTAGTAATAGCAAAAAGAGCTTCGCCGTTACGTACTGTTACTAAACATTGAGGAATTTCTAATCCATTTATTTGTTTATATGCTAACACTACTTCACCGTTATTTATATTATTTACCGAAATTTTCATAATTTGACTGGTTCTAGCTTGTACTATGTAACTTGAAATTTGTTGTTTAACAGAGTCTGTTCTTTTTTGTGATACGTCTTCTTCCGTGTTAAAATAATGAATAGGAATCTTTTTACCACACAAGGTTAGCTTATTATCTATAAAATCCAAATTTATTCCCAAATCTTTAATGTTATCCAAACCTAGCAATAGGACAAATTGTTTATGGAAGTCAAACAGGTAAAATTTCATTGCCTTTTTAAATAACAAAGGTAGTTTACAACTAAAGCTTTCTCTTGAAACGCTGTGTGCAGTGGTTACTTCAAAGTGTTCCTTAATTATACTTGTTTTTAAAACATTCTAGGCCTAATGATTTTCTTATAAAAGATCGTGTACTACCTGTGTCGATTAATATTTTTAAGTTAGTATTTGGATCGTATATAAAAGGTAACTGATTGTTATCACTCCTCAGATTCATTATCGAAAATCGGTTCCTGAGTTGGTCATCTCTAAAAAAAATTCTCTTCGGATTGTGAGGTTAAGTGGTTATCTTCACAGTCTTCGTCAGTGTGGTTGTAGTCAAAACATTGTTCTTCCATATTTTCGTCTGTTATAAACATATCTAGATCTGGTATTGTCTGTTCAACGCTCGTTTCAGTGTTTTGTCTTGTCATTTGAAAAAGTTTAGAATTTTGCCCATGTGTTTGTCTAGTGGAAATACTCATAGGAGTAGGTGTATATGTTTTGTTTTGGGGTAATACATTAGGTTTTTGATTTCCATTGTTCATAAACGGACTTCGCTGTTGTTGACCATAGTAGCAAAGGGCGGTTTATAAAAAGGATTAGGTTGTTGGTATGTTTGTCTAGGAGTTTGGTTAAACTTTGGTTGTTCAACATATATGTCGGTCTACGTACAAAATTATTTTGACTTTTAGGAACAACTATATGCTTGTTTGGTTGTGAAAACATTTTATTACTTTTAAATTGAAAATCGTTCGTTAGCATGTTAAGTGCCTCACCCAAAGTTGTGGGATTTTTCGTTCTCAAAAGAGAACCTAATGGTTCCTGTATCCTTCTTAAGAAAACTCGTAACGCTAGTTTTTGAACGTACTCGCATAGTAACAAATGGTTACCTACTTCTTTATTTACAAAATATGCTATTTGCAGGTTTAATAATTTTTGGATTAGGTCATAGAATTTAAATGGTGACTCATTGACTTCTTGTTTTAGTTCAGCCATTTCGAGATTTAATGTAAAGCAATCTCTTCTGTCTGAATAACAAGATAAAAGTGTTTTCCTTACATCTACCCAAGCATAGCTATTAGAACTTACAACTAATTCTAAAGCAGATCCTTTTAACTTATTAGCTAAAATCGTTGACATCAAATATTCATTTTGAAAGTCTTCGGGATTACTAGCTACATAAAATTTAGCAACTACTTTGTCACAAGTTGATATGAATCTACTTAACATTGTAGGTTCTCCGGAATATTCCGGAATCATATCACATATTCCTTCTTTAAAACAGGAGTTGCCATTGCAAATTTTTTAATTTAATTATTACTTAAAGTTAAAATGTTATATATAACTAAGTACAATGTATACAGGTTCACAAAGGTTATTCTTCTTTGTATTACTTACAAAATCCAAAACTCTATGCTCATTGCGTGATGCACTGAACTTTTACACAATTATTTCACTACACTTCGGATGTAGATGTTCACTCTACGGTTGCAAATATTCACTTTGCCGGTTGGTTGTGTTCAATTTAATAATATACACTTATTAAATTAAACTGTTCTTTTGTTCGACACTTCGGTTAATCAGTTGAAACTGAAAAGAAAAATTATATGTGCTATTTTCCCGATGTGTCCTACCGACTGCGCCAGTTATGTCGTTGATTCCGATCGATTGGTTTTTAAAAAACTCAAACTTGAATTTTACAAAACCGTTTATTGTAATAATTATAATAAATAGGTATAACTATTATGCCTAGAGGTAACCTAGGCAACCTAGGTTGTACAGTGTTGTTCGCACACTGGATCAGACTCAATTAACTTAACAAAAGCTTTGTTACAATGCAATGAGAAAAAGCTGATATAGCTATTCTAGGAAATGAACATCTGCAGGATTATCTATCGATGACATTGTCCATTGTCTTAACCTAAATTACACTACATATATATATATATATATATATATATATATATATATATATATATATATATATATATATATGTGTGTGTGTGTGTATTGAAACATAAGTCCTAAGAAATACGTATGTTTTATTTTACTGTTTACATAATAGGCATACGTCTATGTGCTATTTAATTTGTTGTTAATTTTTTATTTGAGATGTGTGTTTTCACAGTCAACCACATTATTGTTACGGAAAATCCGCAGATACGTAATTCATAGAGTGATGTGTTTTTAATGTTCAAACAAAAAATAATTCTGGAATTTTTCAAGCTATAACTTACGTAATATTGTATAAAATAAAAAGTTTCCGTTTTGACAATGAACGAATTCAGTAAGTAAAGTAATTAAGAGCGTTATTAATGTTAGTTATAAGGAATTATTATTGTAATTACTCTAATATAGTTACTAACACTAACATTACAAACTGTTTTCTACTAAACACTAGGTCTGAGCTTGACCCGATGACGCACTTTAGCCGGCAAGTGGTGGGGGGGACATGCGCGTGGCCCATACCGTGTATGTATATACCCTGGTGCCATGTGCAGATGGCCCAGAGCTGTGATGTGATAACCAGCCAGTGGTTGGGCAGACCCATCTTTAAATGAAACAGGGGTTCATTTATGTCACTTGAAGCATGTAACATACTGATAAAATTCTGAAGCTCAACCATTAAGTTTAAAAAGCTTATGGATTAGTTATAATTCCTACTATTACTTTTTATTATTTTTAATAGTAAACAAAACCGTTTTTGTAATTATGGAAAAAGGGGATCCAGTAAAGTTAATAAGTAACTGTAAAGGCAGGAATTTTTTACAAGGGATAGTTTCAGACAATGAAATAAAGTAGATTGTTCATTTAATTTTTTTATGTGGTTATAGTTTTTCTTTTTTTGTTGGTTGACTCAGCAGAAAAATAGAGCTCACTAGCCAATCTTACCAACGATTTCTTTCTTCAGTTCTTTTATTCTAATAAACTATCTTATTCAAGTGAAGCAAATTCATCTACACTAACCTTTGCTTTCATAAATTTGTAAGTTCCTTCATTATGTAAAAACTTGTTTCGTCCATTAGAGCCATAAAAAGACATAAAATACTGTTTAAGTGTCATGATTATATTTATATATTCTGAAGACAAATTTATTTGCCCACCTTTTGAGATGACTGGGACCCCATAATTATTCGTTAAATTGCAAAGTTTGTATGTCTTTTCTGTTCTGCTAATACTTTTATTAAATCTATGTTCCTTATTGGTTGTAGGTTTCCACAGCCAGCTTTACACAAAACCTTGTATCAATTAGTCAATGACCGTGATTTACTCATCTTCAGCTTCGCAGATGACTAGCGCTTCGTTTTCTGATTTTGGTGCTATTTCATTATCTGGTACAATGCAGTCTGTAGAGTTCTGAATAACACTCGATGTATTGCATTAGTCAAGAAAATTACAATATCCCTTCTACAATGCACTTACAATATGCATTCCAAATGAACATAAGGAATTTGATTCTTTGTGTAACTGTAGTGGGGAGGGGATGATCATAGAATTCCCTTATCAATAGAAAAAGGATTCTAAAACTTTTTGGTTACATTCAGAAGAAGGTATGTATAAATCAACTGCTTAGAAAACAGCCTACTAAGAACACCAGTGCGAGTGAGAGGTCCAATCCCCACTCTCTCAGCATAGCTCCCTTTTCCCTTAATAGACTCAGATTGGCAGACTGTGTGTCAGTGCTGTTGAGGGGAATTCTACATGCGCGAAAAATTCTTGCACAGACCATTCACTTAGTGACTGGATTATACCAATCATTTTTCAATTTCTAAACAAACCCTGTAAACTAAGAATTGATGTCATGCAACTTGTTTGAAAAGTGTGCAACTGCAGTCTTCCAATCTCATGCATTGATGAGCACAGACCATAAATTTTAAGAACATTTTGGTCAAGTAAACTCGTCCTGAATGCACTTTTCATTTTATTGGTTGGGTGATAAGGAATTCTAAAATTCAAATCCATCATTAATAATAGTTAACAAATAGTCTATGGGTACATTAGAAAAATGTTAAATTACATAGTTTACAGGCATACAGCAACATCAAAACCTTGTGCAGTTATACTGGCATAGTTTTTAGGTTAGCTATATAATGGGCAGAAAGCACTGACAAAACTGTTGCACCAGGTTACTTTGCAGCTCTTCCGTGACACAAGATTGTTCCAACTACTGTGTATTAGCCTATATTATAATAATATAAAATGTAGTTTAATCTATAATACGAAACTTATAACTTTAGAATCCTCTAAAATATTGATCGATTCAGTACTTGTGAAATTGCACTTGTATGGCTACCAAAATATTTCTTGTTATGGATGAGTTTTAGGTTACAATATTTTTATTAAATATGTAATTACTGATTAGGCTATTTTTGAGAAATAGTAAAACAACTGTTTAACAAAGGCCAATTATAATGGCCTTAGTGAACATTTTTCTTGTTTAATATATTTATTTTAATTTATTTAATATATTTAAGCCTTATATTCTTTACAGTAGATTTATTATAACTGTGTTCAAATGGTCTTTAACGCCACTGTCTCAAAGGGTAGAAACCTTATTGCCAAAGCTATTGTCACTGCAAAGACAAAGCAATAACAAGCCAATGAAGTGGAGAAGGGCAGGAGAAGAAATAATGGGAGTAAGCAGTGTGCACCAGAATGTATTGCGATATTTTAGAGTGATTTCCAAATGTCAGGGGTGATTTAATTCCTCCAAGGATTTTACATGGATTTATGATTTATTTGCAGGAAAAAAAATTATACCTTTTTACATTCAAAATTGACATAATTTTTTACTTTCATTTTATAACAATTGTAAATAAATCAAGGGAATGTTTTTAAACATTAAATATGTGGATATAAAAACCTAAAATATATCATATTCACACCATAACTTGATAAGATTAGCTGAGAAATTTTTTCAAGCGCTCAACCATTACAAATTTTAATTCCTTCCAAAAGTAAAAAAAATGAACACTTTTAAAGCCCATGTTTCGCAAAGGTATTGTTGAAAAAAAATTTCCCAATTTTTTTAGAAACATATAAGTAGGTTAACAGACCTATAAGTATGTCATCATGCAACCTAATGTCTAGTACCCAGGGCTTTATTTGTCTCTTAGGTAAAGTGTGGAGAAAGTTAGTTTTATGAACAGTTTTAGCAAGGCGTCCTCAACAACTTTATGCTTTATGGATAAATTAGGAAAATCAAAATACCATAAACTCATAACCAATGCAGTTTTTTTAAACTTCTAAAGTAAAAACAATCAGTTTTTTTTTATTAAATTCTTGTTCAGTTATAAAAGTAAAATACTTCTTTGATACATAATTGTTTCCAACAGTATTTTTTTAATATGTTGTAAGAAAGTGCAAGGATGAAATAAAATGTTTAAACTAAATGGAACAGATAACAAAATTGTTCAATTAGTTGAAATACACTAAAGTTTCAATTTAAACAGCATGTAACTAGAGTTACAGTAATAATAATGTAACTCACTCTTTGAAGGTTTTAAATTCCACACAATAATTTATACATATACTGTAAGTTTAAAAAAAGTCAATATTTGTATTCACTTAACGTAAATATTACAATTTACAAAGAAAATTTCTGATGCTTAATAATAAATGTCTCTTTTTTGTTCTTAATTCAACATAAAAACCATAAAGTCCTTAAACACATTTAGGTGAAAGCTGTCTTTCCTGTTTCACTCTGGTACAAAAATTTAAAACAGACAAATTCTAGAAGAAAATAATCAACTTTGTTTCCACTTTTGCACTGCTTTTCAAAACAACCAGTTCAATCTAATATACAGTCCTGTTAAATGATTAGAAAACAACAATATATGTATAATATTAAGTCCGGAGGTCTCCAATGTATCTTCTATTTCGTTCATTACACGGAGTACGTAGCCTCTTGAAGTCAGCTAACTAACACCTGTAAAGAAAATGCTATAAACCCTGAAATAAAAAAAAAAGATGGAAAAAAGACCAACAATGAGGGTATATCAGTAGAACAAACCTGACCACGCAGCATGCAAGCAAATATACATAAACGTTGAATTTACTTTCACACATTAGGTAGTTTTCTTTGTCAAATTATTAAATTAAAGCAGTAAATGAAAAAAACCAAAAGAAATTGAATGTTAAAAAAATAACTTAAAAAAATCATTGAAAAGAAAATATAAATATAAATTTAGTTTTCACTACTCTATTATTCTGTACAAAAAAAAAAAAACAAATAAAACTATTTCTAACAAGGGAATGAACATATCTAATAGATGGAAAGGATAAGGTGGAACCCTGTAGCGAACATGGCATAGGCAACGAAGATTGCCTTACCCTGCTCAGCCGAGCTTCCAAAATACTAATGGCCTCAAATTTAACTGCTTGTATTAGTAGCATATCGTTAGCTTTCTGAGCTCATCTCTTTCATCTATTAGAGCTGTTTCAGAGCCCTAAATATCTTCTTATTTTCGGTTTCTTCGTTCTCTGTCGCGTCTGGCTTGATCAGCTTTTTTCAGTTCAGCAACGCGACGTTCATGCTCTGCCATATGTTGTCGTCTCATTTCTTCCTTTACAACTATCTGTGTACAAAATTAAAACTATAATTTTTACAATTTCCAAAACAAAACTGTTTTGATATAAAATTAAAGTTTGTTGATATAAATCATTATATAACTTCCAGGTGCAGTTAGGCTAATAAAGATTGAAACTTGTAATGCATGAAGAGCCATCAATTGTAACTAGACTTGAACCTATATACAGGTGCAAGTGTAAAACACTGCCTATCATATAGCCTAAATTACAATTTTCCTTAAAAATTATGCAATGAATAATTTTATGCATGAACATACTAAAGTTTCAATAAATCACATGGACACATGAACACTATGACCTTCCTTGTTAATTCACTTCACATACCACAAGGTTACTTTTGCGAATCGTCTTGTCTTGGCACCAAAACATCGTTGCAAGACAAGACCTAATATTGCTACAATCCATTTTGACACAGTACATATAAAAAAAATTATCTTTTCTATTACCAACAATAAAATATAGTTTTTGTTTTGTCTTCAGATTTGTTTACTACTACTTGAATTATATTGTTTCTAACAACTGAAATACAGTACAACCCCAGTTATCTGAAATTAGAGGGGAAGGTGTTTCAGATAATGATTTTTTCAGTTAAACCATGCACATGTAATAATTTTTTCTATCTAATTCTAGAAGTTCGTGGAGGACAATCTGATTCTAACCTCTTTTTTAGTCTGTATATGGCTTAAGTTCTTCATTAAAGTTAGATATCATATTTTTAGGCTTATATCAATAAACTGTATACTATACTTATGATAGATAGGTTGCACCACATTAATTATTCATTGAAAAACTAGGTATTTTTTGTTTGTTACATCCCTCATAACGTTTTCGATCAGAGTATCTATCCTTTCATTAGAAGGATGTCAGCTGACACCGACTCACTGCATTGTTCAACAAATTTAGCGCAATCTAAAATTAAGCACAAACTGCACTTCTATAGTAATAGCTAGTAAAATGCGGATGTCAGTGACTAGAGATAGGAGTGCGGATTGGCAGTGTAGCTATATTTAGACTGAGTCGGTTGGGGAAGTCAAACTCAAGGTCAGGCATTTATTTCTTTTCTATTTCATAAGATCTTGCCCTTATATTCCTGTACATTTTATTTATGCCTCATCTTTTTTAAGGGGTTTGACATTCTGGATGAGTTTAGATAACCCTGGTTTCGGATGACCCGAGTTTGGTTAACTGAGGTTTTATTGTATTAAGTTTTGTTTTAACAACAAAAATATTTTATTTTACAATAATTTTCTTTTACATTTGCAAGAAATCATAATTCCAAATAGATAATTAATTTACATTGACTGATTTCATATGTAAACAATATGCGAGATTAATCATACTATCCAGATTCCTAAGTGATGATATAACTGCAACTAGCCCAATTGCCTGCTAAACTAGGCAGATTAGCTTTTCTCAAAGATATTAATTTAACTCAAGAATTTATATAAACAGCATATATATTCATATTATGCTATAATAATACTTTATTTTGCTAGGTACCAATTTATTTATTTGAATAACAGGTATTTAGAAGTAAGTCGGGATAATTAAATATTTAAATGTAAAAGTGCAAGGTCAGCCGTATTTAACATATTTTAATAACTTAAGTGTTGAAGGCAGGACTTGTGTATAACTTAGCAATGGTGACAGCATAGCTAGTTGTTAGGACAAACAATGCAGAAAGCAGGATTTCCGAAACAAACTTGGTGTGTATTAAATTAATTTACATAATAATGTACCATAACCCAAATAAAGAAGTTATTCTAACACATTCTAAAATTAGAAAATAGGAAATAATTTTTGAGTGAAAAATTTTTATTTATAACTGAATATATTAACTTACTAAATTAAATTTGTAAGAAATCTGCCCGAAATCGGGGCCCTAAAAACCAACACAAGGATAGGAACAAGGACATTCTGGATTTGTAACGAGCCGACACTAAATAAGACGACAGATGTGGAATCTGCTGGCAAGGTTTTGACAACAGTCTTTTAGGATACCAAGGGATTGTTGTTCACTATCTGCTCCGTAGGACCAGTTACAGCTACTCACTATTGTGATGTGCTGAAAAACCTCAGAAGGGTGTGTCAAAAGTCGGGGAAAGTTGAGCAAACAGTAACATTCATTCACACCCTGCTTGTGAGACTCAAGCTCAGACTGAGCAGAATCAATAGGGAGTTTCGACCATCCACCTTACTCCCCTGACCTTGCACTGAGCGAATTTTTCTATAGCTGAAACAACACCTCAGAGGACTATGCATCGCACATGAAAATGAATTGAAAGAAGTGGAAAAATGGCTAGCCACAGTGTTGATGAGTGGTACAACACAGGATTTTAAAAAATTTACCATGGTACTAAAAACAAATCGAAATTAACGGTAATTTCTTTAAATTAAAATGAATTTGGGCAAATGATATAGCAAATTACTGAATATGCACCTAGCATAGGAAGATGATATAAATCCCATTACAGAAAAATTGACCATGCATTTTATTCAGCTAAACAAATACATAAAATTTTATAAATGTATTTTCTTTCCAAAAAATTGAAGATGATAATTTATATCCATACATTACCTTATTGTCCTAATTCTGTTGCAATGGTGATTGTCACAACAGCTTATATTCTACTGACTAATAGGATTGGTTTTCTTGACTTTTAATTAAAACTACACACTTGCGTTACAATGACTGAAATTCCCACTACAGACAAATTTTGAATAACACTATTGAAAAATTATGTTTCAATCCCCATCATATGATGTGTATGTATAAGCGTGCACGTGCACATGTGTGTGTGTAAGCGTGCACGTGCACATGTGTGTGTGCATGCACGTGTGTATGTGTGCATGTGTGTGAACAAAATTTCATAAATGTATTTTTATCCCCAGAAATTTAAAATATTATATGCATAAATTACCTATTGACTGAAATTCCCACTACAGACAAATTTTGAATAACACTATTGAAAAATTATGTTTAATCCCTATCATATGATTGATGTGTGTGTGTGTTTGTGTGTGTGCACGTGTGCAAGTGCATGTGTGTGAACAACATTTCATAAATGTATTTTTATCCCCAGAAATTTAAAATATTATATGCATAAATTACCTTCTTTTCCTAATTTTATGCCATAGAGATGGTATAACAGATTCACAAAAGCTTATTTTCTACCGGCTAATAATGACTGTTTTTTTAATTTACTTAAAATTAAAACTACCTACCTGATCTTGGGTAAGTGGAAGCCAGTATATGCACGGAGAACTTTTGGTTTTTCTAAACAAATCATCTAACAATTTAGCAGGTGCATCTTCTTCCTTCCGCCTTAGCTTACGAACTAAACAAATAAAAGACAAAAATTTGTTAATGATTTTAGAATATATACTATAATACTGAATTATAAAAAGTACTGAAAAACTGCTGTAGTTAATTTTATTTACTTTCTCTTCTTTTAATAAATGACATTAAATTCTTTGGTGTTAAAGAATAAATAAAACAATAATCAAAAGCCTGTGTACTGATGGCCTGCACCTTACAGACATTCTTGCCAAAATACTGCAAAGTGTTTACCTGAAACATTTTTGATTTATAAATTTTTATTTGTAAAGTTAAGTTACAATAGTAAAGATGTAGTGATGATTGAAAGTGGGAGTGACAATATGCTGAAAGTAGCATAAAATGAGAATAATTTATCGAAAGTGGAGTGACAACATGCTTCATTTATGTTACAATAAAATTAATGAATTTTAAATAAATTAAAATTTAAATGTAATTTAGGAACTTCAAAGTCAACTGTATTGCTTTTGCGGATAATATGGCCTTGTTTCCTGAGACAATGGAGGGAGCAAATTCTTGAACTAGAGAAACAAGCAGCTAAAATGGGTCTTCACACCTCCTTTTAAAAAAACCAAAATCATGACAAACAATAAGCACATAAATAAACACCTCAAAGTTAAAGAACAAAAAATTGAAATAGTAAAAGAATTTAAATATCTCGGGGATTGATTAGTTGGAATGCTGGGGAAGGTAAAGCAATGAAATCCAGAAAAAATAAGCTTGAGTTGGCTTTCCAATTGACAAAGGAGATATATAATAAGAAATCCCTACCTTGGGGATCCAAAATTAAACATTACAAACCGGTGTTCAAGCCAGAAGCACTGTACGCAGCAGAAACCCTAACCATGAATTTCAAAGGTCAGATGGAGATGCTTGTGAACTGAAAAAAAGGAAAATCTTAAGAAAAATCATGGGACTGAAATTTCAGGATAATAAGATGGTATACATTAAGAATAAAACTCTTTACAGGACAATTGAAAAGCTCTTGGATACTATGCAAAAGAGGAGAATAATTTTTTACGGTCATCTTCTCAGAATGAACTCCAACAGATTAACTAAACACATATTTGATTTCTTTTATAACTGCGAAACAAAACCCAACTGGTTTAAGGAAGTTGAGAAAGACTTGATGGAATTGAGAATTGCAGAAGATTCTTTGCTTGACGGAATGGCTAAGAAAATTACCAGAGGTGACAGTGTAAGGTGCCAAGATAAATTTACACCAAAATCAAAACCCTTCATCTCAGAGGAAGAGAGAAGGAGATTCGACAGAATGAAGCGATACTGGGATTTGAGGAGGGTACAACGCATGAATTAAGTGACTGAATAAGTGATGTACCCCAAAGAGGGTGAAACGTGAATAAGAAGAAAATAAAAATAATCTATCAATCCATAAATAATCCTGATACTTACTAGGAGGTTCAGAAGGGTCAGGAGAAGGACTTCTGTGTGTCCTATCTTTTCGTACTCTCCGTTCTTGTTCACGCTGCCTTTCTTTCAAATGTAAATCTTGCTCTATTATTTCATCAGGATGTTCAGGTTTACCAACATCCCATTCTCTCACTGCTGCCATAACCTGCAGTAGAAAAAAAATAATTACATTCATTTAGATTTTTTTACAAAATAATTTATCTGTGTATAATTCTTCAGGTTCAAGTAAAATTATTGGACAATACTGAAAAATTTATATTTATGCTCGACTAAAACACATATGGCTGTGTTTATAGCATACTGTCCATTGTCCTTCTAAATATAAAAAACAGCCTATGAGATTTTGACACAGTCTATATCCAGTTTTGTGGGATAGTCTTCATTCAGTTCTTAATCTTGTAAGAGCTGTAGCCAGAAACATATATCAGATACTTAACCTTCCTTTGTACAGTATTTCTTTCTTAAGTCGATCACAAACATAATGTGACAATAATATAAGGCAATTCATAATTTTCTTTAGTATTTCAACATTTAACATAGCAGCAATGAAAAACATGAAAAGCCAATAACTACATCAAGCGACAAATAAAATGTAAGATTCATTTTACAGTCTGTTTTAAAATATTTTTTGACTTCTTTTGTTCGGTATGTCCTCCTCCTTATGCTATATGTCCAGCTTTTTGCTATATGCATTCCAACATACCAAGATTGATTTTGTCCAAGTTACCTTGAAGACCCAGGAATCAGAATTAAGGCTTTGAAGAGTATTCAATCCAGTGATTAGGCACAGTTAAGGTAGGCATGTACATCTAAATGAAGAAACAGTTAAGCACTATTTTAATCTTAAGTGCTACCTTCATATAATCTGAACTTGTGCTCCTCAAGGTTGTAGGTTCAAGACTGCAGTTACTGCTATAAGGCTTACTTACCCTTTCCATTAACACCAATCCCTAGTCCTTATTAGTCTAACTGGCATAAAGAATGGACATTAACCCTTTGAGTGCTATGCACCAATATATCATTATCAAGATATGTCCGAAATGCCAACCAATGATATATTGTCATCCAGGAGACTAGTAAGAAATGCCAGCTACAATATCATCAACAACATTTTTACATGTCAAAACAAACTATTGTGTGATATCTATTATGACAAACAAAAATTGAATATTTAACATCAAAAAGAATGATGTGGAACACAAAACTGCAATTTAAGTAAGGAAAACATCACAACTTTGTTTTTAAAGTATAACGTTTAAAAAGTACATTTTTACGAAATACTTTAACTGAGAGTCGTGAAAAATATTTTTTCCAAGCTGTGATTACCATGATAAGTTGGCATGTAATTATGTGAGGGGCAAAGTTATGATGGTTTTCGCGTAACCCAATACAAAATTACAATTGAGTAAACAAAGCGACCATAAATTACAATACTACTATGCAGTCTGCACTTGTCTTTGTAGGGGTGTTATAATTTTGAAGTTTGTAATGTGGTTTTCTTTAGTTTGTTTGATAGTTCTGGTAAATCAGTACGTTTATCAATATTTTATTCACAGTCTACTGTTTCAAGTATTGTGTGCATAAAATGAATCATGAAAATATCACAAGTAAAGTTGACTGGCAGTATAATTTAAATTTGCCAGAGTTTAGATATGTTCATAAAATGAAGAAAAATAATTATTGTTACCTTTGTTTTTGCACCAAATAGTATGAACTTTTGCATGTATTATTATGAACTAAATTATAATTTTAATAATTAGTTTTGAAGATTGTACAAGGTACAGCTAAAGAGTAAAAGACTACAAAAATATTGTAAATTTTCTTCATCTACTGGCAAAGGGCTGAAATTATGAATTGCCCTGTACTTACATACATTATATGTTTTGATTGCTGCAGTTGAATGTTTTTGACTGAATTATGAAATGCACTTGCATCAGAATTTTTAAAGAATTGAATAAGTTTCAATTTTGTTTTTGTTTTCATTGAATCCATTTGAAATAGTTTTTGTGTTGCAACAAAACAATTCTTTAATTCAATATTATTCAATTTTTTTACAACTTACTCTTCTTGCTGGTCTGTCTCCTTTCAACCTAGCTTGCTCATTCAACCATCCTTCTACTGAACGATCTAATACCAAAGGTTCTGCTTTTCGTGGAATTGGTTCTGTTTCTTCAGCAAGAGCTTGAGCAACAGCCATGTCATCATGTGTTGAAAATTCAACAATTAGGGTCTTTGGGTTACTGACTGGCCAGCGAACTCCGTGCAGAGCATGACGTGTTTCTACAGCTGCATCTTCTGTTGTGTACTAAACACAAGAACATAAAATTTAACATTTCTTTTTTTAAAAAAAGAAGGATTTCCATACATAAATTAAATCATCATCATAATCATTACTCGATTAAAACTGAATCCAGTATGAATAAATTAGTGAAACGTTGGCCATCAGTATTTCAATAATAATGTTTTCAATCAAGTGAATGTTTTACGAAATTTTCTATTACAATGTATTTAAGAGTTTACTGTACTTGTAGAAAATTATTATATTAAAAATTAATACCTTACATTTTTTTAAAATTTTGTCCAGCTTAAATTTTACATAATAAAATTTTATTAAATTTTATAACACTAAAAAATGAAGACCTTTTACAACTTTGTACAGTTATAATGATTTCATAAGCCTGGGTTAAAAAAAAAATTA
This sequence comes from Callitettix versicolor, assembly GCA_022606455.1. NCBI lineage: Eukaryota > Metazoa > Arthropoda > Insecta > Hemiptera > Cercopidae > Callitettix > Callitettix versicolor. The sequence goes on from CM040189.1 coordinate 85,064,296, forward strand.
TAAATAATAACAATAACATCAATCGCCCATTTTTAAGATAATTTAAATAATACAAAAAGAAAAGAAAGACAAAGAAATTCAACTTACTTCAACATAACATTTAGATTTAATACCATCAATCCAGAAGCCATTTTCCGCAATAGTCCCTGTCCGAAGCAACAGATTCTTAAGTTGTTGTACTGTGAAAGGGCGTACAAGGTTTGTAATGAAAAGTATATTTGATGGCCGCCGCCGAGGAGGAGATGGAGAGCGGGCGAGTTTGCGAGCATCATCACTGAGTAAAACAATTTTTCTTTCACTTCCAGCTTTAATCAAATAAATTTACAAATTAAATGTTTTAAAGTTGACAATGAAATGTAAGAGTAATGTCCTAAATCACTATTAATTAATGTCCTACACATTTTACTAGTAATGAATATCATGTCACACTTTTTGAACTTACCTTTTTCATTTACAGTAGGCTGTTCAGGTTTGATTCTTTCTTTCTTTTCACTTTTCTTTTTTTTATCTTCCTCGCTTTTTACCTTCTCTTTGCGAGATTCTCTTTTCTTTTCCTCTTTTTCTTTTTCCTTTTCTTTTGGCTTTTCTTCTACTTTTTCTTCTGGCATTGTTAAGATAGTAATTTCATCTTCTTCATCATCATCATCCAACTGTCCTTCTTCTTCTTCAACTGATAGTTGCAATTCTTCGGCAGACACTGGTTTTGCTCCAGGAACCAAGTCCTGAATATACAAAAATAAACTAATTACAGCTATTTACAAGTTGGACAATATGCTAGTCTGCAACTAAAATAAATTTTAGTATTAGTGTAGAATAATGTAACCAATAAGTTTTCAATAATATTCCTTAAAATATGCCTTTACATTTTTCTGAGTGATATGATGAAAAAATTTTTTGGTCTCAAACTGACAGAGGGTTGGTTTTGATGTTGAATTTTGTGGGACGTGTAATGCGAGGAACATGTTTATATTTATATATAACAGTGTATTTTGTGTGTCACTGTATTTCACTGGTATAACAATATGAAAATTGTAGCACAGATTGCAACACAGAAGCACTTATACAACAGTCACTTAGACAAATATTACAATCGATTAAGCTACTTCTACATTTATGGATATTTTGGTTTTTAGGAATCTAGCTGATTAGTTCAACTAAACATTGGATAACTTTAGTCAGAGAGCTCCATTGCTCATTAACCTTTGCGTTAATCATTTATTTAATTAGGCCTATTTAGTATCAACAAAACTTACCAACATCTGATCAATTAATAATCAGTCTTGTATTTACTATACTAAGTAGCATTAAAAACTTCTTTCAAAATCCAGTGAAATTGAGAAATTTGTTGATGGCAATCAGTGTTATATATGCCAAGAAGAAATCAGCTGACACATTTGTTCAAATGAATGAGTAGAACAATCACAGACGAAAGACATGCTATTTTTAAGGGCTCTCTCCCTGACTGTATATCGATTCATTTATATATATATATATATATATATATATAGATAGATAGATAGATAGATAGATAGATAGATAGTGACACAAATATGTTTACTTTTCCTATGATTTGTCAGTCTATTTAGAAACAGTCAGTCCATTTCTCAGAACCCACTTTTCGTTTGACAGGTGCCAGAATTTAATTTTTATAAGACATCATCAAAATAAGAGTGATTATAAAAAATATTCCCTCTTACAACTACAGTAGCGCTATATATTATAGTAAGAAAATATGCTTGTCCTTTTGCCTTTTTTTGTTTTCAATTAATTGTTATTCAAACTATCAATATTACATCAGTCAATCAATAAAAAGCAAAGAACAAGCATCAATAATTTACCTTAAGAGAATTAGTTGATATTGATACTAATGGTTTCTTAGTAGGTCTTATACTTTTACTAGCTCCCCATCTCCTCTTGCGCATTATTTTAACTTGTTCTGAAGTTCCTTCATTTCCTTCAACAGCTGAAATAAAGTAGAAAATAATAAATATAATTATTTTGACTCTTATTATTATTATTACTTAAATTATAATAAAATCAAAATGAACGCTGAATACATTCAATTATCACTAAATGAATTTGACTGCAGTAACTAATTTGCACATAATAAAATTATTAATAAAAAAACATTTAGTAAAGAGGTTTCCTAAACATTTAGTAAAAACATTCCTTAAACCACTTTCTAATTTTCAGATTTTCTGAAAATTTACAAAACTACTATTTACATTTGTCTTTTACTTTACTTACAAAAAAGTAAGTACAAAGAAAGAAAATAATTAAAAGTTCTAGTAAATTTTATTAATTAATTATCAGAGACTATAAAGAACAAAACTAACCATTTTCAATTACCATGTTTGCAATTAACTACTTTTTAATGAATTTCCATTAGAAAAATGAGCTACTGGAGCTACTATCATGGTAAGACTCATATCCAGAACCTTGAAATGAGCACCGATTCCTCACCTCTATATCATTTTTGAGGGTTCATTAAAACTGTTATATGTGCACAGGGTGTTTCAGGAAGAAACAGGAAGAATTGCTAGGCGGTTCTACCAACGAAAAATGACGAAAAAAGTGTATATAAACCTGGGTTCAGAAATGCTTTGTTAGCTAGTTACAACTAGCAAAAAATTTCGCCATGATTCCTGGAAAAAGAGGGAAATTAGCCATACTGAAATTCTATGAACCTAAATTAAAAGGTAATCTTGATGATTTCTTATGCTTTTTAACCTGAAAAATTGAATAAAACTGGCCAGAGCTTTAAGTCAAGTAGGTTTTTAGAAAATCGGAGTAAAGTGCAAAAATCAGAGCCAAAACAACACATTTTTTTATATTTGGCCTACAATATAACTCTATTATTTTCCCAAAAATCATTACAATTTTTAACACAATTTTTAAATTTGTAGAAAATGTAATTCTGAAAAAATGTATATAAATAAAGTCAACTACAAAAAAGGAATTACAATAAATAAATTTTTATTAACATTAAAAATATTCACAACATAGTGGGAAAAAGACATTAATGTTCATCAAACAGAAAGAATAATACCGATTACATTCAAGAATACCTAGTATGAAGTTTAAAAAATAAGTAAATAAAAAAAAATAAAATACTGTATAAAAAATAAAATCAAGATAAATTATTTAACACACCAGATTAGTTACTTCATTCACAATTTGTTGGAAAATTTTCTTTTTTGTTATTTTAAAGCAAAAGTAATGGAATTTTTTTTTTAATTCCTTAAGTTGGAAGTATTAACAGCTGATCAACAATCACAGTAATCTGTGTACAGAATTTAAATAGTTTAATACATTTTTAAAAGTTGTTCAGTGTGTGTGAAGGGAAGTGTTGTGTTCCATGTTCTCAAAATGCCCATTTCAGTTTTCAGATGACGAATATGCTGACATAATTTTTATTTACAATTATTGGAACGGCAACTCGTTAGCTATAAAAAACGGAATACCAGGAAAGATTTCCTAATAGAAGGATTTCATATCACAAAATTTTTGCTTCAGTTTTCCATTCTTTGTGCACAACTGGTTCTTTTCCAACATATTCTTATTTTGTTGAAAGACATGTCGCTCACAAACATAACGTAACACATAATTTTATTTTTACTATTTATTTTAAAACAAATTACTCTTGAAAGTACTCTTGAAAGTAAAAATATTCTTTCTGTTTGAAAATTAATGTCTTTTTCCCATTATGTTCTGAATATGTTTAATGTTAATAAAAATTCATTTTTTTTTGTAGTTGACTTCATTTACATAATTTTGTTAATGATTAAATTAAATTATCTACAAATTTTATTTGTGTATTGGGAAAATAATAAGAGTTACTGTAGGCCAAATGTAAAAAAATTGTGTTGTTTAGGCTCTGATTTTTGCATTTTATGTTTTTCTCAAAAACTACTTGACTTACAGCTCTGGAACCAGTTAACTCAATTTGTCAGATTAAAAATGATAAAAAACCATGTAGTTTACCTATTAATTTAGGTTCCTAGAATTTCAGTATGGCTTAATTTCCTTCTTTTTTCAGGAACTATGATGAAATTTTTTGGAACCTGTAAGTCACTAACGAAGCATTTCCAGACTTTTATATAAGTTTATATAAGCTTTTTTCATCATTTTTACTGGTAGATGATCCTATCACCTTACAAACTACAAAATTAAACTAAGTAGAACACAATTAACATTAATCCAGCAACATTATAATAAAACTTCTGCTGTTTTCTTTAATCCATTTTTTCATTTTATTTCTAACTAGGTTTTTATTTTTTTAGATCTTTAAACCATTGGACAACTTATTAAAAGTTATTATTGCCTTAATGTAGCTATCTTCAATACTTATCGATTTATTCCTTTTTGGCAGAAGAATGCTTTTATTTCTAGTAACAATTGAAGAATTTTTAAATTTATCAGAAAGTACATTGCAATTAAATGACTGATTCAGGAGTAAATAGCTGATCAATATTGAGTGCTTTACAATGAGTAAAAGATGCATTTTTATGTATTATCTTTAATATTTGATTCTGTACATTTCGTAATATATTTAATGTAGTGGGGTATGCACCACCCCAAGCTATAATTCCATAATTTGCAATACTTTGAAAAAAGGCATATTATAAGATCATTAACGTATTAGTTTGCATGTATTTAGCCAATTTTTGAAAAATAAAAAGAGATTTTATATATTAAATATTATGTGTTTGTTCTATTTCATATCATAGTCAAAACAACACCTAAATATTTACAGCTCTCAACTCTTTTTAAACATTGCCCGTTAATTTTTATTTCAATAAGTTCAGGAATTTGTGTGTGTGTGTTAATTTGTTAACCAGCAAAATTTGTTCCACAGTAGCCATTTCAAATCTTTAAAAATGCATATTTTCTTTGTCTTATTTTTTTAAAATTAAATTTTACTATGCTAAGTAGCATTAAAAAATTTTTTCAAAATCCAGTGAAATTGAGATATTTGTTGGCAATCAGGGTTCATTTTTGTATATTCAATTTGAAATAATTTGAAAATAAATTGAAAAATTGCTAATTATGATGGTGAAATAGAAATTTTAAAAAGGTGAGATTAAAAAAAAATATTTATGAAATTCACTTCTATTACGCTGTGATTATTTGATGTATACATCAATGTAAACAATTTTGTATAAAAACCTTGTATGATCTTACTGCTGAATTTAATCACAGTCAATACTCACATTCCGAAGATCTGTTTGTTTCATTTTCCTGGAACAAAGGTAGAGCATTTATAGTTAGTAAAATTAATATTTTTCGGAGATGGAAAATATCCCTATATATTTACAAAGAATTTACCCTGCTTTAAACATACACTATGTTGGCAGGACAGAGAGTGCTTTGCCAAATTTTGGTTGTTTATATCTCTACTGGGCAGACACACTGATGTAAATTGCACAGTAATCTTAGTTGACATATTTACTGAAGGAAAAACATGTATCTTTTAACAATTTACTATAGCATAAAATAATGATCTTTTCAACTATCCTGTATATAGCATAACCACAGTTTTTACATTTTAATACACATAAGCCAAACAGTTTGAAACTAACATATGTAAGGTACTGCTATCAAGCCGTACAGAGTTGTAACAAACGCATGGTGTTGCAGTCACAAATAGGGGCAGGTACTCTATTGTTTACTTCAACCAGTAAGGATGAACCGAAACTGTGGAAGTTTCTCATTGATCTCTGTATTTGTATATATAACTACCACTTTGTGTAAAAGAAATGGCCAAAGAAAATAAATACAACAATATTCCCAATTCCCATATTTCACAAATTTTACTCAATGAACTAACCTTCAAAACAATGTATTTTGCACTTAGGCCTACAGAATATTATTGTAATTTTATAAATTGTAAAGTATTTTACAGTAAAGTGAAGTACTGTAAAGTATAGTATTTTCTTGCAGTTGTGTAAGTCAATAGTTATTTTACATATGTGCCTTAAGTGGTCTTCTAAGGTTTCTTTTTATGTGTGTGAAAGTAGTAGCTTTTGTTTTTATACACTATTAGTTTTTTGTTCAACTAAAGTACTTACAGTGGGTTATTATTGTTTAAAAATTGTCTTGAAACTTTTTTTATAAAATATAGTACAACAGATAAAGACCAAGAATCATAAAATACAATATCTATACAGAACCCATTATAATACAGTAACAATGTTATTTTACAGTTCAGTACCATAATCAATGTTATAATATACATTTTACTTTATCAGAAAGTATTAAAATAATTATCAATCTGTGATGATTTTAGTTTTTCTTTGAAAGTACAAAATTTTATAAAACAATTTTTTCTACCTCTGAAATATGTTTAATAAAAGTATACTTGTTTGGATGACATTTAACAAATACAATATTATAAATCACTCACCTTATCTGCCCCTTGCAATTTTTCCTCTTCTTTTTCATCCTTCTTGGGCTCCTCTTCAGAGCTGAAAATAAAAGTTTAATAACAATTAAAAAAAAACAACAAATATTTATTTAATTGAAATATCAACTAGTCTATATATAATCAATTATAAATTCTGGTTGATAGAGACACAAACCAATGCTTAGGTTACAGACAAGTCAAATGTGCCCTCATACACCTCAATGACCTTCGCTTTCTGCAATAAAAATTCATGTCTCTAGTAGGACTACATAACTATGTAAAGTAGACTCACAATTATCTGAGGTAAGTATTTTACCTTAAAACAAAATTATTTTCTGAAAAAGTCTTTGATAGTTTTCTGGGCTATTTTTTTGTTGCTACTTTTAGATGCAGCATTATTGTGCCTACATTCTATAAACATAATACTGTGCTGTGAGGATTCCTCTTGCAGTTCAATATAGGCAACAACTGATTCGATTGCTTTTAAGCTATCAGAGTGAGATATTTTCTGAATTATCTCGTCAGCATCGTCCTCTTCATCATAAGCATTCAGGACAACTATCGACAAGCACAACACCAGAAAACATTGTGAAAGTGCAGAGACTTTTGTTGCAGATCTTAGGCAAACAATCTATGATGTTTGTGCGATTGTAAGAATGTAATACGGGTCTGTGCAATGTATCTCATCAGACAATTTGGACATGAGATATACTGCTGCAAAATTTGTACTGAAAATGCTGAGCAGTAACCAAAAAGATCATCACATCTGCACTGAATTGGAAATTACAGCAAGCTTCAAACACTTATATTTGAAAACTTCCAAGGATGCATGGAAACTAGGAGTTATGATAAGCAATTTTATTTTTGTGATACAATTTTCCAAACTTATGGATATCACCTCGTACATGTTTCAATACACCATAATCCCCATGTTAGATGACACCTAACAAAAACAATTATTTTTAAGACATTTTTATTCTTAGAAATATCAGCCTATAGCTCAGCAAGTGCTTTACAGACTATACTACAATTATTTTCTTCATAGTTACAGTATAAGGGGTAGAATCAAGCAATGTTGGCTCATGTTAAACGGTAAATAAACACACGACCACTTGGGTTTAACTCAGTCTGACAGTTACACATCATGTATTCTTGAGACGAATCCATATTTAACACTTACTTAGTAATAATGTTAGCCCTTCACTAAACCTAAAGTTATGTTCCAATTTAATTTACTATTAATAAATATTATACAGAAACTCTCATTTACGAATTTTAATTTTTGCTTATATTGGTTGTTCTTGGACTGCTAAGACGTAGCTGTGCACTTGGATTCTGCCTGCTCATTGTATTATACTAGTCTAAAAACATAGCTACTTACATTTATTTTTACATCAGCAATTTTCGATAACTTTGCTCTAACAAATAACATAAAAAAAAAATCACTAATTAACTCATAAGAACAGTTGAAGCTTATGATAACTGCTGTTGTACAGTATCACAGCTTAAGTCATTGCCTTTTTGGAATTAGAGAAATTGCATCCCCACCCCTCTCCCCACCTATACTTCCGTGACAAGTTTTAGGTGCACAGCTATGAGTCAGTATATGATACCTGTATCAGATGTAGTATCAAATACAGTTTCAATACTCAGGTACAGTATCAGTACCTGTATTCACGATGTCCAACCATTATTTATCTCTGCTAAAGATAATTCTCATCTTGAAAGTGTCCTACAGGGAATCCTTTCTTTAGCTCTTATAAAGGAAAACTCATTAAGAGTCATCCCTTTTCAATATGGCAACAGAAAAACCGATAGCCTATTTGATTATACCCAGTATCACCTCCCCTCCTTCAGAGCTACTGAACAACCTATTGAAACTGTACTGAATCATAGCTGAAGCTATCAAACATAGAACCCCTCTCAGCAAGCTCACAGTAAACTCATGTGTCAGACATTGCTATGACAGATTAGTGGGAAAGACGACAAGAATAGATATCATTAACAGAAAAACAATAATAGGCCAAAATACATACCTTTTGGTGTATAGTACTTGTATTTTCAAAAGCAACAAACATTTTAAAATGAAATAAAAAAATGAAAAAAATGAAGAAGTGTCGAAAAATACTTTAGAAATGATAATGAAATTATTAGAGTATGTTATTAAAAAAAACAATGAGAAAGGTACCATTTCTATCATATTACCATACATCTCATTACTGTTAATAGGAAAAAGGGTTATTTATCCAGGCCGTTCTATAATGTTGGAACATGTGTTGCTAAGAATAACCATTCCCTTCAGCCACAAGACTTGTTTCTGTATTTTTATTACAGTATAGTCTGTACTTAAAAAATGCAATGATAATTAGTGGCACTGCATTGAGTACAGTAACAAAAGTTAATATCTACTAATGCTCAGATATCATTTTGGAGCTTTATATGTGGCACACCATACTGAAGCAGTAATAACACTGACGGATTACTAGATTTGTTTAATCATCACAAGTCTACTGCATTTGTATTTAATCTCTTTCAAATTGTGAAGAATAGACCTTCACTATAAAATCAATTACATTAAAATCTTCGTTTGATATATAACAATGTACGATTTGAATATAAACTTACTCAGACGACTCCTTTTCCTTGCTGCTGGAGATGTGGTGTTGGAGCTCTGGTGATTCATTTCGGCTTCTTCGTTTTAGCTTCACCTTTGTCCTCTGCCGCGGTGATGTTTGCTCTTTTGATGCCACACTGCTACTAGAGCTTGACCTGCTGGAACTTCTGCTTGACTGATTTTTGGAGCTGGGATCAAATAATTTCTTTTCACTTTAACAAAAATTATGTATAAACAAATTAATAATGAAAATAACTGTTTGCAAAATTAACTGTTTGTTACATATCACAAAACCTTTGGAGGATTAAAAAATAATAATAATAATATGAATTATGTTAACATGTTTATAAGTAGTTCAACAAGCTCAATGTTTTTAGTTACATGAATAATTTAAGTGATCTGAAAAAACCTGTGTTAAAAAAATCCCCATGAATTTGTTTATCCAAAATTAATTTTAAATCAACTTTGGATAAATTGCAGCTTCTTAAAATTTTCAGTAACTTATTTCCCAAATGATTATGTAAGTTGGCAGCCTTGGAACTGAAACTAAAATGCCAAAATAAATAGCAGTACAAATAAGCAAGGTCATTATAATTAATTATGACTTAAATCATCATTATTCACATCTGTTTTTATATGTCGAACGTTTTACTTCAGTACAAAGTCATCCTCCCAAGGAGAAATTAGTTGGGGAATTAATTGCTGAAAGGTTAGAACATGAAGAAGCCTCACTTGGATAAAAGCAACACAAAGTTAAATTTACATGTTTTTGAATAAATGACTGCAGGGATTTTTTTACCTTGAAGAAGTTTTTTGGTCAAAGTTTAATTCTTCTTGTTATAACAAAATAAATAAGCCTTTATTTGTCAAAACCGGATAAATAATTCATAAAATTACATCTTAACCCTGAAACGGTCTTGCAGCGTCAAAAGGACCACAGAGGTTTTAAATTTTGCTATAGCGCTGTTATTTTTTAATAGACGTAGCTTTCTATATTGCTTATCTCTCACGATCCTCTCTACAGTCCACTGCTAAACTGGTGTTTAGATTCAGTTGGTTTTTTCGAGACAGTAGACGTATCTTTTTGAGGTGAGGTCATTTTGACGCCATGCGAACAGTTGTGTACTTTTTAGTGCAGTCTTTTTGGAGCCACGCGACCATTTATGATGTAAATATTTTTGTTCTAATATTATATGTTTATTAAGTTTTTTGTTAGTAATTTCATTTGTCGTTAGTAATTGTCGTTAGTATTTCAACTGATATAGTTGTGTACCTTTTTGCGGTTTTTGTGATGTTACACGATCATAGACTATATATTTTAGTTGTAAATATTATTGTTTCTATTACATTTTTGTGTACGTAATTTCGTTTGAATTCCATTATGGATCAACGGGAACATGAAAGAATCTTAAGCTACTTGGAAGTGTAGAAAAAGAAGACAAAGATAAAGAACAAGTTGCACTTGCAACAAGAAAAAATTTAAGAAGGCAGTTGTTTGGCCCACAAATTATCGAAGACACTGAAGACGCCAATGAAATTATTGAACATGCAGGGACAGATATATCCGAAGAAATGTTTATTAGTGAACATTATATGGATTCAGAGGCTTCACTGGAGAACTTAGAGGAGGAAGTAATAATTCAGTGATTTGAAAGCGAAAATGAAAATTTTATTTTAGGAAAGGACAAAGTTATAAAGTGGTTCGCACAAATGGAAAAAACATATTTACGTGGAACAATTAGTCCCTACATCATATGAAGAGAGAGAATCGGTATGCGCAGAATTTCACTACAGTTTTAAAGAGCAGTACGTCGAATCATCAAGCTTGACAGAAAAAGTTTGTAATTGGTTTTTGTTTACCAACTGTTTGACATTTTCTTGCTGCTAGATCTCATAATCTCATGAGAAATAAAATATCTGTTACCTTTTAGAAAACAACAAATAAAAAAAATACATGAAATGTTACGAGACATAAGCTGAATGCACTCTAAAGGTCAACTCTTTCACGAATCTGAATCGATATTAAAATTCAGAAATGAACTAACATAGCAGATATAAGGGTGGTTAACATCCTCTTTCTTTTGATAAGAATGCAGATCATTAGCTGAGCGCATAGGCGACACGTAGGCATAAAGACCTAGCATGAAAATGGCACGTGGGTATTGTACATTCGGTTTCACTACAAATCTTTTAAATTGCTTGAAATATTGTTCTCTGAGGCTAGGTCGGATTAAACAGAAGGCCGGATTAGCGAAATCGGATAAGCCGGACTCTACTGTAGTTCTAAAAATTTTAACAATTTTATTACAGTTTTCATTTAGAACGTTATTACTAACGTTTTAAACAATATTTATAAAAAATATACTAATAACTGACAAACAAGTGATTTTACAAATTTTTGTATTTTCATCCAATAGAATAATTAACTTTTTTCATGATATTGCCTTTTTGTTAGTACTGTAATACAAAGACCACTACTTACTCTTACAACAAATAAAATAAACCCTTTTCAGTGAAAATTGGTAATTTAAATGGTTTCAACATTTTCTAATGGTATTTGTATTTCTTATTTATTAGAACTAACCTGTTTCATGATACCTACACAAAAGCACTAGTGTTTAAAATTTTTCTCTAGGCAAAATATGTAAATTAAAATACTATTAATTTATTTAAAGTGAATAGTTTTACCTACTCGAAATTAATTCATGGTTTTAAAGATGATACATGATATATAGTATAACTAAACAAAACTTATTAGTGCCTCTTGATTTGATAACATAGGCCATATTTTGCTTTGGCTTTGCCATGGTGGTTATTACAATTAATTAAATTTATTACAATTTTATAATTAAAAATTGTACCTTGCACTGATTGTAGGTTTCGGTTCAGAAACTTCGTGTTCTTTAGGTTTTTGTTCACAAACTTCTTTGTCTTCTTTTTCTTCACACTCAAGTTTTTTATTACACTTTGGTTCATCTGGAGGTTCAGGAATTTCAGATAAGTCTATGGGCATAAATGTTTTCTCATTTGGTTCTTCCACAATAGTTCTTGTAGTATCTACATTAGCAGTGTTTTTACAATTTTCCGGTGGTGTTTGAATTTCTTCCAGTGGAGGTGATACATCCTTTTTCTGTTCCAAGTCTGGTTCTCTTGGAAGATTTATTTTTATTTGATCATCGCTAGGAAGCGGTATGTCAGAGTTTAAAACATCAGGATATTGCTGATGTAAACTTTCACTTTCAGAATTGTCTTTTGGATCTAATATTACTGGAATTTCTTGGATATTTTCAGATTCATCAGTAGATATTTTATCCAAAATTAAGTTACTCACATTTTTAATTTTTATCTTAGTAGGACTTCCTCCAGACAAATCACAAACTACTTTAGATGAATCTGATAAAGGACTATTTCTCGATGAGGTGCGAGTTCGTTGTTTGGATTTCTTTGATTCTTTTTCACCATCTTCATTAAGAGATTCATCCGTACTACGACTGCTTCCTCCTCCATCACTTGGACGACCTGATCTAAAAACAGAAATATTTATGAGCGTTTGTGTTTGGTATAAATCTATATAATTAATGAAACAAAATATTTGTAATATTTCCATTATAAGTCAAGATCAACAAAGTGATTTTATCCTCAATTTTGTTAGACACATCCTAACAATAATGAGACGGTGTAATAACTGAGAGATTTATTAACATTGACGTTCGCATTTTCTTTGAAGAAACCCTGTTATAAGTTAGAAATTGACCTGTGTACTAAGATAGAGGTTCCATATTGTTTATTAACATCGAGACTACATACCGGCAAGTGTGTTGCACCATGTGTATATGTTGCCGACACCTCTGTTTGCAGGCGCAATGTTTCCAAATAAAATGAAAATTTGAGTAACATCATACTAACAAGGACACAATGACTAAATTCTGAGAATTATTGCAGTTCTGAAAAAACAGTTTTTAAAATTTGATAAAATTTGAGTTACAAATTTTATCCTCCGCCCCTTATAATCCATCCTTATTATAAAAAAGGCATTGGCCTTTAAAAACAAAACCTATCCAAATCAACTTTATATTTTAATAATATATCTCTCTTTAATTAAGCGAGTTCTACTTGTTAGATAAAAGATACTGAAGCGGCTGTAAGCAGCTGCGTCTGCAACATATACACACAGTGCAACACACTTAACGGCACTGTAGTCTCGATATTAATACACAGTACTGAACCTCTATCTTATTATACAGGTCTATCTTTCACTTATAATATGGTTCCTTCGTAGGAAATGCGAACCTCAATGTTAATAAATCTTCAAGTTATTACATACCCCAACAATAATTTTATCAAGTAAACTTCAGAACTGTTTAACATTTTCTATTCTCAAATTTTAAATTAACATCCATCAACTACTGAAAAATTATTAATTTTTCTAAATCATTTAATATTCACCCATATATTATCCATCCAAATATCACCCAGATTTATATTTTATCCTCCTTAAGAACATTTATTAACTACTTTTCTTTATTTAATATTCTTGTTTAATTTCTATTCTTAATTAAATTCTTGTTTTGTGAATAATCACAGGCTTGATAATCCCACCCGAGATATTAAATCACAAATCCAAATATCCATTGTTTTATTTGTGATTTATGTGCTTTTCAATATTAAACTTTAATTCTGTACTTATGTAATAGAGATAAAGACTACAAGATCTCCAAGTGTAGTTATGATATATCAGAAAAACATTCTATATGGTCACTAGCAAAAGGGTTTTTGTATAAAATCATTAATCAAATTAATAATATTTTGTTTATATACCAAATCCATGAACTTAAACATAATTAATATACCAGATATCATGTGTTAAATGTAAATATAATCAAATTTCTAAAATAAAAATAAATCTATTTTCCTTATTATTATTTGTCATTTTATTGTACTAATTGTTTTTATCTATTTTTAGCAAAATTTAAAATTACACCATTTTAAAATTTGTCCTTATTATTGACTAAAATAAGATTAATTAATTTAACAGTTACCTTCTTTTACCAGATTCCCCAGAATCAGGAGTCTCTGCAGGTCGCTGTCTGCAAATTTTAAGTTTTTGTATTTCACCTCCAGCACCATTAGCACTTTGTACTTTCCACATACTTCCTTCATCCTTTTCTTTAGTAGCATTATCTGTTGTTTCACTCTGAAAATAAACAAAAAATTATCTCCATTACTCTTATAATAGTCGACAGTCACTGAATTTACTATTTAATCCAATCAGCTGCTAATAATGATTATATTATTATCTTGTAATTAATTATTGTAATTTGTAACAAATTACAAAGAACGGATTCCATGATTTTCTATAATTCCAGAAAATGAAAGAACTTTTAACCAACTTTAGGACGTGTGTTAGGACCTATCACAATAAAGCAAGTTACGATATCATTATGGAGATACAAAAACCAAACAAATCCCAATATTTTGCTTGTTACTACCAAGTTCTCTTTACAGATTCATTATAACCAAGTTCCACTGTACAACAATCAACTGGGAATTCAAAATTTTCAGGTATTGTAATTTCTCTTTTACTTAGTTAAAAATGTATGCGATAATATAGGGTTTTCAAATAACAATGATTACAGTATACAAATGTATAATAATATAGGGTTTTCAAATAACAATGATTACAGTATATAATTTTTACTTATTGATACTTATCCTGAAAATTGTAATTGTGTTGTATGTAAATGTTAAATGTAATATAGTAAATTCATATCATTCTTGGAAGGCCAACTTTTTCATACTTTATTTTTATATGCAAAAAAAAAACCAATAAATTCTTCAACCACTTTGGCCAAGTCTAAAAAATAAACAGGTATTTTCAAGTTGATTAATGTTTGGATTTTTGACAGTACATTGGTCAAGTGGAACCACACAAGGGGCCAGTCACGTAAACAAGAGCATAATTAAGAAAAAGGTATAGAAAATTATTGCTGTACTTTTTTTTGAAATTGTTTCTATCACTTGAACAAGATAGCTATTTTTTTTTTTTTTTTTTTAATATTTCAACTGCATCACACCCGCATTTTTCAACCTTGTCCATTTGTAACACTTGTAAATGGTCACACTTATTGAAATGGTGCATTATGAATTGTTGGAATCATTAGACTATAGTCTAATAAAAAATATTACATTATACAGTGAATTATAAATTTAAAATTTTTGAAATTAAAAAAAAACACTTTAAAACATTGATTTACCTTTACTTCTTCAGAATTCCAAAATTCTTTATCCTCTTTCCATTCTTCTGTCTTTTCTTCATTACTTGGAGTTGTTTCTGTCAGAGGTACAGAAGCCTTCTCATCATTACAGTCATTACTTTTCTTGTTAATTTTTTTTGAACTGCCAGCGGAAACATTATTATCTGTATCTGTTTTAACATTAGCCTCTGAAACATTTGTGCCAAGGTCAATTTTCTGGCCTGAAGTTTTATTTTCAGCAGTTTTGATCTCACTGGAATTTTTTTTCATTTGTTTTTCATCTTCTGAAGAGGATGATGATGATTTCCTTCTTCTTCTAGAATGTCTATGAGATTTGCGACTTGATTTTTCCGGAGATTTTTCAGGTGTGCCTTTAGCCTTATTCCTTTCACTAGTTTTTCGTCGCATTTCTTTTAAACCTTAAAAAATGTTAAATTAAATGATTAGACTATAAGGCAACTTAATTTCAGTTATCAAACCTAATGTGACAATATTGTAATTTTGATAATACATTGTATAATTTAAATGTACCATATCCAATAACATTAATTGTACATTTTAAGCTTGCAGTTTCAAAACATACCCTTACATTCTTTTATCTAAAAATCAGATTACATTTTGCTAGTCATATTTTAAAGTGAAAAACATCCTACACTACCTGCATATGCCCAAAAGGCATTGCAAATCCAGAGTTAGCTGCATATAAACTGTTGCTGGGCCCAGAATATATCTTCAGTGCATATGTTTTAAAATTACATGTTATCAAAAATGATTCAATAATAAATTAAATAAATATTCAACTTTTTTGTGAAATTGTTACACTAATATTATGCTGAAAATGTACATGGTAATGTACATGATGGGCAATTCAACAGATCTGTAAATGTTATGTTCAACATAACTTCTAATGTTAATCTCCTACTGACTGGATTCATCACTGCTACAGGATTTGCTTCTTATTTGGAGTAGATGGACAGTTTTATTCATAAACATTTACTACTAACAAACCTAATGTATCAACAAAAGAAGGCTTTGCTTTAACTCTAAATAAAAGGACCTGATATTTTCTGATCAGGAAAATAAAAAAAGGGATCATTTTATTCATATCAAATGATGGATATGCTTCAGGTTGTGTGAATTACAGCTTTTGCTTTTTATTTATAAAGCTCATTGTATACAGCAATGACATCACAATATAGTTCCAAAACAGCCTAAAATTGTAAGTAATCTTAAAAAATATTTTCCACTGGTAAAAATGTATTAAATGTATAAGGTACGTAATAAAAAATATTCAAAAATCACTGTTTGAAAAAACAACCTACACTGCATAAATACTAAAAAAATATTCAAAAACCACTATTTGAAAAAAAACAAGTTACACTGCATAAATACGTTACCAAAAATCAGTTACTCAAGTACTTTTTTTTAATTTTCATTCTTATTAATAGCCCTCTACTCGGTTCTTTTTTCTATTATGCAAAATGATTTTCCTATGTTTGACCAATTTTGTTGTGTATAATGTTATTATTTACAGGTAGGCCTACATTGTATACAGTGGAGTCAGGTTAGGCTATTATGTGAACTAGGCAATCTTTATACTTTTTCCTAATAAGTTTATTTCTATAATGTTTAGCCTGATGACTGTATTAGTCCTTGTAACTGCATTTGTTACAACTTGAATATTATAAAAATACTATATGAGGTAAATAATCTTTAGGCTCAGCAAGATCAGTAGGTTACCTAAGTATGCTTAATACGTTTAAGAAGAAATACAGACGTAGCAAAAAAGACATTACTTAAAGTATTAAAGCAAACTTTAAAAACTGCATACTACTCTTGTCTTCCAAAACGATAAAAATCAGAAACAAATTAACTCACACATACAAAAATTTATCAAATTATATAACCTATAACAAACCACAAGTCAGTAATTTACGACATAACAAAAAAAATGTAACCAAACCAAGCTCGAACTGTTCCCTGGTTTACCAACTCATTTAAATAGGCAAATACTTTTGTAAAATTAACTTGTACTTATGTTTATTTACTTACAATATTAACTAACAATGATTTGTAAGTAACCAAAATTGAACATCAATATTTTAAAAGACCTATTTGCACATTGTTAAAAAGTAGCCTAATTTATAGAATACAAACTTATCCAAGCCCAAAACCAACTCAACTGTACTGCACAAGAGTCAGTGTTGCCAACCTAGTATAAATGAATCACTTTAATTAGCAATAATAATCATTAGATTTTCACAACAAAAAATTATTAAATTACAATTTTTAACTTTGGTAAACAAATGCTAAGATAAGATAAAATAATACAATTTATAGTTAAATTAAAAGAATTTATTAGTATACTTAACAGAATTACTATGTATGTAAAATAGCTATGATACTGTTTAAATTACTCTTCTACTCAAGGCCGGTTCAAGAACATACTTTTTCACAAGCAAAACTCATAAACTCCAATAATTACCAAAAGTCGGTATCACAAACTCAAAAAAAATGTTTTGTATTTTATTTCAAATGGGGCAATTTACAGTGTATGACGTCACGCCGAACACTATACAAGGGTTGGCAGTAATTTAACTGGTAACCGGACTGGTGCACTGATGCTGCTACCGGTATACAGCGAGCATACCGCCGCACGTATGTTGCTCTTGTGATGGACAGTCATCCTTTTCAATGAGCCGTTTTTGTTTAACCTACGCTTTGATGACGTAAACACATTCACCGTCCTTTCCTTGCAAAAATTTAACGATTTTTTGTCAATTTTCCGTGGAAATATTTTCCTTACGTATTGTACTATCTCGAACTATAATATTACACATTATACATTATATACTTTTGGGTTATTAAAATACTAAAAAAAAGTATTTTAATTTTTAAAAAAAAAGTTTTTTTTAATTTCTTATAAACTAAACCGGCTTATTTGTTAACACATTCACATTCAGTGGCTTCTTATTTGGAGTAGATGGACAGTTTTATTCATAAACATTTACTACTAACAAACCTAATGTATCAACAAAAGAAGGCTTTGCTTTAACTCTAAATAAAAGGACCTGATATTTTCTGATCAGGAAAATAAAAAAAAGGGATCATTTTATTCATATCAAATGATGGATATGCTTCAGGTTGTGTGAATTACAGCTTTTGCTTTTATTTATAAAGCTCATTGTATACAGCAATGACATCACAATATAGTTCCAAAACAGCCTAAAATTGTAAGTAATCTTAAAAATATTTTCCACTGGTAAAAATGTATTAAAATGTATAAGGTAAACGTAATAAAAATATTCAAAATCACTGTTTGAAAAACAACCTACACTGCATAAATACTAAAAATATACAAAACCACTATTTGAAAAAACAAGTTACACTGCATAAATACGTTACCAAAAATCAGTTACTCAAGTACTTTTTTAATTTTCATTCTTATTAATAGCCCTCTACTCGGTTCTTTTTCTATTATGCAAAATGATTTTCCCTATGTTTGACCAATTTTGTT
Source organism: Callitettix versicolor (assembly GCA_022606455.1). Taxonomy (NCBI): domain Eukaryota; kingdom Metazoa; phylum Arthropoda; class Insecta; order Hemiptera; family Cercopidae; genus Callitettix; species Callitettix versicolor. The sequence continues at coordinate 85,083,087 of CM040189.1, forward strand.
GTGTATAATGTTATTATTTACAGGTAGGCCTACATTGTATACAGTGGAGTCAGGTTAGGCTATTATGTGAACTAGGCAATCTTTATACTTTTTCCTAATAAGTTTATTTCTATAATGTTTAGCCTGATGACTGTATTAGTCCTTGTAACTGCATTTGTTACAACTTGAATATTATAAAAATACTATATGAGGTAAATAATCTTTAGGCTCAGCAAGATCAGTAGGTTACCTAAGTATGCTTAATACGTTTAAGAAGAAATACAGACGTAGCAAAAAAGACATTACTTAAAGTATTAAAGCAAACTTTAAAAACTGCATACTACTCTTGTCTTCCAAAACGATAAAAATCAGAAACAAATTAACTCACACATACAAAAATTTATCAAATTATATAACCTATAACAAACCACAAGTCAGTAATTTACGACATAACAAAAAAAATGTAACCAAACCAAGCTCGAACTGTTCCCTGGTTTACCAACTCATTTAAATAGGCAAATACTTTTGTAAAATTAACTTGTACTTATGTTTATTTACTTACAATATTAACTAACAATGATTTGTAAGTAACCAAAATTGAACATCAATATTTTAAAAGACCTATTTGCACATTGTTAAAAAGTAGCCTAATTTATAGAATACAAACTTATCCAAGCCCAAAACCAACTCAACTGTACTGCACAAGAGTCAGTGTTGCCAACCTAGTATAAATGAATCACTTTAATTAGCAATAATAATCATTAGATTTTCACAACAAAAAATTATTAAATTACAATTTTTAACTTTGGTAAACAAATGCTAAGATAAGATAAAATAATACAATTTATAGTTAAATTAAAAGAATTTATTAGTATACTTAACAGAATTACTATGTATGTAAAATAGCTATGATACTGTTTAAATTACTCTTCTACTCAAGGCCGGTTCAAGAACATACTTTTCACAAGCAAAACTCATAAACTCCAATAATTACCAAAAGTCGGTATCACAAACTCAAAAAAAATGTTTTGTATTTTATTTCAAATGGGGCAATTTACAGTGTATGACGTCACGCCGAACACTATACAAGGGTTGGCAGTAATTTAACTGGTAACCGGACTGGTGCACTGATGCTGCTACCGGTATACAGCGAGCATACCGCCGCACGTATGTTGCTCTTGTGATGGACAGTCATCCTTTTCAATGAGCCGTTTTTGTTTAACCTACGCTTTGATGACGTAAACACATTCACCGTCCTTTCCTTGCAAAAATTTAACGATTTTTTGTCAATTTTCCGTGGAAATATTTTCCTTACGTATTGTACTATCTCGAACTATAATATTACACATTATACATTATATACTTTTGGGTTATTAAAATACTAAAAAAAAGTATTTTAATTTAAAAAAAAAAAAGTTTTTTTTTAATTTCTTATAAACTAAACCGGCTTATTTGTTAACACATTCACATTCAGTGCCTACTTGTATTCACTTACTGCACTGTGTTGCCCTTCTGTTTCGCATTCAACCAAGAATTCACGTGTGCGTCATGGCTTGGCAAGACAGTTTGCTGCACGGTATATAGATACACGGTAGGGGCCACGGTGGGTGTGCGCAGTAGACTACCGCGCGCGTGACATCACTGGATCAAACTCTTCACTGCTACTTTATGTAATTTCCCGTTTAACAATGCGATGTTCTGGAAAAGTAGTTTGTGTGTTTATGTGAGTGTTGTGTTTTAAGTAGAAGGTCTTTTTTGTGTAAATAAAAGGTGTTTTAAATAAAAGGTGATAATTGTGTTTTGTGGTCGAGGTTTAATAAGTGTAAGAAAAGATTTAAGTAGCCTATGTTTTGAATCCTAAAAATACATAATTTGTTTTGTTTGCTATTGTATAACTGTGTATGCATAACAATGACTGGTTGTGGTATTGCCAATTACTATAATAATGATAAGAATTGTAAAGGGAAAGGAATTATATTTCACAGAATTCCAAAAGAAGAAGGCCTGAGAAAAGCGTGGGTTCATGCATGTAAACGAGCAGATCATTTTAATTTTGATAATGTTAAAGTTTGTTCACTTCATTTTAATGACGATGATTTCGAAAGGGATTTTAAATCCGAATTACTAAATACGAAACCTAAAAAACAGCTGAAATCCGATGCCATTCCACGTTTTAACATTCCCACCGTTGAAAATAAATGTATCGATTCTGAACGAGCTGCAAGGATCAAAAAACGTGAAAACCAAGAAACATTAAAAAAACTTTTGACGAGTCCGATGGAAATCTACCAGGAAAATCGCCTGTAAATGGAAATGACGTTGGTGCAATTGTAACGTGTAATTCTGTAAATGAAACCGTAGTCAGTAATTTTAATACAAATATCGTTGTAAATAATGCCCTGTAGAAAAAATGAAATGTTTAAGAAATGAAAATTTACTTTTGAAGGAACGAATTCAACTTGCATTACAAGAACTGGCCTCGGTTAAAAATAAAAATGTGGCTTTAAAAAGGAATGTTACTAAGTTTAAGAATATTTTTTCTAATAATCAAATTCAAGTGATAGAGAAAGGTGCATGCTCTAACTGGTCATCCGAGGATATTTTTAAAGCCGTCACCGTACGTTGCATTTCAAAGAAATCTTTTGACTTTGTAAGAAACCATCTGAAATATCCCCTACCCAGTGAAAGAACAATCAAGCGGCGGTTATCAAACATTGAAATATCACATTGAAATAGTTTGTTATCTATATATTAATAATTATATATATATATATATATATATATATATATATATATATATATATATATATATATATATATATTGTGTGTGTGTGTGTGTCTGTTGATTTTTTTCTTTTTTTTTTGGTGTTTAACGTCCGACTATTGTGCACACTTGGGCTAATGCAGACGGTGGGATGATTTATAGCGTATGAAAATGCCAAGCCCTCGCCGGGAATCGAACCCGGATCCTCGGGGTGAAAGCCTAGTAGGCTATCCACTAGACCACCGAGGCGGCTAGATGTGTCGTTGAAACATAAGTTCTAAGAAATACGTATGTTTTATTTTACTGTTTGCATAATAAGCATACGTCTATGTGCTATTTAATTTGTTGTTAATTTTTTATTTGAGATGTGCGTTTTCACAGTCAACCACATAATTGTCACGGAAAATCCGCAGATACGTAATTCATAGTGTGATGTGCTTTTAACTTTTAAACAAAAAATAACCCTGAAATTTTTCAAGCTTTAACTTAGGTAATATTGTATAAAATAAAAAGTTTCCGTTTTGACAATGAGCGAATTCAGTAAGTAAAGTAATTAACAGCGTTATTAACGTTAAGTATAAGGAATTATTATTGTAATTACTATAATATAGTTACTAACACTAACATTACAAACTGTTTTCTACTGAACGCTATGTCTGAGCTTGATCCGATGACGTACTTCAGCCGGCAAGTGGTGGGGGGGACATGCGCATGGCCCCTACCATGTATCTATATACCGTGGTTTGCTGCTTCTATTGGTCCTATAATGCCCAATGACTTGCACGTGTGTGTCAAATTTATAAGGTTTAAATTTTAAACAAAATAAATTTTTAAAAGTGTAATTAAAGTTAAAATATTTTAGTTACAAAACAGCATATTTTTATTTGAATTACTTTTTTATTCATTTAAAAAATTAATATTAATATTTTAAAAAACTCTCAAGGACAAAAAAATGATATAAACGATTAAATTAATTTATTGATTTATAAAATAATATTTTTATATGTTACAAATGTGATATACTCTAAAACGTGGTTTTAAACACAATCCTGGTTGATCTGGACAGTCGGCAGAAGTAGACCCTTGGGAATGTTTTGCTTATAGCATTGTCTACAACGTTTTTTTTTTTGCTACTGTTTTTTTCCGTTTTCACTCTCCATCTCTTCTAGCACATGCATAAAAGTCTCTTTATGGTGATGGCATGTAGTGTAGCAATAGTTCTCATATTGCTAAACGATAATCATATTCACTCATGGCAGAATGATGTGAAAAATTGAATACAATACAAAAAAACAATACCAAATTTAACAAAATAGAAAATACAGCTCAAATTACTAAACCAAACACTTTCTAGAATAAAATAAAATTTTGAATGAAATAAAATTTCACTCAAGAGTAAGAAACACATACTTTTCAAACAAGGGAGTAAATGCATTCTAATAATAACAAAACATGAAACCAACGGTATTTTCTCAAACAATAGACTGTCCCAAATGAAGAGAGGCCTTTATCTAAACCTGGCCAGCAAAGCCCAATTTCTCAGGACTTGATAAAAGTAACTGTGCAGTTTGACGCATACGTGTTGGTCAGGGCCTTGTTAGACTGGACACGTGTGCGTCGTGGGCACTCAGCGTGTTAAATAATTTAGGCTTACACTTAAAAATGTTTTTTTATTTATATTTTTACATACAAAATTTAATAAAGAAACAATTACATAATTGTTAAAAATTCACTTTTAAAATTAGTTAAATTTTAAAGAGAACATATACAAATACAATAAGAAAAAGTAAACAAGTTAATAATTAGGCCTACTATTTACAAATATAATTAGTTGCAATTTTACATAAACAAAGAATGAAGCAAAGATTGAAATATCGGGATTTCAGTCTCTAAGGAGTGGTGTTACTTCCCATACAGCATAGCATGTTTTTTTACGATTAAATAACATTCAATATGTCAACATACGGTAAAATAAAAAAAGAATATTCATTTAACTTTATTTGATGTTCAAAATATCAAAAGTTAAAATAATATAAAGACGAAATATTTATTAAATTCCTTATTTCTGACACGTCTATACTCTTCTTATTTTACTTAGATAAAATAAATAATATAAAGAAAAAGAATATTCTTTTAACATTATTTTGATGTACAAAATATCAAAGTTAAAATAAGAAAAGATGAAATATTTATTAAATTTCTTATTTCTACTTATTTTTAACCCATATATAACTCTGGGATGATTTATAGCGTATGAAAATGCCAAGCCCTCGCCGGGAATCGAACCCGGATCCTCGGGGTGAAAGCCTAGTAGGCTATCCACTAGACCACCGAGGCGGCTAGATGTGTCGTTGAAACATAAGTTCTAAGAAATACGTATGTTTTATTTTACTGTTTGCATAATAAGCATACGTCTATGTGCTATTTAATTTGTTGTTAATTTTTTATTTGAGATGTGCGTTTTCACAGTCAACCACATAATTGTCACGGAAAATCCGCAGATACGTAATTCATAGTGTGATGTGCTTTTAACTTTTAAACAAAAAATAACCCTGAAATTTTTCAAGCTTTAACTTAGGTAATATTGTATAAAATAAAAAGTTTCCGTTTTGACAATGAGCGAATTCAGTAAGTAAAGTAATTAACAGCGTTATTAACGTTAAGTATAAGGAATTATTATTGTAATTACTATAATATAGTTACTAACACTAACATTACAAACTGTTTTCTACTGAACGCTATGTCTGAGCTTGATCCGATGACGTACTTCAGCCGGCAAGTGGTGGGGGGGGACATGCGCATGGCCCCTACCATGTATCTATATACCGTGGTTTGCTGCTTCTATTGGTCCTATAATGCCCAATGACTTGCACGTGTGTGTCAAATTTATAAGGTTTAAATTTTAAACAAAATAAATTTTTAAAAGTGTAATTAAAGTTAAAATATTTTAGTTACAAAACAGCATATTTTTATTTGAATTACTTTTTTATTCATTTAAAAAATTAATATTAATATTTTAAAAAACTCTCAAGGACAAAAAAATGATATAAACGATTAAATTAATTTATTGATTTATAAAATAATATTTTTATATGTTACAAATGTGATATACTCTAAAACGTGGTTTTAAACACAATCCTGGTTGATCTGGACAGTCGGCAGAAGTAGACCCTTGGGAATGTTTTGCTTATAGCATTGTCTACAACGTTTTCTTTTTGCTACTGTTTTTTTCCGTTTTCACTCTCTCCATCTCTTCTAGCACATGCATAAAGTCTCTTTATGGTGATGGCATGTAGTGTAGCAATAGTTCTCATATTGCTAAACGATAATCATATTCACTCATGGCAGAATGATGTGAAAAAATTGAATACAATACAAAAAAAAACAATACCAAATTTAACAAAATAGAAAATACAGCTCAAATTACTAAACCAAACACTTTCTAGAATAAAATAAAATTTGAATGAAATAAAATTTCACTCAAGAGTAAGAAACACATACTTTTCAAACAAGGGAGTAAATGCATTCTAATAATAACAAAACATGAAACCAACGGTATTTTCTCAAACAATAGACTGTCCCAAATGAAGAGAGGCCTTTATCTAAACCTGGCCAGCAAAGCCCAATTTCTCAGGACTTGATAAAAGTAACTGTGCAGTTTGACGCATACGTGTTGGTCAGGGCCTTGTTAGACTGGACACGTGTGCGTCGTGGGCACTCAGCGTGTTAAATAATTTAGGCTTACACTTAAAAATGTTTTTTTATTTATATTTTTACATACAAAATTTAATAAAGAAACAATTACATAATTGTTAAAAATTCACTTTTAAAATTAGTTAAATTTTAAAGAGAACATATACAAATACAATAAGAAAGTAAACAAGTTAATAATTAGGCCTACTATTTACAAATATAATTAGTTGCAATTTTACATAAACAAAGAATGAAGCAAAGATTGAAATATCGGGATTTCAGTCTCTAAGGAGTGGTGTTACTTCCCATACAGCATAGCATGTTTTTTTACGATTAAATAACATTCAATATGTCAACATACGGTAAAATAAAAAAAGAATATTCATTTAACTTTATTTGATGTTCAAAATATCAAAAGTTAAAATAATATAAAGACGAAATATTTATTAAATTCCTTATTTCTGACACGTCTATACTCTTCTTATTTTACTTAGATAAAATAAATAATATAAAGAAAAAGAATATTCTTTTAACATTATTTTGATGTACAAAATATCAAAGTTAAAATAAGAAAAAGATGAAATATTTATTAAATTTCTTATTTCTACTTATTTTTAACCCATATATAACTCTTCTTATTTGACTTAGATAAAATAAAGGATATCAAATATTCATTTAACATAATTTTCCCCTTTAAAATACCAAAGTCAAAGTAAAATAAAAAAAAAATTTTTTACTAATTTTTGACATGTTACGTACACCTCTTATTCTATTTAGATAATTGGTGATTTATAAAAATCCCACCATATCTAAGCCATTTTTAATTTGATTTTTTTGTTTAGTTTTCAAGCTCTTTTTTCAATTAAAAATCCTTTAAAAATTAAAACAAAATCAACAATCAAAATATTTCAATCAAACAACAACAACAACAAAAACAAAATTGGATCACATTTTACTAAAATGTAGACATCTATGTATATTTGGCCAGTCTGTAGGCTGTATTTTTTTTAGAAAAATGTATATATGAAAACTAATTTTAAAAACTTAACCATTTTTTTATTGTTATTTTCTAATTCACATTGACAATTATAAGCCAACTTGTTTTAGAATAAATTTAGAATTTAAAGTAACTCTATTAAAATAACTAGCTATTTTATGTTTCTATATTTTTTTTGAGGCTATTATCGCCTCCCTAAATGTAAGTGTGTGTTAGACTCGGGTACCGCGAGGACGTCTAAATCGGCTAAATAGGTGCAGCTAGCCTGCACCCCTGCGGGGTTTTATGTTTCTAATGTCGGGTGGAAAGAAACGATATTTGAAATTTTGTTATCCAGCCGACCAAGGCCATATATTCTCTTCAGAATAGGTAAATATGGACTTAAATAAAAGAAGTTGTTGTTTAGGTCATCAATTTTACTTGAGGTTTTTTTTATATTTGTCTTACTGTTTATTAACTCAGGTTAATGGATGGTTCTAGCCATGTATTTACAACAAGTGTTTTAAAATATAAAATCATTAGTAAATAAATAGTTAGTGGGGTCTACAAAAACAAATTAATTCTAGTTTATTTTCACCCAGTTTTTAAAATAAAAAGTGTCAATTATTCACAAAATTTGCTAAACAAATTATTATTATTATGTAAAATCGCTAGTTTTAAATTATTTCAATTTCAAAACTTTAAATACCCATCATTTCAAAACAAGTTTAGTTAAAATAATGAAACTTAAAATGGACTACTACCTGAAAATAATAAAGCAACAATGAAAATTTTGTTTAAATTCTCTGAAACAATTTTTTAAAATACTTTTTGTTGTAAAAAAACATACTGTAAGACAATGAAACGAAGTATATTTGCCTTTTCAATTTAGCTTATTTTCAACAAAGGATACCACAAAGTTTGTAAAAACAGTTCGAAAACACTCTCTACATAAAATTTTCAATAATCTTAATTAATACTTTCTGACTGTTTTGAGATACTTTTTAAGAGAGATGCTTAAAGATATAAATACGTTTGTTAAGGGAGCATAGACATCCTTGAAATTAGTATCTTACCTATAGCTTTAAGTATCACTTTAAAACTAAATAACAATAAAATATCTTTTTTAAATTGTTATATAAATTAAAATTATAAATAACACAGGTCTACAAAAATAATCTTTCTGAAATTTGATTTGATGATTTTGGTCAATCTATGTTTTTTGGTGTGCTGAAGCTGAACATGAGGTCAGTTTTTTTCTATCACGTAAGGAAATTGTTCAATCTCAAGTAAGGGCAGAGGTACTACCATTAAAAGAAAACAGAATTGGCGAATAAGAGTTTTCATGATCTTTTATTTATTTCAATGTTGTTTACTGTACAAAATACATAAATGAGTAGAAATAACAGCTTCAGAATTAACAGTGGCATATTTAGTTATTATTTTTATGAAAACGTTTTTTTTCTCTTGAAAATTTCTCCGTGTTCGTTTCCGGGTGTAGGACTCTTCAGATGATTCACGCTGCAGCATCCAACAATAGTCAGTCATCATGTTTACGTTCCATTTGCCCTGATACCTACGTTCCATTTCCTTGATGTCCTGATGGAACCTTTCCCCTTGTTCTTCACTTACTTCCCCTAAGTTTTCCGGAAAATAGTCCACATGCGTATGTAAGAAGTGAACCTTCAAACTCATGTTGCAACCTTGTAATTGAAATGCCTTCAACATGCGTTCCACGATACTTCTGTAGTTGGGATCCTTCACGTTACCAAGGAACTTCTCAACAACATCTTTAAAATAATTCCAAGCTTCCTTCTCATTCTCATTCATGGTCTGAGTGAAATGTGGATCTGTGGAAAGTTTCCGGATATCTGGGCCTACAAAGATCCCCTCTTTTAGCTTTGCATCACTTAATCCTGGGAACTTGGAGCATAAGTACTTAAAACATTCACCTTCTTTATTGAGAGACTTTACGAATTGTTTTATCAGCCCTAGCTTTATGTGTAGAGGAGGTAGCAGGATTTTGTCAGAAGAAACCAAACTTCTCCTAATTACATTTTTTTGGCCTGGCGACAGAGCTCCTCGTTATGGCCAGTCTTTCTTGTTCCAATGGGAATTTCTGTCTCGGCTATCCCATAAACATAAAAAACAAGGGAACTTGGTGTACCCTGATTGCTGACCTAAGAGCATAGTGAGTACTTTCAAGTCTCCACGTATCAACCAGTTATGCTCATTATAATGAATTCGTTCGAGAACTAATGACAAATTTTCGTATGTTTCTTTTAAATGTACCGAATGGCCAACTGGAACTGAAGCATAAGTATTGCCATTGTGCAACAAAACAGCCTTTAGACTTCGCTTTGATGAGTCTATGAATAGACGCCAATGAATCGGGTCATATTGTACACCAAATTGACTCATCAGACCAAGAATGTCTTTGCAATAAACAAGATTCTCATCCAGAGCAAAGTGAGGAACAAAAACTGCTTCACGGTGTCGATACCATGAAAAAGAAGTGCCTGGCTGTAATAAATTTTTGTTTTTAAGACGGGAGCCAAGTAACTGAGCTGCATCTTTTGGAAGTCCAAGATCTCTCACTAAGTCGTTCAACTCCTGTTGAGAAATAAGCTCAGGTTCATCCTCTGAACTGCTTGCTTTGAACTCACTGTGTACTTCATCGCTCTCCGACATACAGGCTTCTCTATTAGCTTCCCTATCTATACTGTCCAAGTCACGAGGGGGCTGAGGAACTGTCAATCCAGGACCGTTATGTGTATAGCAGGTATATTATGTTCTATGGATTTGAAAAAAATCTGTACGTGATAGAGAAAAACGGACTTCATTTTCGGTTTCAGCACACCAAAAAACATAAAGATTAGCTAAAATTATCAAATCAAATTTTTGGTTGTAGACCTGTGTAATTTATACTTTTTAAGTAAATGTTTAACAGATTTAATAAAGAACCTGCTTATATAATTCTAATAGTTCAAAGAACAGTAGACGCCAGCACTCCACTACGCAGCAATGACGCGTTAGAAAACTTTTCCACCAATTTATCCGGTTACCATAACATTTAAGAAAAATGTTACTGGACCAACTTCATTAAAAAATTTTATGATTTTTCTTTATGAAGCAGTCAAAATTATGACAGGTGTTGCCGTTCAGCCAGTATTGCAGGAAACTAAATGCTAGCAACAACTCGTCATCATTAAATCAGAGGCCGCCCATCTCGAAACGGAAGAAAATGGAAAAATTCTTACACATACGTCATTGGGGCTTCATACAAGGTACCCTCGACCAAATTTAAAAACAATCAGTCAATGCGTTTGGCCAAAATTACGAACACTCGTCATTGTTAAATCAGAGGCCGCCATCTTGAAATGGAAACGAATAAGAAAAAATGTTACACATACGTTGTTCGGGCTTTATAAAGGGTATCTTAGTACCAAATTTCAAACAAATCGGTCAATGGTTTTTTTCCGAAACTGTGTATAGTCATTGTTAAATCAGAGGCCGCAATTTGAAAACTGAAGTGAATGGGTATATCTTACACATACGTCTTTCGGATTTTATACGAAGTACCTCGTAACAAATTTTAAAACAATCGGTCAACGCGTATAACCAAAAATGCGTAACACACAAATCAATGCCGAATAGTCGAGTTGAAAACCTTGCTTCTCTCGGTCAACTAAAAACAGTTTTTTTATAAAATTGTGAATTTAAATTTTAGAGTATGGTCAGTTGATTATATTTGTTTCATGTAACTACATTTTTTTTTTTTTTTTTCAACAAAGACGTTCAGTTAGCAAGAAGTTTACCGCATTTTAATATTCAAAACGATTATGATTAGTGAAAAGATGTAAAACTTTCTTGTGTTCGTACAGTAAACTTTTACAGTATTTTATAAACATCTGGCAGCAGTTGAACAGTTACAGGTACGAAGAACAAAAGCTTGGGGGACAATCCTGACCATCCCGTTATTTTCGCCTGAAGAAACCCAGGCACTTACCCTTTGTCAGTACGTCTTTTGTCTGTCAGAGACGAAGTACAAGGTCGAAGTATTTACTGTGTTTAGTTGTGTCAATGAATACAGAATCTATAAGAAGGACACTTCTTGCATGGAAAAGTCAGCCCATTTTATTCTACCGACAACGCACCTTAGATCCTCCGCCAATAGGCAGCGCTGCATGTTTTTTTTCCTAAACTTGCAGCTCAGAGAGAGACAGATATAGGGGTGATCACGGTAAATAGAATACAGTATTCTATTTACCTTGGGCGTAATGGCATTCTCTCTCTCTCTCTCTCTCTCTCTCTCTCTCTCTCTCTCTCTCTCTCTCTCTCTCTCGCTGTCTGACTGTCTTTCCCTCTCCAAATCCTATCCTAACCCTGTTTGGGAAATTATGACTACAGGGTCAACTTAACTTGTGAAAGTTATATTTGCAAACAAGTAACGAACCTCTTCCCGCCCGTCATCATCGGTTCTGTCATTGAACAGTAAGTTATATTATTATACAGGATTGGTCAAATGTTGTCGTGACGCATACTTTTCTTGTATATTTATGGAGAAAAACCAAACTTATGAAGTGTTTAGAAGACATGAAGATGTACATTTCAGTGCATGAGGCAACTTTGTTTCGGCCTCCAAAATCTGCAATTACCCAAACTACATGTACTAAAAAGTACATCTTTATGCCTTATAAATAATCATTTCATGCATTTAGTTTTTCTCCATTAATAAACTAAAAAGTTAATCGGGTGTCCCGATATTTTTGACTAACAATGTATGTTAATAAACTGTTTGTAAATAATAAAAGCTTTGTGAATGAAATTTAAAGCAAAAATTATTAAAATGTAGAATTTATCGTTTTTATTTAATTTTAAGGCAAAAAGCACATTATCGCCTCCATAAATTTAAGTGTAAAGTGTTAAAGTCGTAAGTGTAGTGTTGTAAGTGTAAGTGTGTGTTAGACTCGGGTATCGTTTTACTCTCTGCCTAAATGAAGTATAAAAGAAGGTTTGGTGATCTTAAAAAATTGATCTTTAAATGTTGATCGGTCTATTTTACCAGGAGTCCAAAGCAATGGTTTTTGGTTGGATGTCTGTCTATCTGTATCTGTTTGTTTCTGTGACTAATTGGCTGTTTAGATAAAATTTAGCATGTATTCTGATTTGCCAATATTTCAGGCAATAGTTCCAGTAACCATTAATCCTCTAACAATTGAACTTTGAGCTGGACAAGTAACAATAATGTTCATTAATAACTTAAATAATTATTAATAATATTATTTATACACATAATATTGTAGAACAATTTTGTACAAAGTATGTACAAGATATATTGAACTGTTAACACTCCAACATTTTATGCTATTTGGACTGATATGTACTATAAAAGCGGTAATTATAATTTAAGTATAGGGCTATTATTAATTTTATTTATATACATTAAAGAATAATCTTGTTTAAAGTTTGTGCAACATAGGTATATTTAACTGTAAAAGCTCTAACATTTTTATATTAGATGAGCTGGTATGTAGTATAATGACATTCATTTTTATTTTTATTATTGTAGGGCTATAAATTTAATTATATATATATATATATATATATATATATATATATATATATATATATATATACTATATATATATATAGCGTTCCCCTAGCCCAAGTGTGCACAATAGTCCGACGTTAAAAAAAAAAAAATATACTAGTGTTCCCCGTCATGGCTTCACCCCGCAATTTTAAATTCTCACACTATGTATAAATTTCATTGAAGTTTATTCTTTTCTAACTGATTATGAATTAATTGAGTAGATATTGAAAATAAATTAATAGATAATGGACAATAAATTTTTAATAATTTTTAAATGATAATATCAGCAGCAGAAAACAAAGAACCCTCCTTATTATTCTAAATCATCATTCATTATCACATTGAAAGAGAATTTTTTTATTTGAGCTCGGAAAAAAATGTGTATAGAAATATATATTTTTCCAAGCCCTTACAGTTCTTGTGTTTTTTTAAAGACCTAAAAACAACAATAGATTAATAAGAACTATAATAATAATAAATAAATAAAACTACAAATAACAGTATATTTTAAAAAATTGCAAAAAGTACAAAAAAGAATACAATTATAAAAAATAACAATTTATTTTAAAAAAATTATTTTAAAACTTCTCTATAAATTACATTTGAGGTCTTTTCATCTGGTGCTAAAATAACTAAATTTGCGGGTGTGCTGACTCTGGAGCATGCCACTTAAAATTGTCCATGTGAAAAACAGATTTCTTTTACATCAATCCCTACAATTTTCAAGGTTTGACCTTGAGATTTATATATCGCCATAGCAAAACATACTTTAAGAGAAAACTATTCTCTTGAATTGGAATGGATAATCTGATAATATCATTGATATGCGAGGAATCAAAACTGATTCACCTTTTGCAGAGCCAGTCATAATTTCAGGTTCTATCAGGTTTTTTTGGAAAGCAGTTATATGTAAACGTGTACCATTACACAATTCAGGTGGGCTAAGATTTCTCAGAAGCATTATTGGAGCACCAACTTTTAATGTTAACATATGTGGTAGAAATCCTGCAGGGTTTAGTGAGTTAAGAAATTCAGCTGAATAATTAACTGCATCATCTACTTCCAATACTGAACTTACAGATATATATTCCATATTTTCTACTTGGAAAGAGTTTAATAATATTTTCTTTGTTTCTGCTGCTGTATTATTTGTTAACCTTAAAATGGCCCTCTCACATAACCATTCTGTAGATTTCTCTTTGAGATTTTCGATACCAGGATATATTTTATGTGTAAGATCTTTTAAAGTTCATACTACTGTACATAAGTTTGGTGGCAATGTAATTTTTCCTTCATATTCTGGGTATTTTCCATCTCCTATTTTTAAGAGAAGTTCAGAAAACTGGCCAGCAATGTTGTCTCTTCCTAAATCTACTTGCATATTTTTTGTGAAAGAGTTTCTCTATCTGAGGCCTCAAATATGGAGTCTTGATACATGCTGCAATCTCATTAGCCCCAGTTCCCCTAGGTATAACTGGTATTGTTTGTCAAAAATCTCCAGCTAGAAGTATTGTAACTTCCATTATTAAATTTTTATTTTTCAGATCCTTTAGACAATTATTTAGAGCTTCAAATCCTTTTTTTATGTGACATTGCGCTTTCATCTTAAACTATGAGTTTGCATTCTTTTATAACTTTTGCCATATTTTATTGTTTATTATAATTACATTTCGGAGTCTTGATGGTACTGTATTCAGGTTAAGTGGCACTTTGAATAGTGCTTCGACATTGTTGTAAGAAGGTCCCTTAAATTTTAAATCTCTAGTTATAATAGTCTCGGCTGTATGTCGATTATTAATGTTGGACTGGGTAAGTAGTTTAATGGCGTTAAAATCAAAATTTTGAAAAATCCTTTCTCAGTAAATCTCGATATATTTGTAAGAAGGTACCCTGAAAATTTCAAGCTTCTAGCTATAATTAATAGTCTCGGCTGTATGTACATTAATTATTAAAGTTGGACTGGGTAAATAGTTTATTATTGTTAAAATCCATTTTTTTCAAAATCATGACTTAATGCACGCCTATATGATAACATAAATGTACCCTGAAAATTTCAAGTCGCTAGCTATAATAGTTTTGCCTTTGCATTGATTATGAATCAGTCAGTCAGGACTTCTTCCATAAATAAATAAATAAATATATATATATATATATATATAATTAAATTTATTATGCAATATATATTTAACTGTACACGCTATAGACAATTTTGTGTGGTAAACGTGCCGGTATGTGGTATAATGGCGTAATTTATAATTGCAGTAATTGTTATTCATATACATAATTTTATACAAATAAACATGGATCAATCAAAAAAGTTAGTCAGTAGCGTGTTTTGAACCGAAATCCTTTAGTTACATAAGCAGAAAACCGCGTGATAATTTTTACTCGACATGATTTCAAAGTATTTTCTTTATCAAAATTAACATGTATCATGTTTTAGGGCAGGTTGTGATGGATTTTGTGCATCGCGTGATGTGAGTGCACAAATTTATATTCATACTAAATAGCGTATGTATTTTGCACGTCACAAGTCTCATATTATTTTCATAAGTAATGAAAATAAAGACAATAAAATGAATATTACTGAAATTATATAAACAATAACAAATAAATGTTATATTAATATTGTAAAAAAAATATTATTTAAAAAAATACAATACATGTAATTATAGAAAAAAAATACTAAATCCAGAGCAATTTCTTTGTTACAAATTTGTGTTACTGAACCAAAAATAAAAATCATGTGTCATGTTTTCGAACAAATTATCGTAATTAAAATAAAAAGGAAGAGAAAACATGATATAGGATATGATTTTTATTTTTGGTTCAATAACAGAAATTATTTTTTTTTTTTATTCAGGCGGGGGCGATCAGTTCAAAAAACGGTTTTTGACATAATTTTTGATAAAAATGTTAAAAATCAGATTTTTTAAAAATCAGCTTGATGATTGTGCACAAAAATATAATCCGTACTTACTCAAACAAAATGTATGAGCTCTTACAGCCCCAAAACCAGGTTTTGGAGCTTTAAGAAGGTTAATAATTGAATATTTCGTAGGTTAATAATTGAAGTCAGTGAGCAAATTTTTACTAAAAAAATTTATGGTTCCGAATTAAACCGGAAAAAACGAAAAATAAATCCAGGCTAATTTATGAGGATTTTAATCCCGATATTTGTTTTCAACAGTACGCCTGGTGTTTATGTTTGAGTTAAATAAAATAAAAGTTTTTTTTGTTTTTTGTTTAGAGAATTTTTACAGACTAGACAATCGAAAAGAGAAAGTATTTTCATAAATATGATTACTGGAAGTTTTTTTCTTATTTTGACTTAAGGAATAATTTCTAATGAGAACATAACTTTAAATCAATTTTTATAATATGTTATGTGTGCAACAAAATTCTTTTACGTTTTCCGTATTTTGGGATCTCATATATTAACAGAAAAACTGGATAGCAAAATATTTTTTTAGCACTGTAGTTTACTGTGTTAAAAATTATAAAAATGATATTTTTATAAACTTGGTAACCAACATGGCATGTGAACTAGACCTAATTTCATTATAACTCCAAAAAAACTTTCTAATTTTCATTTGGGTTATTTAATTTTCAGTACTCTACCAACTTCTTGTTTATTATGTAGGACAGCACTACTTAAAATATTTTAGGAATAGAAATTATACATGTGATGAAATAAACAATGTAATAATTAATCCAAAGTAGGCTATTTTATACAGTTTTTTTAAAAGTTCTTATAATTTTATATGTTTACAATGCATGTACATTAATTAAGGTTCTACTAAATATTACTGTTAAATTTATCAAATAATACTCAGTCAAATATATAGTTCAACTTCAGAAAATCATGATGTCGTTGTGGAACTGGTGGTCTGAAAAGGAAGAAACTGATGTTTTGTATTAAATAGACAGGCTCACTGCCGTAATGAAAACGAAAGTTTACGGAAGTTGACTTAAACACGAACAATTTTCGCTCAACCCCTCAGCTGTTGGCGGGAAGAGAGAGACAGAGAATGCCATCACCGGGTTGTGGCTATTTGCCGATTGGCGAAAATGCCGGAAAAAATGGCTGCCATTTCGGTTAGAGAACTTGTCAACCCGAATCATTACCAGACGACACTCGATCTCGTGGCGATAAAGTAAGTGTTACCAACACAACGCATCTAACGTGTGTGCAACCACATTGCTTTGGTTGGAGCGAAATATTGTATTTCTCATCGCACATGAGTTTTATACACCTTCTCTATGAGAAATGTTTTGGCAAAATATTGTTTGCTAAAATGCATCATAAGGCTTTGCAATTTTCGAAGACAGGCCTTGTGAATGTAATTATGGTTATTTGATTTATAATTAGTGTAACATCATACTACACCACAGTGTAACTGAACAACAGCTCATTTAATGTTAATTCTGCCTATTCCTTTTTTTCAATGCATTTATAGGTTTTTTTAATAGAAAACTACTTTTATGCTAATAAAAGACACTTAATTTAGTTATTTCAACAATAACATTACTACATTACTCACTTAATTATTGTTTAATAATTATTATTTTATTTTATAATTATTTTTCAATTTCTACTATTAGTTCACACTCTCACTATATATATATATATATATATATATATATATATATATATATATATATATATATATTATTATTATTATTTGCGTTTATTATTATTATAGACCCTGTTGGATCACGCAAAGCACTCTGACTCATGTCTTGTTCCTTCTAATCCTCCACACCTCCCTCATCCTGTCCCCATGGATCCTCTTCCGCTCCTCCGTCCATTTTACCCCTGCTTTCTTTGGGATTTCATTCTCTGGGACCTTCCAACCGA
Organism: Callitettix versicolor; assembly: GCA_022606455.1. NCBI lineage: Eukaryota > Metazoa > Arthropoda > Insecta > Hemiptera > Cercopidae > Callitettix > Callitettix versicolor. Next base: position 85,100,956 of record CM040189.1, read on the forward strand.
GCATCTTTCTCCTGTATGCGTTCCTGTCTTCAATGTCTGTTGAGTCTATTTCTGCATCATGTAGGTCTATTCTGACTTGTGCGATCCACGATGTTGTTGATTTGACTTCTTGTATATACTTAAGGATTCTGTAGGCAAGTCTCGTTGTTGGGAGTCCACTGACGTGTCCATAGAACCGAAGCCTCCTTCTTCTAATATCTGTTACCAGGTTCGATATATTCTCTGTGGTCTTCCGGGAGTGCAACCTGTATCCATCTTCTGTTAATCTCGGGCCAAGGATCTTCCTTCAAATATCTTCCATGGTAGCTTTTGTGTGGAGTGCTAGTGTCTCGCTTGCATATAGTACCTCCGGTTTTATGACTGTTGTAGTGTCTGATTTTTGTGTGCGTCGACATACATCTCTTATTGTAGATATCACGCGTTATACCAAGAGCCCTCTTCATTCTCAGTAGCCGAACCCTTTGCGCAGCTATATATATATATATATATATATATATATATATGTGTGTGTGTGTGTCCTTCAAATTTTCAATCTGAAATTTGGGGGTTAATAAAATACTTTCTATTCATCCCCTTAAGTTCAAATAATGTTTTTAAAACTTGTAGTGGATGACACTTGATGTTAATACAGTTTTTTCAAACATTAATTCATTATAGTACTTGCCCAGGTCCTTCTTCTAGTACAAGTTGTCCTTCTTATAGATTCTGTATTCATTGGTTGTGTTGTGGCTTATTATTATTAGGTCTGCTGTTCAGCATATTTAGAGTAAGTATCCTATGTTCTTACATTCAAGTTAGATAAAATAATTTTTCTGTTTGGAATTGGTTTTTTCCTGTCTATTATGTATTTGTATATTTAGCAGTACCATAAAAACTTCCAAAGGTAAGTTATCCTAAACAATTTTCTTGATATCTTGTGTAAGATTTTAAAAGTTAAATATTAGTTTATATTTCAGGACTGTATAAATTCAGGGTTTGCTAATTTGTTATATCAACTAAAAAACCTATAACTGAAATTATGATAATCATTTTTTAACTTTCATAAGTATTAATATTCAAAAAAAAATGTTGTATGAAGTTTATTAATAGTGTAGGTGCCTTAGTCCTATATAGTCCATCTTCCTAAAAAATAATTATTATAAGAAATAAACATCAGATTACACTAGGCTTGATTGTGAAAAGTTTATTATTTAAAAATATGTACTTGGTGGCAACAAGATTTGTAAAATCACAATGTAACCTCAATTATTAGGTTTATATTATTATATGGATCATTGGAGCAATATTTATTGTATAAAAACAAAATGGCAGAATCTGTCAGTACTTTATGATTTGCCTTTTATTTAAAAATTAATGATATTTATTCTGTAACAAGACTTAAAAAGAAATCATGCTCATGCATAAATACCATATTTACCAGTTAATAACTAGTAATAGTTTTGCTACAAGTCATAAATATAGTACTTAAAAAAAAAAACTTTTAAGTAACATATATGTATGTCAGTTAGTAAGCCCTTAGACATTTTTCATACTCAAATTTAAGATTGTTTATTTGATTTAAAATTATTTATAGCGTTAATTAAGGGGTCTAATTGTTTTTCATGAAAGTTCATTAAACAAAATTTCATAATTCTGCTACATGGTAAAATACACAACTACAAGACATTTCTAATTGCATTAAGAAATTGCAATTTTTATTATTCTAATACTTTTTTATTCTGTATTTAATTGAATAATACTTCAGGTTGTTTCTAAATTTTTATCTGGTGATCTTTTAGATAGTTTTTAGTAATAAAATATGGAATAGGCCAATTTAAAAAAATTGAATGTCTATAGGCCTATATATACCATTTAAACTTGTAAGTTTTTTGAAATTTTGTTTACCATACAGTTTTAGCATAATTTATCATGTAGTTCTAAACTGATATTTATACTGTCTTAACTCTGCTTTAGTTAAGCCAAATGTTTATACCTTAATTGTGTAATAATAGTAATAATAATAATAATAGTGTATAATTTTTTTTATTTGTTCTAGACTCATTTCTTAAGCACTTTAGTAGGAGGATCTGTAGCAGATATCATTAAAATAATTGTGTGATTTATTGTCAGTGATGATATGGTTGACTGCCAGCTGACTTTTCAAAAAATTTGGGCCTATGCATAAAAAGATTTTTTCAGAACTGCAGTTTTCATTGAGTTTTAACAGTCTACAAATGAACTGGTAAGTATGAAGAATATAATACTGTGACATATGTTTCTTTAGTTCTCTTAAAAAATAATGATTTGAGTTTTAAAGAAAGAATGCATCATTTTTTTTCAAAGGAAATATTTTGTAGTGGTTATGTGTATAAGTTTTGATATTTTTGTTACAAATACAGTAGGCTATATGAATTGTGCACTTCGGGGTTGAACTACATAACAAAAATTACTTTCAGACAAATTGTTCTAGTTCCTCAATTTAGTCTCAAACCTTGAATGTTTTTATTTCAAATTTGGTATACTATCTAGTGTTATGAATGTCCATATGTTCATGAAACCGCTAATTCATTTAACAGATTTTAAAAAAAGTTTAATTCTAGCTTTTATATAATTTAATTAAAAAATGCACACAATTAAATTGTTTACTTTATTGGTCACTGTAATGAATTAGTTTTGGTATAAATAATGTGCAAAGGTATTATTTATAATAGTGGCTAATAATTTTGCCAGTGTAGAATAACAAGTATCAGTTAGTCATTTCTTTGTTTAAATTTTAATATAATTAATTTTTACCACCAACATTAAACAAATGTAAGTTATAAAGTTCTATTATGTTTACATTGTGCAACTGATAACTAAAATTTTAAGGTGATAATAATATAAAAATCCATAGTATCAATATTTTACAGTTGCTCAGTGAACATTTTAGATGTTAGTTCATGGTAAGTAAATTTGAGTTCTTCATACATGATAGGATGCAGTCCACACCTCTTTATTTTAGCTCGAGTATATAATGTTTGTTAATTGAAAATCTGCTACTTCACTGAGAGTGTATGTATGTATGTATGCATGTATGATTGTTATGCGTATGTATGTTATATATGTATATATGTTGCGTATGTAATTTTTACAGAAAATTATCGAGTGCCAAACCATGCAGAAATTACAGATAAATCATAACAATGAAATAAAATCTAATACAAATAATAAATAACACATACAATAATTTATTATTGCCATACATTACCTTCACCCCCTAATCATAAACGTTTGTTTTTTTATGCACTGTGTTACCAACACTGCTTAAACTTTTTAGCATGACTATCAGTAAAGTAAATATATTAAATGTTTTTTTTTTTTTGAAAGAGAGAGAAAGCCTATATTATTTTATATACACCGGAAGAAGTTTATACAGTTGCATAGCTTTACATGAAAAATTGATAATATTTTGATAATAATTTAGCCTGTGGTGTGGATATCTTTCATTTCATACAGTAGTCATAATTACAAAAATCACTGGAAGTTCTTACACAAAAATTTAGTATTTTGTAAATGTATAAATACATTTATGTAGGTGAATTCAATTGCTACACCTACTCTTTTATAAAATAACTTGTTACATTTCTGCCAATCGACTATTGGTTTCAATGTACCTACCAACAGCTCTGTCCTTAAGCCAATCTTAATACCAATCCTTAAGCCTGACAAAATATAATAAAACCAGTAACAATACTTAATACATAATAGTATATATTAAGTTATTTATAGTGTAGCTTAGTGTGACTTGGTGTAAGTTAGTGTGACTTCTGTACTGTATTAATAGATACAGTTATCTTTTGTGACCATCAGATCAAAACACTATAACACAATCACTGAGCATTACAATACAGTCGTCTGCATTAGCCCAAGTGTGCACAATAGTCGGACGTTAAACACCAAAAAAAAAAAAAAAAAAAAAAAAAACATTACAATACAGTACAACATATAGACAAAATGTCTAAACATTTTGTGTTTTGTGCTGTCTTGCAAAGTCAAATAATGTATGTAGTCTTATTAATATATATAACTTAATAGTTCTGGAGATAAATAAATGCTTTATATTTAATTATATATATTAATTTTTTCTCAGGAAACAAGAAATAGGTGAAAACGATAAATGAATAGCCTTTGCTATTTTTAAACCATCACAAAAAGGATGTGATTTGGGAAAAAAATCTTGTGGTATATTTTGTTTTGTTACAAAGTTTGTAATTTCCTCTTTTGTTATAAAGGTAGGAGTATTTATAAGGTCTTTGATATTTTGGAAAAATAATATTATGTCAAGACAATTGTTTATGTTTTTCACAATTAATTTTTTAAATTTTTAATTTGTTATTGATTAGATTAATATTTGTAGTAAGATACAATATTTACATGAATTGAACTCAGTTGAATAAAAGGGTTATTTATTAAAATTTTTATTGAATTATTATTTTCGAAATCCAATTGATTTTGTGATTTTATTATTATTTTGTAATATATGAGTATTTGTATACAAAAAATAAAGATATTTTTTAATTAAATTGTTGTTTTATTTATAATGTATACATTAACTTTATTTAAATAACAATGAACACTTTAAAATTTGGTTTAAAGGTTTTAATTCTAAGTAAAAATTTGACAGTTATTTTTCATCTTAAAATACTCTTACTGAAAAACATTCTCTTAAACAAAAATAAGTGCTACCCTATAACAAATTATAATGTGACATTTTTACTAGTTTTATTTTTCTTTCAAAAATTGCATTTATTACTGTAAAATTCAGTACAAAAAATACGTTTATTTTAAAAAGTAAAGAACATTTTATTATTTAAACTAATTTGTGGAATTCTTACTTCATTGTTAGTATTATTTAATGTTGAAAAAAATACAACAAGCTAATAACTTATAAATATGATTGCTTTATTTGATTGTTTGTTTATTTGCTGGTTATTGTTTAATATCAATATTTTGATTTAAAGTTAGAAATTTTAATTTAGACCTTATATGAATGTTCATTTTACGTTTATTTTTTATGCCATTTGGACCAAATTTTAAAATGTTTTTATATAAATTTTGCTTTGAATTTATCTTAAATTTGATATTCACAATATTAAATTTGTTGGTATTTTTATGAAAATTTATCTTCATTTGAAATTTTAAAAATCTTATTTTTATATCATTTGAATGTTTTTAAAGTATGCTACAAAAAATGCAAAATTTGACTTGAAATCAACCATTTTATCTTGTTTCTAATGGGTTTTTATATAACATTTATGTGAAATTCACATAAATTTGATATTCACAATATCAATTTCTTTTGGTTTCTATGTAAAAAATTATCTTTATTTGAACATTTTCTAAATCTTATTTTTACATCGAATATCTTTGTAACATGTAAAAAATGTAAAATTTGACTTAAAATGAACATTATTTTTACGTATTTTTGTGTCATTTGGATCTGATTTGAAAATATTTTAAACTATATTTTGCCTTAAATTTAATGTCAATTTGACATTCACAATATCAATTTTTTTGATTTATATATAAAAATTTATTTTTATTTGAACATTTTAAAAATCTTATTTTTACATCAATTGAATAATTTTGTAATGTAAAAAAAATTTTAATTTGACTTAAATTTAATGTCAATTTTACGTATTTTTTTGTGATGTTTATACCGGATTTGAACATATTTTCAACTTAATTTTGCCTTAAATTTAACATCAATTTGATATTCACAATATCACATTTTTACGTTAATTTGATGTTTCTGTGCTATATGGGATGCAGTTGTGTTGACTGTTGGTAGCAGTGAGGATAGCGATCCAGTCTTCTTCAGTATGGTTGTCTGTTGTACATAGTGCTGTGACCTATGTGAACTGTAGAGTAATGGTGGGAGCATAGACTCTTTAACAATCAGTCTCCTTCACACCAGATCCTTTAAAAGATCCATTCATTGTGACCAGTTCATTCACAAATCACCCACATTGCTCAGTCTTAAAATTTATTGGACTTGGGATCCTTTCAACTCCTTGTGCTAATGTCTTGTCAAAATAATGCAAAATGTTCAGATGGAGCAATAAGTTAATTTCAAGTTTGTAAAACTGCTACAAAAGCGTGTGCCATGTTAAAGGAAGTGTATAAAAGTGATTACACACACAACTTTTTGAGTCATTTAGCAGGTTTAAGGAGGGACATGAAAGACCAAAGATGCACTGGACGACCCCCCAACATTAAAAAAATGGACAGCATCCAGATAATTAGAAAACTGATCAGCAAAAGTCATCATCTAAATGTCCAATCTCTTGCTGAAATCTCAGCAATTAACAAAAAAGTGTCCATCAGATTTTGCGTGAATCATTGAACATACATGTAAGTTTATGCAAAAATATCTGACTGAAGAGCAAAAGGAATCAAAAATGAACATTTGTGCTGACTTTTTAAACAACACTAATATTTCTCCAAAATTATTAGATAAGAGTGATTACTTATGATGAATCATGGTTTTAAACCTATGATCCTGAAACAAAGCATCAGTCATTGCATGGAAGAGCCCCACATCATTACAGAAAAAAGTGAAAATGTGCAAATTAAATTGAAGGCCATGATTTTCTTTTCTTGCTTTTTTTTTTGACAAGTGTGGAATTTTCTATATTCACTGGGTTTCCAAAAATAAGGTCAGATAGTCAATTAACATTATTACATCGAGGTTCTGCAGAGCCATGTTTACCTATGGGCAAACATGGCGATCGATGAGGGCGCCTAATGTTGGAAAAGGGTCTCAAAAAGGAAATGAAAAAAATTGAAAATGAAAAAAATGAAGAATGAGAATCAAACTTAAAAAGTATATAAATGTTTGTGAAAGTTTTGCAATTTCATGTAATTTCGAATTTTGTGAAATTGAATAAAAAAAATAATTAGATGAGAAGATATTATGTAATGCAAAATTTATTTAGCACACAAAAATTATTTTTCTGCAAATTAATAGACAATTTTAAACTACTTTTCAAAAAAAGATACTTAAGAATAAATTCGCAACTGCAGCAATTTAGAATGTATTTTGAAACTTACTTAATTTTAGCATTGTTAGGTCTTCTTATACTTTTTAAAAATTTAATTTTTTTTATTCATTAAAAATCGATTTTTTGATTTAAAAAAATGTGAGTACCAGAGACTTATCCATACCTTAACAAATCACTCTTGTTTTATTATATTCAGTATTTTTCAGTTTCTCATTTCTACCTACAATACTGGTATATTTTTTTGTATTTTAGTTTCTGAATTACTTGAATTTTCAGTGTGAACATACTAAATATTTGTAGTATTTCTGAAGAGGGGAAGAGTAGATTTTTTTTTGACATATGTATAGCTTCTAGAATTTTCAAGAAAAAATTGTAAAAACGTGTTTTATGCCTGATGATTTTCTTTTCTTTTTGATAAGTGTCTACATTCACTGGGTCTCCAAAAGACAGTAAAAAAATATATATTTACAATTTTTGACTTTTTGACACACTTGTCAAAAAAAGAAAAGGAAATCATCAGGCATAAAAGTTTAAAACATTTTTTTTGTAAGTTTTAGAAGCTATTGTTGTTGTTGTTTCCTATGGCTAGCCCGGACTCCAGTCCATCAGCCTCCTTGCCTCCCAATACAGCCTAACGAAGCTCTTCTGTCGTCTCGAATCAGCATTCAATCCAGGGCATGTCAGCAGGTGTTCCTTGTTCATATTTGAGTTTGTCTCTTGGCACAGAGGGCACATTTTAGAGGAGTAGACTCCAATGTGCATCAAGTGGGTGGTGAGGCAGTCATTAGTTTTTAGTTTTAGAAGCTATACATATGGAATTTTTTTAAAAATAATAAAAGCATTTCATCTTAATTTAGAATTAAACTTAAAACTTAGTAAAAGTAGAATTCAATTTTGTTTTTTTAAAATACTCTAGTACTTTGGGTTAGAAGATATGATTGATTTAAAAACTTAAGTATATTTTTACTTTTTAAATGAAGATAGAACAACTATTAAAAGATGTGTAAAAAACAAATTAAAAATTTTTGTTTAAATTTTAAAAATTAAAAAAAATTTTAAACATAAGTGTGATAATGGAGTAAAAAAGATTTCTGTTCTAGAGTTGTACATAAAAACCTTCTAAACATAAACAAAAAAATTTGAAAAAAGCAAAAGTTCTTGATTTCTCTCAGAGGTTAATCAATATTTGTCAAGATTTTTGAGGTATTTTCATAATTTTTTTTTATTGACAGGATATAATTTTCTAAAAACAAAATAATTAGTTATTGACAGAAACTACTATGATGGTGTATTGAAGAATTAGAACATTCATATAGCCGCCTCGGTGGCCTAGTTGATAGTGTACTGGGCTTTCACCCCGAGGACCCAGGTTCGATTCCCGGCCAGGGCTTGGCATTTTCATACGTTATAAATCATCCCATCGTCTGCATTAGCCCAAGTGTGCACAGTAGTTGGACATTAAAAAAAAAAAAAAAAAAAATAGAACATTTATAAACATACTTGCATATTTGAAGAGTAACAAAATGTTTAAATAAGTAGACTAATAATTAATTTAAAAAAACATAATTTCAATTTTTGATTTAACATTGAACCCCTATTTATCTTTGATCAGAGATAGTATACCAAGAGCCTCATTTTTTAAATTGCCCGAGGCCTTAGTATCGGTAAATTTGGCTTTGAGGTTCTGACAGCTCCTTGTGAATGTGTGAGAAGATGAAGACTTGATTTGTGGAACAGCAAATCCTGAATGTTTTACTAAGACAATGCATCTGCCCATTCCGTTTTGTCTGTGAAAGAGTTCTTTGCTAAATGCAAAGGCGTCCTCACCATGTAGGACCACCCACCTTGCCCCCTGTGACTTTTTATTTCCCAAGGTCAAATCGAAGCTTAAGGGGACAAGGTTTCACAATGTGGAAGTGGTGAAGGCAAAAATGACAAAGGTTTTCAACAAGCTGACAGAAGTGGAATTCCAACACTGCTTTTAATTCATTTGGAGCATTGCAGGGATTGGCAAGGAAAGAGTATATTGAAGAGGATAACCTTTGTAATATAATTTGTGAACAATACAATGTTTTGTAACACCAGTCCAGTTATTTAATTGCCATACCTTGTACACTAAAATGGTTAGTTTAATCATATTCTAAAATGCCCTGTCTTTCCGGCAAGTTATTGCCAATCCCTTAAGAATAACAATGAACTAATAGGCAGAACCTTACCAATATTTTGTCTTTAATATAATATAAATAAAAATGTCATTTAATTAATTATTGGCATATAGCATCTAACATTTATAGCTGATAATTATTTATGCTGTTTATACAAAGATAACAATGTCAAGCAAAATTTTGATGTCAGTTCAATACAGAGGTGTGCGGACTAATTTGTGTAAACTGAAATAGGCTGTCTGTGTGTGGCCCGACCATAGCCGAGTCATAAATAAGGCTGTGTTATAGAGTAGCATATGTTTTAATGCAGTTGAATAAATGTGTTCTGGACCTCCAACTACTTTCCCCACATGCATCACCACTGGAAACAACAAAATCCAAGTTAACAACAAAATATATGAGTTAACTATATTTTTACTGCAGAACATGTACACTTAGTAGTGCTTTCTTCCAAACTGCAGAGCACATTGCACTCTTGTTTTCATTACAGTTGGTTATTATAAATTTTTTGTCTGTGATCTGCACCCTCATGTCTGAAGCCCTAGATTGGCTTTATATACATAATCAAAGGGTGTGGAGCAAACATGTTCATGTTTATGGTCAGCTTTGCGACTCAACTCGGATACGTTTTGGTGTTGTTTTTAGCAAAGGTTTCATTCACACAAATAGCCGATCCTTTTACTGTAGAAGACATGCAGCTATGCACATGGCCTTGCTCAGGGAATGAATGAATAAATAATTGCCTTTATATGAGGCAAAGTTAAAATCATTAAATCCCTTCTTCTATTTAACATCAATTGGATGAGGGAAAGAACAGGACAAGGTGCACAATTCACTTTCAAAAACATTTTCATAACATTTTCAATATCCACCAGTAATGTCTTAAATAAAACCGTGTTCCTAGGAACTGCATCAGCTGTATAATAAAAGTTTATTTCATCAACTTTCTTAAAAAAAGCTTCAGGAGCAGGGTAAAACACAAATATAATTTAAAGATGAAACATTGATATATTTCTTAACTTTTCAGAAATACTAACTTTTAAAATCAAACATTTAACTTGATTTTTGTGCAAAGTTACAATATTTTAAAGTCAAATAAAAATAATAAATAACAAGTTTTTAAAATATAAACTCGTCTTAAAACAAATTAATTTGATAGGTAGCCTAGGTTATTACAATTTGGTTTGACATAAATATGTTTAGGTATTTTTAGTTACACATGTATACATAATTAATATACTATGTACATTCAACATTACATAGCACATTATTTATACAAAATAAATAAACTATATATTTTCTAACATATTATTAATAATAATATAGTCTATGTTGTTTTAAAATTATTAACAGTATCAACGCTTAAACATTCTTACAAAATACATTTTTATTTAGTCATTTCAGAGCCTTTTTTTAATAATAATGTTTTCAGTAATTCTAAATCGAAATTTGCTTTCTACTGTATTGATAAACATTAAAAACAGTATAATAAAACGAAACATACACAATATTTGTATCACATGCAAACCGACAATTAAAACAAAATTAATTTCCTTTATATCTAATATATATATATATATATATATATATATATATATATATATATATATATATATATATATATATATATATAAAGAATGAACAATTTTGGGTTGTAAATAAAATTAAATTGACTTATTATGTATATAGCAATAATTTGTAACACCTCTTGACTACATTACGGTATGTAAAAATTAAAAAATATTTTAAAATGCATGTACAATAAACAAGTATTATTTTTCATAGGCAATTGATGAATTAACCACATTATTGTTTTTTTTTAATAGAACAATTAATAAAGTGCAATTCTGTTAAGTATGCAAATGAATCTGTTGGGATTATGTAGCTATAATACCAATATTTATAAAATTATTGAATATAATGTTTTTGAATGTCAATTTCTTTAATATTTTTTTAGAGGGTAAAGGTTAAAACTGTGATAAATTAACAAACTATATATAACCTTTTATAATATAATCTGTCACAAAGAAGTTAAATATTCAAATACTTAATACACTGATACCCCTGGAATGAAAAATGACTTGCATAACAGTTTAGGTTGGATACAAAGAGCTGAACATATTAACAGAGTGATTTCATTTTATTAAATTATTTGTAAGCAGATGTGTAAATACAGAGATAACATTGTTCTGTACTACAGAAGGTACAAGTTGCTGAGTTAACATAAACAAGCCTTTGATTGATGTGTGTTTGGTTTTTGTTGAGCAATAAGGATATTTCTTAGTTAACTGTTCTCAGAATGCCCATTCCTATTCCCTTTTCTGTCACATACCTAATTTTACTTAGTGTGTCATCAACTCTTTTATTGTGTGTTTAATTTGTTAGCCCATTAAAAAATTCAAATAGTTATTATCGTGTTATATGGTTTTGATTTTTAAATTTAACAAAACATTAAGTGCCTTTGTGTGCAAGTTTAAAATTGTTGTTTAAATCTTGTTTTATAATTTTTTTGTAAATATTAATTAAATGGGTTCTAAAAGTGGAAATGGGCTTGTGGTAATGGAAGTAAAAGACAAACTTTTTCTATTGAACTAAAAAAATATACAGTACTGATTTGTCCTGTGTGTATATAAGTGACATAATTATATTTTTATGAATTTATTTAAAATAAAGTGTGACTTCTGTTCTGTGAATTTTTTTCATTCTTCATCTTTGATTTATCAGTATTAAGTACTCACTTTTTTCTATGTAACAAATGAAAATGTTTTCCGTAAGACTCTGTTGTAAAGGTTGACTTGCACAGCAGTCTGCTCAGATAACAATCTTAGTTCTGGAACGAATTAAGACCATTAACTGGGGTACCACTGTATTCTTAAATATTGTCTAAACCTAGAGTTTACACAGCTACATGAAATTTTATTTATACATCAGTAAAAATATTTTACATCAGAATTCTACATTTTGCAGTTCAGGTACTGATAATAAATTTGAAACCAACATCAAACTGAAGACCCAAAGATGTTATTATCAAACAAAACTAGTTTGGAACTATTTTTTAATCCTGGCAGAAATATGTGCCTGCATATTCATAGTGTCATAAATAACAAATTTAGTTAAATTTCCAATTAATTGTATCTGTCTTACTTGGTACATTACTTTTGACAGTTATTTACTTAATTCTTCACAAAAAAGAAACATTTTAAAAATTCGAACTACAAATAACCAAATATATAATGACACTATATACATGTTAATTTTAAAATAATATATTTAAAAAATCAGAATAGGAAGAAGCGGCAAATTAAATGTAATCAATAGCGGTTTCATATTAATAAAAATTGTATTACTTTAATTAAACTTGATTCACCAATATCATAATTCAGATTGTATAGACATTTAAATAAAATTTGTAACAATCTGGAACATGTAGATTACCTTCATGGTTTTTTACATTAAAATTTGTCTTGTTTAAGATAACCAATGATAGTGATTAACAAAAATGTAACCATTTTATAAAACCATAACCAATTTTATTAGAACATTCTGTAAACATTTTCTTCCTAACTTAATACTTTTAGTTTTACTATTTTAAAATCTAATAAAAAAAAACTTTTGTCTTACATGTACTAACTATAACGCTATTGACTTTTATTTATTAACAATATATTCATGATATAATTCATATGATACAATGAAATAACATAAACATGGGTCTTTTTACTCATTAAACTATCTCGTCACCATATTCTAAACTATAACACAACTGTGGCCTTTTTTCAATTTGTTGACTTGAGCTTCGCTGCCATCTTGTTTTGCTTGGCCTATGCTCAGGGATCACTTGCTTATTCTGTTAGCAGATAAAATATGAAAAATTTCAACAAAAAATATATTCAGAACATTTATTTCTCAACAACACTGAACAAATTCACATTTCTAACATTCATATTAGTGCCATGCAACAGTCTTACATTGTGATTTCAGTATTGTTTTATGATTTTTTTTCCCTAACTTCTGGAACTTATTGCAGAAAGATTTTTCAAAACCTTTTCAACGAGTGGATAAATAATTGTTCCGATGTGTAAAGGAAACTCCTGTAATGGATTTACGGATGTACTATAATTGGATGTTCCAAAATTGATTTTCAAGACATAAAAAAGTAAGCATTTTATTTCTGTTCTCAAGTATTACAAAGCCTTCAATGATTATGTACCAGTGGATAAGACTTTTTACAGACTTCTTCCGACATAACATAGAGTTTAAAAATTGTTTTGAAAAGAGGGAAAGTTGAATGTACAACAGTTTGATGGGTTTACTGATGTTTATAATAAGGGAAAAATTATCTAATAAAAACATCCTCCCAACTGGATATTGTGGGCTATAAAAATGGAATACAGTTTTGTTTTTATATTTAAAAGATTGTACTCCTACTATACAGTAGAATAATTAAAATTTCTTTTAATTGTAAGGTATAAAACTGTAAATTACAAATGCATAATTCTGTAATAACTGGGTAATTCAATTAATCAATATCTGAATTAATCAATATACACAGTATTTCCAATCATTTTTATTTGGAGAAATTGAATTCCTGTATATAATATAAATTCCTGTTTGTAAAAATTTTTTTTTTTTTTTTTTTTTTGTGTTTAACGTCTGACTATTGTGCACACTTGGGCTAATGCAGACGATGGGATAATGTATAGTGTATGAAAATGCCAAGCCCTCACCAGGAATCGAACCCGGGTGCTCGGGGTGAAAGCCTAGTACGCTATCCACTAGACCACCGAGGCGGCTCACAAATATATTTTAATAAACGTTATTCTTTAAACGTGTTTAGGTTAATAGAGCTTCTATTGTATAACACTGAAATTAAAACATTCATAAAAATATATACTTTTCAAGATTAAACTCCAAGAACCCATTTCTTCATGGTATCCAAAGTAGATTTAAAGGTTTGGGAATTAAAGACTTGGTGGAGTTTTACCACTAATAAGTGATTTTTTCACTGTCAGACTTTAATTTTGTTTGACAGATATATAATACTGTTTACTGTGTAGGCAAAAATAAAAAAATATATTGATTTTTCAAACAATATATATATATATATATATATATATATATATATATATATATATATATATATATATATATATATAGACTTGTAAGACCCCAACTGCAGCTATTTTATAATAACAAAAACCCTCTTATACATAAAAATTGACTTAACAGTAACAACAAAGTGGAGTGAAAAAGTACTTGATAGGACAAAAATCTGTTGTATACAATTATGCAGGCCTCTTTTAAAAATCCCTATTATCCATGTCACTGTCAGTAATAAATGTCAACAGCTCTGGCACTGTAAACTTGTGACAACAACAATGCATTGTTGCTTTATGATTGATCAAGGCCATTCTGGAAGACTGAGCATAGAGGAAACAATTTTAGCTAAGCTGACACTGAGAAATGTAGTTATACTATGTTACAGCTTTTTATTCATATTATATTTTTATGAGAAAATAATGTAGTTATGGACTAAGAAACTAATTTTCAAAGATAAATAGCTGAAAGAATACTGCATGTATTTAGTACTCATTAATTTTGTATAAAATAGCATTAATTTTGTATAACTACAACCATAAACCAGTGTTTTCCAACCTTATACAAAACTGTGGCATGCCTAAATCTATTACCTTTAAATTTATTTTAATTCTACTCCTAAACATGAAATTTTGTTTTTACTAGCTGATTATCCATTGAAGACGATACATTTTCTATTCACTATAAAATAGTTTTATTAAGCCACTGAAACTGATGTCAGTCACCACGATTATTTTTTATAACTTTGGATAATTTATTTTGCATGTTTTTCTCTTCACCCAATGGCTGGACTTTGACTAAATGGTCTTCAGGAGTGCCACTAGTCACCTCTATGACTTTAAAAATTATGAGTTCTATATTAGTATTGATAATTTTTTGTCACCTCTTCCTTATGAGGTGTCTTATCTACAGTTTGTCCTTAATAAGTAAATAATATTTGTACCACATTTAGTTGAAACCAATCAACATGTTTCAGACTTGTTGTGGAAGTTAGAATAAACAATTTTTTTCAATATATTAATGTTTAAAAAAAATTGTGGTAAGCTCAAAAACACTTTACTGCACACTACAGTTCCCCAAACAGCATACTACCTCCTGCAGTTTGCCATTCAGTGTATTACTATGCATGCGAAAACTACTTTCTTTTCCAGTAAAAAATAAGGCATGGAAAATAGATTACACAGCAGTTTTACTATAATTGTTTTTTAAAATTTAAATGAAAAACAAGAAATAATATGATTTTTACTAAAAAAAATATAATAATTTTATTTAACATTAAATTTAAATGTGTTAAAAGAAACAATTACTTCATTACTAATACAGTAACTACATATATTAATAAGACCGCTAACTCTTGAATTAGTTAATGCATCAGACAAATTTGAACAGAGATAAAAATATACTTGTTATCTTATAAAATAACCTAAATAAGTTGCCAAAAATTTTAAATGTATTTTTTTACTGTAAAAATATTTTTACTTAATTAGTACAATAATATCAATTGATAATAGACACAAATTTTTAGATCGAAAATTTTAAAATGAAAAGTAACTAGTATGCATTATACAAAATATGCAAAAGTATGATTACTGAAAAAAATTATCACAAAATGTTACATGTAGAATAATCACAACATGCAGAAATAAATTGGCAATAAGTTTAAGTTATTGTTATAATATATTTAACATAATTTACATAGCCAATATATTTCACTACCTAATGTAGCTCACATAATATTGAATTATGCCTTTAAAAATAAAGGAACTAAGAAAATATTTGAGGAATACAATGAAAATTTTTTATACGAAATATATATTATTCCTGTAAGAATTGCCAATCCTAGGGAGACCAATTGTCTTTTCACCCATCTTTTCTGATGTGTTTCTGAGTGACTCAATTTCAAAAGCAGATCTACAAAGCTGTAGCTACAAAAACAGATGTTTTCAAAGCTGATACAAGTAATTATTTATTAGGGTTCTGTGGGGCCCAAATTTTACAGGTCGGGTCGGGTCAATTGACTTCGATTCAGGCCAAACGCACAATTCAGGTCAAAGACGGGTAGATCCAAGTAAATATTAACTTTAATTTTTAGGCAATAATGTACGCAATACGCATACATATTTTCACTACCAAAATTCTTAATATACAAATAATATAAACAAAGAACTAATGAATTAATCATCGAAGGTCAAGTCTCTAACCACTTACAATCATTCTATTTGTTTTACTCCACAAAACCAATTGTTGACCTGTCAGTGGATGCAATATTATCGGTTAGTAGTTTTATTTATTGTGATGCTACAATGAGAAGGAACCAAGTGGACTGTGCATGTTTACAAATATAGTTTCTTTGTCAGAGCAGGTCAACACACTGCCTTGTCAAATAAATATATCTGAGATTGAAAAATGTACACAATCAGTTCAGAGAATCTGCAGATATCCTTTTTCTGGCATGTATATCTGTTCATGATTATGTCACTAAATTAAAAGATGTAATTTTTTCAAAGACAAAAGTCAAATGAAAATACTGAACAAAATGAGCCTGTATTACATCGGTTCGTTGCGGTATTCACACAACTTTTGCAGGCTGATATAATCGGCACGTGGCAGTAATCACACATTTTTTGCGCGCTGTTGTAATCAGTCTGTGGCGGTATTCAGTGAGACTAACGGAGTCCATATTACATCGGCCTGTGGCGGTCAGAGGATTAAATATAAAATGAAGAAAATTTTAATTCTATTTTTTTTGACAGGCTAAAAATGTGATGGGTTTCCCATTTAACCATTTGGCCCAACCCGACCCCAAAAGCCCGAACGCTGAAAAAAAACCGACCTGGCCTGACCCGAACTCTAAAAAACTTGGCCAGCAGACCCCTAGTAATTATAAACATATTTCAAAAAATCAGCGGTCCAAGTGTAACACTGATAAACTACCTTTTGTAATTAGTAATATACTTTAAGCTTAAACAAGAATATAAAGTAATTAAGACAACAAAGTCAAGAGCACTTGCAAAGAAATATCACCAAGCCACGCGCTTGCAAAGAAATATAATTTTATTAACAACAGTTTACATTGAAACAAACAAAAGTAAAGAAAATGATGGATTTATTGTCATATTTTAAGTAAAACATATATAGACTGCAGTACAACAATTTAGTGCTTTAACAATATTCTACTCATAAACAAACATTCTATTGCTGTAAAAAAAAAAAAAAAACAATAAGAATAAAAATAAAGTAAAGGAAAATAAATAATTTATCTGTGGTAATTTCTAAAAAGTATAAACTTACATTGTATGATAAAAAAGATAATATTACAGATAAAATAAAAATAAAAAATGGCAATTAAAATGATTTCATCTAAAATTAAATTGTCTTCAGGAAAAGAGGGTCTCAGATGGACTTACCTTGATAGCTAAGTTATCATTTATAAATCACCTTTACAAACCTATAAACAAATAATGTTAAAAAAATATTTTAAAAATGTAATTTATTAAGCTAATTTATCTTTAAGTTTGTTTATATATTGTTTGAAAATTAAGTGAAGGCACCTTCTCATCAAGATTGGATGGATACTGTCACATACCCTCCCCACAGACCAGATTTTGCTTCTAGCAATTTTCATCTTTTCTCTAGTCTTTTAATAGTTTTTATTAAGAACTCATTTTTCTGAGAAAGAAATATATTTAAGGTAGTTTAAAACTAGTTATTGGAGGTGAAAATGAACCTATGTTTGTATGCTGTTGACTCAATCACTATTAATATAGCTTCCCAATAAAGACCAGATATTGTATTTATGTATCAAGTTTTTCTGTTGTCTCTTTTTATTAAGTCTTTCAGGAAGCATCAAGTGATCCTTACCTAATTTGCTTGCACAGTGTGTGCACACCAAAGATGGAAGGATGTTGATTCTGATATGGTCATTAAGCTGCCTTATCTTTGGCTAAGCAGAAATAATCTTTTGGAAGGTCTTTCTTCAGGGTTAGAGACTAGACACATTCTCATATTATGTCTTTAAAGTCTTCTTTAATTCAGTAAAAAAGTCTGAAAATATTTTTTATCTGTTTAATTCTTCTATCTACAGTAATAGGTATTAAAGGTCTTTTTACAGAGTTAACGTTCTTAGCCAATTGTCTGCTGCTTCATTTCCTTTCAGTCCTCTGTATGCCGGCACAAACTATATTATTGCTTGTTAATGATTTTGTCCTGCATATAGTATCAAATGTTCCTCCAAAGTTAACAAAGGAGCTGTTTGTCACCTCAGTTAAAGTAATACTTTGTTTCTGATCCAGCCTCTGCTTTAGATGGTGGTTAAGTTTGGTCAGAATCATCCCTGTTCATTGATTCTTATTGTTTTATACACACACTGACTATTCAGGTAATTCAGCATCTTAAATGCTAACATTCTTTCCATTGTTTTGGCAATAACATATATATAGCAGGGAGATTAGTTTGTAGTTAGATACTTCATTTTAGGTTTCTTTGACTTTCTTACAGGGACCAGTATTGCATTTCACGATACTGTTTGTATTTTGGATTCTCTTGACCATACCTAATTGAATGTCAAGAAAAGTCAATTTTGTTTTTGTTAAATTTTGTAATAAATTCTAAATAAAATCCAGAAGATATTGTTGGCTATGCCCTAATCCAAAATTAAGAGTTTATATGATTGTTTTGATCAGATCTGTGGTTTTCCATTTCATTTGCAACTGCGAGTTTTTATTTACTTATAAACCCTGATAGCATCTTATCAGTTAGTCCAAAATTCCCAGTCTGGTTCAGTTTCTACTATTAACCCTCATTGATGAGAATGGGAATTACAATTCCCTCCTAAGTAACCTCTACAATATTCATATTATTGTTGTTTCGTATTGTTAAATGTATACTGAGAATGCAGGCCTCAGTATTACTAAGAAAATGTATGTCTTATGAAGGCAGAGGAGATTACAACATGAAAATTGATTCACAATAAAGAGATATTGTTTACATAGCTCAGGTTGAAGAAATTAATGAAAAATTGAATGGACTTTAATTTGAATTTATATTAAAAGTCAACTACTTGAATCTAAATATTCCTGATAGAATAAGAAACCTACAAATATTGATATAATAAAAAATATTTCTAAGTCACTTTGTTATAAGGCAAATTGAATCATTTTTGGTTGTATAAGAAAATATTTTTGATATAAAAAACACACCCTTTGTTAATTTTCACTTCCTTTAGCTACTTTCCAACTTCTTTCTTGATTTACCTCTTTCTTAGAAATTTTTTTCTATCTAAAATTTTCTTAAGCCTGGTGAAAAGATTAAAATTTGTAAACGTATAAAAAACAATTATTGTGAACAAAAATACTTCAAATAAAATAAATTTGAACTTTTAAATTTGTTATCTAATTTCAAATTATTTGTTATGTTTCCCAATTAATTCCAGCTTAAACATTCTCAAAACCATTGGATGGATATCCTTTTCAACATTTCAGATCTTGCTCATAGCAATTTTTATCTTTTCACTAAGTGATATAGTTGGAACGAGGCACAAGGTGGTAGAAATAACTTTAGAATAATATATTTTTTATATAAAATATAAGTCAAATTGAGCCTAAATTCATTCATTTGCATCACAAGAAGAAGCTGACATATATTTTTGGTTTCAGTATGTGCATACTTCCAACCCTATCAGGCATGTTCAGATTCAAGTAATTTATTTTTTTAAGTTCATTTTACTCAAATTAACTACTATACTTGTAGTTATATTTAATTGATCAAAAAACTAGTTTTTATTACTGTTCCAGTCAATGTCATCAGCATAATCATTTTCAGCACTATATAACTGGTACAAGAACTTACTTTTGTTAATATTAAAAATTAGAAATAAAACACAAGGTGTTTATTGTTCCAAGTTTTATATTTAATGGGCTTTGAAATTTACAAATGAAAGACAAAGTATATTGTTATATTTTTTTTAATTTAACAATCATTTTTTGTCTGAAGATGACCTGAAATTTAATCAAAATAAACAATTTTCAATTGCCATATTTTATTTTTGTTTTATTGTAGTGTTTTCCGTTTTAATAAGTAAGTAAAGTATGAAACTGATATTTATTTATATCTTGAAATGAATTTGCTAGCTTATATAGTGTTAAGGAAATACCAGGGGCAGTAAAAAAATCTTTAATTGGTTACAATAGAATACAAATGCTAATATTATTAAAGTAAAAAATAAAATAAAAATATTATATTATTATATTGCAAATTTGTAAACTTTGACTTATGTATAGTACTCAATAAATACTATAACCTGTAATATTATATTCTGTAACTTAGAAAAGTTGATTTAAAATAATTTTACAAAAATATTCTCACCATTTGGTACAAATATTGCTGCAGAAACTTGTTTAGTTACAGAATCATTACAAAACTAAATTAAAAATAAGAATGTTTAAATTGGGCCAAGAAGTCTGATCAAGTGTATATAAACTAAATTAGACTAAATTTACTTACAATAGAAAATCTACAAAATAATATCACACAAATTAAATATATTTACAAACCGTACATTAATATCAGTACATAATATCATTTTTTGAAGGAACGTATATATTTTTTTAAAACGTTCAAATTCATGTAAATTATTAAAAGAATTAAGTTTTGAATGTTAAAAATAATAATCATGCACATATTCGCAATACCCATTTAATGCTAATAGAATGTTTGTTAAATGCATTGCTGATTTACAGTAGGTTACTATAATCAGACAACTAATATACCGGTGATAGATCAAGGGTAAGGTTGCGGATTGCATTGTTCCTGGTTGTGCGAGATGATTTGATAATCTGGATGACCATTGTCTTGCAGTCATGGCATACGATCATCTCCAGTCCTTTCAATTTCTCAACTTTTTCAGCTGGCCTACCCAATGTTCTTGAGCGGGATAGTCGTCCTCTATAAAAAACAATACTTTTTTTTTAAAAAAAAACTAAACCTTCATTCACTCTATTAGTCATAAGTATTTTTTGCTTTCCGAGTCTCTATCAGCAATCTTATCACTTAATTTATACAACAGTTTTATCTTTATCTTTCTAGCAAATTTTCTTTGAAAAATTAACTATTGCAGTTGTCATCAAATTAAGATATAACGATCTTGAAATGAGACCTGATCTTGACCTCTAGATTTCTTTTTAAGTTGTCATTAAAAATGAATATATATATATATATATATATATATATATATATATATATATATATATATATATATATATATATATATATATATATATATGTGTGTGTGTGTGTGTGTGTGTGTTTTTTAAAATAATTTTTAATTTAACTTTTTTCTGATTTTTAAATTACTAAAGTCATTAACAATTGAAGATATATTTTATTTTAAATTTATTTAGTTTCAGAATGAATTTAGTAAAGAAATAAAAGTAAATAATTTTAAATGAGCACTCCTAATTTAGAGTTATTAGTTCGATCTAGTACATATTTATATTTAAGAATTTCAACTGTAATTATTTACTCACTCTCTCACTCAAAGTTACCCCTCAATAAGTTACAGACACCTTATTGAATCACCCTTTATAAAATCACCTTGGCCATCTTTAAAAAGATCTAACCCATTTTTTACCATTCCATCGTGCATAGTGTTTTCTTTATACACTTCATTGATCCGCTTTTGCATTTATTGCATTAAGAAAATGATCACAATGTATATCACAGTGAGGTGTTCAATTGACTGAGGAATATTAAATATTTACTGACAGTCGAATGCTTCTGTAATGTTGCCTGTAGTTTGCCTATAGTTTCAGTTCCTAAGTGCATATGTACGGAACAGCAACTGCAGTGCTGCAGCCACCAAATTTTAAAGCAGCATTTACTCAAAAAAACACGTCTTTTGTATACAGCAGAACTTGGTTATACCAAATCAATTTTAAAAAATATGAAAAAGAATAAGTACACATTTAAAATACAGTATCAAAAAACAAAACAAAAAAACAACTCAGTCTTGAAGAACTATGCATTTCAGCAGAAAGATAAATGTTGTCAACCAAGGTTCTGCTTTTATCATCAGTAGTAATTAATTCTGAAGGCATTCATCTGTTGGCCAACAATTCCCATTACATTCTACATTTTCCTCTAATCTGACTACAGAGATTTAAATTACTACCGCTACAGCACAGTCATAACTAGATATTTGATTAACAAAATTCCATGTAGGTTTATGTACATAGTACTGCATTGCACAAGTAATCAACTGCAATAAATAGATAATGTAGTAATGTATTAGGGGTAAATGCATCAGCAATAATGAAAATATGTGTGTTTCACAACCATACACAGATGAACTTGAAAGCCTGTTTGAACATTAACTCGTATAAAAGAAGCTCACTGTACTGTACAAATTTTATAGATGTAAGATTTTATAATTGGGTAAGATGTACAAAGAGACCAATTTTTTTGACACTGTAACTGATTAGTATCACTAAAATCAGCTTGTTTTTATGTTAAAGTTTGGCATTGGCCAAAGTTATTTAAAAAGATGCTACATTTAAGTTGACGAACATCACTGGAAATTCTAACCAAGTTCACCTGTATTTCCTGTATTCCTGGACTACTTTGAAAATGAATAGATTAATTATCCTACTTTCATGGTAAGATAATTTCTCTTCTCTAAATTTATATTTACCAAATTTATTACAATTTACTATTCAGACAAAAAAAACCATTGAGAAATAGTCAGAAAACATTTAGAGTAAACAGTTAAGAATTCATTATTACCTAAGGGTATCTGTAGGTGTGGAAGCAATACTGGAAGGTGGCAGTGACAAGGGACCACCTGAATCAGAGATAAGACTAGTAGACATCTGTGAAGCAGGTGCCGAGCGATTGAAACGAGGACTTGTAGGTGCACTACCAACTCCAGAGCGACTTGACTCTGGTACTAAAAGTTTGGATACTAATGAGCGAGGAAAAGAGTCATCCGGATCAACTGGTGAAAGCAAGCCTGGACTCAGAGCTACCACAGGTACATGAGAAAAGTGTTCTGTTGGAATCCTCATCTAGAAAAGTGAATTAGAGTAAAACAGAAATACATTTTGTTTGGAGTAAATTGTAAAAACATTTCTTGCAAGCATCTGACAGCTAAAGCATAAGTTATTAATTAAAAATAACTTTATTTCTGATATTTTTACAAAGTTTTAATATGTATTCCATTGCTTTTTTGATAAAAAATAGAATAGAAAAGGTTTCTTTTTGGCCAAAATACAGAATACCAACAATGGGCAAGCAACAGGAAATGCTGTTGGGGTATTGTGACCAATACATTTAAAAAAAGTAAATATTTTAAGCGTAGGAACAAATCTTTTATATTTGTGTGATTAAAAACTACGTCATTGTACTTAATAATTTTATGTAACAAAGGATTTTTTTAGATTTGGCAATATTACTCGAAAAATGATAGAAAACTGGGAGACTATACTTGATACAAGATTTCTAATGTTGCATTCCAAGCTGTTGTGTAAAACACTCCAGTGACTTCATCAAAAATTTTAAAAATTAAAAATCATTTTTCTAAGATTTCTTTTTAAAATGTCGCCGCCTCTCAGCAAAATGCATAAACAGACTAGTAATTTGTTCATTAAGGAAACACTGAAAAACTAATTACTTTTAATAAAATTACCTTTGAGTAACATTTGGCACAGACAGTCCTCTTACACAATTTACAGATCTGACCCCAAGGGCCAAATATACTGAACCTCGTTTTCATGCATAAGAAGCACACCTGCAAGAATAAGAATAATAAATAAATGAACTAGAGACATTACAATCTAAGAAAATATGCATATTTTATAATATGCGTACTTTGGGTTGTTGCCTTATTAGTTGAAAAAAACAACTAGATACAGATGATACTCTAAAAAAGTAACAATTTTTGTTCATCTTTTAACATGTAGCACACAGTATAAGACAAATAAGTTCCTGGAATTACCATGCAGCTACAGAAGTCATTGACAGGAATATATTTTATCACTTTGATACCATTGATCAGCCGTTACCAACATAAGGAATATGTACCTCTGAAAGTATATGGTGATGGGTTGACAAAAATAAAATAACATATTCTAGGTTTTTTTTAAAACCACATAATTTAACATTTAAAAATGTTCACTGATTTTTACAACTTGTTACAAAAATTATGAAAGTAGAAATTATATTGAATTATATTCAATCTCCAACTTCGAATTTTTTTCCTGCAAATAGATCATAAAATTATTAGAAATTCTTGAAGAGATAAAATTACCACTAAGATTTGGAAATCACCTTCTAAAAAGTTGCAATACACTGCTTACTCATCCGACTATCCACTATTTCCCTTCCTGCCCCTCTAATCCTACTTGTTCTACTTTGTCAGCTACAACTGACAGGTATCTGAAGCGAAATAACTTGTGTTGTTCCTGAAGCATCCATTGAGAATCATGGGCCATATAAGTGTAGCATATTTTACTCCATCAAGATTTTCCCTTGTTTTGATCCAAACTATCATGGCACGTTAAGAAAGAGGGACATCATGTCAGACAAGTTATATCCAAGCATGTATAACTAGTGATCATTGTAGTAGGTTAATACTAGAAGTGTGAAGCCATAACTGAAGGACTAAAAACGCAAATTTTGGATGCCATGTGGTTACTTTTCAATAATTTCAACTTGAAGGAAAAACAAAAACATGTCTTTTCTGCAGAAAAATGTATCAGTGTTACATATTCTTGATAATATAACATATTGTAACATTATATTATATATTATTATAACAATATAACATACTGAGTATTGAAATAATGGTAATTTTAAATATTAATGAGAATGCATCAATTTATTAACTTTTTTTGATCTAGTTATAGTGTTGTTAAATGTTTCCCTGACCCTTTACTTTTTGTAACTTTCACACTTTTCTCCTTAATGAAGGTAACAATTTTCCATTTTTCTTTTACATTCTGCTGTATGTCTTCCTTCTTCCTTAGCAATACTTTCCATGACATCGTACTTTTTTGGGCATTACCTCCTTTGGAGCAGCCCACTTTACCAACAACTTTTGGGAAAGTTGAGACTAGGTATGATTAATAGTATGAGGTAACATGACACTATCCATACTTGTTACCTACAATGGGCATAAGTATTGCATTAATAATGGCGCACAACCAGTAACAAGTGAATACTTTGCTGTAATGTATGTGTGTGTATGTGTGTGTGTGTGTGTGTGTGTGTGTGTGTGTGTGTGTGTGTGTGTGCGCATGTGTATTTCACATGCATGCATGTTACATGGTTGTATAAATTCACAATATTTGTTTCACAATTTAAGTTGAGAAAATTTAAGTCTCCATCTGTAGTTGGTAATTTAATTAGCAGTTAATCTAATCAGAAGTAAAAAATAGAACTAACTTTTCTCTTTTCTGCATCCTCTTTAACATGTCCTTCAACTGGTAAACTTTCTAGCTCAGCCTTTGTCAACACACTGCGAATGTGAACAATCTCTTCCAACGTCAATGAAAGACATTCCTCTTGCCACTGCTTCTGTTTACAAAAACCAAGATAATTTTATAACAAAAGAAATCTGATAGTGGTTAAAACTTAATTTAACAAAATCTTAATTTAGTTAGGAATTGTTTTTTATTCTATTTTATTTGGTACATTAACTTGAGATATTATTCATATTAAAAAAAAATGAGCAAAGAAAAGATTTTGGGAAGTTTTTAAAGGTTTTTGGCTTTTTGATGATAGCTCTTAACATTTGTCAACATTTGTCTTTACACACTTTAAACATCATTAAAACTAAAAACCTTTACAATGCCCTTTTCTTCCTAAATGATTAAAAAAAATGACCCTAAAATAATGGTGAACATTGATATCCAAATACAAACCACTCTTTTTTAGTTCAGATAGCATATATTGGTGGATTTTTCCATTAACTTGTTTACAATTAAAAAAATATATGTAACAGTCCATATAAAAATAGAGTAAAAAATCTACCCAACTGTAAAATTTAAAAGAAAATTATTTTAGCCTTTCACAACATTATATTATTTAAGTTTGTATGAAAATAAAACTACGTTTTAGTTCATAATATTTTATACTTATTATTTTACATAATATTTTTAACACTTCCCAATTTGTCCCTCGACTACATTTTTTTCTCTTTTGTGACTTCTAAGAGCACACAATTTATTTCATTAATTATAATGAAAATAAATAATAATTTATTTTATTATTATAGTGAGCACATTCAACTACTGAAAAAAGCCTTATGATTGTTTAATACGACAACAAAAAAAAAATCTTTTAACATTGAGAATAGATTGTATCCGCTCAGAGCCTGTTTACAAAATTTAAATAAGTGGGCCACTGAAGTACAATTTAATTATTATTTATCATTATTCAATTATTTTTTAAGTATTTAATTAGCATACTCACATAAAGTAAACCAACATTAATTTAAAACCATTAGGAGTTCTTTTACAATCTAACTTAGATACTAACTATTTATTATGAAGCTCATGGTGGGCTCATGGTTAAACACCATTTAAATAAATTTAAATTTTACTGATATATTGGTACCTTGATGTTCACAATACTTTAAATATTTAGGCCTATGAAATTCATCACAGTAAAAACACTAAAATACTGTATCAAAAAATAACAGAAACCAGTTTGCTTTCCAATCTAAATTAACAAAAGGTTTGATTGAAATTGAATGGTACATCCAATTTTAAACATGTATGTACAAAACCTTATAAATTAAATTTCTGGTCTACAACATAAAAAATAAATTTAAGTTTCAAAATAACTTTACTATTAGAAACTGGTAGCAAATCCTAACCTACAAAATTTTCATATCAGAAAGTGTATATAATTGAAATCAAACCTTACTTTATAATAACTTACATTTATACTGGTTATTACCTTAGCAATTGTAATAGGCATTTAAACATATGATACCGCCAATCCATGAAATGTATAGACCTTGATTCATTAAAGGTAAAGAAACTGTATGACTAACAGTGAAAGTAACTTCCTAAAGGGTGGGTTGAGCTAGGGCGGACAGTTGGAGGGGTGTGATGACTCAGAGCTGTATAAGAGAGGGGGACAATTATTTAGACTTGGGGGATGAAAGAAATCAATCAAAATGTATAACATAATAAAAAAGGAGGATTGATGTTTCTTGGAATACTTCCGGAATAACAGAACAATCACTATGCTACCAAAACATCCAGAATGTATAAAACAGCAAATAAATATAAGATATTTTTGGTACATGAATAGAAATATTTCTACAAAACTATTACTATCATAGTGATTACCTACTATGTATCACATTAATTTATTAAATAATTAAATATTGAATAATTTGGCATTTAACTTCAAAAAGTGATATGAACTTTTTTTAATACTGGTATATTGATATATTCTAGAAAATAAAATTTAGTAATATATTTGTCTCATTCCTACTGAATTATTGTAGTTTTTCCAGCAGTTAGTCTTTTCAATTTTTGTATTTTCAAATTAAATAAATGGACAATATGCTCACCATAAATATTAAATTTAGTATATAAAACAATAAAAAATATATTGACTATATTTTCATTATAAATAATTATATACCTACACATAAAAAAATAAAATAATTTTCTTAAAATAAAATTTTACAGAAACAAATATTTTCTAAACATTTCTTTAAGTAGCAAATTCTAAATATAATATTTCACTGGAATACTAGTTGAATTAGCATTGTAATCAACATAATTAATTATTGCAATAAACTGGACTAACCTTTTTATGTAAAAATATATGTACATCATGTTCTGTTTTGATTAAAAAAAAAAAAAAATAATAAATAACACAATTTACAGTAAACATGTAAAAAGTATTATTATTTCAACATAAAAATTGTGTGTGTGTCAAAATCTATATAAGTTCATTTGTATTAATTTGTTATTTATATATATTAACGTATAATCTATATTATGTCACATATAGTACAAACAGATATTTGTTAGAACTTTGTCACTAAATGTGCAAAGCCGTGCATGTCAAAAGTTTTCATCAGAAATATTTGTTTAACATTATCATCTTGAATCATAATTATTTAGGCTACAGATAAGTAAGCTTACTGAGTGTAAGAGATCATCTTGCAAAGAACTTCTAGACCATGACATTTCAGGCAATGTGCACCCTAAGGAGTCATCACTTGGAGTGGAAACAGTTTGACGAGATGCTGGCCTTGATTGAGGTACCGAAATCGAACCACTTTTAGCTGGCTCACACACTACGATTGTATGTCTTCGCATCGATGCTCTCCGACTTGGACACTGTGTTGCTAAGTCATAGGCTGTAAACAATTTCCTCATAAAAAAAACTAGTTCTGATATGCTTACATTTACAAACATCAATTTTGTTAATTTAAATGCATTTAAATAATATATTATTAATTATTAAATAATATATAATTATTTTATTATTTGTATAATCATGTCACACAACCATAGTAGTTTAAAGAATTCTTTGTATAAGACTTCAAAGACTCAAGAGAAATTATTTATTTGTGACAGAAATGATAATATTTTGTTGAGTACATTCTACCATCTTTCCCAGCATTGTTAATCTTACACTTTATATTTTTCAGATTATCTCCATTATCAATTATTAAAATTTTTAAGAATGGAGGTTATTAAAAATGTGTCAACTAGTATAAGATTGACAAAATTAGAAAAGGTGGGGAAAAGTCTATAACATAATAAAAAAACAAGTTCAATTATCAATTTTATAACAGATAATAGTTTTAAATCAATTGTTTAAATAATGTAATAACTCTGGATTGTTCATATATATGTTTAGAAATGTTTAGAGAATACCTTGGAAAACTACGAATTGTTAGAAAACCCAAATACTTTTTCTTTAAAGCAAAAATATGTTTGAAACATGTTTTAAATGAGGAAAGCTAAAATTAAGATTTTAATTTTAATTTTTTTTTATCTATGAAGACTTGGCACAAAATTATGAACTTAAACTATACTTTGCTGCTAAAAATCGCCTTTACATTATCACTAAGAATCTGGTTAATATTTAGATGGTAGCATAATCAAGAATTTACATTTTATAATGTCATTTCCTACATTATCGCTAAGCATATAAAGAAACGATTTCTATTACATGGAATCATTGCATCAATATGCAAACCATTTCTATGGGTTAACTCACTGTGATGACTCATCCATAATTTCTCCATTTTATGTTATTTCCTGCACTATCATCAAGTACTTAGTACCATTTCCATGGTACTATAATTATCAATTTACATTTCCTGCTTATGGCTGTATCTTGTACCATTTCCATGTTATTAACATTTGTTTCCATTTTTTTTGTACCATTTTCTGCATATATATATATATATATATATATATATATATATATATATATATATATATATATATATATTTAGAGGGCATGCTTAATCAACTTCCTTAGCCCATGCTTCCTTCATTTTCCTTGAGTGGTTTTCTCTGTCCTCTTGCATCCACTCTCTTCCTCTCCTGCATGTGGTGGGTCTTTTATTCTCCCACAACTCAAGTTGCCGTATTGTACTTCTGAATATTGCTCTGTCTCCTATAATTTCTGAGTCTACTGCGTTGTTTGCCAGGTCCTTGTCTATCTCTGTAAACCAGGTTATCTTGTTCCTGTGCTTGTTTAATATTGTGAAGATCTGTTTAGTTAGTCGGGTGTTCTCCATTCTGTATATGTGTCCGTAGAATTGAAGTCTTCTTTTCCTGAATACGTCTGTTATTTTTTCTATTTTGGAATAAAGTTCTCCATTTGACCTCTGTTTATATTCTAACCCTGTGCTATATCATATCTATATATATATATATATATATATATATATATATATATATATATATATATATTTTTTTTTTTAACGCCTATAGTTTATGTGCCAGTTAAACAAATAACCACAAAGGATTAACGTTAACAAACAAGGGGAGCAGAGCAGTAACTGCGGCTCGAACTAAGAACCTTTAGGTGCACAGTTTAGAGACACAGCAAACTAACCAGTGTTTTAGCCACATCAACCACCGAGGCACTCTATTATGATTAAATACCTTGTACCATTTCTTTATTATCAAAAAGTTTGTACTCTGGTTCTATTTTTATGGTACCACCATAATTACTTTCCATATTGAGGTCTTATTTCTAGCAAGTACACTTTTCAGTTTACATGTATCTTCATCCATTTTCATGTTATGTAAGATTTCCTGAATTTTAACAAAGTAACCTAATTTTAAAGACTGCAAGTAATAATTTTAATTCTTAAAAATAATTTTTTACTACAACAATTTCAAATCATGGAAATGTTGTGAATTTTGTTGATTTCTCATCAAAACACTGTAAAGGCTTCCGGAGCCACTCAAACCAAAACCATTATTACTTTGTTTACATGTGCAAAGTATTTGTGAAGAACACAATATAACAAAGCAACTCACATGAATTACAATTACTCTAATCACTTATTTCCCTCTTATACTTAATCTGTTAACCAGACTTTAATCAGTACCCACAAACAGTTGAACTTGATTATAACAGAGGAGAAGTTTTAGTAGACTTTACTCTCTACTAAAAGGAAAGTTCCACCGTACAAATTAGTTTTACAAATCACACAATATGTCAAGTATTATTAAAAAGGATATATTATAATTATGATCACCTGTGTTTATATGTGTACTTCCTTTCTGGTATAGTTTCCTTTCCTAACATTAATAACCTAGCAATAAAAATACACTTTGCTTCTGTGAACGAGGGCTGTGTTTTTCAACCATAAAAAAAGACACGAGTAAGTAACAAATGAATGCATGTATATATATCATGAAAACAGGAAAATTTTAATGTTAAGTTAAAAGATTGAAAAAACAAGTGTTTAACATTTTAAATGTTTTTATTTTGTACATTACACAAATATGTTTGGTCTCTTGGTCACGGTGATAAATTTTGTTATTTCAACCTTTTAAATTAACATAGAAATACTGTAGTGATAAAATGTATTAATATTGTAGAAGACAGGTAATGTGAGAATGTGCTTCTGTTAAACATCATTCCAATTGCTAGTAATTCGGCAATTTTGGGAGTGACTGCTAGAAAATCATATAACTCATTTCTCTGCATCTGCAGTAGAGGGGGCATTTGTTAAAGTTGTGGGGCCACTGGCTGTAACTCAATATTTTCTTTAGGACTTCTGGTGAGAAATTTTAAAACACCAGGTGTTTAACCCTGACTAAACTCTAAGCAACTTCTGTCAGTTTCCTGAACTGAAAAATAACTAGAAGGCAGTTCCACATTAATGAGGAGATTCAAAACAATATTTTGGCCCATCTCAACTCACTGGTGGGAATATTCTATGAAGAGAGGATTAGAATGATCATACCTCATCCACAGAAAGAACAAATGCCTCAATCATAACTGTGTATATAAATAGTTAATATAGTTTTAAAAAATCACTGTATTTGCTAAGATTATGATCACAGTAATTCATGTTTCCCTTAGAGTTAATGAAAACACCATTCTTTTGTACTAACTGTACACAGTACAAATATATTTTGTTGTGGTGATTAATTTTGTTTTTATTTAACTCATTTTAACTCATTATATTGTTATCTAGTTATGTGCCCTATGTTGTAACCACTAGAGCAGCGATCACCTAGCTCTGTGTATCTGGCAGGCTTTTAATTTCATTTTTGCCCAGTATGAACATTATATAATAGCTGGTCAGTAGAGTGATGGAAAGGCATAGCCACCTTTCTGCCACCTAATGACTTTGCTTGAACAAATTACAGACTTAAAACTTTCCGTCATAAGTTGTTTTTTTGTAAGGAATATCTCTAGACAGCAGAAAGGCGAGTTGTTTCTCTCTATTGCTCTACCAGCTAGATTACTGTCCACCTTATATACATATACACACGCTTATCAACCCAAGTTTCTTAACGCCCTCTGACCTTTGCACTCCCCTGCAGTAAGGGGATTGTGAAGGTGTTATTTAAGCCACTGGTTACAGCAGCAATATGAGGATGAACATTGTCAGAAATCCTTAACATCAGCATTCCTTTTCTTATGTCTTGATTGGCTCTCTCCATTTATAGTAAAGTCTGATAACAAACAGCTACATTAATCTTCAGTATCGATTCCATTAAACTCAAGAAATAACACTCCCTTTTGGTCTCAAAATATGGTAGTCATAACCTTCCTGTTGTTGAAGATTTGTTTGGTGAGTTTGAGTGCATCCATTAGCATGACATGGAATATAAGGACATTTTTGTTTCAGTGGTGATGTATTGAATACAGGTCTTATCTACAATCACTATTAATATCAAGAGATCTTCTCACCTTCATTATTATAATAGGTGTGGAACATCAGCACTGATGCTATTCAGTAAGCTTTGTAGTCATCATGTAACACCTTTGGAACCCATTAAGCATGCAGTTTTCTGTAGTATGTACTATTACAATGTGTAAACAGATGATCTAGAAATGTTAGATCATTTTCATACACAACTCATTTATGTTAAACCTCCAGTTTCATAGTATCACTTGATCAACTCATCTGTTGCAGCAGATTTGTGTCCTTCTCATTGAAGGGGTCATGAACATCAGTTTTGTTTTCTTTTAAATTTCTGCCCAACACAAACACCATCACTCATATGATGTTCACAACATACTCGCCTTATTCTTCAAGGAATTCCCTATGCAACTTGCATATTTCAGAAGAATCAATAGTAGCAACCACGTTAATGTGAATACAACTCAGCTCAAAATGAAGTAATGCAGTTGGAAGTAGCAATGATTATATCTGTCTCCGCTATTTCATTGTCTGTTCAAAACTATAGAGGTTAAAAAAAGAGCCCTCATACACATTGTACTCTTACAGCTTGTCATATAAGTGTAGCTTCTCGTTTTTTATTTACTGATTTTTAATTTCGATTTATACAATGAATTTTGGATCTGAAGCCAAACCTAGTCAACTAATAAAAAAGGATTGTAGATAGACCTGATAAAGTAATAGTAGAAAATTTAAGTACATTTTGTATGGTACGGTTTAAGTGAAGTAACATATCATAACGCAATGAGAAAAAGATAATATTGTAAAGTAAAAAAAAACCACTATGGCTGCTTTCAGTTTTATTTTTTGTTTATAGCGAACAAAAGCAAAATTTGCAGTTTTTGAATTAGATGAAAAATGAATCAAGATATGTATGTTGTGCAAATCTTTGATGAGTTTTATTATTTAATAACAGAAATCGGAACTAATACAGTTCTATCAATAACCATAACCTTAAATATATATTATGTTTAGGATAAAATATGTGAATATTAAATATTTACCATGAAATTAAATTAAGATCCTAAATACATAAATAATTTAGTTTTAAAGTAGGCATGGCAGTACCAATATCCACTAGGCTAGGCTAGAAAACATGTCACTGATTAACCTTGTTTTAATTACATTAATTAATATTTGTTTGTTTGTTCACTGCATACATTTAATTTACCATTATTAGAAATCATATAGCTTAATGACAACATTACTGATGTCACTAACTACAGTACCAGTCCTTATATGTTACAGTGAAGACATTGAATAAGTTTTAACCCTTAGCAAACTGTCATTTATGAAGGCAGTACTGTGCATTATTAATTTATCAAATTTGCATATTTTCATTTTATTTCTTAGAATGCAAGATTTTATTTATTTTTAGATTTATTTAAGCATATTAGTGTAGCTATTTTATAATTTTTATAAAGAAAAGTTTTTAAAAAAACTCACAGTCTGAGATTTTAATTACATACTTTTCCAAACATACACACTACATGCATAACTTAACATAATTATGCTTTAACTTAAGAACACATATTTAAAATTAATTAAAGAAATTTTAAGCATACTTTTAAATTAAACTAAAATAATTTAAACCTTCCTTCATATAATATCTATGTATAAGATTTCTGTATTTGGATTATTTTAATATTTGTTACTAAAACAGGTGACTACCTGTTTCCCTATTATTCTTCAACCCTCAATTTTATAGCTATTATTTTTTTTTAATATAAACAATATTTTTTAGAATTTTTATATTTATTTTGAGTTACATTTCTGTTTATGTTGTGTTAACCTAACCACTTGAGTAAGTATTCCTTATATTTTACTATAAGTTTCATTGAACGTTAACTATATTTTTTATTTATTAATGCTTTTGAAAATTTCTTTTTACTTATTTCACTTTGTAAATTTACTACTGCTCTCCAACACCCATTCACTTCCTCACAAAACAGTAATCAACTTCTAAAGACAATTAAAAAAAATATTAACAGATTTTAGATAAATTAAAAAACAGTAAATTATAACTTTTTGTATACCATAACTATAAACTATTTCTGAGAACTTTTTTTTTAAAAAAACTCCAACATTAAATCATAAACATATTCTATTACAACTGACACAGACTGATTGTTGCTGTGGGATAAACATTTTTTTTTGTAAAGCAGTCCCCTGAAAAAAGGATTCCATAAAAAGTTTAAGGTCATATCTTCATTCCAAACAACTCTACTTCATCATAACGTTGAAAATTATGTTGCTTTCTGTAGTGGTTCAACAGATGAAAGTCATATGTGGACAAACTTATGTGAAGGATGTTCTGGAGTTACCCTGAAAATTTGGTAATTATTTCAGGTGTCAGTTCAGCTGTGTGAAGCATACTGCTGTCTGCAATAAAATAACATTTCTGATTGGCTGGTTGCATCTTCTGTTCTTGTAAGCAGCATTTAAGCTATCCAAAAACTGACAGTAATATATACCATTCACAATCTAATCTTTATATTAAAAAAAATTAATGGATAAAATTTCTTTTCAGTTAAGAAGAACTGCTGTGAAGACTTTCCAACTGAAAGATGGGTTTTGACTTTTGAAGAGCAAAGGTCACATTCCTTCACCATTTTCGATTCAGGAGTACATTTAACAATCGTATATTTCACCATAAGTCGCTTTTCTTTTCAAAAATTGTTCAAGAATTGATTCAGGAGTTTTTTTGGCAAATGTATTTTCAGGCCTCTTTTTGATCATTTGTTAAAAGCCATGGAACATACTTCCAAAAAACTTTCTACAAATTCAGATCTACCATGATATTGGAATATATACTAGCATGACTCACTTGCACTTCCCAAGTTATTTCAGTAAGCCAATCACTGTGAATGAAGTCACGAACCATTAAACGTTGTCAATTAAATTTTACCGTAAACATCCTATCCTAACTCTCACAAATGGTTTCATGACTGTCCTTAAATTCTTTTACACTCTTATTATATTTTTCATACATTGGTATATGACACTGCTGTATCTCCAAACTATGCAGTTAGTTACGCGAGAATACAGTTTTATTGATTTTAACACATAGCTATACTGTGATGTCTAAGATGTCCATATGATGAAATAACATGTCAACTACTGACATGTTAACCATGTCAATTCATTCCTCTTTTTTGTGTACAATACTCCTGCACAGTGCCTGCCTGCTCAGTATGCTGAACATAAAAACAAAATCTGGTTCATAAATAACTGACTTTAGTATTTCTATGGAAGAAAATAGAGAAATTATTTGGCAGGTCCTAATACGAGAAAATCACATCTATTTTAACAGATTTCAAATCCACATTTTAGTTCTTACTGAAAAGTAATGAACGACATATTATTTAGGAAATGCACACAATATTCAGTAAAAATAATCATAATAATACTTTTCTAAACAAAATCTTATACTTCTCTTTTATATTACTTGAACACACAGTGTGAACAGATCTACCCAGGATACTCTTTAATCAAGTAAGGAAAGTGGATAATGCCACTTGACCTAATGACAAAAATTGCTAGTTTTATTTACATCATTGTTCTTTTTAATGTTATAGTTTTCCAGCATGACTAACCTATTTCCTTTAAAATAAAGCTCTTCTTTAAAATGTACTGCAACCATGAAATTCAGTATACTAAAGTTCAAAATAAAACTATCGTATCTATGTCTATGAAAATATAATTAAATAAAGCTAAAGTGTATGTCTAAGAAAATACTATAATTAAATAAAAGAATTCTACAACGAAAATATGCAGTAAAAAAGTTACATCTGAAAACTTGTATTATAATTTTTAGTGTTAACCAGAGTGGCTCAAAATACCCACGAGCTTGCATAGTTATTTGAAAAAGTTTAGTCTAATCAAAATTTATAGTTTACTTTTCAAATCTAATTATATAGAAAAGAAGGTTTAAATGCATGTTTGATGAATATAATTGTTTGATTAACTACATCCGTATAGCTGTTTAATTGGAAATCCTTACTTTATGCCAGGTTAGTCTGATGAAGACAGGGGTCATGAGCAAGTTGCAACATGACAACAACAATGGTAGTAACTACAAGATAAAGTTCTGAAATACTGCCTGATATCTTACCAACTGAACTACACACATTTCCCTTTTACCAAGAAAGAGTATGTATACATAACAAATAACATTTACCTTTTTATTTAATTTTTTATTTATTTTTTATTATGCATTTTATTTGCACTGTGTCAATGTGTACTTTTTTTAGACTAAAGCAATGAGGGATCGGCTTTAACTTTAAGGGTAAAGGAATGATAGTAACTGCAGCTAGAACTAAAAATCTTGAATTGTACAAGACACAGCATAGTGATAAGTGTGTTAGCCAAATCAACCACCAAGCACTGATATACACTGAAGATGATCAGTTTACAATCAGATCGTTATGTTAGCATTTTAAATAAATACATGTAATACAAATACAGAATAACAATTGTTTATGAACAGAAGAGAAACTTAATAGTTGTACTAAATCAAAACAGTATTTATGTTTCAAGGTGTTAAATTTTGACGATGAATGTGGACTTGAAATGAAAAATTATAGCAGTAAAAAAGGATTATTTATGCTACAATACTTGCACATCTTCATTGTAAAGATAACAAAGAAAAAACAATGAATGAAAGTAAGTTTAGTTTTAGGGCTGAATTAGTTTTGACATTTAATAAGGATTGCTGCTCCTTTTTTTTCAATGTAGGACCCCACTGGCACTATTTAGGAGGAAGAGTTAAATGGTTATGGGATAATGGTATTGTAGGGTGATGAATCTGAACACAGTTATGGAAGGAAGCACTGAGTGTCATCCATACAAATAAATGATTAAGAAAAGTACAATATAAAAACAAGATTTGGGGTTATAATTTTTACTTTGTATTACTTTGGTGCTATAGAATGCAGACATGCCAGTGGCAACAAAGCCTTCCTAGATTGACTATGTTCTTGACTCACTTGCTCAGTTGTCAGCAAGTGTGCCTGTAGTTATGGTGATCTGATAGTATTGGATGTTAAAACAATTTCGGGATCAATTAGTACAGAAGTGTTTATCAAGCATCAAACAAGAGAAGATTAATATTTTTTTTAAAGAGCTATACTGAACTTTTTTAAGGAAGTATACACTTCTTAATTTTACGCCAAATTGTTGAATCATGATTTTGGATATGGTTTTTTTTAATTTTCATATTTTAGTTTTAATTTAATACATTTAGTGTGCATGTATTATAATACAGTCTTGGGGTCTTTTCTATTATATGACCACACAACTTAAATTTTATCTCATTGACAGTAGCATGTCTTGAACAACAGTGTGGACAATTTTTATGTTTTTATCACAAACCTTGCCTCTGCCTCATCGGGTGCACACAGGTAATTGGTTGATGATCAAGCTCTATTCAGTGTGAACCATGTCATTGATCAGGTTGGTTGAAAGAAAAGGCAGTGAATTTTTTAAGGCTATGTGGCATTTTACATAAAATGCGGTTTTGAGAAAACGGACATGAAATGTTATTTGATATCAGTGAAAAACACGATAGATGGAGATGTTCAAAAAAGGAATGTCAGTAGCCATTGGAGTAAAGAAAGGCACATGACTTATTACAAACTCCATGTGGGGGGGGGTATTAACTTGCCCTTTGAGAGTATTATATTTTTCACATATTCATAGGCTAATGAGTACACAACAACGAAGTTTTGTTCTGATGAACTGGATTTAAATTCAGGCGCAGTTATAGACTGGAAAAATTATTTAAGGGAGATGTGCGCTGATTCTCGTTTTGAAACCCTTATAAAATTTGGTGCCATTAACAAAACAGTTGAAATTGATGAATCATGTTTTTTAAAACGTGAAAATCATGTCAGATTTTTACAATATCAATGGATTTTTGGAGCTATTTGTCGAGATAAAATGTTTTTTGTATCCTGTACCAAAGCAATCAGGGGTGTAATCAAAGAAAGCATTAAACCAGGAACTGTAATAATATCAGATGTGTGGAAAGCATACACTGGCATCACACAAATTCCGGAAATTCAGTGTTCTCATTACACTGTTAACCAATCGGAAAATTTTGTTGAACCTAACACACACAACAGGTTGAGCCAATGTAGGCGACAAAACTACAAGGAGTGTGTTACCATTAGAAACACGCTGGACTTCTACTTGTGTGAATTTATGTGGATGAAGAGGTATAAGGACAGGAGCTTGTACCAGCAAATATTAGAGAGCATAAAGGCATTCTGGCCTCCAGAAGCGTAAATTTTCTGTTATGTTAATGCCAACTTTTTTTAATGAAATGAATATATTACAGTCATGTACACAAACTAAATCACTAGTTTTAGTTATATACCTTCTCCCGATATCATAATAATTACATACAATCAAATTTTGGTCACTGTATCCTCATAGAAAAAAGTTTAAGCCGTGTGTGGTTGTATAATAAGAAAGCACATTCTTGGTACAATGTGCTGGTAATATACCAGCTTATATCACATAAACTTCATGCTTTTACCTACAAATATTTTAGAATAATTACAGTACAAATCATCTATTTGTAAAATAAAATATTCTGGACACTTTAAAAATTAAATTAAATTCTCATCCAATTGCGTTAAAAAAAGAATGGGAGCACCTACATTGCAGAAATGCTATATAACATTATATATTTGTTGTTCAGTTAGACAAGACTTCAGTGTACACATTTAAATATTAATGTTACATGTTTTTAATTTACATTTCTAATTTCTACAACACTGTTTTTAATTCACAAGTTAAAAAGCTAAAAGCGTTATTTTTGGGCAATATTATAAATAATTAGAAGCATGTGTTATGACTAACATTTTAATTATAAAAAAAAATATTTTTTTAAAAAGTAATGTTCTCTGCACAAATAATCAGAATTAACCAAAACGTATAAATATTATTTTAAAATTAAGCAATTGCAAATAAATGTTTTGTAAGCTTAAGCTCAATGAATCTGCACTAATTAATATAGATTTCCAACACCAAAAAATAGTTTCCATAATTAAATGCTAAATGAATGAAGTTATCAATGATTATGTTTTTTTTCTTACAGTTCCACTGTTTCTTGAAATATTCTTTGATATTCTTTCCTACAATTGTTGATGCTATTTGTATGATGCCCTTTGTATCAACTTTGATTCCAACACCAAAAAATATTTTTCATAATTAAATGCTGAATGAATGAAGTTAGTTATGAAGTCAATGATGATGAAGTTTTTTTCTTACGGTTCCACTGTTTCTCACCTTGGATTTTCTTTCCTGCAATCGTTGTTGCTATTTGTTTGATGCACTTTGTAGTTCTACACAGAAACTTTCAGTATCGACGGTTTCAAATCTAATTTTCAGAATTCACTCAATATTTTGGCTACTACAGTAAAAATAAGAAAATAATAATTTGTTTCTGTTCTTAATAAAAATATTTTATTTTGATTTTGTAAACTAACACAATATTTCTTCTATCTTAAATGTAGGAACTTATTCAAAAAGTCAAATAAAAATAAACTTTCACAACTACAGATATAATAATAGTATCTATTAGTTTCACAAGTTTTTCATGTGATCAATGTTAAGATTTTTTATACATTTCATTCTCATTCAGTAAACTTTACTCAGAATTAAAATGTAAACAAAATTTGATAATTAACTACAATTTAAAAAAAAATTAAAAATATTCTGAATGTTTGTAAAACTAATTCTGTACATAGTCAAACTTTGTTACAACAGCCTCTGTCTTACGTCAACGAAGATAGCATCATTTTTTTATAAAAGTCTGGCCAAACAGCTATATTTAATTAAAAACTCCTGGTTTTAAAGACACTAAACATTATACTGCTTGATAATAGTGTCAAAGATTTATTATATACAAGAGCTAAAAAGAAAAGTCCATGTTAATTATGAGGGCAATATTCCTCTAGTAAAACATAGGGCAAAATAGGTACAAATACTTCAATTTATTGCTTTATTGAAATATTCATTATTTATAATACAATAAAATTTAAACATAACAGATCTTTAAATGAATTAATTACTAAAATAAATAAAAATAAGTACAGTGTGTACTAACAAATTACGCACTGAAGACTGAATGTTCACCAAGTAACAATTTTATGTTATCATAATGTTTTAAAGAATACATGTTTCAAATATTTTATTTTGAACATATTCAAATATGTGAGTCAATATTTTATAGAAAAGACAACAGAATAAAGTATACACATCAATACCTCTCTTAACTTTTCAAGTACACTTCAGTCTGTGGAATCATAGTTGCCACAGCTACTATGATAAATTTAGGTGATGCAGTTATCAGGTGAAATATTATAAATTTTTACTGTTTGAACATTTTTCCATACTTTGATAAATAATTACAATGAGACTGACTAAAGGTAAAAAACTGCACCCTTGATTACATCCTGATCATACCTTGGAAAGATGAATGATCTGGTTTCCCACCAAGGAAGTTATAGAGGGAAATCTCACAGAAAATGATATGATAATAAAAAAATGTATAGCTGGACAACACAGGTTAATTAATTGTTAGACTACCTGCCTAAATCTGAAAATGAAAGGGTTTGATATCAATACCTATGCAATCTTTAAATGCCATCTTAGATACAACCATTTTAGAGTAAAAGCACAAAATTTTAAGCTGTCAATGTAACCTTGTTTCTACAGAGATGGTGTTATTTTGCCAAAGTGAAATACCTTCCTTTGGCAAAAGGTTAAGTTGAACCTCTATCATTTGTTCTGTTAATATTTACATTTTTCTTATAACAGATTTACCCATATAAATTGTTACATTGGTTTTAAAAACCTTCAAACTTATTTAATTTCAGTTTTAGTTAAAAAATAAATAAATAAAAGTATAACCCAGGAAGCGGGAGCATTGCTCACAGTCCCTTTATCACAAGTGTTGCCTGATACTCTGAAAAATACTGAGAAATACTATTATAGAGGATGGCTTCAGAATTACATTGAGAACAAGTAGAGAACAAAAACAGGGGAAAAATGAATTATAAACATAAAATTAGAACTAGTAGATTTTGGCACAGTATATGGAGAAAAGATATTTTAAAATAATGTTCAGCAGTTTAAAAATATTTGGACTTTAACCCTTTTTAAACTGATGCAGGAAAAAAATTGTGTTCACACTGATAAATAAAATGTTACATATTATAATTTTAACATAATTACATCTACGATATAAAAATATATAATACAACTTTAGTTAAAACTTTAGTATGTTATTCTGATTTACAATTAACAGATGACTTTTTTCTAGTTGACTACACGAAACATAACATATATCAACCTAAATTTGTAAGCAGTAGGTAATCGTAAATTTTTAAAAAGTGATTAATATTACAAAACCAGTAAAATATATAAATACTGTTTTATTTTAAATAAAAACTAGAGAAAATAAGTGAAATCAACTACAACTATCAAATTGACATTTTTCTTTGTAAATTTTATTTTAGTTTATTACGTATAATGACGATGAAGAAAAAATGTAAATTTTTAATATGTATTTCAACTGCAATAATTAAAAGAAATATTTATTCATATATTTTAAAAAAAATTATAGTTAATGAAAAAGAATAACCTTATTTTATAAAATAGCTACTTTTTTTAATAAACAAATTGGTGATTGTGGTCTTCAAAGAGGAAAGTTGATGAGTTTATTTTGTAGCAGCTGGTAGTTACTGCATTACTCTGATGTACTATCGATAATAGTGCAGCAAATTGTGCCTAGCCAGTAAATGTACAGGAAGTGTAATCAAACAAAAATCACTGAAAAATGTTGGTAGTATTTGTTGCCAGTATTAGGGGTCTCCAGAAAAATCAATTGTGCATCTAAGTTTGGAATTAGGAATACCTAAAGACTATTGTTCAAATTGTTCTTTCTTAGTCTTTTTAATGTTATTTTTCATTATGTTCTTGGCTGTAGACAGACGCTTACAAAATTCAACTTAGACATGAAATTAAACCAAACTACTGTCAAAACGTTTTTTGCACAAACAGAAATCTATTAACAAATGTAAATATAATGAACTCCTAACTATCTTTTAATTTTAGTATCATAGATTCCTCAGTAAGGTCACATACAAGTAGTGCATTTGTTAAATCTCGTTTTCTTTTTTTATGAACCTGAACGGTTATAATTTTGAAACAACGTTACTGTATTTAATAGTATATACAGTACAACCTCTGTTATTTGAATTAATTGGGGCTTACAGTAATTCTGATTGAGTTTTTATTTAAATATCTATAACAAATAATAAATTTCAACTCTGGCACTTAATCAACTGTTAAAACAATTATTCTATCCAATCGTAAAATGAAAAAATACCATCTGAAAAGAAAAGTTCTGTCCTTCTAATATTATGAATAAAATTGATTAATTTGTAAATGTTGTAATAAAATAGTAATAAAAATTCCACTTGGTAACTAATGTTGTTTAAATTTGATTAATATTGAAAAGCTTTGACTTTTTCCTTAAATTCAATTTTCGGAAATTTGTCTAATTTCTATAATTTATTTATGATTTTTAATTTAATGGTATATAATTGAAAATTTCATGACTGAATACAAAACTAACTGGATTTCTCAATTATAACAGGACCTTGACCAAGTTATTTGTGTTGAAGAAGAAATATATCTTTCAAAGCATACATAAGTAAATATAATTATCCAAGCCTAACTTTTGTGTCACAAAATGTAGATCACTTTGTCCTTACTTCATTCATAGTAGCCTACTTTGTTCGAGATGGTTTTTAATAATTAATTTATGAATTTATAATTACTGTATTAAGTGTTCTTTTTCATAATTTGAAGTTTTTGGATAATAATAACAAAATATATTTGACTTTAGTTTGATTTAAAATAAATTACATGTCTTTAAACATAATTTTGTTCAGTTTTGATTTGCTTGTATATGCAAAGTTTTTTTATATATAATGCAATTCTAATGCAGAATTCTAATTACACTGATTAAGTTTTCTGTATAATCCATACAATGTGATTTCTTTATATATAACAATAAGGAGAATTTTACTGTACAATAGAGTCTCACTAATCCAGAATTGATGGGGACTGGAGCGTGTCCAGATCATCAAAAGTTGGGATTAAAAGAATCAACTAAAAATGTATCAAAAACAAATTTTACAGGCACAAGAAAAATCTTGTTCATTAAAAATTAACGTTTATGATTCACCTGCATCAATACGAAATAAGACTTGGTATTTTGCTCCATTCTTAGAGTAACTTCCTTACGTTTAGTAGCTATTATGTTGCTCTTAATAAGTGCACATAATAAGACACTCGCACTGAATAAAAATATGTATTGTACTTTGTACTGTCACAAGCACCTATCACCAGCATGAGTAAACATCGACTGAAGGAACAAACAAAACAACTAGTGGGTACAGAGTGAGTCACTTCCCCAAAAACAGATGATGAGAGGTAAACTGGCATAAGACTTCTGGCAACTGAGGGCAAGCGGATCGTCTTAAAAGTGTATTTTTTCCTGTGTCACAACATTCTTATTTATCTTATTTTTTTAATTTTTTTTATAAATTCATCCGGATTATCCGAATGTCCAGGCTAGTGGGGTCCGGATTAGCGAGATTCTACTGTATTTATTTTTGCTGAAACTGCCTACCATATACTTACTGTGTATGTGTAAATATACACTGTATATATACACAAATATGTATATTTGTTTTTACACAGTAAGTGTAAATATTGTATCACACTTTTAAATATTATTCACATTTTGTACTTGTATTTTGCTAAGGCAAGTTTTGAGCACTCTATTAAATGTTTTTTTATACAGATTTTAATAAACATTCTCTTCATAAAATATGTATTTGTGTTTTCATCACAATT
Source organism: Callitettix versicolor (assembly GCA_022606455.1). NCBI lineage: Eukaryota > Metazoa > Arthropoda > Insecta > Hemiptera > Cercopidae > Callitettix > Callitettix versicolor. Next base: position 85,145,592 of record CM040189.1, read on the forward strand.
TATAAAATTGCATTAAAAATAACTTATTTACTATAATGTGGGCAATACATATGGTATGGTATGATAAATAAGATTTATCAAAATTACTAAGGCACATTTTGTATTGATTTGTAAAAAAATGCATTAAATAATAAAATACTAATTATTCACTTGTAGTTTTGTATTTTTCTTAGCTTTGTATTTTTTTTTACAAAAACCTAAATATGTCATAAATAAATAAAAAAGTCACTTCTTGCAATATTTTTAGGATTATTTTTAAATTCTAAGAGTTAGACTAACATGACAGTATAAAACAGTGTACTTATACTGATGAGAGTATAAAACTATTTTATACTTTATACTTAAACAAACTGGACATGAAAACCAGTTATATCCTCAAGCACAAGGTTTATCTAAAAGTAAGCAAATAGTTTTACAATTAGTATAGTACTAAAAGGTTTCTTCCACTGATTACAGAGTTAACTCCTTTCAGTGCCACAGACTTTTCACAAAGAATTCACCTGTCCCAATCAGCATTGCCTAAACTGTCTATCATTTATTTAAGGTGGGCCTCACTTCTCCATCTACCACAGACAGGCAAACTCTAGGTGTTTCACAGAAAAATCAACAGACGATGTGAGGTTCGAACCCACTCACACCAAGCACATTATACTGGCCAAGTATAGCACTTTAGGCCACTAGGCTGTACAACCAGTCTGAATTTTTTTTGTTTAAAAGTCATTGGTTAAACAATGACATATGAAAGCCATTGGTTATTATTGTATTATTATTGTTTGATTATGTCAAACAGCTTTATTAATGTTTACTGCTTGACATTTTTTTAAAATCTATTTTTGAAATATCATTGTCAGAGTTAAAGAATGCTGTGATTATATTTACGTGAAACAGTTGTTAACAAGACGTTAGCAATGAAAGGGTTAACTCCTTAGACATTTTATTATAAAACACTTTTGTTAACATAATTTTGTAACAGAAACCCCAAATTCACCCTTAAATAAACATAAGAAAAAGACAATTTTATACTTTAGAAAGTAATATTGACACACTTTTAAGAATTTCCAATTATGTAAGATAAAATAACACTTTTACATACTTTATATCGCCTATTTGAAATAACTTCACAGTTTTGACTAACAAAATATAATTTTATACTTACTTGTATTTATGTTATAAATGAATAAAATGAAAAATAATTTTATATATAACATAGGCCTACTGTAAAATATAAGGCTGTTATTTTGAAAGGGTTAATTATATACAGACATTGTGTTGAACTATTGACCTAGCACTAACCAGGCAAAATTTCTGTTCAACCAATTCAGTAGTTTTTGTATTATGGAATTTTAGACAATAATTATAGTCATAGATTAATGACATGATGTATGAGAAAATGGAAACAGAAATACTTGAACAATCCAGAGTTTTAAATCCAATTTCTACTATATATACATATATATATATAGTTTTTCAAATAATTAGCTTAAATACATTAATATACATGCTTACGACATCAAAAACATTAATAAAAATATAACATGCATTTACTGAAATATGCAATCATTTCATTACGAAGAAATAAATAAATCAAAATACAGTACTACACTATTTATTCATAAAATCTTTTACGGTATATTTTGGAAATAAATGCTGTACTTAAAATTTATCAATGGGATTGATGATATTATGTTAATATGTGGTAAGATTTGATTAAAAAACTTACTAAATTATATTTTATATTTGGTTACTACAAAAAATGATAATAACATATATAAGTATGTAAGTACCACTTACTGGTTGACGTTTTATGAGTTATACCATTAAAATATTATTATATTTTAATACTTTTAAATACTTTAATAGAGTTTAATTTGAAATTCTGTATTACAGATCAAATATTTTAAAACTTTCATGTGTGAAGCTTAAAACAGCCCAAAGCATGTCCTGCCACTTCTATTGTTTTCAAAATTCCACATAAAACATTATTTTAATGTGCTGATGTAATTTTCTAAATCACTATTTTAAGTAATATAATATCTATTATCCTTCTTCAAATATATAATAATTTCAAAAAGAAATTGTTAAAATACTGAATGTTGCATATAAATTTTATTTTTCATATAATTATTTAAACATAGAAGGGAAAAATTATCACAATGAAATATTCAACAAAACAGATTTTAAAAGTTAATAGGTCTTCTAAGATAATTAAATTTAACTGATATTTGTTCTTGTATATTTTTTAGTTCTTCATTCTGTGAATTAAACAATTTAGTATTTATTGTTGACACAGAATTTACACATTTAGTTTATTCAAATAAATTATGTTTACTCTTAATAGCTCTGTCAGTTTGTTAAACCATGTACTTTGCAAGAAATCATTAGCATTTTCCTCTTTTTTCTATTGTGATAAATCTACCAACTTTTTATTTTCATCACTTGAATACAATACAAATTTTAAAAATACACTGAGAAAACAGTTTTAAATGAAGAATATTGACTTACAAAAGAAAACTGTAATTTATATTTTATTTTTGGACTGGATCATTTAATATTTTTTAGGCTAAACAATTTCAAAATTGTTATTTAATAAAATTGTCTTGTTTTAGAACATTTAAAATTTTTGTTGAGCAGAAAAATAAATTTAAACTACAACTTTAAAAAAGAACATCAAAACTAAAATGACTTAAAATGTCAATTAAATTATTAGTAATTGATATTTATTGAAATTTTAGTATTCCTTTAGAATAATTGAAATGGAGAATACTGTTGGATTTAAATTTAAATATACATAAATAAAGTTTAAGTTTTGAATAGATACTTAAAAAAATAAAATAAAAACAGTTGCATAAGAGGCAAACCAATGTGTAAATTACAAACACAAAACATATCACATAAATATAAGAACATGCAAAGATGGTTGTAACAGTAGCCAAATAAAATAACTTTCAACCTTCTGAAAAATGAATTATTAAAATTACATTTTACTTTAGAAATTATACTGGTACTGCACTTATATGTTATAAATTACAACAACTATATTAATAAATCTAGTGATATTGCAGAAATAGGAGATAAAGATAAACCAGTTTTTCAATAAAAAAATGTCTAAATTGCAAGAAAAAATAGCTAGACCTACAACTTCTTATATGACCTTTAGCCTACTGTAACAATGGAAAAATAACAATGCTATGTAATCATTTGATTTAAAATTTATGTTTTCTTTTTTATACTTTCAATTCAAATTTATTTTTCATCTGTATTTAATTTTTCAATTTTACCAAAATCGAATCTAAAATAATTATATAAGTCCCACAAAATAACAAAAATTAAAAAAGAGTGTATTTTTATTCTACTTTATATTTACATTAACTATTAATAACAATTTGTTTATATAACAATATCTACAAAATAAAATTGTTAACTTTGGTTGTATAAACTTTATTAAAGCTATGTTTACACAAAGCCAGTTGGTAGGTTAGCTTATAGCTTCCATCAATTGGTAGACAGTTCCATAGCTGGCTTTTTGTGGACATATCTGGCCTGATTCCTCAAGCTAGTGGATAAAAAATTGAAAAGCCAGCCAACTGAAAGAGTGGAAATGGCAGGTCAATGCTAACATTAACAGTATTATTATACTGAACAGTATAATAATGAACATAACAGTCCCCGTTACTACTGTTGTGTTTGTGAGTTATGTATATCAGAAAAAGTCAAATTTGTTAAACTATATACAAAAAGAGAATTGTTGTAGAATGAGCATCAGGACATATTAATAAAAATGAGACAGAACAGCATTAACTGAAATGAATAACTATGGTTTCAGAATTGAAGTAGTCAAATCTTCAAATCTTCTAGTACTTATACAACCTTGAAATTTTATAATAAAATAATTAAAAAGCTCAAAACCTGGATTGAACAGAAAATGTTTACCTGCTTGCCTTAAAATGATTTAAAATGCCTTTGCAAAGTCATTGCATATTGTGGTCAGGTCACAAACAGAAACTGGCCCCACTGACTGACTTCTTGTAAACATGACTTAGGGTGTAGATCTCAGTACTAAACTAAAAACTACACACTTCAATTTTTTTGCTTTGAGTAAAAAATTTAAAAAATTATGTTTTTAATTTGGCACTCTTTTGATTTTGTTTCTAGCTATGTAGCTTAGCAATAATAAAGAGAAACAGCAAAAAAAGAAGTCAACCTCATCACATTAAAAAATTACATCATGCACAAAAAAACACACCAATAAAATCTTTCAATTAAAATATTTTAGAAAATATTTAAAAAATAGTATCACAAAAATAGAAGAATGAATAAAATCACATGTTAACACAAATTCTTAATATCAAACAATATAAAAATTATAGCCATGCTGGTAATGAATTTAAATGTGCAGAATTAATAATTTAATTTGCATGCGACTACAAAATACGACAAGAAGCGACACGACAGGCTTTTTGAGGAGGTAGCGTACACTCTAGCGCAGTGTCGCAGTAATGGTGATACTCCTCGCGGGTCAGAGGACCTGTGTTTGAGAGGGTACCTGTCCGATGCCACGGGTTCGCTCGAGTTTTTGGAGTCTCCAAATTATCCTCCTTCGTATCCTCTTTCTCTGTTGGATCTTTGTCTTCAAAATCTTCTCCCATGTCATCATCGTCGTCACACTGTAACAAACAAAATATAATTGAAAGCTGGATATTTACAAATTAATGCAAGTTGTTATTAACATGTTAAGACATTAAATATTATTAACTTTAATATTAAAACTGAACTTTTAAAATTAAATTAAATTAAAAATTAAAATTTTTAAATTAAATGTCATAGTTGAAGTTTTATTAAACAAATTAAAGATTAAGATATCCACTGATTATATTAATATTTAGTTCATAATATTTCAGATTTTTTTTCAAGTAGGAATTTAATTTTAAACATAAACACAATGAAAATATAAAATGTAATGGAAAATTTGTGACAACAATACAACCACAATACAAACAATAATTTTTGTTATTCAACTTCTAGGTTAACTGTGTAATAAACTATTCTGGTAAGTCTTTTTAAAAAATTTAATTAACATAATGTGGTATGTAGGACTGATAAAGTTGTTATTGAACAACATTAATAACGAAGGGTAACTAAAGCACATATGGGTGATTATAACAATGACTAGCTGCCTCGGTGGCCTAGTTGATAGCGTACTGGGCTTTCACTCCCAGGACCCGGGTTCGATTCCCGGCGAGGGCTTGGCATTTTCATACGCTATAAATCATCCCATCCTCTGCATTAGCCCAAGTGTGCACAATAGTTGGACGTTAATATATATGTATAACACTGACCTTGATTTTGATGGATAAATCTGTTGTGTACATTGTTAGAGACAATGTTTTATGAAATTTGACCTTAAAGTCTGACTTACACAATTTAAGAACAATTTTTAAGATTTTTTTTTATGAACTGCTGAAAAAGATTTTAATCAAATTTTATTCTGAGTTATTGAAAAAAAACAACTAAAAACCTAATTAATTTTTCATGATCAAATTCACATTTCGCCCAAATTTTGGTCATAACCATTTCATAACCACAGGTCAATGTACTTTTTTTATATGTAAGCTACATTTAATTTTTTTTTAATAAAGTGAAAAAACAAAAACAAACACTGACAGTAGTACGGTAAGTTTCTTTTTAAATTTGTTCTTGAACCTTATATTCTTTTACTTTAAATTAATTATATTTTTAGTTACGGATCTTCAGTTACTGTATAGCTAAATTTGCATCAAGTGCTTATAACTTTGAGAAATTACAATGCCCTTCAGGTTTCCTTGTCAACAGCTTCTGAACTTAATTATTTTTGGAAATAATTAAATTTGATGAAGTTTGTGTAATGTTTTGCAACTTTACTTTTGTTGAAATTAATCACTGAGCCAATAATTATGAGCTTACATTAAAAGAGATGGCATACAATTTACAATTTAATTAATTGTACTTGGTCTGCCAACAAATACTCTTTTTAGTGAATTTCCATTGAAAAATTAGCTATCATAGCAGCTATCATGTAAACTGAAACCCGGGATTAAAAACAAAACAGACTTAAAAATTTATTTTGAGAATATGTTTGAATTTTTGTTACCCAGCAAAACCACAAAACCATTTCAAAATAATCGCCACTGAAATTATTTACCATTCTCAACTTTTTTTCATTTTTCCAAATATCAAATTTCATCATAATAAACAAATTCAAAATCTGTTTAAATTAAAATTTTAAATTGTAATGAAAGCACGAAAATTAAACTGATGGTAAATATAAATAAAATTGAGCAAGTTTCCTTTCATCCTAAACACATTTTTGACCTTGGGCATGATAATGTTATTGTTAGATTAGGAACCTGAATTTGTAAATGAGTTCTTGCTCACACGTTTGAGCAGGTTAACTTTACAAATTATTTTAGTTCAGTGTGTGCGAATTTGGAATTTTACCCAAAGTAGCATGGAAATATTTATATTTGGTAATGTTATCCTTCCTCTTTCCTCCCACTTGACTCAGCTGGGCGAATCTATAAAGTGACGCATGCGCTGATGCGCCTAGCTTGACCTATAAATATGACCCACTTTGAGACCTTTGACCTTCAACAAAGTACTCCGCATTTTGGCACCCCACACCCCCCGTTGCCAATAGAATCGCAATACCTCTTCCTACCTTATTATATTGTTGAATTACATGAGTTGAATAACATGCACAAACTTTATCAGTTTATTTATATTTTGTTTCAAACATGACTAAATAAAACGTTTAGGTTGTAATCACTCAAAAAATCCAGATCCAAGAATACGGAAAGGAAATCGTCAGTGACAAACAATGTAAATTCCCTAATTTTACAAATTTGCATTTTACTAAAAACTATGAAAATCCCTAAGCCAGAGAGCCAAAACTGAAATAAATTTAATCAAGTGAATGAGCGAGAAGTACTTTGCGCGCAAACTGATCCTGTTTTGTAAACTGTTTATAAAGGCTAAGTTATAGGCTAAAACCGTTTTAAATTAGCGATCACTCAAAATTTAAAAAATAAAATGTTAGTTTTCTCATTTTTTAAAAATATTTTATATTTTAAAATAACAGTTTAAAATATTTTACCCAACACGCTCGCACCAATGCGAGAATGCGATATTCTAGTGCCCTGTTAATGTGAACAAAATTTAATGCTTTTTAAACCTTTTTTACTTAGCCCTTTTTCAAAATGAAATTGTGTTTGTAATTTCTGTATGTTTCCTAGGTTATGGCTCTGGTATTTTAACAAAACTGCTATAAATCTTTCATTTCCGATTTACCGTTTAGACGCTAAAGGTCAAACCGATACTATCAACAGACACATATCGCACGAAATCACACTGGGATTTACAGTAGACATACAGAACGAGATATAAAATTAGCGAGAAAACGAGAAGGATTTCAGTAAGCACCGCGCCAAACAGCTGCAGTAAGAAAGGGCGGGAGTGTCCTTCAAGTGTCACGAATTACGAAGTAGGGCACACAGAACACAAAACAACGTGTAGCCGTGTTCGTGCGTTGAATTAATGAAAGTACCAGGAGTATCTCAACGAACTTTGTTATTTCGTACGTAAACACCTTTATACAGTAACTTACAAAGGGATGGATAAAAAACCATATTTAATGCAAAAACGGAAATTACTTTATAACTATTTTTTCACTTCAATAAAAACTATTGAAAGAAGGAGTCACTAGATGGATTTTAAATTTTACCAACAGCACACGAATGTTCAAGTTGCTCAGGTGCCGCAGGTTTTACCTCAGAATGACAACACCCACGCGGTTCTTCGTCACGCTGTAAATTTAAAATACGACGCCACTCAGCTGCAAGATGCGAAACCTTACAGAAACTTAATGCTGTATTAATTTAGTGCGCAGGTGATGTTTCTAAATCAATAATAGACGCAGACAACAGTTCAGAGCGCTTCTTCTGTCGTTAAATTAAAGAGTTAATTGCGAATCAAATTTGGTATTACCCCATCAAGTCATTGTAGCAATTTGTAATAAAGCAGTAACTTAAAAAAAAATATTCAGTATAGTTTTTCTCGTTTTTAGGTAATAGAAAAGTTACAAAAATATTGTTAATACTTCGGATAATGTACAGATACATTCTTCTTTGGCCTGCCTCACTTTAGCGGTAATACAAAACGACGTATAATTTTTTATTTACGAAGAAATTAACTGTAATGTCTGGTGATAATGTTTGCTCAGTATAGACTTCAGAGCACATCCCTTATATTCTTCCCAAATTCTAATCTAAGATTAGACATTATTCTTAAAGTATATTAAAAAAAGAGTTGTTCACATAAAAACGAAGTGAACAATATACTACCAACCGTAATATCGTTGACTGGTTAATACAATTAAAAAATATCAATTAATGTGAATACCATATACAGCGTTTTAGTGTAATGGTATTGTTTTAATCAATAGGCCTAATATAAACGTGCACGAGATGTGATAATATCTTCCCTCTTGGTATATATCTCTTTAATGTTCAATTAATAACCTTTCATTTTGATACTCTGCACGAAAATGTTGAGAATAAACCACATCTGGCGGTCCTCTTGACAATTTTAATCGCAAATTTAAAATGACACTTAATGTTTATTTTGAAATAATAAGCATCTATTTAAAACAACAGTCGCGTATATTGCCAAAATTGCTTCAGTGGGTTCAACACTGTTACAAGTATAATTTCAGCTTTTAAATAAAATCATTTAGTCAAACATTGTGCATATTTTATATTTCCGTTCTTACGAAAATAAAAATTACTGAAAAATGTCGACGGTATCGGGAAATTAACTTTAAAATATTTTAATAATGGTCGAATATCAATACAAATTATACATTTTAAACCTGGGAAAGTTTTGTTTACAGAAATAAATAACCTAGGCCAATATTATTTCATAGGTTTGATCAAAAATTAAAAAAATATAACGCAATTATTAAAATTAGTATATTTAACGTATTTCGTACATGAAAAAATAATGATTTGTCACGAATACAAATTTGACACTCTTCCAAAAACCGGGATGAGCCAATTCTCGAGGATAGGGTAGGCCTACCAACTTGAAACTGTTTCTGGGTGCTATTGGCCAAGTTACGTTGGACTTTTTAGATTGTTCGCCTGACACTGAGAAGCAGCAGTAGCTAAGAACAAAGAACGGCATAAGTCCAATGGCATGCCTAGACCAAATTACTTCTATATAATAATATATTGCATAAAACCATTAAAAATATCCATTTAGGTAAATACAATGTACAGCATTTTACTGCAATGGTAATGGCCTTGTTTTAATTAATAGACCTATTACAAACGTGCACGAGATGTAATAATCACACAAGGACCCCGAATACAAATTTACAGAAACCATACAACAAACCTAATTAAGACGAATGCAATCATATCGTATTTGTAAAAACCTTTAGTCTGATACCTTAGTATACATTTTTATAAATCAACGTTTGATTTCCCCTTAAAAATCGGCAATACCAAAACTGTTTGAAGTATTTACAGAAATGAAAAATAAATGTGCAATGTGCACTACTTGGCCCTAAACAGTGGAAATTTAAAATTTAGAAGACAATATTATTTTGATAGGAATTTAACACTTCAAGATCAAGATCAAATTTTATGGTGGAAAGGAAAACTAATTTTCAAGAACCAATACATTTCCATTCAGCGTATCGAATAGTGTGTGAAAAATCTACAATGAGAAAATTGATTTTTCACGCCGATCTATTCTTCTAATGTAAAAGTAAAACGTAAATAACGTTAAACGGAATCTATCTTGACATAAATGGCAGAGAAGCTACACTCAGTTCGCTTTTACCTTTCTAAACTATCAGCTTAAAAAACAATCTTTTTGACCGAATCGAATAAAATTCTACAAATCTAAGCAAATGCCATAACTATCTATTATCTAATCATTACAAAAACCTGCAGGGCCACTCTTTCATTCTGGCTTGCTTCCATTTAATAATGCTGTGCAATGGTGTGAGAAATTACGTTGACATAGTCTACTTTCGTATTCAATACAAAATACAGTTCTACATTACAGAAGGCTGTGCAAGCTGTGTGTAGTTTGATACCCACTTATTCTATATAATCTACGAATTACAAAACAAAAAAAAATTAAACAAAAAAATGGAGGGAAAAGATGTAGGTAATGTATTTTTGTAGGTTTATTACTGAATTATTAGGTTACGTTTATTGAATACAAAAAAACACAGCACTACAGTTTCAGACTTTCAATTCATATATTCACCGAAACAAAATATGTGCATACAACCTATCCTAAAATTTATGAAGGTTAATTAAATTAAAATCCTGTCCACCAAAAAATTATTTTTTAAATTTATTTCCAATTAATTGCATTCTTAACTTTTTCTGCATTCGTTTAATTTGTAAGGAATTTTCTAATTAACTAACTGAGTTTTTACCGATTAATGCTGAATGGAAAATTTAATAAACTAAAACTTTTTATTCGATTTTTTAAAAATTTAACCACATATCAGCAAGTTTAATTTTTTTTTAATTTTGCAGGGGGTAACGTCATCCTAAATAATCCACGCACAGACCCTATACTCTACAAGACCTACCCCTCAATACAGCACCTACAGTGCATCCTGGACTTGTACTAAGTGTTAGTGACTTTGTATGCCAAACCATGACAAACCTTTAAAAATAATATTGCTCATTAATGCGATGTTGAGTATGGCAAGTTTGGTGAATGAAATTTGTTTGAATAAAATTCTCAAATTTCCAGCTGTGAGCATCTACTTGCTACCTGGAGGTTTCTTAATCCGTAATGATGCCAACCCTTTTCCTGAACTGTCGAAATGAAACTGAGCTGTCGAAAATAATTTTTTGTTTGACTACATTTTCAAAAGCGTTCCAAACAATATAAATTTTAAGTAACCGTTACTCGGTTTGAGCTCGGGAGAAATTGCAATCTTCTAAACCTTCCCGGACGTCACAAAATGTGTACAGAATTAGGAAATTAATCGCCGCATTAATCTAACAGGTTTCCAAGTCGTTACGATTTGTTGCGGAATCGAGAGAATCAGTGCACGATAACAACTGAATTTGTCAAAATTGGGGTTAGGTTAGACCGAAGTAGGCCTAGCTCTCGTGAGGTATGTAGGCGACCCCACCCGCGTACACTTTCCAAAACCTAACCTCAACTTCACCTTGGCCCGTGTACAACGCGCTGTTAGGATAATGAAGAAGGTTATCTTGATAATAGTTCTACACGCTTAACAATCTAATCAACAGCGTTATGAAAACAAGATTGTTTTCCTGATTATTCAAGACGCGTTAAGGCTCGGCTGTATACTATCTGTCGACCACTGGACTGATGTCCCATAAAATTAATTATGTTAATCTCATAAATATTTTTCTTTTTTATACTTTTGTCGTAAAATTATAACTGAGCTCTCACTTTAAAGTTATAACTTACAGACAAAAGGAAATGACAAAATTTTTAACTTTGAAAAAACTTAAAAAAACATTCGTATAAACATTGATCACAGATATAAAATCAAAGGTCTATCACAATTCTACGATAAAATGTTGAGGAGAAAAATAGTTTTACATTTAACATTTAGTCTGATCTGACATCAATCCAATGGCCGACAGTCACAGCCGACATTAAAAGTGTTATTTATAATCGGGTTAAAACCCGAAGTAAGTAAAAGTTAATTAAGAACTTTGAATAACATCACGTAAACAAACATTAAGAACGAAAATACGAAAACCAAATCACACACACAATTTTATTAGACGATACCTTGGGCACGTTTGTTGCTCAACAGAATTCGTGTATGTATTTTGAAGTTGCAGTATTGTATAGTGATGTATACTAGCAGGTTAACAGTATAACACAGTTCACTACAGTTCTGTACACCAGTAGATCTACAGTCTATTGGTATAATGTATAATGCAGTTCATTACTGTGCTGTATAGTACAGTATAGCGCATTACAGTGCATACAGTACAGTACAGTATAGTGTGGTACACCCAGTACAGTCAAGTACTGAACAGTGCTTTGCTGTACTAATTTTCTGTTTTCTGTTCTGACTAATTTTAACCAGTCAGAACGGAAGTGCAGGTTTTAGGGACCTAAATTAATTCAAAATGTTTCGTCCTGAAGTACAAGGATCCAATTAGGTCGGTCTTCAACTGAACTTGGTCGCCAACTGAAAATTCGTCCGTCTACGGCTGAATTATTCCTTCAGAACGCGTCTTACCTGCTCGGCCGATTGCAGCCACACATTCGTCGGCGCGTTGTATTCCATCGAGTGGGATTTTTCAGTCAAGTCGTTAACATTACTTGCAATAAATGACTTTTTATGCCAAATGATTTAAAACTCAGAACTTTTGTAATTTAAAGACAGGTAGACCTACTGAAAAACTCAATAGTTTAGTAAAAGAACATCTGAGCTAATACAATCCAGAGTAGAAACGAAACTGTGTCGATGAAAGGCTGTATTATCTTAATTTCTCAATATTCATCCAGTAACAGTCGATACAATTCGTATCTACCGATAAAATCTTTAGGCCTAAATCTATCGTGCAGATGTCAGAACTCACTCGAACATTACCTTCCCCACACAGTATTGTGTAGAACCGATGTTTTTGATTTCTCTCTCAGTCTATAAGATAGGGATTTTCCAAATAACAGTACGACCTCAACATGCATTTGAATCATGATCAAGGATACATACAATTTAAAACTGACGCCATTTGTTGGGTAGTGGTCGATCGACAAGATCCGCAAGTCATAAAATTTTCAAACATTTACAGTTCCGGTGTACGGAATTCACGGTTCCTAATATTTATTTTCTTTTTTTGGACTTAACACGTTCTCCAGCGTCTTCCGATTCCTAACTTCCATTTTCCTCTGTTGTTCCACAAATCTTGAACCAATCCCCTCTCTCTCACTTCCTTATCAATTCTTTCACTCAAACTAAGTCTCTGTCTTCCTCTTTTTTTACAACCATGTGGTTTCCATTTTATGATCTTTTTGGGAAGTCCACCCTTTGGACATGACCAAATCATCGAAGTTGTTTTGTCTTAATATCGTCTACAATGGTGTGCTTCGCATCCATGATTTCACGTATTCTTATTTTTCTTAAACTTTTCACGTTTTGACCGACCTGCGTCTCATCGTCAATGGTCAATTTCTGTAGCTTCAAGACATTTTTTGTTTTGTTTTAGTGGTCATACTTCGCTTTCATACGACCATTATACTTTTTATAACTGTATTGTATATTCTATGTTTATTTATTTTCGATATCCGTTGATCTCATATGATGCTGATTAGTACGTTTATTGTTCTTCTTCCCAAGGTGTTTCGTTCTTTAATCGTTATGTCATAAAAGTTCATCATTCGTAGTTTTCATTCCCAAATACTTGTAAGTTGTACATCGTTTGATTTGTGTGAAGACTCCTGCTCTGCCCTCCAATGCGCATGTTCTCAGTTTTGTTTAGGTTTACCTCAAGAACCCAAATATCACATTCCTCTATTAATTTTCTACTCATACATTCTACAATATGTACAGACCAATCATACTAAATCAGTAGTTCAATCTGTAACATTAAGCGGAGTCTGTGGTCCGTTTTGTTACCTCAAGCGATTCCTTGAAGCAAGATTGGTTAATTTTTAATATTATATAATAGCAATGCATATACAGTGAAAAACAATTTTCATAGATAAACTACATGTTATAGCTAAGTTCGAGATAAATCGCGCAAGCTATATCTTGATAGTAAGACCACCTAAATCAGTTTAGTTTTTACTGAATAAAAATAATAAAACATATCTGGGCCTAAATCACCACCATTAAAAATTTAAAGTATGTAAAAAAACACAAATTTAAACACGATATCAAGCTGTCCCTGTTATCACAATCACAAAAACATAAACGTGTTTTAAGATAACACAATACAGTTAATGATGTTACAAAGTAAATACAATTTCGTATCGGGACAAGTTTACATAATGTAAAATGCTTCGCTGAAAGTTTAAACCGAGAAACAGATAAAAAATGTGTTAAGTTCACTACAAACAAGAATATCACAAATCTATTAAAAATACTCATTTATAATGATCATACAGTTTACTTTTTGGACAAGATGCTATTTTCTCATGTACAGAATAAGCCACTAAAAAAACACTTACAATGACAGAGAAGTCGACTTTGATGAGCCTTCTACCTTTCATCGGCGACGGCCTGTCTATAGGCGCCGTTTGGTTGCCTTCGAAAGGGAGGTCTGCAACACACAGAAACATACATTTATTAATGTAAAGACAAATTGTAACACAAATTCAAAATTTAATTGCGGTTTCGCACATAGTAATTTTTTACTGTCGTATCGCATCTGTTATATTATTTTTAACTCCTGCGATATTTCAATAAATGCATACCGTTTACATACTAATCAAAAATACAAACAGCCTGTTGAAACTCATCATGGTATAGTAAAACATTAACACTATATCTTATTGAAATGCATTACTGTATAATACAACTTTAACACGATGACTTATTGAAACAAATTATTCTGTAAAATAAATCTTTAACACGATGACTTATTGAAACACGTTATACTGTATAATAAAACTTTAACAAGATGATTTATTGAAACAAATTAAAATATATAACAGAACTTTAACAAGATGACTTATTGAAAAAAATTATACTGTATAACAAAATTTTAACAAGATGACTTATTGAAACACATTATACTGTATAACAAAATTTTAACAAGATGACTTATTGAAACACATTATACTGTATAACAAAATTTTAACAAGATGACTTATTGAAACACATTATACTGTATAACAAAATTTTAACAAGATGACTTATTGAAACACATTATACTGTATAACAAAACTTTAACACGATGATTTATGATTTATTGAAACACATTATACTGTATAACAAAATTGAAACACATTATACTGTATAACAAAATTTTAACAAGATAACTTATTGAAACACATTATACTGTATAACAAAACTTTAACACGATGACTTATTGAAACACATTATACTGTATAACAAAATTTTAAATAACGACTTAAGCTATAATTACACAATTGCTTATTGAAAATGGCCTACATGATTACAGAAAAAGATACGTTATATGTAAAAGAATTTTAAAATGCCAGCTTCATTTTATTATCGCTTTAAAGAGTATATAATTACTCGGTTAAAAATATTTAAGAATACTTTACATTACGTACATTAGCTACATACAACTAAATTCAAAACGTAAAACTTTAACTTTAAAGTCAATGGGTGAACAAGAAAACAACTATGTTCTTTGCTATTTCTATTGTACTTAATCAAAGAAGTCAATATACAAATCGATCCTTTGTGTATCTCGAAACCTTTTCCTTCCTTCATTATTTGTGACCGTTACTATTTATTTTCCGCTGCAATATTAGTTCTTGAAAGATTTGCATACGGAAAAACAATTGCTATATTACTACAGTACGACTAAATATTACCTTTTTCCTTAACGGTAAATATAACCAAATGAATAAATAAAATTGGCCTACATAGGACAAGCTTAGATTTGAATAACACGGAATTGATCCGTGATTGTCTTTCAGACAGGTATGCCATTGTTCCAGTTAAACAATGCAATACGTCATCTGCTCGATCGAGTTAAGTTTTATCAAATATAATATTGAATTGCAGAACAAAAAAATTATTTCCTATACAGCCTGAGTTGTACTTAATCATCCTTTCGGGAAGAAAATAAATGACGCAAAACCGTTACACAAACTTTCTCGCAGTCACATTTTAAAAAATCTGGTTCGGGAGACAAACACAGAAAACCAGTAAATCTTTACAAATCCTTAAAATCGGTTCAGAAAATGTTTATCAAACTTTGGTCATATATGAAGAATCGTAACACACGTCAGTGTAACGTATTTTAATATAAAAAAAGGTTTCCCCCTATTTACTTCCGAACCGTCCGTTTCTTTAATTTAAAATTTTCTACACCGATTCGAGTCAGAAACATTCATGTATGACCAAAGTGTGATGAACTGATTTTGAAAAATCAGACCTTTATTATTTTTATAGCTACAAAATATGAAACTTGGCTAACCCGATATATGCCAAATTCCATCAAAATTAGACAGTAGTCTTCGAGGTGTGTGGCGCAGTGATTTATCCATTCATCAAAATACATTAAAATAAATTACATTAAAATACATCAAAATAAATTTCGATTGCACATTATTATCCAATTGCTTTTAAAGAACTAAGTAAATATGAGACAATTTGTGAATGCATTAGCAACATTTGAGTTGATGTTTCTTGATACTAATGTACAAATAAATTGAGAAAATGTGTGAATGCATTATTTTATTCATAAAGCTATGTATGTACTGTTTAATATAATTTCCAATATTTCGTTATTCTAGGGTTGCCGTTCTGTAACCCAAGTGAGATATGTCATGACACGAAGCTTCACTGCTAATTTAATTAACACAACAATGTATGGACTTTACGTAACTGTGATAACCTACAAGTAAAAGGACAATTTCTCAGTGCAGCCTTGGACTGGGCAGACTTTAAAAGTACTTGTGTGAAACCCAACGTAGAATTAAAAAAAGTACTGATTGCATAATATATCGTATGTAATGTTTGGAAACCGCCTCGGTGGCCTAGTTGATAGCGTACTGGGCTTTTACCCCGAGGACCCGGGTTCGATTCCCGGCCAGGGCTTGGCATTTTCATAAGCTATAAATCATCCCATCGTCTGCACTAGCCCAAGTGTGCACAATAGTCGGACGTTAAATACCAAAAAACTATAATGTTTGGAAACAAATAATTTAAATCGTAAGCTACTACAAGCAGTATAATCCAGGTCGCGGCAGTACAGATGACAAAAAAGAAGCCAGCCGATGCATTCTTGTTAATCATCAAAGCAAAGTACTACTTTTAGATGTAAAACATTTCAACGGGAAACAAGGCGCCCACGGACCTCAGTACTTAAACGCATGTGCCTGAAAATTTGTTTTTTTAAAAGTTATTTGATACTTTTATAGAAAAGATTTTTTAATAAAAGTCAGTAACTGACTTGATTGTCGATGTAATATTTTTGTAGGCTACTACACAGCTTTTGACCGAGCGAAGAGGGTGGCTTGTCTTGTTACGCAGTTTTACCCAAACTCAATAACTGATTGTTTTGAAATTTGGTAGGGAGGTACCCTGTATACAGTCCGAACGACATGTGTATGATTTTATCGCATGCACTTCTATTTCAAGATGGCGGCCTCTGATTTAACGACGACTTAGTGTACGCAATTTTAGCCTAACGCCTTGACCGATAATTTTCAAATTTGGTACAAAAATATCTTGTATAAAGCCCAAACGACATATGAGTTAACATTTTTCCTATTTACATCCATTCCACAATGGCGGCCTCTGATTTAACGATAACGATTATACGCAATTTTAATCAAACGCAAAGCCCGAAAGATGTAAGATTTTTCCCATTCACTTCTATTTCATGATGGCGGGCTCTGATTCAACGTAACGATTATACGCAATTTTAATCAAACGCAAAGCCCGAAAGATGTAAGATTTTTCCCATTCACTTCTATTTCATGATGGCGGGCTCTGATTTAACGATAACGATTATACGCAATTTTAATCAAACGCAAAGCCCGAAAGATGTAAGATTTTTCCCATTCACTTCTATTTCAAGATGGCGGCCTCTGATTTAACGATAACGATTATACGCAATTTTAATCAAACGCAAAGCCCGAAAGATGTAAGATTTTTCCCATTCACTTCTATTTCAAGATGGCGGCCCCATTCTGATTTAACGATAACGATTATACGCAATTTTAATCAAACGCAAAGCCCGAAAGATGTAAGATTTTTCCCATTCACTTCTATTTCAAGATGGCGGCCTCTGATTTAACGATAACGATTATACGCAATTTTAATCAAACGCAAAGCCCGAAAGATGTAAGATTTTTCCCATTCACTTCTATTTCATGATGGCGGCCTCTGATTTAACGATAACGATTATACGCAATTTTAATCAAACGCAAAGCCCGAAAGATGTAAGATTTTTCCCATTCACTTCTATTTCAAGATGGCGGCCTCTGATTTAACGATAACGATTATACGCAATTTTAATCAAACGCAAAGCCCGAAAGATGTAAGATTTTTCCCATTCACTTCTATTTCAAGATGGCGGCCTCTGATTTAACGATAACGATTATACGCAATTTTAATCAAACGCAAAGCCCGAAAGATGTAAGATTTTTCCCATTCACTTCTATTTCATGATGGCGGCCTCTGATTTAACGATAACGATTATACGCAATTTTAATCAAACGCAAAGCCCGAAAGATGTAAGATTTTTCCCATTCACTTCTATTTCATGATGGCGGCCTCTGATTTAACGATAACGATTATACGCAATTTTAATCAAACGCAAAGCCCGAAAGATGTAAGATTTTTCCCATTCACTTCTATTTCAAGATGGCGGCCTCTGATTTAACGATAACGATTATACGCAATTTTAATCAAACGCAAAGCCCGAAAGATGTAAGATTTTTCCCATTCACTTCTATTTCAAGATGGCGGCCTCTGATTTAACGATAACGATTATACGCAATTTTAATCAAACGCAAAGCCCGAAAGATGTAAGATTTTTCCCATTCACTTCTATTTCAAGATGGCGGCCTCTGATTTAACGATAACGATTATACGCAATTTTAATCAAACGCAAAGCCCGAAAGATGTAAGATTTTTCCATTCACTTCTATTTCAAGATGGCGGCCTCTGATTTAACGATAACGATTATACGCAATTTTAATCAAACGCAAAGCCCGAAAGATGTAAGATTTTTCCCATTCACTTCTATTTTCATGATGGCGGCCTCTAAATATGACAGGACCCTGTTTTAGAGTATCGAGTAGCAAAAATGTATATTTTTGGCCGAAAACCATAAATCGTATAATATTGTAAATAGAAATATATTAAAATGAAATGATTTATTCTGATTTTGAAAATCGACTATAAATTTTATAGCCTACATTATAATTGCAGGCAAAGCCGCAACGGGTAACAGCTAGTTTTAATATAAAAAAAGGTTTTCCCCCTATTTACTTCCGAACCGTCCGTTTCTTTAATTTAAAATTTTCTACACCGATTCGAGTCAGAAACATTCATGTATGACCAAAGTGTGATGAACCGTTTTTTAAAAATCAGACCTTTATTATTTTTATAGCTAAAAAATATGCCAAATTCCATCAAAATTAGACAGTAGTCTTCGAGGTGTGTGGTGCAGTGATTTATTCATTTGCTTTTAAAGAACTAAGTAAATATGAGACAATTTGTGAATGCATTAGCAACATTTGAGTTGATGTTTCTTGATACTACTGTACAAATAAATTGAGAAAATGTGTGAATGCATTATTTTATTCATAAAGCTATGTATGTACTGTTTAATATAATTTCCAATATTTCGTTATTCTAGGGTTGCCGTTCTGTAACCCAAGTGAGATATGTCATGACACGAAGCTTCACTGCTAATTTAATTAACACAACAATGTATGGACTTTACGTAACTGTGATAACCTACAAGTAAAAGGACAATTTCTCAGTGCAGCCTTGGACTGGGCAGACTTTAAAAGTACTTGTGTGAAACCCAACGTAGAATTAAAAAAAGTACTGATTGCATAATATATCGTATGTAATGTTTGGGAGCCGCCTCGGTGGCCTAGTTGATAGCGTACTGGGCTTTTACCCCGAGGACCCGGGTTCGATTCCCGGCCAGGGCTTGGCATTTTCATAAGCTATAAATCATCCCATCGTCTGCACTAGCCCAAGTGTGCACAATAGTCGGACGTTAAATACCAAAAAAACTATAATGTTTGGAAACAAATAATTTAAATCGTAAGCTACTACAAGCAGTACAATCCAGGTCGCGGCAGTACAGATGACAAAAAAGAAGCCAGCCGATGCATTCTTGTTAATCATCAAAGCAAAGTACTACTTTTAGATGTAAAACATTTCAACGGGAAACAAGGCGCCCACGGACCTCAGTACTTAAACGCATGTGCCTGAAAATTTGTTTTTTTAAAAGTTATTTGATACTTTTATAGAAAAGATTTTTTAATAAAAGTCAGTAACTCACTGATTGTCGATGTAATATTTTTGTGCTACTACACAGCTTTTTGACCGAGCGAAGAGGGTGGCTTGTCTGTTACGCAGTTTTACCCAAACGCAATAACCGATTGTTTTGAAATTTGGTAGGGAGGTACCCTGTATACAGTCCGAACGACATATGTGTATGATTTTATCGCATGCACTTCTATTTCAAGATGGCGGCCTCTGATTTAACGACGACTTAGTGTACGCAATTTTAGCCAAACGCCTTGACCGATAATTTTCAAATTTGGTACAAAAATATCTTGTATAAAGCCCAAACGATGATATGAGTTAACATTTTTCTATTTTTACATCCATTCCAAACAATGGCGGCCTCTGATTTAACGATAACGATTATACGCAATTTTAATCAAACGCAAAGCCCGAAAGATGTAAGATTTTTCCCATTCACTTCTATTTCAAGATGGCGGCCTCTGATTTAACGATAACGATTATACGCAATTTTAATCAAACGCAAAGCCCGAAAGATGTAAGATTTTTCCCATTCACTTCTATTTCAAGATGGCGGCCTCTGATTTAACGATAACGATTATACGCAATTTTAATCAAACGCAAAGCCCGAAAGATGTAAGATTTTCCCATTCACTTCTATTTCAAGATGGCGGCCTCTGATTTAACGATAACGATTATACGCAATTTTAATCAAACGCAAAGATGTAAGATTTTTCCAAAAGCCCGAAAGATGTAAGATTTTTCCCATTCACTTCTATTTCAAGATGGCGGCCTCTGATTTAACGATAACGATTATACGCAATTTTAATCAAACGCAAAGCCCGAAAGATTTTTTCCCATTCACTTTATTTCAAGATGGCGGCCTCTGATTTAACGATAACGATTATACGCAATTTTAATCAAACGCAAAGCCCGAAAGATGTAAGATTTTTCCCATTCACTTCTATTTCATGATGGCGGCCTCTGATTTAACGATAACGATTATACGCAATTTTAATCAAACGCAAAGCCCGAAAGATGTAAGATTTTTCCCATTCACTTCTATTTCAAGATGGCGGCCTCTGATTTAACGATAACGATTATACGCAATTTTAATCAAACGCAAAGCCCGAAAGATGTAAGATTTTTCCATTCACTTCTATTTCAAGATGGCGGCCTCTGATTTAACGATAACGATTATGCAATTTTAACGAACGCAAAGCGATTTTTTCCATTCACTTGGCAATTTCATGATGGCGGCCCGAAAGATGTAAGATTTTTCCCAACGAGATGGCGGCCTCTGATTTAACGATAACGATTATACGCAAAGCCCGAAAGATGTAAGAATTTTAATCAAACGCAAAGCCCGAAAGATGTAAGATTTTTCCCATTCACTTCTATTTCATGATGGCGGCCTCTGATTTAACGATAACGATTATACGCAATTTTAATCAAACGCAAAGCCCGAAAGATGTAAGATTTTTCCATTCACTTCTATTTCATGATGGCGGCCTCTGATTTAACGATAACGATTATACGCAATTTTAATCAAACGCAAAGCCCGAAAGATGTAAGATTTTTCCCATTCACTTCTATTTCATGATGGCGGCCTCTGATTTAACGATAACGATTATACGCAATTTTAATCAAACGCAAAGCCCGAAAGATGTAAGATTTTTCCCATTCACTTCTATTTCATGATGGCGGGCTCTGATTTAACGTTGAGAATGTAGTTGCTGGTTATTTCCTGTAGTACTTCCTGAACGACAAAACCCCATAATTTTGACCGTTTTATGAACAAAGAGCATAAAGTTGTCAATAAAGTTCTTTGGATACAATGACGTAAATATTACGGTTACCCTTTAAATTGGAGAACAAAATTGCAAGCGCTGTTGGGGAGCGCTCTGTTTATTAATTACGAACATACTGTGAGATTGGTGTTCTTTGAAACTGCTGATTAAATTTTGTTCAAACTGAGTACATAACTATCTTAACAAAATGTTTAAATCGTTTAAACAAAAATGTCGCTGTATCTCCGCAAAATCGGTTTGGAAAGCTTTTGAAAAGAGTAAAAAATCAGCCTAATTTTAAAAAATCTGCTTATCAGATTTAACATCTTTTCAAGATTTAAAGATTTAACATATTTTCATTTAACTACAATAAATTAAATTATTTTAAATACCCTTCACAAAAACAACCACGGAACTAATAATAACATCCTTTAAAAAATCCCTTTTGCGAAATCAGAATCTATCAAATCCTTTTAAATAACCTCAAAAAATCACCAAAGCACTCTATGATTGCAATATCCTCCTGAAAAAACAATATGAAATAAATACTTTTAAATTTCCCTCCGAGAAACCACCAATGAACAAAATCCCTTTTTTTGGTGTTTAACGTCCGACTATTGTGCACACTTGGGGTAATGCAGACGATGGGATAATTTATAGCGTATGAAAATGACAAGCCCTGGCCGGGAATCAAACCCGGGTCCTCGGGGTGAAAGCCCAGTACGCTATCAACTAGGCCACCGAGGCGGCAAATTCCCTTATAATGACTCTGAAAAACAGAATTAATTAAATTCTCTGAAATATCCCTCGGAGGAGCTACAACAAAATTTTTAATTGGATTTTCAAACTCGTAAAATCATTTTTTGTTATTACATTGTGTTTTTTACGATCTAAATTTGCAAAATATTCTCGCTACTAGTCGTATGACAAAAAAAAATCTGAACAAAAAACCATTACACTAAATAAAAACAACTTGTTTGAATAAACTGTAAAAAAATACTAATTAAATATTAAAAGAGAATCTATCAAATCATGTTTTAACATGATTAACTTCTGATTTTAAGAAATAGTTTCTTTCTATGGTTGGGCAGTGTATAACATTGACTTTACACATTTGATATTGGTTAAATCAATGTCATATATAGTTTAACCTCTACTCAGAAGGAAGATGACATTTTAATATTTCAAGAATTACCGCACCGGCTGATGAAAGTTAAGTTATATCACGACCTCCCCACTTTCAAGTTATATCGTGACCAGGAGTTCACTAAGAAACGTGCACAGACCGTACTTCTAGTTCAACATCTGTAATTTTGTTCTTAACTATACGGTACATGTTATTCAATAGTACTTGATCGAGTTTTTAGGTCACAGTCTGATTACCTCCCCCTCACCTGCCTAAAGGTGGGAGATAGTTAAAACGTCATATTTTGAAATCTCATAAAGAAGCAATTTGCCGTGCCTGTTTTGTAAAAGCCTAAACGGAGGAAGAAGAATATATAACTTA
Organism: Callitettix versicolor; assembly: GCA_022606455.1. Classification (NCBI taxonomy): domain Eukaryota; kingdom Metazoa; phylum Arthropoda; class Insecta; order Hemiptera; family Cercopidae; genus Callitettix; species Callitettix versicolor. The sequence goes on from CM040189.1 coordinate 85,169,089, forward strand.
TCCAGCGATGTAGTACACTGCATCGTCAATCAGAAAATTACCAACTTTCATTACGAAAAATCAAAACATCATACAAAACTAAACTGACGTAAATACAATCATACTTTGGATAATTATATTCAACACGTACTCCGTAATATATGTAAAGGACGAAGCAATCTAATCATAACATAAACCAAGATTACCTTGATGATAAAACCGCTGTACTTAAGGAAAAGTTTTCGTCAATATTAATAATTATTTATTAAAAATAAATTATTTATTACTTAACCTTCAAGGAGGTTATTAACCTGGATCAGGTTTTATATATTAACTTCACCTGAAACATTCACTGAGTCTACAAAAGAAACGCTATTCCTTCCTTAAGTTATATAATTTGCACTGGGGATGTAAAAGATGTGCGCTTTTGTATGTATTTTTAAGGGCTTGGTAGTTGATGTAGCTGAAGCACCGGTCTGTATGCTGCGTCTCTGAACTACACACCTCAAGGTTCTTAGTTCGACCTGCAGTTACTCCCGTTGCTTTACTCTTACCGTTAACTTTGAACCACTCATCCTAGTCCAACTGGTATAAACTATAGACGTTAAGCACAGAAAAAACTTGCGTGACTGCTCGACAGAAGTGACTACTTCTTTTGGCATGTCTGACTTTTTCACTGTTATACTTTTTCACTATTATGATTTAATTATTTTTATAAAAACTTAAGATGCATGCAGGAAAGGTCAACTCTTGAAAATTATTTTCGTATTAAATTTCACGTGTGTGTAGATACGCAACTTAAAAATTAACTGAAACTGTCAGAGACTATGAATCTGAGTATCGTAGGCTATATAAGGGACTTTAATAATTAATCAGTTTATAACCCTACTTTTGTCAGTTATACATGACAGTTACACTATATAAATATAATATTTGTGATTCTGGCATTCAAAAATTAGTATAAGTCCTATACATTAAATAATTTAACTACACAAATTTAAAAAATACATATTTTTAAAATTAACAAGAACAATAAACATAACCTCTATTGAAATGATACTGAAACTATTGTGCGAAATCAGCTGTTTAGAAGTAGTCACTTCCAGTCTAGATATATACAACAACGCATGTATGCTGTGGGGTATGCATTACGGATTCAAGCATGACGCGAAAGCAAATGTTTACACGCATGTTCTGTCAACAGCGACCATAAAAGTTTTTACTTCAAAAATACATTTTCTTAATCACTAAACAAAAATTAGAGCGTTCCGTGACGGCAAACTGAATTTTCCCCCGTGCAAAACGTACACACATACCCCGTGATAAGAAGTAGTCATTTAAAAAAAACATATCCTCTGAAAAATAGGAGCTCTTCTTACACATCAGGCCACAGGGACAAGCAAAGCAACACGAAATGCTTATTTCGTTTTAAGAGAGAAAAAGTTTCGTTTTCAAATATCAGCAACCTCAATAACCATTAGGAACAACGCAATAACATTGTTTTCTAGCGCCAACCGCAATAACCAACACAATGCACGGCTGATGGCTCTCTTACTTTTACGTAGCCAGAGAGAATGAATTTTTACCAAAACCCACTTTTGGGCGTTGGTAACTAGCAACGATCAAAGTCAAATTTTACAGCGTCCCCAAGCGCCTTCTCAACCCTCACTCGTTCTGCAACCACATGCAAGACAACACGTCCTTACAGTGCAGCGGTTCTGGTCAGTCACGCGCGCTAAATCTGTTTTCACTGCGAAACCTTCGGACTTCACATCTCCTAACTGCTCTCCTGTGAGGTGTCAGAAGATTAAATATTAAAATCTTGTTACTCAGCATTGTGTGCGGTGAACGTACTCTTTCTTCTTAGTGCAAATAGTCACGCACTCCCGTCAGCTTCCCGTCATATCTGTGACATTAACCGGATATCTTCTGTAACTTGCTAACTTCTGAAACTATATCCGGAATTCCAACTAAATCACTAATGTTGAACATACCATGAATGTAATGAATCAGTGACACTGTGCAGCAATCAAAATCGAAGTTAACTCTGCGGTTATGAACTTTGTATATATAAACTTTGTTCAGCGACTTGTGTGTGTTAAAATTACCTCTAAAGCTAGTTACGGTGCACTGGACAACATCCACATGACGAATACATTTCTAAGGGCTCTGGAGATACGTCCAAAAGGGTTAAGTTCGCTCATATATCAAAATCACAAATGATTTTGATTGTAATTTTTACATTAATGGTCCTCCGTTAACTTACTGTACTATTTTGCAACTCAATCTAAAATTTGCCATACCTACGATTATTATGCTGAACATTTTGGTTCACACGAGCTATTTCAAGAATAACTTATTAATTATAATAAACAGTGGTATTTAAGAAAAGGTCACTGCTAATTTGCTGATGTTGGGTTTCTCAGAATTAGGCTACTTAAAACAATGAAGGGATCACTATAACTCAGCCGGTAAGAAAGTGAGCAGTTAGCTGTAACTCGGATCTGTATGCAGTAAGGAATCTAGTTACTACAGTTGGAGTTTTCCTTGCGTTACATTGGATTTATTTACTTCATAAATTAGGAACATTAAACCAAACAAAATCGACTCAACAAAAAGTGAAATATAATTTCTGGACTTGTTTTTGTACACCAGCATGAAGCGGCGAATGTTTTCAAAGAATGTATTCAAATTTTGATCCACCGTGAAGAAAAACTCTGGCTAGGTGGAAAACCATGCTGCTGATAACTGGATCAGTTACAAAGCAATGGTGCAAAAACATAACACAAACTTTCTCACATTCAAACATAGTAGTGACTACACGAAACTACATACCGAAATTGTTAGAAAAATTAATACTTATTCCTTAACAAAAACAGAAATTTTATATAACTTTAAAACTTTACTAGGCCATGCTGTTTTTTTTTAGAATATAAGATTTAAAACTTTGCTGTAAACACTTTTTCCTCTTGACTAAAAAAAAATAACTGCAAAATTTAAGTTTAAATCGTTTCACCCTTCAATTAAAAAACTCAAACTTGTATTGTTGGAGTTTTAAAATACCAATCTTCTTCTTAGATTTTCTGTTGTTCTTTGTAGTCTATCCTCATTAATGTCTTTACTTAATATAAGACTAATAAGGCGACTGATTAACATAATGTGTGGAAAAACCAACCTAAGGTTCACAATTTTACAGTCTGAGACTTACCGGTTTGGCTTCTACTTTATGTTATTGTACATGAACTATTTACTTAAATAAGCCTGCGTTTAAAGCCAAAGATTCTCATATGTAATTTATAAAACGTAGTTTTGAATATCGAAAGTATTTTTAGCAAATTTTTTGAGCTATTAAAGTTATTTTATGGTAATATTCACGCTAGGAATCTTACAATGAACGCTGATCCTGACCTATAGATTTGGTAAAAAAAAAATTATACACAAACGTTTTCCACGTGCAAGACTCCGTAAACAAATACCACATAAAAAGACCTCCATTTTACAGTATGATCATATAAGCAACCAGCATAACAAATTACATTTCTGTCATCGTAGTTTACGCCAAGGACCAACGTGACGTTGTCGGAAACAGCCGAACTTTCACCGACAGTAAGTTATTAATACCAAAGAGCTGAGCGTGTGAAATCCGATTGCAGCGTGGACGGTGTGGTCTATCGCAAATTTGGTTTTGCAAAGTTGCACAACCTAGAAGGTAATACACCACAATACATGACGTAACAGTGATACTCTAATACGTATTCATATTTTATTTAGTCAGAATAGAAAATCTCCGCGTAACCAAAAAGGAAGCGAACTCAGTAATTGTCTTAGCGCTCCCCAGCGAGTTGGTTGTTCAGAGAGGTGTACACAAAACACTTACTGTAAACACTTTTTATCACTCACCATTAAACCAACAACGGCTATGTAATTATTAACACACTTTTCCTATACGAAAGATTCAGCATAATTCAAAACTGACTGATTATTGCTTCGTACACTGCCATCTGTATTGCACAATATTAAAATATAACGAAGTACTCACTGCTGAAGAAATGTCAATACGTCAAATCACTGGACGAAATAATGACTATAAAAGCACAACATTTTCCCTGCTATTTCTACAGTCAATAAGTCAAAATTCTTCCAGTTCTGCTTACAGTCAAATTAGCAACTATTCGAATTATTACAAATGCATGAAAATAGTAAAAACGAATGAAAATGAAAATAGTAAAAATATTTTATCAATTTTTTTATATTGATATGCTGCCTGAATCTGTAACACTCAAAGCGGCTTTAAACTTTTAAGAAGTAGGTTTACAATGTTTTGCGACAAGGGATGGCGTTCAGGGAGAGTCTGGTTGAATTTTGCAGCAACCTCTCTGTGGGACTAGCCATCTGTTCTGCATAGCAGAATAATCTATACAGGATAGTTAGTGCAAAGCATTTTAACAGCACAAGAATAACAAAATTCTTTAACGAAACAAATATTTTTAGGTTTTGTTTATTGAAACTAACAAGAAACAACAATGAATACAATAGTTTTGTTATTTTAACAGCTGTTTGACATCTGTTTTGTTTTAAATATAAAGCATAAACAAAGGGCTATAAACTTGTGTTGCACACAAATGAGTTGTTATTCCTATGACATGGGACTTTTAGCTGACTTTTTTGAATTTTATACGTACAGTATTAGCGAATTTCCCTTTGCAAATGACCTATTGGAGGAGCCACCATGATAAAACCCAGACTAGGGACCCTAAAATGAACCTCTACAACACATTTTAAAGGGGAGTTACAAATTCGTAGAGTATATATTTAATGTACGATATATATATATATATATATATATATATATATATATATATTACATTAAATTTTATGAATATATACAGTATAAAGGATGTTAAAGAATCTTTTGAACATAATGACAAAAATTTATTTCGGTAATAACTTGTATAAGTTAGTTACCCAGCAAAAGCTGTTCAAACATTTCAAAATGGTGGTTATTCCAAATCTTTAAAAAATCAAAACTTTTTTATCTTACACTTTTAATGTTAAAATATGAACATTAAAAATTTAAATCCACTGAAAATTTTAACACTCTTACATGGTGACATCATCATATTTTCAAAACGTGTAACGTACAAAGTTTTGTTATGTGATATCGTCACTTTTTAGAAATTCGCTTCTATCACGTCATCGTGCCATAATTTCTTTTTTATCGCATCCTTATCAGAGTTACTTCTTACTGCGTGCTAATTCAAGTGTTACGTTACGAAAGAAAACGATGACTCAAATTGAAAACTGAAGAAGACAACAGTTTTGTCGTCAGCAGTTTAAAGAAACACGGATCTTGTTAACGAAGTGAAGTCTTCTTGTAGTTGGATGGCCATCGAAAAAACAGTGCCACCGAAATTAGTCACAGTTCGTTCTCACGCAGCTACTTTTTACAAAACAAGTTGATTAAAGGCTGCAAAAAACCGAAACGAAAGCTGTAACTTGATTACATCGACATTCTTTTTGCAGTAAGGACATACGGTAGCGGTGAGACCTGGAAAGTGAAGCGATGTTTATTTCATGTCTTATAAAACATTTCTATGCAGCTGGTGGCTGTTCTCGTAAATAAGACAGGCAGACGTAGCAATTCGTGAGAAGAATAGTAAGATGTCTGGTATGACCCTGTGCAATACTCTTGCTAATAAAACATTATTCCACGCGAAGACTGCCTCGTATAAAATATAGCGTTTCCTTTGTTCTTAGTAAGCCTAACAACATGCAACGGCAATTTATCCAATAATCGCGAAACGCAGCTATCGGAGTGACGTGATAAAAGCGATTTTTTAAAAATAAAAAATATTACTATTACTTTTTTCTTACACTTTTTGAAAATCTGTTATCACTGTAAAATCGCCAAACATCTAAACCTAAAATTTTAATTAAATTGAAAAAAGATATAACGAATTTTAAAATATTTTACGCAAATTACGATGGTAAAAACAGATTTAAATAAAAAAAATGGTGAGTAGAGACTACGCGAGTTATAAGTGAATATTAAATCACTATTTCATTCTAAATTTTTATTCGTCAGTTGCTTTTGTTTACAATCTGTACATATTTCAGCAAACACAGATTTTTTTGGCCGCTTGTGCATTAAGTCCGTCTTTTGAACAATTACCTTCATCACTTATACTTTCAATCTGTCTGTTTTTGGAACTTTCATCCATTGTTTTTAACTTTCTAAAATAGATTAAAATCCTCTTTAAAACGTGGAATATTACACGAAACACGAACACGTGCTATGTAACATATTTGTTTGAATATTATTATATAACACCTGTAATACAACACTTGTATATAACTATATTTTCCATTATTATAACCAAAATTTATAAACATTAATATTTCACTTATCATATTCATTTTAATACTAAAAAAATATTATTTTTAAACTTCCAATTCTGCCATTATTTTATTTAAACAATGTCTTCCATCCTCTTTCAGTATTCGAAGATAAGTAATTTATTTATGGTCAAAGTAATTTATTTTGTAATACGTATCACAAGTATCTTTGTGATAACTAACCAGCTGTTTTTTTTTAATTCTACACCGTTTTCTTCCGTTACTCTGAATCCCATTTTACTGCGCCACAAAATTTTGCACGTCAGGCCTAAAGAAATAATCATTTCAAAAAGTATAAAATAAACTATGATTTTTTTAAGATTTAGAAATGCTGATTTAATATTTTGAAACTGATGAACACATTTTACCGAATATAGTACTTGTCTAAGCTAGTACCAAAATCGATTTGTGTACTAATTTTGAATTAAACTGGATAAAAATTGAAAATACTTGTGTGCTACCGCGCACACCAAAATTCTAAAGAGGTTAGAATAGTCGATCGACTCAAGATATTGAGCCTTGGTTTTATCATCATGGCTCTCCAATAAATAAACCATTTCCGAACGAAAATTCACTAAAAATCTACTTAGTTAAACAACATCATGAAAAAATATTTTACAGTTTAGCATTTATTTTTTAATAATAGAAATTTTAAATGTCCGGGATATGTCAAATCTACTACTAAATAAAATAAATAGTGTAGATATACGAGGTTTGTCCAATAAATACGCGAACTGGTCTAATATGGTGGCCATTACGGAGAGTTAAGCCACGCCCACTGGCCTCACGTGTTGTCTGGGACCCAATGAGCCGTCAGTGTTTGGCAGAACGTTACGCTGTGCGGATCTTGCGAGTAGAGTTATTTTTAGTTTTGCATTATTTTTTTGTTCGTCGATACGGAAATTGACCAATTCACTGAACAACGAATTAACATCAAGTTTTTGGTAAAGCTTGGTAAAAATTACCAAGAAATTGCTGAAATGTTGAGAGTTGTTTATGGTGATAATGCTACGAAGAAAACAGCCATTTTCAAGTGGATTAAGCGCTTTAAAGAAGGTCGACAAGACGCTACGGATGATGCAAGAATTGGACGACCTTCAACCTCTTGTGTGCATGAAAACATTGATCGTGTGCGGCGTCTTGTCCTTACTGATCGCCGAAAAACTGTCCGAATGATAGCTGAAGAACTAAATTTAGGAAAATCAACAGTGCACACAATCTTAACCGAGCATTTGGGCTTAAGAAAGGTTTGTGCGAAAATCGTGCCAAAACTGCTGACTCCGCATCAAAAGTTGAGAAGAGTCGAATATGTTACTGACTGGAAAAATTCCATGGAAAATGATGTTGGATTCTTAAATAGGGTTATCACTGGTGATGAATCGTGGTTTTTCGAGTATGACCCCGAATCGAAATCGCAAAGCATGGAGTGGAAAGCAACAGGTGAAGCTCGAACAAAAAAATCAAGGCAAAGCCGATCAAAAATCAAAGTCATGCTCCTGGTTTTCTTTGATATCAAAGGTGTTGTTCATCATGAATTCCTTCCTGAGGAAAAACGGTAAATTCTGAGTTCTACCTTAACGTTCTCAAGCGTTTGAGAGATCGAGTGCGTCGTGTGCGACCACATTTGACTCAAAACGATGGATGGATTCTTCATCAAGACAATGCACCCGCACATTCGGCTTTGATTGTTCGCCAGTTTCTGGCTAAAAATTCAATCACTATCCTTGATCATCCCCTTATTCACCGGACCTCGCCCCCTGCGACTTTTTTCTATTCCCTAAATGCAAAAATGTGATGAGGGGACAGCATTGGGAAGATGTGGACACAATAAAACAAGAAACGACGAGGAGACTGAAAAGCCTGACTTCCGAGGACTTCCAAGGGTGCTTTGAAGAGTGTAAAAGAAGATGGGATAAGTGCATAGCAGTGTATTTTGAAGGGGACAAAATCAATGTAGATGAAATTTCGTAAGATAAAGTTTTTATGACCTTAGTTCGCGTATTTATTGGACAAACCTCGTATTACACCAACTTCCTCGCACTCAATTAATTCAGTTAATTACATATTTTAAAATTCCGTTTATCAAAATTGCGATACAAATTTTTATATATAATAAAAATATGATTTTGAGAAATTATACAAATTTCGATAACTATCGAATCGGATTTTTGAGGCTAAATCGACCCATACATTTTGTTTGAGTACTTAGCCTATGATCAAATTTGATCACAATCGTTAACAAAGGTGTTTGAAGAAATCAGCTTTTTAGAAGTTTTTCGCCAAAAGTAAAAAATGAAAGACTTTTTAATTTAAAATAGTTTCGGGTGTGGGTAAACCAGACCTCATTTCAAGTGTTAAATATAACGCAGGAGACAACATGAAACCCTATTCTAAATATCGATTTTTCAAAATCAAAAGTATTTTCTTATAGTGAGAAAATATAACGTTAAAATTACTATTTCAATAGAGAAGTTCAGAATTTTGGTTTGCACAGGAAGCATGTCACTTTTATACGTGTAAAATAAAACTGCCTTCAAATTAAAATTAGTCCTGCACTTCTTGGTATCTGAGAACCGGCCAGAAACAGATGACCTAGAAAATGCTGAATGCTAAATTTGCTTCCAAGATCAAAGACTGAGCCGAGGCGCGCTCAACTTGTTCTTCAGGTCAAGATCAGGTTCAAAGAAAGTAGAAAGTGATTGACTCACGACCAAGAAGGAAATACGTCGAGGAATAACCATTGGTAAACATTCCCGGTTTTAACACTTTACGTCAGCCTTGCATGTTCTTCATTACTCAAGAAACATACACAATACAAACACAAGCTAAACACAACAAATATTAGGTCCATAAGAATACAGGACATCTTCTCTTCTACATTATAAAAAAGTAACAGTATGTGTTTGACCTTGGTATTTCGAAAAATAACCCAGTAGTGAGCGGATAGCTAAACGAGACACGAGACCTTGAAATGAAGCCGATCTCTAGAGAATTTTCGCTTTCGTAATTCTGACGCAATTTGATTCAAACTTAGCATAAAATGTGATTTTGGTAAAAATTTGTTACTTAACAAAATCCATTTCAATTAGTTAAGCATTCTAAATCTGGGGCTTAAAATCTGAATCAAGTAACGTCTTAAATGTTTTTAAATTCCGTAGAGACGCTAGTTTGTGTAGATTTTAATAATGATTGTGATTGTGAATCTGGTTTTCAAAAAGTACGATAAAAATATTGTTGTAGGAATTCCTTTCCATTATGTTAGCGAGACAGAAGTGCCACAATGATTTTTCATATATATATATATATATATATATATATATATATATTATTATTATTATTATTATTATTATTATTATTATTATTATTATTATTATCTGCGCATAGACCCTGTTGGATCACGCAAAGCACTCCGACTCATGTCTTGTTCCTTCTAATCCTCCACACCTCCCTCATCCTGTCCCCATGGATCCTCTTCCGCTCCTCCGTCCATTTTACCCCTGCTCTCTTTGGAATTTCATTCTCTGGGACCTTCCAACCGAGCATCTTTCTCCTGTATGCGTGTCTATCTTTAACATCTGTTGAGTCTATTCCTGCGTCATGTAGGTCTATTCTGACTTGTGCGATCCACGACGTTGTTGATTGACATATATATATATATATATATATATATATATATATGTGTGTGTGTGTGTGTGTGTGTGTGTGTGTGTGTGTGTGTGTGTGTGTGTGTGTGTGTGTGTGTGTGTGTGTGTGTGTGTGTGTGTGTGTGTATGCATATATTTATATGCATTGAATATAAACGTACTAGAATAACCCCTATGAGAGATATGTGAGCACTCACTGCTGATGGCACCTTGCGGCAGAGTGGTCAACCATAGTTAAATAGATAATAGTACTATTTTCTCAAACGTCTTCTCACTGTCCTTGCAGCGTTCGTAGCAACAAGTAGCCCAATTACTTGGACTTTAGCCTCTGATATCGAGCACGTTTTTTATAATGGTGGCTGTTCTCATAGTGCGTTTATATTCAATATTAGATTTGTATTTATTTTAAATAAAAAATATAGTAAGGATTATTACAGTATGTGGACTAATAAAATTGTTCAGCTTTTTTTAACACAAAAGTTTCCCACAAATTGACTCGCCATTCTGCGTAAAGCCCAGATACCATCAAGTACTTCGTAAAATCGTGATCGATTAAGATCTCAAAATCGAACTTTTGCGAGATCACTGTACGTACTTTCACGTACTTGTGGTGTATACGTATAGTGAGTGAGCAAGAACGCAATCGTACGGCGCAAGGCTTACCGCTGTAAAGTTAACACTGACGACTGTTTAATGAATAGTTTGTCGCCAGTGAACACGTACTTGTGGTGTATACGTATAGTGAGTGAGCAAGAACGCAATCGTACGGCGCAAGGCTTACCGCTGTAAAGTTAACACTGACGACTGTTTAATGAATAGTTTGTCGCCAGTGAACACGTACTATCATTGCAGTCACAGACTGACGTAATGAATGAGAGTGCGAGAGAGACAGAACAATGGTGTAAACACACAGATTGCTGATTGTGAAGTAAAGGCTAACGGGACTTTAACAGCGCGTGCTGGTGATGTACCAACAGGTTGTGTAAATAAAACGTGTGTGCATTCACAAAATGTATCTGCGATACTACATTTGGCACCGTCTCTTGAGCCACTTAAGTAATTTATGGTAATAATTTATAAAACATCTGAACCAGAATTTAGTCTAGTTAATTCGTTTAACCAAAAATCAGTAAGTTTTATGAAAACCGATCAAGTAACTCGGTCCGTAAAAGAGTGAAATATTGGTTCTCGAAGTGAACGATATATTTATGTGGTATGAAATTTCAACAGTTCATAACATAATATTTTGGTAGCCTACTAATATTCAGTACAAAAAGAAAGCAAAACAAAACAGTCTAATGGCGAACAATAAATTCTTATAAACATTAAGACCGTAATAAGCTTCCATTTATGTGGAACAATTATTACTATCTGATAAAAATTCAGGTTACCATCCTGGGACACTAACACAGTGTACGGTACTTTAGGTTTAGCACTGGAAATTAAGAGGAAATTGGATATAGGAAACATGGTCTGGCCGGCCATTAATACAGGAAGCAGTCCTGTGCCATCTAAAACCTAATTGGTTTCACTACGTAGACCTAAACTCGAATACAACATCGATTGTAGCCATCAATGCATATCCATGTTTACGTAAATCAACACCTATTTCTGATTGCAATTTGTAACAATCGACGCTTTTTATCTTTTGTTAATAGTAGTAATAAATTTACTTTATAAGAGAGGAAGTTAACTTTGAAATATGAAGCAAAATAATGAGCGAAAATCATTCACTTTATAGTCTTAAATTTATTCAACAAAAATATTACTAACCTTATTTAAATTTTTTATTTTAGGATTATACCAAAATTGTAATTTGAGTAATTGATATTTAATTTATACTTCTGACTTTAAAAATGTATATAGTTAATCCTAAAAGCAATGTTAAACGCTAAACTGAACGTAACGTAACAACCCCTTGCCAAAGAAAGAACTACTCGCGCTCGGAAGTTGCGAATAATAGTTCGACTCGTGATTTACTCGAAGGGCTAGGAGATACCATGACTGCCTGAATACTGATGTCTTGTTATTCAGCAATAGTGCGCATGCTCGAAGATAACAAAAATTATCGGAGATGTCAAACGTCAACCTGTGACAACTTCTAAAGTCCTTATTTAGGTGGCCGTGTTTGTTCCAGATACATATTTTCCTAATATTATGCACGCGTTATTACAAGTATGTGTTGGTCCATTTATTAAAAGAAAGAATTCTTTTACGTTAAACAGATAGATAATTCCAGCAAAATATGATTTAAGATTTGTTTTTTTTCGAATAATTTAATTTTATATTGTTTTGTTATTTCACGTATTCATTTAGGACCAAAATTTGAGCAAAATTTGATAAGCCGATTTTGAGAAATTAGGAAGTTTTCTTGTTATCTATTTTCTAAATAGAATTTTTGGCTGCACTGAACGTAGCTACCCGTTCATTTTGTTTCAGTACGTGAAGGACTACATTAAAAGTAATCAAACACACTGGTTCAAACTTTAAGAAATCCAATTTTTTGCTCAAGAAAATTAAATAAATAGTGAAAGATATTACACAATCTTTCCTACAACCAATTATCTCCCAAAGCTACTGGTTCCGAAGCTGCAGACAAAAACCCGGAAAATAGGCTTAATATTTAATAATAGATTCTTCAGATTATCCTATAATTATGGTCATAGATAAAAAATCAACAATATTACAATATACAATATATTTTCTTAGGCTATCAATAATTCAATTTAAAGACAGGGTACTGAATTTGAAAGGAAGAAAAATTACGGTTAGACAGTAAATAAATAAAAAAAACCAACCTAGGGTCAGAATTTTTAAAGATCTTCATGATTATCTTTTAATTTCCTTACAGTTAAAAATCATGTACGCATTGGCCTAAATTAAAAAAAAAACTAGATCAAAGTCCACTTTAAAGGAATGAAAACTTGGAAAATTATTAGTGTATAAGTAAATTTGAAACATTTTAAACTACAAACACAATAACATTATATTAACTGATAAATTGTGTCAGTCTAAATCAGAATATAACGATTGCTTAGTTTTTAGAGATAAGTATTAGATACCTCATATTAACTATAATATGAGCATAAATTACTTTTACGTTTACCATTTGTAAAACTAAAATCTGAGCCTGTCAAGTGTATCATGAATTTTCAGCTTATCAAATAAATACATTTTATGACGTACTCAACAAATTCACGTCATGTGATCAAAATTGTTATAATTATTCTTTTCCTTTTTCCACACTAAATCTGTTTTAGACAAATATGGATATACTTATCTGAGGTTTTAGAATACAAAAATATATCCGAAATGTTTAACTTTCTATTTAGGCCTTACCGCTATTTTGTATTTCAAGAATCGAGTTATCGATACCTTAAAAATTTTTGCCCACCGTTAGATTCGCATCTTATAGATATTAATTTTATCATTTCAAAAGGATGATGAATAAAATTCGGTACGTGCCAACATCTCACGTAATACGCGTATTTTGAGCACAAATTGCTCTTGTCGAGTGTATTCAGAGCCGGGTTGCGTAACGCTTCTGTATTTATGTAACTCACTTATCACGGCATTAAATGGTTCCCACTGTATTGTTTAGGTAACGTTATATCACGGTTGTGTACAATTAATTACGTCATTCATTAGCATGAGGAAGCATTATGTTTTCAAAAGGATTTTTAAAAAATGGTACAATACCTAACTAATGAGCTCTCAACTTCGTTCTAAGGAAAAAAATGGAAAATCTAAAAGAAGTTGACGATTTCTTAAACATAGTTAATTGTATTGTAATCATATTTTCCCGTGTCACAACTGACCTAACCCTTCACAGTTCCTTGTTATTGATTAAACTGAAGTAACTATGCGACAAGCTTCTTATTATTCGTAATACCTAAACTATACGACACTGTCACTGATTACTTTTAACCTAATCTGTACGACTTGCTCCTTGTTATTGATTACACCTAACTTAGCCTATGCGACATGTTCCTTATAAATTGATTCCACCTAACCTACACGAACAACACAATGTCATTTATTACGTTTAACCTAATCTAAGCGACTTATTTCACGTTACTGATTACACCAAATTTAGTCTAAACGGCATGCTCCTTTTAATTGGCTGTTACTGATTACACCAAATTTAGTCTAAACGGCATGCTCCTTTTAATTGGCTGTTACTGATTACTGTTACTGATTACACCAATTTAGTCTAAACGGCATGCTCCTTTTAATTGGCTGTTACTGATTACACCAAATTTAGTCTAAACGGCATGCTCCTTTTAATTGGCTGTTACTGATTACACCAAATTTAGTCTAAACGGCATGCTCCTTTTAATTGGCTGTTACTGATTACACCAAATTTAGTCTAAACGGCATGCTCCTTTTAATTGGCTGTTACTGATTACACCAAATTTAGTCTAAACGGCATGCTCCTTTTAATTGGCTGTTACTGATTACACCAAATTTAGTCTAAACGGCATGCTCCTTTTAATTGGCTATACACCTAACCTACACGATCAGCACATTGTCACTGATCACTTCTACCCTAATGTATGCGACTGGCTTTTTTCACTGATTACTTTTAACCTAACCTTTGCGACTGGTTTCTTGTGACTGATACTAAACCTTTGCGACTGGCTCCTTATCACTGATTACACCTACCCTAGTCGTAACTCAGAAACTGGCATTTTATCATTGATTACACCTAAGCTATGCGACTGCCTCCTTGTCATTCGTTACACCTAACCTATTCGACAGACATTAATCAAAACCAAGTGCTCTACAATCAGCTGTCCGCTGTTCTACGCTAATCAATTAGGCCTACATTACATAAAATAGCCTAATGCATAAGTGCTACTAAACACATCACCTACTTTTAATTTTAGAATCCCAAAACTCTGCCACTTGAGCCTCTTCCTGTTCCGTCTCTGGACTGGGCACCACGCTTCCCTCTGTCACTGCTACCAACATAACTATTTCATTTCTGTTATACTTTAACACTAAACTTGTATCACTTCTGTAGGTTCTTTTAAGTCTTCAGTTAAAGTAGCAGAAACATGAAGTTGTACGCACTCTTTTATACGTGACACAATACAACGTGAAAAATGTGCTGTATAATTAAAGGCATATTTTTAGGTATTACACAATATGTCTGATTCAATATCAAACGGTGTGCTCAGCCCCGAAGACAAAAAAATTGTTTTTATTAATAAAAAATAAAACTTTCATTATTTTGTTTTTTATTTATGTATTTACTTTTTTTGTTATTTTAAGGCAAAAATCACATTAAGGCTATTATCGCCTCCCTAAATATAAGTGTGAGTGTAAAGTGTTAAAGTCGTAAGTGTAGTGTTGTTAGACTCGGGTACCGCGAGGGACGTCTAAATCCTCTCAATATGTGCAGCTAGTCTGCATCCCCCTACGGGGAAAACGTACATTAATTTTATACCCCATAATGCATAAGATACATTTCTTTAAAGCATATAGGTTGTAACTACTGTATAAATTACCCGAATTACTTGGAATAAATTAAAATTAAGACATGCCTGTATTTGTCAGTGTTGGATTCACATCTCACTATGCCATTGTTAATCTTAAATTTGTTTCTCAATATTTTGTTGTAGTATAAGGATTACACCACATTCCTCATCTATGTTTTGTCTTTTAGAATTACGATTCACATTATTTTTAAAAGCTTTGACTCATACGTATCGAAACAGTTTTTGTATTTTCGCCTATAGACTATCTTGAGTTTTTATCTATATTTAAACACTTAATGTACTAAAAAAAATTTTAAAAACATTTGGATGCGTATAGATTACAACTCAAGATAAAATGTCATAATTCTACAACAAAATACACAGACAAAATAATTCTACGTTAAACATTAGTTTATAGAACATAAATATCAGTACAGGCAAAGTTTAAAAAACGTATTTTTGCACATAAATTTAATTTGGAGACTCACACTACATTAGAGCAAAATTTGATAAAAATCATAAGGTTCAAAAATGTTTGAAAAATTAAAAAATAGTCAAGGTTTACCAGACTTACTTATTTCATCAAATCGGAAAAAAATAGCTAAAGATGTACACAGACATACTTCCAAAAACATCCACTTTTTTGGACTCAAAAAATCTTAGAATGAAAAGAAAAATTAATATTTTTAAATCGATTTTTTTAGAGGTCAATTTCGAATTTTTTTTTTTTTTTTTTTTTTTCTTCAAACTTTGTACAGTAAGAAAGTAAAATTTACCGTAGAAAAATTGCTGCACTTTACTTAGTGTAGGTTGCACCAAGCACGTAAATAATAAATGCGATGCTAAGTAGGAGGAAGCGGTTCTTTTATTTCACTAAAAGCTGGCGGGAGATGCAGTAGTATTAGACCCGAGTAGACGCAGGCGTCAACCAAAGTTTTTGTACTTTATTGAGCAATAAACATATCCGACATTCCACCTCATTCAGAGACAGACTCATGCAATAACATCTTTGACATACACTTCCATTTTACTTTCTCCCCTAAACGAAGTACGAAGAAAGTTTAGTAGTTGTTTAAAAAATATTTTTTACGATATTGGTGGATCTATCCGTTTTTTAAAAAATGATCGCTGCACTCAACTGTCTCGCTGACACGACAACAGCGAATGTCCAAAAGCATTTTTTCTTTTTCTTATCCTTTTTAAAAGTCTGATTTTGATCTTCATAATCAACTTTAAAATCTGCTTGTATTGATATTTTTAAACTCTCAAATTACATTTAAAATACAAAAAATGAACCATGATCGCCACACATAATTTATTAATTTAAATATATTTTGAAAGTTGAAAATACTAATTAATGCCGTTTTTAACGCTTATTACGAGGGCGATATCACATTTTTTTAATTAAACAAAAAAATAATGAATTTTTAGAGATTTTGAAACTGACAAACGAATTTTTCTGGTTAACGAACTTGCCCAACCTATTACCATAATCATTTTTATGTCAAGTTTAAATAAAATCGGACCAAACAACAAACGTGTGTTCACTCATGCGTGTGTGCATATAAAACTTTTAACGACCGTTCAAAAAGTGATCTACACGTCAGGATCGGGCGGCTCATTTCAAGGTCCCGGATCTGGGATATACCATAATGGCCGCTAAAATAGCTCATTTATCCAATGGAAAGTCGCTAAAAGTACCGGTACATCTTTGGAGGCTAAACTAATTGAACGATTCTGATTATAACTGACTTGTATTTTTCAAATGCGCTTTTAATTTGGAAAAGCAAAATTTTAAAAAATTGCTCCTTGTCGGTCAAAAAACTGCTAAAAATCAATATAATTAAACTATGCTCAAATGTAGTTAATAAAAACCCAAACAAAATGTACGGATCGCTATAGGCTATCTGCAAATAATAGGATATGGAACCTCAAGAAAAAAGTGGCCTAACTTTCATCAATATGAATATTCAAGTCAGTGTAGCGGATTTGAAATGTTTTTAATTTACTCGCAATCATCAAAATTTGAACAAAATTCTATTAAACCGATTTAAATAAATTATGCCAATTTTCGATCGGCGGTGTTCGGAAGCTTCTGGTGGATTCCAGATTTTATGTGGAAATAATCGAACTGTTGAGAAAGTTTGTGCAATGCTTTTGCACCATTTATTTACATACATAAAATAGATTATGTAAATTTATGACTAGACGAGTTCCCATGGCGCTAGCGAAGTGACAGCTAAGGTCATTGGCACCGATCTCGGCAGGATCGGTTAGGCCGAAGGCCTGTACAAGAGGACCAACTTGGGTTAGGCCTACACTAAAAAAAAAAAAACAGAAAAATTCTGTGTTGCAAATGCGACAGTAATCAAGGCGCATTTGAACAACGCTAAACCAAACAAAATATTTTATAATATCTATAAATGACTGCGTAATATCCATTGTAGTACATCTGGACGAGCATGGTATCTGAATCTAATAAAAAAATATTTAGAGAATACTATAGAACGGAAAGTAAATGGTATAACAATGTAACAAAAACTTTTTCGAAATTCAATTATTTACTGAAAAATTACGGTTTGATAATTACCGAAAAACCCCTAAAATTGGTCTAAATTAAGTTTATTATTCTTGAAATAAAAAAATTCCGGAAAAAATGTGTTTTTTTATTTGTATCGATTTATTTCTTTTTTGAATTTCGACTGACTTGCTGCGGATTTTCATACATTACCAAAATTTGAACAAACACTCAAACCGATTTTTTAAAAAATCAAGTTTATTTTTTAAAAAAAGGATCCAAAAACTTTCTTTTGAAAAAAAGTAAGAAAGAAAAAACAACGCTCAAGCCCGACATAAACATCTACGTAAAAATAACTTTTTCGACTCAAGAAATCTGAACAATAGACGCGTATTTATAGATCGATTTTTTCACGATCATTAATTTTTTAAGTGATAAAATATAGTTGACATTTAAATTTATACAACCGATCGCTGGATAAATTAGTTCTCAGAATCTATAAATAAAAAAAATTCATGAGGACGTCTGAAGCAGGAGTTTGAAAGCAAAAAGTAGTCTTATCAAATCTGTCATGCAGGTCAAATTTGTTTTGACCATACTTCGCGCGCTCTGGTAATTGTGGTAGATTTGTTTAAATTTTGGTAATTGTCTGAACAAGTTCGTTACATTACAAAAACCCGTCCAACCGTAATTTCAAATCTTTAAAAAAGCTGTAACTATTTCACACTTTTTTTTGAAGTGCGGCTAGGGTTTATTTTCGAATTGTCGATGTAATTTGAAATTTTTAAATGCTAATTTATGCCGATTTCAATGTCGGTTATGATGGTGAAACAAGATTTTCAAAAAAAGTGTAAAAATATTGTGATGTTACTTTCAAAAAAATCGTGTGAACGGGACAGTTGCGTGCCATAGTGTGTGAGACATATTTATACATCACACATAGTATTTGCACAATTACATTAACAGAAACTTTGGAAAGTACAGGCCTCAAGAGTTCACTAATAATAAATAAATGAAGAAATATTGGTTGAACAGGTAAAGTAATTAGTGGAAACTTATTGCGTACGTTAATGTGACTCGGTAATTAAATAGACGTCATCAAGTTAGGCTGCAGTTAATTGTTGTATGTTGTAACAAGAGTGTAATTCTGAAAACACTAAAACGTTTACGATGATATTTTGTAAGAGGCAACACACAGAAATAGGAAGACTAAATTAAAAGTTTGACTTATGACTTTAAATAAATGGTACCAAAACATTAAAAAAATTCTCACAAAGAAATTCTACAAGAAAATCCGTTTCGGAAGCTACCTGCCAAAAAAAAGTAAATCTACCAAATTTTTAGTAACAATCGGTTAATCAGATTCTGATGAAATTTTTGTCCTACATTTAATATCGGGATTCATAACTTAAGTCAGTACCGAATTTGAAATTAGAAAAATCATGTTACCAAACCAAATCGAAGAAACACCATTGATGCTTGACCACTAAATATCTTTCAAATTTACTTACACTGACTTGTTATAACTTTTTTTTGTATGACTAAAACTTGATAAGCGTTTTGAAGAATTTACTTTGTGTAACGTTTTTACCTGACTGATAAAAACAGGTTAGAAAATACTTAAGAACCCAAGTTTTTTTTAAATAATAAAGGGTTTTCACCGAATTTGGTAAAATTACTAAATAGTATGCTTTACAAACTCTATCAGGAACTAAATTCAAAATTTTTACTTTGAAATATAACTTGTATATATTGACAATATGATTACAAAACCACTGTTAAAATTTCAGAACAATAAATAAAATGTTTCACTGAATTTAAAAAAAAATTAATTTCAATATATATTTTGTATTCCGAAGACTAAATAGACTACACACATTAACATAAAACTGCACATAAATAATTCATGTAGCCTGTAATTTAGATCCCCATTTTAACAACACATTTAAGCATAACTTTGTTCATTTATTTATTTATTGAAAATTTGTTAAATAAAAATATGCCCTTTTATAACTATTGAAATAAAATAACGAAAACAACCGTTTTACAAAAATACATATTTTTTAAATTCAGTTAAGAAATTAAAATTAAACAATTAAAATGTTAAACCCACTGTAAAACACCACCACCTGATGAATAAAAGAAAAATCAGCTGTAGGCACTTTGAAGGGGTAACTTCAAACACCGACTGTGTTTATGTCCGAGTATAATTTCAAGTTGACTACGCATGTCTACCAACCGCGCATGTGCAATGAAGACAATTTACCTACCTACGCTACAGTGTACAGTATAACGATTGATTGATACATCCATTTAATATAATACACGTAGAGTTATTTGAATTATTACACCGTGCCCACGTAAATAAAATATCATGTATAATCTGAATTTATCGCGTGAAATATTGACAGAGCAACGTAGGGACAAAAGGTCAAAGTTCGCATAACTGGTTTTAAATCACGATTAGAACTGGTTTCGATATTAAACGGTAATGATTTTAATTGCTCGTAGATATTTGAAATAATTATACAATAAACTGTGTAGGCCTATAGTATAACTACCTTTATCCTTCCTTCGACTAGCTGCTGCCTACCGTTCTTAAGAAGCAAACAGAAAAATACTTCTTAAAATTCAAATTTTTGGGCTGAAAACAGTTTGACCTCTCTCTAACTTACACCATTAGCTAACGAAATATCAGTGCGGTTATGTTGGCAAAATTCATACCCGGGAACTTTAAATGAGAGCCGATGTGACTTACTGAGAGATGTTAAAACGATAACGTTGTCAATGTTGTTCCGATCTGATTCAAACTTGGCACAAAGATTGATCTGTAATAACTTGCACAAGTTTCTTACCAATTAAATCCGTTAAACAAGTTTCACCTTACACTTTTTGAAAATATAAATTCACTATTGTAATAAGCGTTAAAAATTTGCATAATCATTTTATATTTTCCATTATAACACGAAATAAACCTGATGACGACCAAGTTTAATTTCATAATTTCTAAGTGTAGGCATTTAGATTTTAATCAAGGAACTTGGAATTAATCTGAAAATTTAAAATGCTATTTTATTCAGGCTTTAACGCTAATTAACATGGTGAAATCAGAATTTAAAAAAATAGTTTGACAAAAAATCTTATTATTTGATGTCATATTATTAGACTACTTTTTAGACATACACTTCCCCTATGTTAGAGAGACAGCTTGTGCGCCGCTAATATTAGACAGACGGACGGACGGACGGAGGGGGAGACGTTAAATATTCGATTACTGTCATTCTGTCAAAATGCACTTAAAGCTGAAAGTAGGAAACTCTTTAAATAACAAAGTTGTTTACCACAAAAATCGTATGAAATTATCTAATTTGTGTTGACCAACAGGCGTGAGTGAAAGCGAATAGGTTAGGTTAGACTTTATTGTGGTTAAATTAACACATATTTAAAGGTACGTTTTCCTAGACGCGACTAAAGCGATCATCGCTAGCACAAAACGCTGACATGTTTCCCTCCACGCTACGGCTATTTCAGCAGTCTTTATCAGTAGACACTTAATTTTGAAGGTATTACTGATCAATAGTTTCGTGAATTTAATTATGACCTTGAAGAAAAAGTACTTCTAGCGTATACATAATAAAAGATGATAATGTGAACAAATAATGAGTTCTTCAAGAAAAGGAGCCCATCAATTATTCAAAGCAAGAAATGAAAAAGGGTGTTATGGTTACTATAGCAATCAGAGTGTATAATTTTAATATTAATAAATTAAAATATTAGAATACAATAGTTAATTAAGCCAGTAGGAACTTAGACATTCATGAATACTTAGACATTCATTAAATTATTAATTTAGTTCAGACATGTAGATTTGTAATAGTATATAACAAACTTTTTAAATTAAATTATAGCAACAAATATTGTATTCTATTAGAATAACATATTATTATGAGTGCTTGTATAAAAGGGATTAATTATATTGTTTGACATTAAAGTCTCCAAGGTGCACAACATTGATTTTTTTATAAAAAACAATGTTATGAACATTTGAATAAGTCATTATTAGATCATAAATCTGTTTAAAAAGAGTTTATAAAGAAGTAAGGGGACTTCGAGATCCTGAAGAGTTTAATGCCGAATAAAACAGGAGTGCAATCATGTTTTATTTTTAAAAAATCATCGAAAGTCACTCTCAAAATTCTTTTAGCGAATTTCCGTTGGAAAATGAGCCATCATGGTTTGACCCAGACACGTGATCCCGAAATGAGCGCAGGATCCCTATCTAAAATTTTAGTAATACATGTTTTTTTTCTTAATGTCCATACTTTATGCCAGTTAAGACTAATGAAGACGAGGATTCAGTGTTAACGGTAAGAGATAAGAGTGAAGTATTTTAATTCAAGGTACTGTAACAAATTTGAAATAAAATAAATTTATGGTTTATTTTGTTTTCTTCGTGACTTAATCGTAAACTTATTTTATTCAGAAATGTAAGTAGGGGCCGCACCTTTAGCCTTTTTGGGGCTTATTGCAGAAGCAGGAACGTTCATTACCGAATGTGAGAGGTTTGCGTAATTTTTTTGCACCATGTCTTTATATTTACATAATATAGCATATTTACATACTTATTTACATAATACTGCATATTTACATAATACTGCATATTTACATAGTACTACTGCTTCAAAGATTAGTACAGAACGAACATACACAGCGTTTAAATAGAGACAAGAGATTAAAAGAAATAATTTCATATTAAGGAAGACAAGCATGCGAGCGTATAAAAAAAGGCACACAGGAAGGGTGACTGCGACGGCAAACAAGAAAGAATCCAAGTAGTACGGAAAAAATGAGAGAAAACGAAATAAACGTAATTTTAATCACTTTTATTGACCAGTTACCTCTTGTTCTATGGTAAAGTTTCTCTACCTAGACATGACATCACACAGATTTTCTCAAATTCAATTATTTCCTAGAAAAATTGTAGCTGTCCGACAGCTGCTGCCCAAAAAAAGAAAACTGTTTAATTTTTCAAAAACTTTTCATTAAATTTTGGTTATGAATGAAGAATTAGGCCTATAAATCAAGTCAGTGTAACAAATTGTAATAAAAGAAATTCGTCGTTTTTGATATATATATATATCCCCATTTCTTGAGGATACTGAGTACAGATAGATGTACTACATCTGGACAAAATCGTTACAGCCTATTTCGAGAAAATCTTAATTGATTTTTAACAGTTTATTGTCTTAAAAAGAACTTCAAAACATTTCTTTTGAAAAATTAAAAAACCAGTTCCAAGTTATAAGCAAAGCGAAACCTTCATGCCACACTACATCAAAATCGGCCAGTGTATAGTATAAAAATATACACAGATTCATACACATCCATTTCTTTTATATGATTTGGAAACGCGTAGATCTACCGAAATCGCATAATCGATTTTTCTATGATCAAAACACTTTTTGTTTACTTCATAAAGTGAAAAAATATAAGCAAGAAACAGAAAAGTAATTAGGTTTATTGTTATTTACCTGAACCTTATTTTTTGAACAGAATGCAGAATTACACATAAATACGTCCAATTACATGTTAATCTGTGCTGATTAAACCAATGTTTACTTTAGAACAGGATGAATATTACGAACAGGAAATTTCAACGGAAAAGAGAAATGAACGACTAATTATTGAGCATTGTATTGTTGAATTATAGTTAGGATGTTGGCGACTCTACGACGGAAGAGAAATAATGCAATCTGTGATCAGAGAGTGGAACTGGATCCGAGATTAAAACACAATAAACTGAATCTACAGTTAGTCATTCTTCGTGTTCATTGAGCTATGTCGGCGAAGAACCTGTCTAACGTCGTTTAGAAACTGATGTCCATCAAGATTTTGAAGTCTTCGGACGGTGGGAATTAATACTGATAGATTTGTTTTGTGTAAAACTCAGTGACACCATCACAAAACGTATTACACAAAATCGTAGAATAATTCTTTGAAGCTATTTTCATTACATTTAAAGCTTAAAACATTTAAATAAAGTAATATACACAGATACTTATAAACGTGTTTAAAATTATGTTACTATCAAAACTATTTTCAATATCCATAACTGTAATTGTACAGAAAAAATAGGGGATGCACATATTTCAGAATTTATCACTTTAAACCATTTAAATAAGGTAATATGCCCAACAGACACTAAAAACTTGTTTGAAATTACATTGACATCACAACTATTTTCTATATCCATAACTGTAATTGTATAGGAAAAAAAATTGAGGATGTTATGAAAAGTTATCTTTCATACATCAAACAGTAAATAAAGTAATGAATTCTAAATTGCAGAGAATATGTGCATGAGGACCCAGTGGATGCACCCCACAGTTCCGCCATCATCATCACTAGACTAAATATTACATAGGCACAACCCCAATACGTTTCCTGGCATTTACATCCAACATCACAAGAGCGCCTTGCTGACCCTGACCCGCACGATTACTAAGACTGATAACGTATCTAAGAATCATTAATGACTAAAAATTCGTAAGTTTATATTTGTTATTAAGCCACAGATCGACAGCAAAACTGTAATTACAATAATGTAAAAAAATCCGTAAAGTTTGTATTTGTGATGTAACCACAGACCAACAGCAATTACAAGAACGCAAAAAATCGGGCTAAAGTTTGTATTTGTAATGTAACCACAGACCAACAGCAATTCGGGCTAAAGTTTGTATTTGTAATGTAACCACAGACCAACAGCAATTACAAGAACGCAAAAATCGGGCTAAAGTTTGTATTTGTAATGTAACCACAGACCAACAGCAATTACAGAACGCAAAAATCGCAAAAAATCAGGAACGCAAAAATCAAAAAGTTTGTATTTGTGATGTAACCACAGACCAACAGCAATCACAAGAACGCAAAAAATCGCAATCACAAGAAACAGCAATTACAAGAACGCAAAAAATCGGGCTAAAGTTTGTATTTGTGATGTAACCACAGACCAACAGCAATCACAAGAACGCAAAAAACCACAGACCAAAGTTTGTATTTTTGTAATGTAACCACAGACAAACAGCAATCACAAGAACGCAAAAAATCGGGCTAAAGTTTGTATTTGTAATGTAACGACAGACCAACAGCAATTACAAGAACGCAAAAAAGCAATCGGGCTAAAGTTTGTATTTGTGATGTAACCACAGACCAACAGCAATCACAAGAACGCAAAAAATCGGGCTAAAGTTTGTATTTGTAATGTAACCACAGACAAACAGCAATCACAAGAACGCAAAAAATCGGGCTAAAGTTTGTATTTGTAATGTAACGACAGACCAACAGCAATTACAAGAACGCAAAAAATCGGGCTAAAGTTTGTATTTGTGATGTAACCACAGACCAACAGCAATCACAAGAACGCAAAAAATCGGGCTAAAGTTTGTATTTGTGATGTAACCACAGACCAACAGCAATTACAAGAACGCAAAAAATCGGGCTAAAGTTTGTATTTTTGATGTAACCACAGACCAACAATAATTACAAGAAAGGAAAAATTGCGTTAAGTTTGTACTTGTGACTAAACCGCAGATCAACAGCAATTACAAAAAACGCAAAAAACCGTAAGTTTGTATTAGTGATATAACCACAGATAAAAAATAATTACATGTAAGCAAAAAATCTTTAAGTTTGTACAGTACTTGTGACTAAACCACAGATGAACAGCAACAATTACAAAAAGGTAAAGAAGTGTTTGAGCTGAAACAATGTTACTTGTTCAACAGTGATAAATCAGTTGCGATCGTTAAAACTGCATTTTTTTAGTAAAAAGTCACGTGTACTTGCAAATAATTTTAACGATACACAAGTGATCGACGCATTCTTGTCTCCTAAAATAAACTATACAAGTTGTTCGACGTGTTTCACGTGACTATGTAAACAGACATGCCTAATTAGCGCAACGAAAATCTAAAACTGGCATTATAATACTGGCACAATCGGAGTGAACGGCAATACACAGCCGTCTGGATTTGTTAGCTCTCCACAATAAGCAGCAAGTATAATTAGTACAGGACATTTCACTTTAGTTAACTTACGTAACGTATTGTACAGGTTAGGTTAGCCTACTATGGCCGGATTACGCCAAGCTGTTAGTTTAGTACTTGGATTAAACCTTTCACTTTCATACTGGCACTATACGATACAGCTGAGAGTGAATGGTACAAGAGAACTGTAGGTAAAAGTATTAACATTGGCTTCCGTTTCTCATGCACGAGGATCCCCTGTGCCCTGAAGTCAGTGAAGTGGCCCGGGTTAAAAACTCCCCGTTTGACGGTTGCTTCTATGCAAGCATGATGCCTTACAATCGGCCTTGATTCTTTTCCTTTTCATGCAGTCAATTGTCTATGACTTAACAATCGTCCGTATAAAAGTGCGTTGTGCGTTGTGAACGTACACACATCAGATACCGTACTGCTAATGTTTCTCCCGGAAGTACAGTTTTCTTCCGCCGTAGTAAACGTTGTCCAAACGGAAGCCACTAACCATTTTCAAGGGTGGCGATTTTCAGTTAAGGGTAGCCTTACGGGTACTTATGTGCAGGTTTCTGCTACGGGGGTTTCGTCCTGTATCACCTTTCCATACAATTTCTCTAAACCCAAAAATAAAACTATTTATGTCTGAGGTAAGGTGACGTGGTCCGGCTTTTTCGAAGTTGTGATACTTAGTGTGCAGCCACTTACATAAAATAACAATATGCGCAAATAGTTTACATTATAAACGAATCTACATTTGAAAATTGCCTATTGGAACGGTTTCGACCCGGTACGTCGAAATAAGCGCCGATTCTAACCTCCAGATCACATTTTAAGGGCGAAGTTAAAATCTCGTGCGTGCGTGCTCAATACAATTTTGGTTCGAATTTCTATTGAAACTTGCTACAAAAATCAATTTTGGTAAAAACAAAATTACGAAGTTACTTTAAAAAATACGTTCACGAAAATCTTATTTCAACATCAGATTACAGTGGTCAGGGTTCTTTTCGTATTTTAAATGTTAATGTATGCAGATTGTCGAAAAATTTAACGTATAGAATTATTGTTACGTAGTGTGATAGTTATTTTTTAGAAATGTGCTTCCATTATTGTAAATCGGAGCCAATAATACTCAGTCGGTGATAATGAATCTATTCTCTATGACTACTGTTACTCCGTTAATTATAAAAATAAAATTATGTTTGATATCTCATTAAAGGTCTTACATGTGGGATTGCGGTCAGTTTTTTACGTTTTGCGTATATTTTTTACCCGAGCAGAACATATAAAACGTAAAATGCAGACCACATTCCACGCACGAGATTTTACGCCCTAAAAATGTAACCTAGAGGTCAGAATCGGCGCTCATTTCGACGTCCTGGGTCGAAACCTCTGCAATAGGCAATTTTCCAATGTAAATTCGTTTGTAATGTAAACTATTTGCTCATATCGTTATTTTATGTAAGTGGCTACACACTATCACAACTTCGAGAAAGCCGGATCACGTGACCTTACCTCAAACACACCAAACAGTTTTATTTTTGGGATGATATGAATTGTAGATACAAGACCCCATGAGAGAATCCGTTAAGCGATTAACGATCAGAGAATCCGTATCGATTATTGCAAGGAATGACCGCACCGTGATTACAGTAGGCATACGGCTTAACTGTTTTACCGCCTTTTTACTGTATGGAAACTGTAAGATTATTAATAGTGTTTTACCTGCTTTGTATTGTGTTTTTGTGAGTTTTTCACTTGCATACAAAAAATATAATGTTTCGTTAAACGGTCGAGTTTCGTAAAAAACTCATTGCAATACTTTTACATGGCTTTCTATTACAGCACGTTTAATCATAATGCACTGAAACTACCAACTCATTATATGTATTGTATATACAGAAATTATTAAAAAAGCGTTTAAAAATTCGAATACAAAATACTATCCCCTACTTTAACAATTTCAGACAAGAAATTACCTTGATTTCGGTTTTGTTAAACCGGGTGTTTACCTTGCTAAGATAATATGGGCACTAAATTTCAATCCATTATAAACGAGTTGTTTAAACAAATTATTTTATTCATTTATCTCGTTCTGCATACGATTTTATTACAGTTTCAATGCCGTCCTACGTTCTTTATCAATAGACAGTGTATTTGGTTAAAGATAGGCGCAATAAACAGATAATCTGCACCTAATTAAATACTTCAAGTAGGCTCGACTATTAAAGCACCTTCATTTAGGCCTACAATATTCATAACAAGGAAAACGTTGCACCTTGTTGAAGTTATGAACACAACATACGCCTTAATAACGACGTGACCAGAATAAGATTAAAGTATATTGCGCGAACATCATGTTTTAGTTACCGTAATTCGTGTTTATTTTAGCCGTTTAAATTCCGTGGCAAACTACCAACAAATTTCTTAATTTGGCTTACGTGCTAAGATTATTTGCTTATGTGACTGATGTTTTGAAAAATTTTGCCGATTTTTATTTCTTGACGTGTTCCGACCCCAGTTTTTAGGGGATATAGCGAATCGTAAGTATATCTGGACACTTAAGGACTCCGTTTCAGCAAAATTCGATCAAAATCATTAGAGCCAATTTTGAAAAAATTGTATAATTTTGTTTACCAAAAAGAGCTTGAAATAAAAAAAAATACGCGGATATTTTCAAGTGAGACCTGCATACTTTAATTTCTTAAAGATCGGACAACTGGTTTAGTTCCCAACGACACACACACACACGCGCGCGCGCGGATAAACACCAATTAAAACACAACTTTTTGGAGTCAGGAGATTTGAAAACGAACAGATCCATCAAAGTCTTAAGATCGATAATGTTTATAATCACCAAACTTTCTTTATATGTACTTCGTACGGTAAAAAACCAAAAAAGAAAGTTTGTAACACACACTAGACATGCTTTAATTGGCACGGGTTTGCAATCAGCGTCTCAGACTTAAGGAAGATCATTTATCCAGCGTCGTATTATTGAAAGTAACAGTGTACCTCAATTAGCTCTTACTTTCTTAAAACCTGTTTGTAAAGAAAGGGTATGCAGGATTAACTCACGATCTTACTTTCACCTGAAAAAGCACTCATAATAAATTTTCTTATTTATTGTTGAGGAAGATGACAGTACTACAGGTAGGCAAGTAATCTACGGTAGCGAAGTCGCAAGCCAACAGAAGTAGTGAGGGTAACAACTGGATTAAAGCAACTCATCATTTGTTAACACGTATTCAGTTTATCCAACTCAAAACTACATTTTGTATTGTTTCTAAGCTCATACCATAGGAAGCAGCACCAGATATCTGTTTTACTTATACCTTTTGGTAGTTTTTCAATACAGTAAGTCAATTAAACCCCGGGGTTCTATCTGTTTTCACACGATAAAAACAACAATAATTTGATTAACATGTTCTCATCTCATTTATCTGAATTCAAAAGGTCACTATTTGTAGCCTACTGTTAGTTATGGAGTTAAAGACAGGAGCAATGAAAACATGAACTAATCTGGATGAAAGAACCGAATAACTGAGTAACAACTGAGAAATTTCAACAGTTAGGTAAAAACTGTCAGTTGTCCCATCAATAACGAGAAAAAACTGAATACACGGGGAAAGAAAATTGTATAAAGCATGTTTAGATTAGAAAGTATTTACGACATAAAGTTGGTGACAACCAACAAGGATTAAGGAAGGATTATGTTAGGATAGACCGCGTCCAGTGGATCGGAGAGAAGATTGGAGGGGAAATAAATACAATGATCACGAAAAAACTATTTTGAGATTTTGATAGATCTTTGTTTTCAGACACCTTTTAAAATGGAAACTAATTAAAAAGAAGAAAGAAAATTCGAACATGTTAAACTCGATAGAACATTCAAATTTAAGGCAAAAACAATCTTAAGTCCGTCCAAGAATAGGATATGTGTCAATTTATGTATTTATTAGAAGAAAAGATTGGTATCTGACTTTGCATTTGTTGTGGATTTACGAAGAGTTAGGCTTGTTGTTATACTTATTAATAATTCCTTCCAGAGTGACTCAGTCTCCAGTGCATCAGGTAAGAAACTTATTATGCGCACCTTACAATAATGACTGCAGCGTCTCTGACGAGCCACAAAATTTTGTTCAGAATCCTCTTGTTTTTATCGAAATCCTCGTTTTATTGTTGAACTCCAAAAATCCTCCTTCTGGAGTTTAGGACCTCACAATCAAAGAGAACATGTGACATAATCTCCGAATACTGTTCAAAACTTCGAAATTTGTGTCTGTTTTGAAGGGAATCCACTTTAAATGTCCAACCGTGCTCATTGCAAAGACCTATTTAATGGACTTCCTACTAAACTGAACTTATGTTCTCACCGGTGCTGATACTGGTGCTGGAAAAAGGAGTTTGTCTGCCAATTGAGACCACAGATTGATGTGTTCTTCTCTAGCCATTGTATGACTGATCCAGAAAACTGCCGCAGTGCCATTCATCTGTCCTCTCAATCCACCAATGCCTCCGCACCCATCCCAAGCGAACCATATTGACAGAAGAAAGGATCGAAGGAAATAGGAGCGATTGTCATATTAATATGAATCAGACCTAAGAGAAATTGATGGCCCTAATAGCTGCTTGGTTATCACAGAAAGGATGAGAATTTCTTTGTTAGTTAAGCCTTCTTCTTTTCCTCGATATGCAATTGCTGATATTACGATTTCATTTAGTTTCTGCCAAACGAAGCGAAAGACGAACTTTGACTGTTACCACGGCGTAAAATTACTGATAGCGATCAGTTGTTACTTAACTGCACTGCACGATACGGTCTGGCACCTCTAGACATTCAGTGTAGGAAGTAATCTAGTCTACTGGTCTTAACCGCGGTCACGCCATTTATCAACCAGAGAAAGTTCTTCCGATTGATCAAAGTTGTATGAACTGTTTTGTGTTGGCTTATTTGTTTAATAAATACAACCAACTGAGAAGACAACGCGGAAAGAACTAATCACTGGAAACCCACAATAAAAAGGGGGTGCAGACTAGCTGCACCTATTGAGAGGATTTTGGCGTCCTCGCGGTATCCGAGTCTAACACTTATACATTTAGGGATGCGATAATAGCCTCAATGTGCACTTACTTAAAAAAAAAGAAATGTAAACCGCTATTTTTACAACGTAAATACAAGTGTCAAAATCACTGTGTTTATGGGTTTTAACATGTGGAAAATCCAAACAGTCTGGACAAAAGTAAGACTGGAAATAACTTAAACTGTGTATCCCAGCATTCTGAAGTAAAACAACCAAAAAAAAACTGGTTCTGGTGAACGAGAATATAATCGCGACTGGCCGTTGTTTCGCTGACTTGATGGAAGCGATTTCCCAAAAAGTAACGATATCACATCACATAGTAATGATTTTTTATCTCACATTTTTTTATTTGGCTTCACCATCACAGTCAGCATTGAAATCTGCATAAATTAGTATTGTAAATTTTCAAACTGTAATGATAAGAAAATAAAACCTTACCTTATATAGGTTTCATATTTGTATGTTCAATGATACTGAAAATCTAAAACGCTAATTTATGCGGATTTTAACGCTGACTGCAATGGTGTAAACAATTTTTTCACAAAAGAGTAAGTTAAAAAAATTAAGATTTTTAATTTGGAAAAGCCGAGATTTTGAAAAGGTCGAACGGGTTTCCCTGGGTAAGGAACTTTCCATCCAATTAGCAAAATATATTTTTGTGTTCTATCTAAATAAAAGTTCAAAAATTACTAATACTACTAGCATTATTTCAAAGACACTAAATGAGACGAAAATATTTAAAGTGACCTATTATAAAGGTTTATAATAGACCTACCAAATTTGATAAAAATTAACACAAACAATATTTACTTTTTTATTGAGTTATAATGTTTATATTGAAGCTCAGCGTTAGAAATATATATTATTATAACATATATTACATACATGTTATTACATGAGTAGTTTATATAACGATTATATTGAGGTTATTAGGTTAGGTTATTAAGGTTAGGTTAGTTTAGGTAAAGTAAAATCGAAGTAGTCTAAAAGAAAATAACAGCACTGATTTTGGTAAACGAGAACAATGCGTTCATGCAATTACTTTTACATACAAAATATCACCATTCAACTTTCAAATTTTCACACAAAAATTAGATTCCATTCCACGACTACTACCAATGCGATATTGTTGAAAAAACAACAAAACTCTTTCTTGTAAACCGCCGAGGAAAGCAAGGGAATAATAGAAGGCAAACAATAACATGCCCGAATCCCGATTAACATGCTTTCTCGATCTGGAGTAGCTGACAGAATCACGAAACATCCGTTAGCGACACACCGCCATGTGAATCCGTCACAGTCGCTTTCACAAAGCAAATATCTAGTCACCCGTGGAGACAATATGAGCTTATGTAGGCATTGGCCTTACTTCGCGAACACGTTTCGTCATTAAGAAGTGTGTTATACAAACATTATAGCGTGCACATTTTACATGACAGTTCAACTGATATTCCGCGTTATCAGTAGGCCTAAATATATACGGTACAAAAATTTAACTTCTCCACATTCAATTATTTCCGCACACAAATCTGCTTGTGAAAACCATCGTAAAATACAGAAAAAAACCTGAAAAATCGAACCAAGTTGTCAAAGTCGAATTATCAGATTTTGGTCATATATGAAGACTTATATTGCTAGTCAGTGCATGAGTAAACTAAAAAAAAAAAAAAAAAAACCCTATACGGCGGTCAGGGACCTTTTTTAGTTTTTACGATTTATTCCCGAACCGTAGGCCTATAAATTTCTTTTATTTCAAATCTGCTACACTTACTGCAATCACGAATACTCATATATGACCAAAATTTGAATAAAATCTGATGAATCTATTTTGAAAAATTCTAACAATTTTGTATCTTTCCGAAACTTCCAATAGGCCTACCAATTTTTCATGTTTATATCGACTCACCCATTTAGTTTGAGTAGGCTATCTGCATACCGAATTTCAGGGTCGATTTAAAAAAATTTAGATTTGTATAAGTTTTTTTTTCTTCAGACATTTGTCTTCAGAAGGTGTTTGAAAAATTAAAAATTAGCCTCAAAATATCAGCAGGCCAATATTTCATCTCGAGACCGATAATATGTCAAATTTCATAAAAATCGGTCAATTAGTATCAGTGCAATGTTCTTGAACTCGGGGCTTGCTTGGGTCCAAAATCTCAAAAAAAACGATTTTTAACGATTTTCACTTCATACAGTGAAAAAATAGAAATGCAATTGTACAGCGTTTTTAATTTTCACAAAATTATCAGCCACTGATCATTATTCAACAATAAATACCTTGTGATGGCGCTCTACTCTAATCGGTAACTGATAAGACGCGTGGTTTACGAAGTTTGGTTCACAAGGTCCATGTCAAGGTACGACAGTGCCTGGCGGTCACTGCACTCATGTTCCACAATTCCACAAGACTAACCATTAAACTTCACGCAGTTTCTTTACGTTTTGTCGTAGGATTATGTCTACACATTTTTAATCTCTTTCCAGTTTCTACTGTTCAAATATTTCTAAGTTATACAGGGAAAAACATAAATTTCTTCTTTAAAATGTTATAGTTTTAAGTTTTAATAACCGAAAAAAAAGACATAAGAGAAAAACACAAAAATCATTCGGATGAGTATTGTTCAAGCTCCAGAAACAGCTGAGACTTAAATAGAATACGTTGGTAACAATACCTGAGTGCATTGGGAACTTTTTTTCGCAAATTTTAGCAAAATGGAAACTGTGGTTTTAGCAAATTTTAGCCCCTGTAGTAAAACCTAGACCCGAAACTTTGAAATGAACACCGATCCTCACCTCTAGAACACTTGGTAATAAGTTGTTTTGCATTTTTGGTTCTACAGCACAAAAATCGATTTTAGTAATGGTTTTGACTAGTTCGATATAGGAAAATCCGTTGAATCGTCAAAAGAAATTAATAATTTTGTTTCATAATTTACCTAAAAAATGATGCCGCCAAACATATGTTGACGTTATTGCGATCTAATCTTTTTAAAAGAAAAAAACAAACAGAAAAAGCCTATAAGGTTCGGAATTAACCTTACTTTTTCAAATGTCTGAATAAATATACAGTACTTTATACAGTATAATAGAAATCACAACATATTGTCATATATTACAAGGAATATAACATACATTATAAAATCAGTATACTACATTATAAAATCTAACCTAAAATTGAATATGTCAAAAACTCACCCGACTTCACTTCTGGCGTTATCAGTTTCATCTCTGGAACACAAAATATCCAAAAGTAAAAACTTGATCAATCGAGTTCACGAACAAATTTCGTAAATAAAGTTAAAACATCGTCTATACACGTTGAGTGTTGAATCTCTACTAAACAAGAAACAGAATATTCAAGTTAAACAAAAACGTGCTTGCATGAATCATTCTAACCTGTAGACTCAAACAAGCAGTGCCACTGTTATCTACAGTCAAATAAATGACTAACATGCCTACTGTATTTAAAGAGGTTTAATTTTTTACATTAAACACAAAACAAAAACAATGTGTTTACAGTCTGCATACAACTGAACACTGTTATCATGATTTATTTACCGTAAAAAACAGCTCAAAAACGTTTATACAAATTCGAGGAAATTATTTAAAATTAAAAAAAACATTACATTAATTTTCTCAAAACCATCGGTTTTTGAAAAAAAAATCGGTTCATCAGATTTTGCTCAAATTAAACACATGAAAAAGCCATAAGTTGATGTAGCAAATATAAAAAATAACGGTTTTTTACGGCGGTCAGGGTTTTAATTTATTTTTATTATTTCGAATTTCGTACTTATGACCAACATTCAAGCTTATTCTTATGAGCTCAATTTTTAGAAACTATTTACCAATTTTTTAATTCCTTGTTCACTAATTGGATTTTTTGTGTATACATTCCTAACCCATAAATGTTTTGAGTAGTTATAGAGTACATTTCAGCAAAAATTAATACAAAAAATTTTGAGATTTTTTTAAAAATCAGTTTTTTACCTATAAAAGGGATTCAAAACACTTTTGGGGGAATATTTTTTTTTAATCCAAGATATGAGCAAACAAGACATGGCCAAATTAAAAAAACTCACTTTTTTGAATCAAGTGACCTTAAAAGAGATAAATCCATTAAATTTTCGAAATCGATTTTTCACGTGTTTGTAGCCTACTCGTACCTATTTAGTACGAGTAATTTGATTATATATAGTATCAAATTGCCGGACTCACACGCATTCCACGTGCAAACAAATGGCCTTGAGCCTTATCAATGAACTGCAAATTAATCTGTTATCCATGAATATATGTAGGTAATCACTGTGCAAATATAATTTCTTTTTTTGAATTACGTTGACACTTATCAAATAACAATGAATAAATATGCAAACGGAATTTCATGTTAGATTAAACGCAATGTTTACAGTCTGAATAATAGAAGTTCTTACAACAAATATCAAAGTTACTTTTAAAGATTTTTTCAATATTACGTGTTTAGAAAAGATTTTTTAAAGAATGTCGAAGTGAAGTGTGTAAAAGAGCAATTAATTTTATCTTAAAAATCTGAAGATGTCAAAACAACAAAACGTTTCTGAAGTAGATCGCACGGCACGAAAGAGAAAGGGCAATAAACTACTAGCAGTACTGAAAACATTTACTTTGATTTATAACTTATTTAATTAACGGTGAAAACCATTACACAAACTTTCTTACATCTTGAAATACAAGAGTACTAAGGTTCGAAAGTAAACCGGAAAAAACAAACCCGCTGTGACGGTCAGGGTTTACGTTTTTGACACGAACGTTGCCGCTCCGTACCAAAGTAATTTTAATCTGACTATACGAGTACAATTATAATTTTATTGGCTAAGTACGTAACCTGTACTAATATAATCTTTTTTTCAAAATGACTCAGCTATGTCTAAATGGTAGTATTGCATACAGACTATCACACCTATTGTTAAGCGATAACGTCGTTAATCTTATCTACGAGGAAATAATAAGCTACGTCACATGCCTTTATGAGTTTAGCTGTCAACACACAGTTACACGTATTAACGTGATATTGGAAATCGTACTTTTACGATTTCACTTGAAGGTTGAATGTTTGTGCACATTACTGGACTAAACAGATTGAAAGATATCGGTTTGTCAATATGTCGAGACGAAAGGTTTTTTTTAGCTAAATGTTTATTTAAAAACCTGATTTTCTTTAAAATCGAAACTCATTTCAGGAGTAAATCGGGGAAAATCCTAAAATAAACCCTGCCGCCGTCGGGTTTGTTCTGTTATTTCGAATTTCTTCCGAGCTGTATTTTTCTTTTATTACAAATTTGCTACAATGACTTTTTTCAATCGTGGTTTTTCATTTATGACCGAAATTAAAATCGAAACTGATAAATCGATTTTTCGTTTTCTTCTGTCATTAGCTCCTGAACCGGATTTTTAGAAAAGACAATTGAATTTCACAAAAAGTACATACTTAAAAAAAAAATTTAGTTTCGTTTATCATTCAAAACTAAAACTTTGTTATTAGATTTTTTTAAAAATAAATCTTAAAATAACATTTTCCAACAATTGGACCATCTTTAGCGGAAGAAATCAGTTTTATTCCTAACTATGTTTAATCGCTTTATAAAGTTCTACAATAAAAACTGTATTTCTTTATTGATTTCCCTGACAACTCTTGAGAAATAATTTTTATAAGTAGCAAAGAAGTGTCGAACTAAAACTAATGCCTAACTTTAGCGAATTTCCATTAGAAAAACGACCTATTGGAGCGGCCATCAAGGTATAACCCAGACTCGGGACCTAGAAAGTGATCCTGACATATCACTTTTAAAAATTTGTTGTGTATGCACGCGCGCGCACGCTCAGGTTCGATTTTGGTCCGATTTTATTTAAACTTAGCAAGAAAATCTATTACCATAACAGCTTGGGTAAGTTCGTAAAACAGTTTCAAAACGGTTCCAAATTTTTTAAAATGCGTAATTTTTCTGTCTTGAATTGTTTTGAAAATCCGTTTTCATCATCGTAATCGTAGCATTGAAAACGGCATAAATAAGCGCTTTGAAGTTTCAAAATCCGTTAAAATTAAGACATTTAATTTGACGGCGGTCAAGGTTCGTTTCGTATTTTCAATGCAAATTGAAAGTTTAAAATGCTAGCATATGAAGATTTAATGCTGATTACGATGATGAAATCAGAATTTTAAAAAAATATTTAAACATACTTTTGGAAATTCGCTTCTATCACGTCAGCAAAACCGCTGCGTGCCGCAAATTGTTAAGAACGTTAAATATAAAAATCTGTGCAACTTGAATCTGTATTTGTTATAGTAGTGATTCCATTTAACAAAAAAAATATGTTTCAAAGACAAAAATATTACATTATCAGAAACACAAACGCGTGCAGTAATGACTTAACGAAAATGCACACAAAATTATGTTTTCACAAGACACGCACTCCGCGCACTACGTCCTCGTGACTCGGTGGTCGGCGCACAACTGATTGTGAACGCGAACTGGCTCGTCCACTCTCCACACTCGAGCCGTCACAAGACCGCCAGTCCGAACCTTTCCACACGGAACAGACTGCCAATCCATTGTTGAAATAAATCCTAAACAATCATAACTTTATTATCCACTGCTGACTAGATCCGCGACAGGTTTTATTCTTAAATTAGTAAATACTGACAAAAGGTAATTATTTCATCACTGTATATATTTTTCTCCGATATAATTAATCGGTAATTTAATCACTGTATATAATTACCTGTGTAGCCGACAAATTAGGACAAAAATAGAACATTGGACAAAAATTAGCTTGTTAAATAAAAATTATCACTTTAAAAGTTATTTATTTCAAAAATGATTGTAAGTTAATATTTACGGTTATAAATGAAAGTCAAATTAGATGTTAGATTAAGATTTATAAATTTATGTGTGTGTATGTGTATGCGCGCGCACGTTTTGTGTTTGAGTGTGCATGGTTTGCCCATATCTCGAGATCATTCGCAAAGAAAAATTTTCTGAAGCTCTTTTTTGGTCAAAACTATTAAAAAACGATCGGCCTATAAATATGTTCATCAAATATAGTCTACAAGCACCGAAACAAATCGTACATGTACACATAGCCCAAACAAAAATTAGCATTAGGCCATTTAGGACGATTCCAAACTGTAATTAGTGTATCAAATTTTAAATAAAAACCGGTTCAGAGGTAAACTTTTAAAAAACAAAAAAGAAACCCTGATCGTCGTCGAGTTTGTTTCATATTTTCGAGATACTAATTCAGTATACTGAATATATTATATATTATAAATATATTACACACGATTTTTGTATGTAGTTTCTGAACTTTAATAAAAAGAGTAAGTTTGTGCTGTAATGTTTTATCACTATTTATTCGTCATCTTGTATAAATACAATTTTATTATGTGTACTTAGTTTTTGTTATCATATAGACATGTGGTGGCATTTAAAGGATAAACAACAAAAGCGTGCGTGACCTTTACAGTTTAAAGGTCGAAATCCGACAGAAGCAGTGAAGAGAGCGGCGCTCGGAAATCTTCTTAGTAAATATCAAAATCGATAAAGAATAAACAATTACAGTGAAATCGATTAGAGCGAATGGACAATTCGGCGTCATATAAGCATACTGTACAGCGTTAATGTAAACACGTTACTTTCTGACCAGGCGTATCTGGAATTTAGCCTTGGAGTCTCAAGTAATTTTAATTGATAAAGTAATGTGAGGTATGGAATATCTCACAGGTATGGAATATATGGACAGTGGAAAGTTTTTGAAAATTTAAGACATAAACGCTTTAGCTATATGGAGGACCCGGAATCTCTTCCTCCAATAATTTTACGGAAGTTATTTGCAAAATTCGCCCCGCGTCTTGCTGGGGCACGTCTCTTGGAGAATTTTAGGTACCACAAAATAAATAACTGTAACATCTTCTTTGGCTCTCTGCGGGCAGAAAATCTTTTCAAAATCTAACATTAAAAATTTCCGTTTTTTTATAAAACTGCGTTTGTTAAAACCAGGAATAATCCCTAATTGATTACCATCGTTAACAACACGGCCTATAAAAAGCCACAAGAAATTCTTTAAAGTTACAAAAAACGTTTAATATTTTTTTCTCTTCTTCTGTATGGACAGACCTTGCCCCCTCCCCCAATAAATGTCCATGTTCATCACCACAGAAGTAAAACCTAGAACGTTTCGACATTTGTTTGAAACTACGTTCCCGTTTGTCTTATACAAAGTTCTGCGACATTTTATTATGTTTAAAACAGTTTGGTACATTGTTCCTTGTTTCAGGCTGAAGAGCAAAAACAATCCACGTTGCTGAAATTGCGCATGCGCAATACAATAAAATACCTTTATTTTATTTTTTTTTGTAAATCATTGAGTTATGGTTTAAGAAATTGTAAAATTTACAAAATATATACATTTTCAAAAAGTATGCTTTATTTTCCCACATGTTTTTAAAGTTCCAAGTAGGATAAACGTTTTATAAAACATTGTTTAACCTTTTGTTCTTAAAAACGTTAAAAATCGGCTAAACGATTAAATAAACAAATATTAAACTTCGCATTAATAATAAGTTTTATGGCGTGATAATCTCTATAAAACAATTATACAAAAATGTTTGTATCTCAAAAACTATTGGGCACACTATATATGAGATACTGTTTTGAACTGTTTGGAACATTTGTCGCGAACTGTTTCAAATAAATGTTCTAAGAAAAATGTTTTCACCACCAAGAAAGACAAAAACATTAAATTTGCATTTAAATTTTCTTATATGACATTGCCTTAACTTCTTTATATTTGAGAGTTTGGGACACTAAACAAAACGGCTTTGTCCTTAAAACGTGCCGTTTAGACGCTAGAGGTTATTGACAGACCGAGAAACTAACATGTACAATAATCCTTGCAGCCATATTACTGTGACATTATAGCCTGGCTATCGAGGCCGGCACGTGTTGTCAACAGCTGATTCTATACTTATAGTATCTTATTAACAACGACTGCTGTTTAATCATTTTTAGGTTAGAACAGCTGTTACGTTATTACAACTACTGTAATATAAATTTTCATTGGAAAATAAGCCGCCAGGATCCAAAAATGTAAACGCACAGATGATTTCAAGAACACTCAAGAGACAAATTAAAATATACAATAGTACAGGTCTTATGCATGTGTGCTAGCATTCTATTTTTAGCAACTTTGTACAACAATTGATTTTGGAAATCAACTTGGAGGTTAACTAGTCAAATACGTTCATCCATTTCGAAATAGCTAATAAACATTTCGAATATAAATTAATCTTATACACTTGAAAACAATAGGTAACCTAACATTATATTTTAAAAATTATTACTTACTGATGTTATAATACCAATTAGTTAATTATTTTAATTGTAATTATGATATTAATGTTATCATATTAAACCGGACTTTTGCTATCTTTGTGTATGTATATATTTAACTAGCATTAACCTTCGCGGCTTTATCTGCGAAACTTTATAAAGTGCTCCAGAATTTATTTTCGTAAACATTTTCATCATTTTATCACTTTACAGGATTTTATATTAGCCTATGTTTCAAGAAAAAAAGGTTCAAAAAATATTATTTTCCAATACAAGACACTCATTACGTGTCTTTTTTCCTCTTTGGAGGATTAATATTTGAAATCATTGTTTTATTATTTGTGTTTCAGAATATTTTTATTAAGTTTTAAGGAAATCCTGTCAAAAAATAAATCTTTTTTCAACTTAAACTGTTACTTTCCTTTAAAGAAATCAAATTCGGGAAATTCTGAATATGTAATTCTTCCTTTGCGTTTTACGGTATTTATACCGTTTCAAGAAAATCTTATAAAAATATATTTTCTCAAAGCAAAATTGTATACACCTTTTGCCACTTTTAAGGGATGAATTACGGAAAATGCTAAACAAACATGTACAATAATTTGTATTTTATACAGTACCTCTGTTAAGTTTCAAGACAATCCGATAAAGAAAATATTTTTC
Organism: Callitettix versicolor; assembly: GCA_022606455.1. Taxonomy (NCBI): domain Eukaryota; kingdom Metazoa; phylum Arthropoda; class Insecta; order Hemiptera; family Cercopidae; genus Callitettix; species Callitettix versicolor. The sequence goes on from CM040189.1 coordinate 85,210,257, forward strand.
TTCAATGCAAACTTTTACTGGGCTTTTCTTCTTTAAGGGAGATGCATTATAGAAAATACTGATTAATTTGTAGTGTTTAGAGTGTTTGTTAAGTTTTAAGAAAATAATTATTTTTTTCCAATGCAAAATTTTCATACCCTCTTTTCACTTTAAAAAGAGTGAAAAGACTTAATTAGTGTTTAATTATTTTCGTTTTAGAGTATTTATGCTGTTTAAAAAAACCGACTAAAACAATTTTTTTCAAAAAAAACCATTGTAACCCTTTTTACTCCTTTAGGGGTTGATTATTGGAAAATCCCTTCTTTGTGCACGCATCATAACAATACGAACGTAATCATAAAATTTCAAGTCTCTGACTATTAGTTTCGGCTCTAAGAACATCATTATGAGTCAGTCAGTCAGGACTTCTATCTATAGACTATCTATCTATACACAACGTTTCGAAAGTGCGAATAAACTCAGTTTTCTACTGCCTAACCTAAAAGATAAAAACTTGAATACAAGTATATACGCCTAATCGTCTAAGCCTGCCTTACAATATTAAAACTAAAAACAGGAACACTATTGCCTGACCCATTAATCGGACAGAAAAAAACTAAATTTTAACAAATACCAAGGCGTTTAAGCTTGCTCTAGTTTTACGTTTGGCCCTTTCGAAACATCTGTACAGTCTATTGTTATACACAAATGATGGTAAATTTCCGAATAAACAATAATACTGAAAAATGTTCACTTATCGAAAAGTTGTTAAAAGTTATTTCTAGAATTCACTAGGAATTCACTAGAATTCACTGTACGAGACAGACAGCTGCGCGTAATTATTAGCAGTAAATTGTCGATGGGAAATGAGCATTGGAGCAGCCATCATAGTAAGACTCAGATCTTGAGATGAGCACCGAACTGATTTCTAGATCACTTTTAATTTCCTAATTTTTTTAATACAGTATGTTTGTGTGTGTGTGTGTGTGTGTGTGTGTGTGTGTGTGTGTGTGTGTGTGTGTGTGTGTGTGTGTGTGTGATGCTATGTAGGTCCGATTTTATCTAAACTTGACACGAAAATCGATTTTAATAAAGTTTGGACAAATTCTTTATTCAGCAATAACCATTTAACCGTTTCACAATGGTAACCATTCAAAACCCCTTTAAAAAAATAGTGACTCTTTGGAACTCATCACCATCGTAAATCAGCGTTGGAAATTCGCTTCCATCACGTCAGCGAGACAGCTGAGTGCTGTGATTACATACAGGTAGACATTTTACTGGTATAAAAAACTGCTAAACAGATTTAGGTAACAGCATACGTTTTTCATGACAAAGGTTCAGGCTCGGCCCACTGACCGGTTTTGCCAAGGTTAAATATTGACATTTACTGTACTTGCAATCTAGATCCTGAATGTCTAAAGATCTAACACACGCACTACACTAAGCCTGGCGGTAGATTTAAACAAAGTAAGTATAAGTATACTTTGGAGTACAACAAAATTTGTTTTAAGAAACTAAAAATTGTTTGAGTTACTTGATGGTGACTACATTTTGTAGCTAACAAATATTACAAAAACGATTTCACATGTAATTATTTCCTTCCATAAAAATCCGGTTCGGAAGCTTTCGACAAAAAAGACTCAATCTCTTAATTCATTCTCAAATTAAGATCTACTTATTCTCTCAAAATCGGTTAATCAAAACTTGTTATATTTGACGAATCACAACTAGTCTGTGTACCTTCTTTTGGACAAAAGAAATGTATGCTACAAGAGTAAATCGACAGAAAAAACTAACCAAACAGCAATCATTGTTACTTCAGTTTTCTCGATTCACTACCGAACCGTAAATTAATACTATTTCAAATTTCCTGCAATAAGTTGAGTCACAGGGTAATAACCCTTATGAGAGCTTTGTGAGAGCTCGCTGCAGGTGGCACTTTGTGACAGAGTGTTCAACTACAGTTAAATAGATAATAGTACTGTCTATTTTCTCAAACATTTACACCCCTGTCCTTGTAACTTGCAGCATTCCTAGCGGCAGATAGTCCAACTACTTGCACTTTAGCCGCCAATATCGAGCACGTTTTTACGATGGTGGCTGTATTTCTGGTCCGTTTCCATTCAATGCTTGATTTATGAAGCTGAAAGCACGACCAAAATTTGAGCAATATTTGAAAAACCGTTTTGAAAAATTAGGCCGATTTTTTCTCTGATTGGTAAGGAATCCAATTTTTTGTAACTGTTGTAAGGATATATCGATTTATACTTTTTTTTAAGTACTTTATGACTACAAATGAGTGAAATTTAATGAAAGAGTTAGTGCTGATTTTGTGACATTTTTAGTATTTAAAAAAATTTTAAATATGAAAAAAGTAAATAAAACTTGAATACATTGAAAACGAAATACAGTGAAATTAATAAATATGAAATAAATTTAAATACGTGGAAATTAAAAAAAAATTTTTGTTGGTAGATTTCGTCGAAATCGGTCAATTAGTTAACTTCACAGTCCATACGTACACAATTGTGTGTGTGTGTGTGTGTGTGTGTGTGTGTGTGTGTGTGTGTGTGTGTGTGTGTGTGTGTGTGTGTGTGTGTGTGTGTGTGTGTGTGTGTGTGTGTGTGTGTGTGTGTGTGTGTGTGTGTGTGTGTGTGTGTGTGTGTGTGTGTGTGTGTGTGTGTGTGTGTGTGTGTGTGTGTGTGTGTGTGTGTGTGTGTGTGTGTGTGTGTGTGTGTGTGTGTGTGTGTGTGTGTGTGTGTGTGTGTGTGTGTGTGTGTGTGTGTGTGTGTGTGTGTGTGTGTGTGTGTGTGTGTGTGTGTGTGTGTGTGTGTGTGTGTGTGTGTGTGTGTGTGTGTGTGTGTGTGTGTGTGTGTGTGTGTGTGTGTGTGTGTGTGTGTGTGTGTGTGTGTGTGTGTGTGTGTGTGTGTGTGTGTGTGTGTGTGTGTGTGTGTGTGTGTGTGTGTGTGTGTGTGTGTGTGTGTGTGTGTGTGTGTGTGTGTGTGTGTGTGTGTGTGTGTGTGTGTGTGTGTGTGTGTGTGTGTGTGTGTGTGTGTGTGTGTGTGTGTGTGTGTGTGTGTGTGTGTGTGTGTGTGTGTGTGTGTGTGTGTGTGTGTGTGTGTGTGTGTGTGTGTGTGTGTGTGTGTGTGTGTGTGTGTGTGTGTGTGTGTGTGTGTGTGTGTGTGTGTGTGTGTGTGTGTGTGTGTGTGTGTGTGTGTGTGTGTGTGTGTGTGTGTGTGTGTGTGTGTGTGTGTGTGTGTGTGTGTGTGTGTGTGTGTGTGTGTGTGTGTGTGTGTGTGTGTGTGTGTGTGTGTGTGTGTGTGTGTGTGTGTGTGTGTGTGTGTGTGTGTGTGTGTGTGTGTGTGTGTGTGTGTGTGTGTGTGTGTGTGTGTGTGTGTGTGTGTGTGTGTGTGTGTGTGTGTGTGTGTGTGTGTGTGTGTGTGTGTGTGTGTGTGTGTGTGTGTGTGTGTGTGTGTGTGTGTGTGTGTGTGTGTGTGTGTGTGTGTGTGTGTGTGTGTGTGTGTGTGTGTGTGTGCGTGCGTGCGTGCGTGCGTGCGTGCGTGCGTGCGTGCGTGCGTGCGTGCGTGCGTGCGTGCGTGCGTGCGTGCGTGCGTGCGTGCGTGCGTGCGTGCGTGCGTGCGTGCGTGCGTGCGTGCGTGCGTGCGTGCGTGCGTGCGTGCGTGCGTGCGTGCGCGCGCGTGTGTGTGTCAGTTATGGTCCGATTTGATTTAAACTTAGTACAAAAATCAATTTTTTACGGCGATGATAACTTATGATTTTTCGGCGGAGAAAAATCGATTTTTGTAATAGCCGAGACAAGTTCGTTACAAATCAGTTCAGCCATTTCATATTTTACAAAAACGAATAACATTTGTACGTTACTTTCGAACGCTGATTATGAAGGTGAATATCTGATTTTCAAACGGTGTTACATAGAAAAATAACTTATATTGTTATTTTTAGAAATTCGCTCCAACGTGTCACGGAGACTAGTGTGTGCCATGAATATTTAATTCTGTAACTAAGAGAGGGACTGAGTGGGGCAAACACTTGCAATAATTAGTTTTTAGTGTTTCTAAAACCAGGGCAAAAGTAACAATGAAAGTAGGCCTGCTTACAGTAGCCATGTTATTTATGTGTTAAAAGTTACGATGTGTAAGCATAGGTTAATGACGCTACCTTTGTTGTAGGTTAATGGACTGTTGTGTATTTGTCCTACCTTCGTGTTGTCTAGACAGCTTCTGCAATACCAGGGTTAAATTTACTACTAAACAGCCGAGTGGGTAGGTGCCAGGGCTCGCTAAATAACCGGGTGGGTAGGTGCGCCAGGGCTAGATTTACCACTAAACAGCCAGGTGGGTAGGTGCCAGGGCTCGCTAAATAACCGGGTGGATAGGCGCCAGGGCTAGATTTCAAACTAAACAGCCGGGTGGGTAGGTGCCAGGGCTATTTTTACCACTAAATAGCCGGGCGTCAGTGCTAGGTTTAACACTAAACAGCCAAGTGGGTAGGTATCAGGGCTCGCTAAAAAGCTGGATGGGTAGACGCCAGGGCTAGATTTATCAATAAACAGCCAAGTTGTTAAGCGCCAGGGCTAGATTTACCACTAAACAGGTTGGTAGGCGTTATGGTTACGTTTACCACTAAACAGCTGAATAGGTAGGCGCCAGGGCTACATTTTCCACTAGACAGCCGCGTGGGTATGCCTCAGAGCATATTTACCACTACACAACCGGGTAGGTAGGCGCTAGGACTAGATTTACTACTAAACAGCCGAGTGGGTATGCGCCACTCTCTCTCTCTCTCTCTCTCTCTCTCTCTCTATATATATATATATATATATATATATATATATATATATATATATATATATATATATATATAGAGAGAGAGAGAGAGAGAGAGAGAGAGAGAGAGAAAAGTTAAACCGATTTGAGATTTTGCCTCATATCTACCAGTGTAAATTTTTAGTTGAAAAATAATAACTTGTACCAATAATCCGTTTCAAAATGGCTGTCAATGAAAACCTTTAAATAAAAATAACTGTGCCCGTTCAACAGCGCACGCTCATCAATTTACACTAATGGACAATGTTATACTGTTATACTCTGCTAGTTATATACCACTCGACAGGAAATATAACGAACTAAAAAAAATATTCTTATCGTGATTTAAAAAAAACTTTGTTTTTGAAATATTTTCATAAAAAAGTTTTTTACGGTTTTGATTTATCAAACGTATTTATTTATTTGAGCGTGGTGCAAAAATTTTAACTCAATCTGTGGCTGGTAAAAACAACTCATTTCTGACATTTGTTTATAGGAACGTGTTCTTTACTTTTACCGATATAACCACTCCAAGAATTATTATAGGAACACCCTGTATATTATGAATTAGTATTTGCCTGAAAGTTGTTTCAAGTCTTATCTTGGCAGCCTATTTAACATTTTAATGCGGGTAAAAGTTCAGCCTTCATAACTAAGCCAAGGCGATGCGGGTGGTAGGCTACAACCGAAGCGAAAGAGAGAAGGAGACTAGATGCTTGATGGATTATTTTATTATATTTTTGGTTCCTAGTTACTGCAAAAAAAATTACCGCAGTAAACGTTCACTTTTCATAATTAAAAAATCGATAATTTCACGTTAATTTATATTGGAAAATGAGCTATTGGAGGGCTGACATTCAGGACCTTAGCTACTTCATGACCTCTACAAAACGTTTTAAAGGATTGGTAAAAGTATATATATTATATATAATTTTTACAAGTGGAAGAATTTAAATTCGGGGTGTCCCACGAAGAAATAAACGCTTTTGATTTTCTATTAATTGTTTATTCCAAAACGATTCTTTTGAAATTGTAAATCCTTTTTGTTAAAAATACTACAAACGTTGCTTAAAAGTTTCAATACATTGGTGTTTATAAAAACAAAATATTAAAAAAGTAGACGTTGAAAACAAAATATTAACAAAATAATGTATTTAAACTGAAGCTCAACAACAGCTACATCTAACAAAAAAGACACCTCCTCCCAATGAAGTAAATATACTGAATCCGAAAAAGTTTCTCCACGATAATGGTGTTCAAATCCTAATTATTGTTGAAACTATGGTAGTGAACATTTGCTCCTTTAAATAGCTCATTAGAAAATGTCACACACAGTTAAATCTGAAGACCGGTTTGGCCAAGCTAAAGGGACATAAAAATTGAAATGAAAAGAATTAATTTGTAGGTTAAGTTTTTTGTTTTAATTTAATTGTTGTTTTTAATTTGAATCGAACAGCTATTAAACAATTATTTAAACAAGCAAAAGTAAAATTATAGAGGTTTAGAACTCATTTCTGGTCGCCTCCATTTTGTTTCTATACGACTTAAAAAAAAAAAATTTCTATAAACAAAAGTGTGTTGACATTTTCACAAATCAATTTTTGTTACTTTGTTAAAATACCTTCAGTTTAAAAAAATCGGGTCAGGAATAAGAAATTATTAAGAAAAAAAATCAAAAATGTGTACCTCTACATGGGACACTTCGTATGCAGAATAGAATACAATAAAATAATGACTAGAGGAAGGGATAATAAAACCCCAGACGGTTTTATGGACCACCTATTGTACAATTAAACCTTTTGAATTCTTGTTCAACAGATTGGCGCCTTTAGTTGTTCCAGGACAATCCACTAGCTCATCCTGCTGGGGGTCCTTAGGGTCCTGCTGGTAAGAGCCAACAACCGTAAAATTATATGACCTGCAGTTTCCTCTTCTTTCCAATAATGACCATGGTTTCTCCATGGTACATTCCTATACTGTTCATGTACTCCCACAGACCACAATGCTCTGTAATGAGACCCATGCTTTTCCTAAGTTGTGCTCTGCCCAAAATATCAACAGCCCCTTTTACGACCCTAATATCAACAAAGAGATTACTAAAGCCGGCTCGGGTTCATAAACTGAAACGCAGATCCTAGTCTAGCCAATCGGTTCACCTCCTCATAACCCTCAATCCCTTAGCCCAGGAACGCAGTGAAGAGTAAACCGGTTCTCCACGGACAGAGCGTTGAGGATCTCCCGACACTTCCTGATCCACTTAGACTGAATTACAGGACCTGTAAGTGCTTAAATTGCTGCCTGACTATCGGTATAAACAGGAGTACGAGCCTTCTTAAAGACCCGTTTCAAATTTTCCCGAACACTGTCATTGCTGGCTATTACCTCCGCCTGAAATATTGTTGCTTACGGTCCAAGGGTAACGAATTTTTTCGCCCCTGGTCTCAAGCAGTACACCCCAGCACACGTGCCCGTCTCTGTCTTGGAACCACAACCAGGTCTCCAAAGCTTCCCACCACACGTTCTTCCTCCTCAAAAGTCACCTTGACACCAAAGGGTCAAGACACCAGGTGCTGTTTCATCATCAGTTTAGTTCCCATACTTCGTATATACATACTTTTATAATTCAAGATTGGCGCACATTTAAAGGTTCCTGGCCTGGATCTCATGCTAGTAATATGATTTTCCAAAATATTGTCTGTTTTTATTTGTAATAAATTCCTGAATTAAGAGTGTGTGAATGTGTGGACAAGTTCAGTAGACAGCAAAAATGTGTTCATCGATTTCAAAATGGCGGCAATATAAAATCTTAGTTTCGATTTTCCCCCTAGCTAGTCATTTCCGGGAGATACGAGCAAAAATGTTATGTAGGACCTAGTTGTTTTATTTCATCAAAATTAGTATTCAAGACCCTCAGCGGTGTCGAACCAGGATCTCTTACTCATGAAGCAAGTACTACTAACTTGTCAAAATCAAAAATTATATGCGAAAGAACGAGAATATTGCCTTTATAGTTCCACTTCAATGACGACAGTGTGACTGACACGTAATAACGTGTCCTGTGTACGTGCTCCTAGTGGCGGGCAATAATTGTGGCACGTCATGTCACGTAGTGTTACACGTTATATCAGCTTATAAGCACTTTCTGACCTCAATGGTAAAATACACTGTAACCTTCACTGATAATACAGATGTAGACCTACCAACAAAACCACAGTTAAATTATAACGTACTTCAGTTTTTGAACTTTAACTCGATATTACTGAATTACTGTGTATCAATTCACATACGCACGCCCGAGCAAGCAAGCGCGCGCACACACACACATCTTGTGTGTGTGTGTGTGTGTGTGTGTGTGTGTGTGTGTGTGTATATGTGTATATATATATATATATATATATATATATATATATATATATATATATATATATGACATTACTATAAGAGTGAGATCACCGGTAATATAATTTTCTCTGAAAATACTAGGTTTTCTGAGTAAGGTTACTAACTCGTTTTGGCGCTCATAACAATTGACTGGGTAATGATTTTTCTAATGTGGGTAATTGTAAGGTATTAATTAGGGACAACGAATGTTGTTTCAACAATTAGAATAATTGTTTATTTCAAATAAAACTTAACTACAATCACTCAACTGCATATATATAATACTCAAATGTACATTCTACCCAAAATCATTTTGGGATGATTTAAGGTTTTGTTGTTTATAAATACAGAAGTTAGTTTAAGCCCTTGATAGACAGAAATTGACGATGAATAGCGGAACAAAGTATATCAACGACAATATACCTTGAAATGTAAAAAGAATGTTAAAACGTTTATTTAAAATAAAATATAACACGTGTACTATACGAGCATCAAACAAACTGATTCATTTAAGACTTTAAGTTAGAAATTTCCTATTTAATAATATACAGAATAAGTCTTTAAGAACTTATTTTTTAACCTAAAAAAATACCTTCATTTTATAGAACTAACAGTTTTTTATCTTTTATTAAAAAACCCAGAACTTTAAATTTTAATCGGGTAACGTTAGTTATGCTAATCTGAAGTTTTACGATGTTTATCATAAATGCTTATTTCTGATGTTCCATCAATTAATTGTCTGTGTTGTTTGTTGAAAGACAACACACATTCTTTTTTTGACTCAACCTTCATCTACTGAAAAAAAGACTAAAAAGGTTGGCAAATGTAAAAATACGAGTATATGGTATACTATGGTATATTATAATGTAAACAAAAAAATTGTTACACTATGACACGTGAGGAATGGAAGTAAAGTTCACCTTAACAGCTGATTTCGCAATACAGCTGTTCCTTCCGTTATACCTACTATTATAAATGAGGTTATGTTTGTCGGCATTGTTTACATTGACTATGACAAACGGGTTAATACTAAACACTTCGAATGTAACTGGAATGATTTTAAAGTCAAACTGTTTATTACGAAGCACCGAGGATTGGCGGCCGAAAGGGCAGAACTTTTTAGTTAACACACACTTTTTAGTTAACACATCGGAGAAATAGTTTGACCATTTTAGTTGTTCATGTGATATAATTAATGCATGTAAAGGTGTTGGAAATCTTTTTTGCTTGACCAGAATTCACTGACAGATCATACACATATGTTAACAAATGCATGCAATATTAAACGTCAGTAAGTTTGAGATAAACTCTCAATTTCTTCAGACTGTTGGATACTGACAGTGATCGTTTGTCCCGGAAGCCAAGGAATGATCGGATTAGGCAAATCTCGCACGGTCGTCGAACTGTCTACGCCTCCAATATGTCAAATCAAACTTTACACAGATAGTGGTCCTTAAAAGGAAACCTGATTTTAGTTGTTTCTGCTATGTTTAACGTTCTCCTGGCACAACCACCTTTGAAGAAGAATGCATACTCAAATCTTATTTCAGTCTCAGCAAGTCCTTCCATCTGACTGTAGGCTATAGCTACAGGGCGAGATTTAAATGTCACAGAACGTTTTTTATATTTATTCAGGTAACACTTCTGAACCAACGCCGATCATTGTTTGATTCAAATTTAAGAAAATATGTAGATCTGATTTTGAGAAATTCTCAGATTCAAAATTACAAATTTTGTTGTTTTACAATTTGACCAGAATTTCCAGGGCTACAAGGACAAACCGAAATATTTCCTCACAGTAAAGTAACGGATGGACACGGAAACATAACACGAATTCGGGTACAATTGTAAACATTTTGGCCGGATGACAGAGCCGAGGAAAAAATCGTTTGCTACAATTTCAGTCTCGTTTGATTTGCGGTATGTTTAAGAAATACGCATTAATAAAGATTTTTATTCAGAAATGAATTATTTGAGCTGCCATTTTAAATGATACAATAATAGATTATTACTTTAACGCTAAAGTAGCTTACTGCAGCTAACAGGTCACCAATTAAATTTACTTTCAACAAACAGCTGTTACTTCGTTATACAACTTTGAGCTTATATTTTACAATATAACTAAGGTGTAGCTCCTGTTATAATTAAATATTATAAAATTATAAAGGTATATCTATTTTATTGAATTATATGTTGCGATAGAATTCAATAAGGACTGCACGTAAAGCTCCGCATGAATTATTACACAGCTGATGCTATCTACCGACAAAACCTTGAACTAAAGCCCAACTACTACTGCAGTATAATAAATAGGCAACCCAGTCAACTTAACTGTAACGCTGGTTGCATAAACATTATTTCATCTATTAAATTTAGTGTACTTTAAAGTTTGTGAAGCATTCTGCTAGTTTTACTGACGTTGGCAATATATATTCTTCGTATTTACACGCAAAATTATATATTTCAGATCTGACAGCTATAAATTTATACAAATACGGATATTTCTAGAGACACAATTTATTTGAAGCATTTTACATAATCCTTATCGAAAAAATCAATCAAACGTATCTTAACAAAAAAAAAAAAAAAAAAAATAATATAATATAATATACTCTGTACTGTTTTAAAATATACAACTACGCTTACACAAATACAATTTATAAACAATCACTTACTATGTGTGAAAAATAGAAAACTTTAAACTATGTCAAAAATACAAAATGATTTTTTTTATCACGCTTATAAAATTGTGTCAAACAATTTTAATATTTTCAAAACTAAGCAATAGTAATTTTTTTACGAGCAAAAGAATAACGTTTTAGCAAGTTCGCTATCAGTGAACATCTTGAATCTAGAAAAGTCACCTGCATTACCATAACTACTACAGAAGTAAATATTTTTCTAAATGAAATTGTGTAAAGTAGCACTGTTTTTCCACCGTTCTTTCGTTTCCTGAAAAACACTGTCCCTTCGTAAACAATGACACACGACTTGCGTTCTCTGTATAAAAATGTTTGACATATCCTGTCTACCACACCAACAAACACTATAAAAGGAAAATGTATCGTCTTTTCTTGTTTCTAAAACCGAAGGGAATTTTTACAAAAAAGGAATTTTAAAAACATAATTGTATTTCTTTTAGACATGGCAACACACTGAACATTGCACATTATCAATGCAATACAATAACTAAACTTTCTTTTCACAAAACTGACAGAACAACACTGATTGGACCTTTGTGTTTGTTATAGTTCAGATTACTGATGTGTAGATTCGGAATAAAATACTCTCTGATACAAATATCAAAACACTCGGAACGATTCGATTATTGAGTACATTTCCTCATATCTTCTACAGATACAGAACCAAATATTCCATATGAACAAATTCATTCGATTATTCGATATCGTGATCGTATCGACATTAATCGCATTACAATATGAACAAAATTAACATGAAGTGTTTTGCTAACATAAAGTGTGATTGATACGCTTTCAGTAGTATATGTGTAATCCATAAACAATCATAATAAACAATTTTAAAGTTGAGATTAGGAGGAAGGATATAGCTGATGTCCTAAATCAGCTGATTACTCAAGACACAACAAAACACATGTAGATAATGAATTTTCGTAGATTGCATAATTTCAAGATTTTGAACTTTTTCATAAAGGGGCTTCAAATGCAGCCCTGTACCATAAAAACCGTCGGAGTTACCTAAAACAGTCAGTTCAGAGCTATAAGTCACGAGATAGATACATGTTTTGTTTAGGTACTTTACGTCCACATTTAACTTTGATCAAAATCTCGTTAAAGTCGACTTTCATAAAACATAGGTTTCCTTAATTTTTAATGTTTTTTTTAAAAATTGTCTTACAATTAAAAAAAAGCAAACTATGCCAGCATGCATCCGGAGGAGGCAGCAGCGTGCTTAGCAATCCCTCTAGCTCATACAACGCTCATTCATCTAGTCAAGACACGCATATATACACATTCACTACTGAACATAAACTGGCTAAATCTAAAGTGTAAAACAAGCTGATGGCCTAACGGTGTATCAAACGGAGCCTGGGATACCTGGTAACCTTCCATTGAACCTTAGCCTTGCCCATACATGCGGGGCTCGTTATTTCCTTAGCTACTTGTGGATGTTCCCCTACGTAAAAATGAAAATTACAATAAGCGGGATTCACTGTACAACAAACATGTTGGCCAAATGGACCAAAAATGGCGCAGACATAACTTTCACTGGAATTAGCAGGGCACCTCGATGAACTGGAAAGCTACCAATCACAAGTTGATGAGTTATCCGCCTTGAAACCTCCAATCCTCCAAATCCTAGAATTCATAGGACTAAAGCTGGAGAAGGTGCTTTAACTGAACATCTCACAAATACAGAAAGGGGTAGTAAAAGATAAGAAAGGTCGCAGTGCATATAGCACACTTAGAAATTAATTCATTTACTCTTTAAAGCAAAACATACTTCAATTGAAAAATAAACTTAAAAATTATAAACAATTAAAATTAATTATTATGTTGCTAAGCAAATGTTTTAAGTAAATATTCAGTCCAGCTGAACTGCTCTGAGTGAACGTTTTATAAAACACGTCTGTTGGATATGCGCTAAGTGACAGATATTGTAGGTTGTCGTGATCAGCTGGTCTAGAGACTTTACCGTGTTTGTGCGTGTCTAGGAAGGTTTAACATCTTGGCCGGGACTTTAGCGCCGGGACACTGCACGGCTTGGCCTATAGCATGGCCGGGACTTACATTTTGGCTGGGCACCCATGGTCTGGACTTGGATGTCTTGGACTTCTCAGGCCGAGGCGGATACGGCTGGACTATGGTTACCGGACCTGGTACGGCTTGGACTAGCTTGGCCGGGACTTGTACACGGCTTGACTCTAAGGAATCGGGCCTGGACGGGCTTGGCCTTGCTTGCTAGGGCTTGTGCTTGCATGATTGGTCTCACCATGGCAGTAGTGAGTAATGGTATTTCCGCATATCAGTAATAAACCAATATCATAATCCTCCGGTATGATGTTCTGCCAGGCCATGCAGTAGAAGACAATACTTATATGATACTTTCGCTTTTAATTAATGTACTTCTTATTATGTTGTAGTTTACCTAACACTTTGGTAATTCAGCGAGTCCAGAATATGATTATTCGAAGCAATTACAAATGCCAAATGGTACCAACGTAATGAAGACGACTAAAAATTTTAATTTTGTGACGGTGCAATCAAAACATTCGCTGTGCAAGCCCATCAACTTTTTAAAATAAATTGTCGACAATGCCTTTAGCGAAGAAAGCCATTACATTTAACATAATGATGTAATTTATTGATTTAATTTATTTATATATATGTTTATTGTTATATTTCTCACTTTGTCAATGTGCCTCTTGTTGTTGTTGTGTTGTTGTTGAAGGTAAATACGCGTAAACAATACAAAATTGTCTAAATATTTAACTAAGTGTCAAACTAAGAATGTCTCTACTTTTCTTCACTGATATTTATTATTGAAGCCCAACTTGTATAAAAACACGGACAAAGATACGAAGCTAATACAATACAAAGCTAATATGAAAAACCGACTGTGCTCAAAATACGGAATCTCCGTCCTGAATACAGAGACCTGGCAAATCTTATACCTGTATATTAACATAAATATTTAATAAATTCAGAATGACAATTTGTATATAACCACAAATATATTCATTTTAATTAATGTGACTTAGAAATTATAATCACACTAGGTATTTTATAAATAATTACTATTCAAGAATTAAAATTAAAAAATTGTAAATTATTGTTATTCTAGTCGTACAGACCACATACTATGAAAAGTGCACCTTTCATGAACTTCAAAAAACGTTTTCAGGAACTGTTAAAACTTAACCAGCAGTTTAACGAACAGTAAACCTCGCAGTCTATTCTTAAATTCTTCATCACCGCTACACGGCAACGCTCGTAATCTTTTAAGTCAATTCAACCGGTAACCGTAATATTTCCGCCAATTTAACGGCAACCGTAATATTTCCACCAATTTAACCGGTAACCGTAATATTTCCGCCAATTTAACCGATAACCGTAATATTTCCGCCAATTTAACCGATAACCGTAATATTTCCGCCAATTTAGCCGGTAACCGTAATAAATCCGCCAATTTAACCGGCAACCGTAATAAATCCGCCAATTTAACCGGCAACCGTAATATTTCCGCCAATTTAACCGATAACCGTAATATTTCCGCCAATTTAACCGATAACCGTAATATTTCCGCCAATTTAACCGGTAACCGTAATAAATCCGCCAATTTAACCGGCAACCGTAATATTTCCGCCAATTTAACCGGTAACCGTAATAAATCCGCCAATTTAACCGGCAACCGTAACCGTATATTTCCGCCAATTTAACCGATAACCGTAATATTTCCGCCAATTTAACCGGTAACCGTAATAAATCCGCCAATTTAACCGGTAAACGTAATATTTCCGCCAATTTAACCGGTAACCGTAATAAATCCGCCAATTTACCAGGTAACCGTAATATTTCCGCCAATTTAACCAGTAACCGTAATAAATCCGCTAATTTAACCGGCAACCGTAATATTCCCGCCAATTTAACCGGTAACCGTAATATTTACGGAAAATGTAACTGGATAAAATTATTGAAAACTGTGAAAATTATTATAACATATTTCCATTACGCGGTCAAAGTTATAATTCAATACATTCAGCCAATATTACACTCGTCATCGTTAAATTTGAAGCCGCCATCTTGAAACTTAAAAAAAAACCGCCAAATTGAAAAAACTTACATATACGTAGTTCGGGATTTATACAAAGTTCCTTCGTACATTTAAAATCAATTAATCAATGCGTTTGGCCAAAACTGCGTACACTCATCGTTAAATCACAGGCCGCCATTATGAAATGTAAGTAAATGTGAAAAACTTGCACATATGGGAAGTCATTCAGGCTTTATGCAAGGTACTTTCGTAACAAATGTGAAAACAATCGGTCAGTGCATTTGGCTAAAACTGCGTACACCATCATGAAATCAAATGTCGCCATCTTGAAAGGGAAATGAAGGAAAATAACTTACAATATTGCATGTATTTTAATTTTTGAAACATATAATACACATTACGTGATAAAAGTAAATAGGAAATAATATTTTTTAGTGTAAAAACGAGTTTCTATTGAAAAAAGTTACTACAATGACCATTTTGGACAAGACTCGCCAATCATTTATAGCCTACCAAGAAAACATTTTGAAGAGTCATAAACAGAATTAAATATCACATAGCCGCCTCGGTGGCCTAGTTGATAGCGTACTGGGCTTTCACCCCGAGGACCCGAGTTCGATTCTCGGCGAGGGCTTGGCATTTTCATACGCTATAAATCATCCCATCGTCTGCATTAGCCCGTGTGTACAATAGTCGTACGTTAAAAAAAAAATCACATATTTTTCAGAATTATATATTAAAGAAGTTACGTTTAAAGCATGATAACCTTAAAAGCACCTTGATGGTGCTATCGGTTAGTATATGGATAATTAAAAAATTAGCATATTTTATTATCATTTCATGTATACTGTAGACTGCAAAGGTATAGATATCACACCACATTACAGTGCAGTAAGTCAGGTTGCCTATTTCACAAGGTGTGGGCGCTGTTATTATACGCTTACCGTGAATTGTTGGAACTCTTGCCTTTCCAAATTACCTTTTTACCTCCCGTAAAACGAAAACATTTACTCCGTAAGACGCGTTTTTTACTTTAATGGTTTCAGTAATCTGTGTAATTCCTAAAGGCTGACATCATCTGCTAAGAAAACATTCCCGACAATCCCTTAAAAACAATTTCAGTGTAGTAAATATTATAAATTAAAAAAAATAAAAATAATAGATAATTATGAATACTTTTCAAAATAAATTGTGTATTAAGACTGAACAACCTTAATTGCATTGAAGAATTGAATTTCAATGCAATTCAATTAAGAAATTTAGGCAATGCGGGACTGGCCGACAGAGTGACTTTTTTTGGCATGCCTGACTGTATATTTTTTCACTATTATGATTTAATTTTTATAAAAATTTAGGAGAATGCAGTAAAGGACAACTCTTGAAAATTATTTTCGTATTAAATTTCGCGTGTGTGAAGGTACACAACTTCAAATTAACTAAAACTGTTGACTATGAATTTTGAGTATCTTAGGCTATATAAGGGACTAATAATTAATCAGTTTATAACCCTATTTTTGATAGTTATACATTGACAGTTACACTGTCTAAATATAATATTCTGGCATTCCAAAATTGGTGTAGGTTATATACATTAAATAATTTAACTACACAAATTTAGAAAATACACATTTTTAAAATTAAGAAGAACAATAAACATATCCTCACTTGAAATGATATTGAAGCTATTGTGCGAAATCAGCTGTTTAGAAGTAATCACTTGCAGTCTAAATATATACAAGAACAATATATGCTGTGAGGTATGCATTACGGATTCAAGCGTGACGCGAAAGCAAATGTTTATACCCATGTTTTGTCAAGCGCGACCATACAAGTTTTCACTTCAAAAATACATTTTATTAATCACTAAAAATGTTTTGTAATAATGTTTGTAATAATAATGATGTAGGACCTAATAATGTTCATTAGAGAGCGCGTATGGATGTGTTTGAGCGTTCCGTGACGGTAAAGTGAATATTTATCGTGAACATACCCCACAATAAGAAGTAATCACTTCAAAAAGGTTTTTTTTAACTGCAACACATAGACTATGAGTTGTTATTTCCTCAAAAATGTGATTCAGAAACTATCTAAAAACAGATTATTTTTTCAAGTCAATATGTCAGATTTGAATTATACATTCATAACTCCGATAAGTGTACTAAATTTTTAAAAAAATCCCATTCGTGTGTAAAGCAGCAAGAATAAATTTTGACGTCATATCCAAGATATGACATATTGTTAAAAAAAATTATCCCAGAAGAGTGTATATATAAGAAATATAATTTTCTTTCATTAAAAGCATAAAAATGTTCAACAAAATTTACATTCAGCGTAGCACGAATACCTTTGTTGATCACATAAGTGCTAACAATGTTGAATTTAATTACAATTGTCATTGGGGAATGAGTACAAACAGTTTTATCGCCCCCGCCGTGGCAACATCACGCGAGTTACTTTATCAAACATTCCATGGCAGTTAATACCTTTATCGCGAAGGAAGTAGTCAATAAACCTCTTTTCCATGGGTAACTGACCGAGCGAAGCGAGGTCTCTGTTTCAACTCGATTTTCGTATTTGGTTTGTGTGTTTGTTACGCAGTTTTGGCCAAAAGCGTTGACCGATTATTTTGAAATTCGGTACGAAAGTACCTTGCATAAGGCCCATACGACATATGTGTAAGATATTTTAACATTCAGTTCCGTTTCAAGATGGCAGCACCTGGTTTAACGATGACAAGTGTACTTGCTGGCTGTTTCATGTAATACTGGTTGAACGGCAAGACCTGTAATAAATTTACCGCTTCATGTTGAAAGGGCATACAATTTCCAACAAAGGTGGCCCTGTAACATTTCCCGAGTATTGCGGTTACCAGTTAAATTGGAGGAAAAGGTTACGAGGCGTCAGAACGCTGTCGTTGTGCGGTGGCCAAGCGCCGTCTGGTGTTCTTTGAACAGATAATGACATGAAACTGTTAAGTACGTCCATTCCGAAGGGGAACCTGCTGCTCTTTACTTACAGACTCACTGGCTCATTGCTACCTCAGAGAACATAACACTTCAATCCCAGCTCCCGCTGACTGGTTTCAATTAAAGCGACGATTTCTTTAACTGTCATTTCGTTTTAATTAAGTTGCACAGCCCCAGGGAGCGCCGCTCTTCGCAAGCCACTTCACCGTAATCACTCTTGTAATTGGTTTTCAAGTGTCAATTTGTAACAGCTCCCCAGTGACCTTGAATTTAGTGAACTCTAAGGAACATATCCCACTTTACCTCAATGCTTCCTGAATGTGCGAACTGCAGTGTTATAAACAGGAGTGGAAGCTTATGTTACCGACACTAGGCAATATTTTTTATTTAGTAGCTGTATCATACGCTCATTTTTTTAAAAGGAGCCAGCTCCAACGTGTACATGGATTTTTAAATTAGATAAAAAACTATACGTCTCATTATTATTATTATTATTATTATTATTATTGTTTTACACTTCTTCTTCATACCGTAATATTTGGTCGAAAAGATTACAGAACGTTTGTCCATAATGAGATAATTCTTACTTTGACAATAATATTGTACATTTCCCAATAAATATAATTTTAAAAGCTTTTTGAAAATTAATTTATTTTCGCTTAATTAATTATATTAAATTAAATTAATTATATTAATTTATTTCGCTTAATTGATTAGCGAATTTGAACATGAGCTGTTAAAGCGTTTTTGATGGTAACACCCATACTCGGAACCAAGAAATGAGTACTTGACCTCTAGAATAGGCTACGTTTTAAGGGATTAGTTTATTTTTGTACGTGTGCACACGCGCAACATTTTGGTCCGATTTATTTCAAACTTTTAAAAAAACCGATTTTAGTAACAGCTGTTGTTCAAACTTGTTATCTAGAAAAAAACCATTCAAACATTTCAAAATGTTGACCAATCAGAATCAGGGTTTATTTTTGTTTTCAACGAAAATTTAAATACTAATTTATACAGATTTTATTGGTGAATATTATGATGAAATATGATTTATAAGGTTCATATTACATACATTTTAAAAATACAAATTAATTTGTCCGTGTACCAAACGTTTATTTACGTAATACAATATACATTGTTGTTACTTTATGAAAATGTGCTTCCATTGCATTAGCGTGTTACTATTATTATATATTTCTGAAAAGTTATTTATAATAATCATGTAAGGTTATACCATAATGTGTTTAATCAACGTTCAGTTATTCTAAGTAACTAGGTAGCCAAGCAAGCCCCTTCACTTTAATTGCGTCCCACACTTAACTCAGATGCCGTGTAGGTTGCCTATACATCAAGGGGCTGTCTAAGGCAGCGGTAAGATTCCCGGGCACGTAGAGACCTCTATCGACCAGTTCGGGTAAGTAAAACCTCATTATTGGATTAATTTTAATTTATGTATATCGTAAAAATCATTTCGTGTTAAAACAGAAAAAGTAATTTAAAAATTACATTATTGCACGAGAAAATTTAATAAAAGTTAAACACGCTTGATGTTTTTTTAATTTTATTTTATTTTAAGAGGTTTTATTACATAATAATAGCGCTGAAAAATAATCGTGGTACATAGCTGTGTCGCTGGCATGATGGAAGCTAATTTTCAAAGGTAACAATAGCACATTTCTTAACAATAATTTTCCTGTATTTTAACTATTTTTAATCTGATTTCTCCATCATCACTTGAACACTGACGCCCATTTAGGCAGTTACGCGTTTTATAATGGTATTTGAAAATCTAAAACATGCTAACTGTAATCAAATTTTCCAAAAAATGTATGAAAATGTTTTAAAATTTTCAAGAATTGGAACAATGTTTTAAATATGATTAAAATTCAATGAATTGGAAGCACGGCAAACGATTTAATTAAATATGATTAAAATTTATTCTAATGCCAGGTCTGGAATTATCAAGGCGCACGCAATATCTCTAATTTCATGAAGGAAATTTGCACAAACGTTTTAACGATCACTTAAAAAGTATTCAGGGTTCAGGACATGCTTATTCCACGGTGCCAGGTCTGGGTCTTATCAAGATATCCGTCTTACCACAATATCTCTAATTTCATGAAGGAAATTTGGTAATAAATTCATCAAAATCGAACTATGATCTATACCGTGTCTAATAGTGTCTCTTATTCCACTGCTAATGATTATATATATATACACACACACACACACACACACACACACACACACACACACACACACACACACACACACACAAATTATTTAATTATTTTACAACATGTGTTTTTTAGTCACACATATGCGAACTTTCAGATTATATTTATAGTTCTAGGCAGCTATACAATTTACATACATATATAAAAGTACATCCGGTAATCCACTTCCCTGGCGGGTTATACTGACCTAACCTATTCACTGTAACCGATGTACCCAACCTTTCAAAGATTAAAGTAATAAATAACCGGTTGCATAAAGGTAGACAGCTCGGAATAAGCATTAATGAATCTACGTCAGGCTTAATTACCTCGGCACTTCCTACTCCAACCCGTGATACTGCATTGTTGTTTTACTTAACTAATATAATACGTATTAAATTATAGGCCAATATCGACTAAAAATTCCATAACCACAAACGAATATTCTGAATGTAATTCGGTAATATATTTCCGGAAAATTAAATCTAAATTAGATCCACAACTACAAACATTTTATTGATTTTCGCTTAGATCATTCTCCCCAAAGATTTGGAAAATATTCTTAAAACATAAATTTTTCAAAACTTTCTCATGTTCAATAATACAATACAATACAAAAGTTACATACATAAAAGTCTATTTTTCTAAATCGGTTCAACAAGGTTTATAAATCAATTTAGTGAAATAAAGGAAAATTACCGTTCTAGAGTAGACTAAACATAAAAAACAAAACAAACTCAACGATGATTCATTTCTGGTTATCTTTGGTTAACTCCAGGATCGGATTTTCGGGAAATATAGTGACCTGTACTTTTTATTTAGGAACGTACGAACTACATTTGAGAAAAATTCTTAAAAATCGTCGAGTAGATTAAAAAAATCCTGCTATTAACAGTTTTTTAATTAAAAAAGAGCTGAAAGTATTTTTTGAAAAATTTCAACAAAAAAAGTCGGACAATCAGTTTGGTTTCCAGCAAGCGCACTCAGCACACATGCCAAGTTCCAGAAGAATCACTTTTTTGGACTGAGGAGAATCATAAAAATGACAATATCGTTTTTTTCACGTTTACCAATTTTTTTACACTTCGTATAAAGAGAAAATGTAATAATAATGAAATGGTGTATTATTATAACGTATATCTTTATAAATGTGTTTTTGGAAACCACTCCTGGGTTTAATTCATACAATATTAAATAAAATATTTGAAACTACGCAAAAATATCGCTCAAAGTTAACAGAAACACAATAAAATACAGACCTACACTATAAACATAGATTATCGAACCGGATTATAAGAGAGTAGTAGGCTCATATAACAAAGACTGCAAAAAGGACAACTGACCTTGAACATGCATTGGAAAAACTGCGTGAACTTGATTTCCTATCATTTTGTGTAAAAATAAAATTAATATTTAAAAGTATATCGCTATAAATACAACTACACACTTAAAAATATGATCCAAGCATTTTCTGTACCGAGTCAGACAATAGTCGGTCGTTTAAACGTACGTGATTGTGTCCACTCATCATTGTTGATTGGTAGACATGTGATTGACCGCTGCAACGGGCAATGCAATGACTAACAGCTTTGTGCTCTACACCTAGATCATAATTATTTAACTATCAATTTTGTAGAACAGATAAAGGTTATAAAGTTAGCTTTAAAATCTTTCACTGTAATTGATGATGGTTCACTGTTCCGAAACCAGTCAGTTTTGTACTTTACAATGTATCATCGTTCCACGTCTCGGTCAGTATAGTACTGAAATTCCATACAGATTAACACTTTAAAAAAAATAAATTTACGTTTTCCCGGGTCTGTAACTTTAAAAATTTTTAAATTGAGGGGAAAAGCCATTGTGATGTTTATCAGTCTTAATTATTTGCTTGGTGGCCACACGAGCGCGCGCGCACGCAGCACCGGCGAAAAACCACAATGGTCATCATCGCAGAGTTCAGAGATAAACCATTCCAGGACAAACCGTAGAGATACTTGAACGGTTTAAAATGTACATATTTTAGCAATTTCTTAAGCGTCAGTAGATAAGCGTACAGATATCTCTGGCGGAGCCTGTGTGCAAGTCGCTACAGTTACCGGTGCAGGTTCTACCAAAAATAAAAGAAATAAATCCGTGCAGATAACCATACGGTACACTGTACAGATTTAACAGCTCGTCTCTGGCCAATCACCTTGGTGATATCTGCGTACTTACCGAATCTCTTGAAACAGTTCTACAGTTTAAATTCACATTAAAGTTTAATTGCTGTTAAGCTTAGCTTAAGGAAGAAACAGGCTTTGTGTTGTGCGATAATTTATGCAGGAACAATTTCTGAAAATGTGCTTCGAAAACGTTCAAAACATTTCAGGAAAAGTGTTTACAATATTCTACTAAAGAATCGTAGCCTAAATTCTTCAAATTATTGTTAACCTATTCTTCTGATCTAACTTTCTACAACGCGGGGTATTGTTTATAAATTTTAATAAACTCCGTTAAAGCATCTTTGCTTAACAAACGGGAATCGACACGCATTTTAAAAACAAGAAATGACTTTATTAAAATCAGATAATGATATCGTATCGAGACGCGTGTTCAGTCCAATTCCGTGCTGGTGGACGAAACAAAAGACTGGCTGTTTTTAGTCTGTTCCGAGGCCTGACGCCTCAAACCCACTGACGCAAAGATAAATCCGCAGTTTTAGAAAACCGTCGTGCAATTTATTGAATTTACACTTGCTCTACGTCTAAAGGCCACTTTGTCAAATCCTGAGCCATCCAGTTTTCCTTACGTTAAAATCTTTCTGAAACATATTTCATTAGTAATCCTAATTTGTCCTTCCTCTTCTTTAATTCGCAAGTGGACTATTAAACTTACAGGACTTTGATACCTATTTAGGTGTGTTCTGTCCATCTTGTAGGAAACAAAGTTATATGAAGCCCCATTTTTGGTAAAGAAAATCTGCTAAAACTTGGGTTTCTCAAAACCAACTCAAAACGGATTCTGATCAATTTTTGTTCCATAAGTATCCCAACTAAATCACGAGAATTCCAGTTCGAGAGCTATCGAAATGGAAGTTTAAAAATCGGCTTAATTCGCTCAAATTTAAATTTGTTCGTAAATGTAACAAATTTGGAAAAAAAATTACGGTTCGGAAAATCGAATTTTCTATATAAAATTTGGCATACTGAATTCAATTATGATGATAAACTGCGACTATTTTTTTGGTACTGTAGATACCGAACCATATTTTAAATGCAGAATAATTAATTTCTCTGTTTCAACGCGATCGTTCGGCATTCGGTTTGTTTGTTACGCAGTTTTTGCCAAACGTATTGACCGTTTTGAAATTCAGTACATAGGTACCTTGTACAAAGCGCGAACAACGTATGAGTAACATTTTCCCCATTCACTTCCGTTTCAAGATGGCGGCCTCTGATTTACAATAACGAGTGACCGATTGTTTTGAAATTTGTTAGAAGGTATGTTGTACTGACTCCAAATGACACGTGTAAGGTTTTTTCTTATTTACTTCCGTTTCAAAATGGCTGTCTTATCAACATTAAGCGTGTAGTTGCTGGTTATTTCCTGTTATTCAGGCTGAACGCCAAAACCTACCATAATTTTGACCAACTGTTGTCAAAGAGCATTTCCAATAAAGTTGGTCCGGTAAAATTTCTCGTAAATACGCTACTACACTTACCGGTTAAATTGACGGGAAAAGTTACGAGCGCTATCGTGAAGCGCTATGTATATTAATTAAGAATAGAAATTTTGTAAATATTTTTTCACTGTTCATTTTCATTTTACACCTTATTTTTTGTCGTTTAAGTTACCCGAACCCTATTTTGGGAACCGTTGACGTAGACGTTCTTCTGTTTATATCACCACTGCTCCTTAACTAAACACCGTACGATATTGATTTCTGATAAGAAAAATCGAAAAGTAATGACTTGCACATAACCTAATTGATTAATTCGACGACAGAAAATTCAATTGTCGGCTCAGAATCGTTTTCTGCATCGTATTTTACGTCATCAATCTTGATTATTCTAAGCCTAAACCACTGACACATTATTTTAATTCCATAAAGCGATTTAACGAGCTGTGTATCGAATCTTAACCGATTAATTCTAATGAATGAATGTGAATACGTCGTCTGAACCGGAACTGTCTGTCGATATATATATATATATGAATGAACTAGCCTCGTGTTCTTTATTCCGATTCCATTACCGAGTGGACCCAAAAACGGAATGTCCCGGGTATTTTTACTATCGCTAGTTTAGCAGAAGAAGAAGAAAGTACTTGTGTGCTTGATAATAATAAATATGTAGCAGAGGAAATAGAAAGTAAAGTGCATTGGTTATGTAGTAAAAGTAGGTACAACATCGGCGTACACTACGCAGTTATATGCGATTTGTTTGCTTTCTATGCATAGATCTGTTACCTTAATGGCGTGTGTTTGTGCAGACAGCGACAGATATGAATAAAATGGCTTTATTATTAGTCTATATACAATAACTCGCCAGAGCGTGAGAGAGTGCAATAAACGGAAAAGTTTTTATGATTAAGTTTATTCTGCAGTGTTGCTCTTTAAGCATCCAGAGAGTTGAGCTACTGGAGACGTCATCACGGTCTGTTGGCTAGAACCTTTGAGTTTTGGTCAGGCTCGATTCGTACTGAGAATAAAAATCGATTGAGGTAATACTGTAACTTGGACAAGTTCGAGTAAAATTCACTAAAAAAATAGATTATTCAAAACCTTTCACTTTTTAAACAATTAGCTTCACCATCAGCGTTAAAATCTGCATACATTAGCATTTCAAATTTCATAGAAAGTATGAAACAACCTGAAGGCGGGTGTTGTGTACAACTACTTTATTTATTGTATCGTTGCACTAATTTAACAAAGTTCTCAGGTTTTTCGTAACTGCTCGTGTTTCGGCAGTTTAAGTAATACCAAATGTACATTTACTTTAAATGTTGACTAACTGCCGCAGGCGACTGTAGTATAGACGACTCGTAGTGTATTAACAGGTATACACCGTCCAGTTTTAATTTAATGTAAATCGATTTTTTTAAGATTAGCTATTTTTTCGCTTTCTCCTTTTTTCTAGCTTTTGGCAGGGTGACAAGCATCAGCTAACACTATTTTGTTGCTGGTAAATAAAAATTATAGTTTTATAATTAGGCTTACAATGGACAATAAAATAAATATCTGTCAAGAGGAAGCAGAATAAATAAACCCGACAGTGGCAGGACAGAGAGCACAGGATGTGAAGTAAACACGTTTCTTTTATTGCGATTTTTTGTTGAAGGACGAAAAACTATAAGTCCGTACTCAAATGTAATCCTTAAATAGCCAAACATAACTATAAATTAGCAATATGTATAGCCTATAACAGCCCAATAAATCTCCTGAGCCGGGGATGCAGTGACCTGTGCGTTTCGTTCGGATAGGCCTACTTAAGGGTTACATTTAAGCACAATTTAATCAAAATAGTTAGTTTATTTTGCGAAAATCAAATTTCTGTTAATTTCCATGTTGATTTCACCAAAAGAGGGCTTGAAAACAAAATGTTTTACATTTTTTTTTTAAGAACACCGGAAACGGTCTCGCTGACGTGATGGAAACCAATTTTTCAAATATCACAACAATCACAGTTAAAATCTGCATAAATAACATCTTAAATTTTCATGTTACATTGAAAATAAAGAAAAATACATCCTGAATGATTTGTTTTTGTATTTTCAATGGAATTTAAAATTTTTAAATACTAGTTTACGCAGACTTTAATGCTGATTGCGATGATGAAATTAGATTTTTGTTAAAATACTGATAAAAATGTACGACTTTTTACAATTTATAATGGCAGCCTTGGCAACGAACTTGTAGGCTATAAGCAGTTATTACTGGATATAAACGGACTAGAAGTACAGTCACCATTAATAAAAGCGTGCACGATATTAGCGGCTAAGGTCCAAGTAACTGTACCATCTGCCGCTACGAACGCTTCAAAATACAAAGGCAGGAGTGGAGACATTTGAGAAAATATATAGTATTATTATCTATTTAACTGCAGTTGAACGCCCTACCGCAAGATAACACCAGCAGCGAGCGCTCACGCTCTCATAAGGGTTATCATTCTAGTACTTTTATATTCATTCAATGATATTACCAAAATCGATATAGGCTTAGCCTAAATGTCAAAATTCATCGGAATCCATTCAAAATTAACAGTCATGTGCACACACATGGAGACATACTGCGAAGTAAAAACTACTTTTTTTGAAAACTGATATTTTAATAAAAATGTCTAGATTAATATTCTTCATGATAATTCTACATACTTCTTGTGTGATACAGGAATACAGCAGTGCTGGGAGGTGTGGTTACAGTTTAGGTTATGTTATTTACACTTACAAGATAAACTGATAATCTGATGATTCCACTCAAACATTTCGCTAAAACTTATGAAACCACTGTTACACAATTCCAAGAAGTATACATTTTTGACGACCGTCGTATAATTAGAACATGAAATGTTCGCAAATCATTACAATTTTTTAAAACCAGGGAGCCCGTATAAAAGTTTCAATTTTGAATAAGAGTAGTCATTGGAAGTAAGGGAAAACATGCTTAAAAAATAAATCGAAAAGCGATCGGTTTTTTTATAATCTCAAAGACATGACTGTCATCGACCGTAATATTTACATTAACCTGTTGTTAAAGAGAGGTGTAATGAGAAATCGTAATATTTAAATACAAATAAGTAAATAAATGCGAAATGTTAGAACATGGTGGGCTTCCTGCCTGGTATATCAGAAGTCCACCATAACCTCAAACTGTACTTTACAAAGTCTACAATAACCTTTAACTGTATTTCGACATTTTAATTGTACTTCGTATTTTATGATGCCCGTATTAACAATAGATAAATCAATGGAAGGAGAAATCACAAATATATTTATGTAAAAACAGTGACAAAAATATGTGTTTGGTATTCGAAATACTTGTCCCGGCTTGTACGACAGGAATAGGGGACTGTCAGTATGGCCACATAACCTGCAAGTTTAATGACTTTAAAGTAAATATTAAAATTGTTCTAAACACGATACGCAAACAAGTGGCATCTTTAATGAGATTGTTTATTCGTCATTAGTAAGTTAGCTTAGTAAAATATACAAAATATTGTCTGACTTGTGATGCCGCGCATGCGCATCCGTCATGCCGTTTTGCCTGTCAGTTAAGTGTCTTGTATGTTAAAAGTTTCCACAAAGAATAAGTTTTAGCGCAAAACCGTTTTGTTAAAAAATCTTTCTAAAGAGACTTCATTTATGCCAGTACGAATAGTATGTGCTGAGAAAAAAGGATGTTGATTTGAGAAATAATATATAGGATTCTGCAACAGTTGCACGCTGATTTTGACAGATTTAGCTTTTCTTCGACCACAAACCATTACAGTATAGATTTCACGACACATTTAGAACACGAGTATGCACGTCTGCAAAATTTGTATATACAGTACTGCCTTTTGTGTGAGTCTGTTAATACCGCAAATATTGCGCAAGATCCAAGAACAGACGGATAAGAAATAAAAATGTTTCTTAAAGTCGTAAAAGAAATTTTTAATCTAAAAAAACCGATTTTTGAAAATGATCACAACGCTTCTTTATTTGTAAAAACCAAAAAGGAAATATTTATTATTTCAAATGAGTGCAAGAGATAAGAAAGTTTTACAAATTATCCTTAAGATAGGGCTAAGCTAGATATAAAGGGAAATTATTACTTACCCCTTTTCTTGGCGGGAGAGAGAGAAGGCCTCAGTTTGGCTTGGCCTTGTTTTATCGATTCCAAAAGCTGTTCCCGAGGCGACGCTTTCTGAAACATTTTTGGCGCCAGTTTCCGTTCCGACGCCTGCAAAAACATTTAATTAATTAATTAATTACAAATAATTAATTAATTGTTAAATAATTACAAATTATAAAACAACCACGTTTGTCTAACACAAAAATTTATAATAATACTGCATCTGTACTGCAAAAGAAAATTATTTCACGCATGCGTCTAAACAATAAGTCGAAAAATAATGCAACTTAGTTTGTTTTATTTAGTGTCCCAGAGCTCATTGATATTACAGATTTGTTTCTAAAATGAGTAAAAATTGAAGAAGACACAAATACAGTAATCATATCTTTAATGTTTATGCTGTGTTACTGTTTGCGGTAAAATAAAATAAACAAGTAAATTGTATAGTCCACATCAATATTCCTACATCAGCCAGTGATAGGATTAAGAAATGAAGATGGATTAGCGGCGTACCTATTTCACAGATTTCAAAACAAATTATACTATCCATATGCACGCTTAGCTTAGGCCTAATTACTATTACATAACTGTAATTAGTTGTGTCTTATTTCCTTAACTCCATATACGCACTAATCACGGAGACTGGATTCAAGAGATTAGGTAACAACAGTGTGCATACGGAGCAAGGAGTTGTGCAACTATAACAGTAATGGCTGAAAAATATATTTTTGGAAAAGTACTTTGTCATAACAATTATCACAAGACGCAGTTATCTCGCTGACGCTAAGAAAGGAAATTTCTAAAAAGTAACAAAACCACGTGACTCTATTGAAGTGTGATTTAAGAAGCATTAAAATCTTCATAAAATTGTAGACCTACAACCACTTTAGTTTGTTCAATGCAATTTAAAAGATTAAAACGATAGTTTGATAATAGTTAACGCTAATTAAGACGGTAAAAATACTATTTTATAAAAAAATTAAGATTTTCGATCAGATTTGGAATTACTGCTCTTTTGAAACGGTTGAACTGACTTTGTCCAAACTGAAAAATCCATGCTTGATTTTTGTAACAATTTTGTATCAAAACTACATACAAGCGCGCGCGCGCGCGCGTGCACACACACACACACACACACACACACACACACACACACACATATCCATGTAAACACATTTTTTGGACTCAACAGACCTCAAAAAGACATCGATTTTTTCATACCGTACTGTCATAAAAGTAAAGTAAAGTGATAAAGTAAAAAACGGATTTACCGCTTAAAAAACTTGAACAAAACAGTCAGCGAAATTTCAAATGAATTGTACAATATTAGTTCCGTTAAATAATTAAAGAAATTTCACGTACGTTATATTCCTGGAAGTTAAGAATTAATAATAGGGCCTACTAATTAGTTCATTTTGTAGGAGACATTCGTTCTGTGCGTAGGCGTTCAAAATCATAAAGGAATTAAAAAAGCAGTTACTATTTCTATTACTGTAATTGCAAAGTAACGACTAAGTGTAGGTGGCAGCGCATCTGTAGTCACTGTAGCTGAAATTAGCCTTCAAGCTGTGCGGAACGACTTCCCACTTGACCCACTGTTCAGGTCTCCAGGAGAGCCTCGTGCGACACTCCAATCCAATGCGTGCTTAATGTTACTAGCACTGCATAATCCCACAAGTTTACAATTGTAAACGAATTTCTACTGTAAAATAGTTATTCGAACAGCCAACAAGGTAAGACCCGGCCAGGCAATATGGCTGGATCATGAAAACGTTTTGAGATGCAGTTAAAAATGTTATATAGACCACATAATCAGTAAATTATTTGTTTCTTAATTGCATACATCTTCCACTTGGTTGAGATATTTATGTGATCCTTTCTCGGTTATTTTGTCACTTATGGCTTTGCTGGTTAATGCAGTAAGTCCAAAAATAAACACAGTTCTTCAAAAAACATTCTCACTTTCATAAAAATTTAGCGGCCTTATCAGTTTTATTACACTGTCCGGTAGATAGACCTATAAAAATTAATAAAGTAGAATAAACTTTAAAAAACAAACAAATTAAATCCGTGGACTCAGCGAAATTCGTTTAACTCTTTCAAAATTGCGGCCATTTTAAATGTTGAAAAATTCATAACTTTATTTTTCAGTCTTTAAATAATCTTATTACACTATTATAATCAGCGTTAAAATCTACTTGAATTAATATCTTACTGTTTTTGAAAACACGAAAAATGCTGAAATATAAAATATGAAGATTTTAACGCTGGTGATTACGGTAGTGAAATCGATTTAAAAAAAAGTTTTAAGACAAAATTACTGATATTGCTAATTTCTGAGCGATACAATTGCGTGCAGTAATTTTATACTTTCGTCCTTATACTCTTAAAATCGGTTTTTTGTAATCGCAATTCTTTCTAAACTCTTCGTATGGTAAGAAAATACTAGTTTACATTAAAATAAACCAAATTTGAGTGAATTCTTTCCAGACCGACAGATGTAGTGACTAAGTGACCACCATTTCTGTTTCCGTTAACTTCTAGTGCCGCTTGAAATAATGATATGCCCTCCTCCTGCATTTCATCTCATCATATGTATCAGTACCACATCCTACGTCCCACGCTACATTAAAGCATGACCACGCGTGATGTCACGCTCGTGCCGCCAAGGATCACCTGCGGCGGAGAACACCTGCTGCAACCGGAAGTATGAACACCGTAACAAAGCCGGAACCACCCTTGAAAGCAAGGTGCCTGGAACGAATGTTGATGAAAGATGACGTAGAGGGGTCCACAGGTATACTATTCACAAAGGAATAGCCTATTTTTGTTTGCGAGCGTGTATCGTATCTGTAACGAACCTCTGGTTAGCGTTTATTGGAAATTAATAAAACAGAAGAGTTGTGAAAATAATGTCCTGTAAATCAGCATGATTAAAAGGAACCTTTCTGCCGGGCTACTGATAATATGGAAAGTGATTGATTTTCTACGATGAATTTAAATTATAACCAATTTTTAGCAGACGACCTCAGTTTTTTGCCCTCAAATATTTTGATAAAGCTAGTGTACCTATAATAAAAGTTGTTTTGTTTATAAAGTTTTGGTTTTGCTGCCACACTGAAACCCTTTCACTGATTTTGCTAATTAACAAGCTTCTCAAGCAATTACAAAAATATATTTTTATGTCGACTTTGAATCAAATTCGCATAAACATTTTAAACTTTAAAATTACACTTAAAGTGTACTGGTTTTATTGTCAGATTGGTTTTCGTAATTTCAATGGATTTTGTAATTTTAAATTCCAATTTATGGAGATTAACGCAAGAAATTTACAATGGTAAAATCACCAAAAAACAAAATATTAATATAAAAATACGGTAAAAACGTTAGTGTAATTATTTTAGGATTTAAAGTCCGCGCCATTTTGAAACTGTTGTGGACGTTTTGATAGTTGTCTATTGCCCCATAGAGTGCAACTGTCACTGCTTAAAGAAGTAGTCCGCGCTACTAACCAGCATGCTTTATAGTTAAGTGGGAGTAACACTGGACACTTAAGTGACAAGTGTTCATTCTTCAAATCTTAAAATTCATTCAGGTAATCAAAATCTTCGAATCCTTTGTTTATGCTTATTTCTCGTTTCGAGGTCTGATGGTCCAAACCGGTACAATGTTACCTGCCAACTTCTATGCTTGTCAGCGTACATATTTTCGAGTTATTTTCTACACGATTCTAGCGATTTCTTTTGTAATTTCACAATAATTTAAACAAGACACATTGTCATTACGGAATTAACTTTAACGAGCAATGTCACAACACGTATGGCGCGGCACTGGGGCTATTGACGTAACAATGTCATTGTTACAATTCGAACATAGCCACCGGTGCCTCGAGAGGTCGGAGAGAGTTTGACCTCGAAATTTGGCACGCATGCTTTGCTCTATAATCATAACTTCAATCTAACAGTCGTCACGTGGGAGGGGAGGATGTTTCGTACCTTATTATACAGTAGCGGTGTAGCCGGAGGAGGACTCGCCATTAGGAACTAACTAGCCAGCAGCGAAATTTTTTCTGGTAATGAAAACGTCTTTAAAATCGATGGTGACAATAACGTCAAAACGAGCAACAGATTCTGTCTACAAATCTCATATTTCAATACGTCGGCTTAATATGCATAACACCGCTATCTTTGTCTCGTTTTACAGAGAAAGGATGGACGTTTGTTCCAGTACCGCTTCCATATTCGTAGCGGCCGGACATTGCATTGCGAACCCACGTTTCCACAAATGGAACAATTCACAACAATTAAAAACAATATTGCAATAAAAGAATAATTAAATAACACACACGACTGACGTTAACACAAAATAATTTTCGCAATGTCGAACACTGTCTCCACATTTTTTTTTTTACAATTAAGATCTATTTATTTCCATTTATTCCTTCATGGTACAAAACAGTACACACGAAAGGACCTACAGGGGGGCATTAAATACCCATACGTAGGATGGTCCTAAAATTTAAGATTACAAAATATTTAAAAAAATTTAGATTTAAATAATTTGTGAGACGTACCTCACATAAAAATATATTATAGAATATTAGATTAATTAATGTAATTAAATATATAGCCTAACATGTTGCTACAAAACACCAGGATATTATTTTTGTTTTCTGACAATTTATTTACACAAACTACACTAAAAAGTTATTATTCAATCTCTTAAATTCATAATCTCACTTTTCAACTTTTTTTAGCACTTTATTATAGCTTCTTAGACCTGTAGTTAAAACATGAAACGGAAGCTCAATACTTTTTAGACGGCATTAATTACTTTCCCATTATATTCTGTTTTCAGTTTGTTATATTCACATAAAATAGCTTTCATGACAAACAATTGCTTAATATCCAATGGTTTATCTTTATCTTGATAGCTTACTCCAATTATCTTTAACAATTTATTTTGAAGTTTCTATAACGGATTGTTACTATTAATATTATTATTTAAAATTATTTACGAATTAAAAAAATAACAATTTCTATTAAAAACAAATTAACAACAATTGAAGAATAATTAAAAACTAAACAAATTAAAATTAACAACAAATTAAAAAATAATGAAAAAGAATAGCAATAGTTCTATCAAAAGAAATAGTGCCAATCATTTCAATAAAACAAACTGATTAAATGGAAGTTTGTGTATTTATTTTCAGTTTCAGGGAGGATGCTGACAGTACACACAAATCTTCCAATCTTCAACCTCCCCCCTCACTGGAGCGCGGACATCATTTCAGTCAAGCCGCTTCAGACTTCCTACAGTATGTTTATTTCCAGAAAAGACATTATCATTTACCTACTAATCCACCACAATTAGTAGAATAATCAAATGAGTCGTGCTTTGCAAGGCTGACAGTGGCTGTAACGTGACGCAACATTACCCACAATGCATTGCTACATTATTCCAAGCGTGGGAAGCAAATCGAACAATCTGTATCGTTCTATTTTATTATGTCTACTGTTCAACGGTAATGACATCTTGTGTCTAAATGGTAAGTCGTAAATATGTGATATTATATGAAAGCTGTGGCTGTTGTTGTCAGTAAGCTTAAACCCAAACATAGGCCTAGACATTCTTTATTTCAAACTCCAAAATAAATGCAATATGTAGTTCATACAAAACATGCAGGAAAGGGCAACTCTTGAACATTATTTTCGTATTAAATTTCTCGTGTGTAAGTATACAACTTCAAAATTAACTGAAACTGTCACAGACTTTGAACTTGAGTAGTTTTAATAATTAATACGGGCCTTTAATAATTAATCAGTTTATAACCCTACTTTTGACAGTTACACAGTCTAAGTATAATGATAAATATAATATTTGTGATTCTGGCATTCCAAAATTGGTGTAGGTTATATACATTAAATAATTTAACTACACAAATTTAGAAAATACACATTTATAAAATTAACAAGAACAATAAACATAGCCTCTTATCACTAAACAAAAACAAAAAAATAATAATGTTTTTAATAATAATGTTTGTAATAATAATGTTCAATAGAGTGTGCGTATGGATGTGTTTCCTTGACGGCAAACAAAATGTTTCCCTTGCAAAACATACCTCGCGATAAGAAGTAATCACTTCAAAAAAATCTTATAGGCTATATTGATGTGTTAAAATGTGAATTTAAAAAAATCAAACTAATTACTTTTAAGTAGTAATGGATCTCGTAAAACAGCAAATAAATAAACATTTTATTAAAAGAAGATTTTTGGCTATTGAAAATTAAAGCGATATTATAGCCGGAACAAAACTAACCAAAAACGTGAAATCAGCTGTTCTATTACTATGTGAAGAATTAACTTTAATACAATCAGCTGAGTAGGACTATTTAAGTGCTGTTTTAATTTCGCACTATATGCAGTATTAAGTTTAGTGGTTATATAAAATAAGTCTTGACATTTCGATGAATCTGTCTGTTTTCAGGCCCCTGAATAAAAAAAAGGTTTTACTTGGATGTCAATTCGAATATGATTGCTTTAGACTGCTCGCACTTGTGTTCTAGCACTTTAGCCATTGAATATAATGGAGTACAGCCACTATTACAAAAAGCGTGCTCGATATCAGCGGCTAAATTCCAAGTAACTGGATTTTTTGCCGCTATGAACGCTGCAAACTGTAAGTACAAGGGAGAAGACGTTTTTGAAGAAATGGATTACACCTATATAACTGTACTTGAACACTCTGCCTCAAGATGCCACCAGCAGCGAGTGCTCGCATCTCTCTCATAAGGGCACTAACCTTATTTCGGTAATAACTTCGTAGTTCGTTATTCAGCAAAATCTGAGCTTCCAATTGTAATCGGTACACGAAAATGAATCTCGTTATCAATCAGGATTCATTTTCTAATTTTCACAAATTTTGAAAATTTAAAATGCTAATTTATGACGCAGACTACGATAATAAAAACAGATTTTAAAAATATGCGAGTTGATTTAAGATTAAAATCACAAAAATAGCCGCCTTTTAAAACGGATTTTCCCAACACACTTGTCTAAGCTATTAACGAAGTGTCATAAAATTAAACGTTAGTTTGGGAAATTTGTTTTCATTACGTCAGCGAGCCAGTTGCGTTTCGCGATTATTTTAAAACAGCTGCGAAGAGTAAAATTACAAAATAATAGCCTCATCAGCGTGCTGGGTATGAAGACGTGCTGGGCTATGGAATTTTTATTATCGACGCTGACTTTGGTTAGTTGTTACAAGCGAACAAAAAATAATGTAACAAATATAATTACAAGGTAACCTTTATTGTTTTATTTGGACGTAACACTACTTTTTTTAATGATATATATAAAATTTTTTAGTGAGTAATACGTTAAAAAAACAAAGTTTTTCGTAGTCATTTTGCAATTGTTGAACTTTAAGATTTCACCAAGCTAAGAGTTTTAGTAACAACAAAGTTCTTTTACGGCGAATGAACACAGTATTGTTGTGAATAGTATACTAGAAATTAGGATTTTGATGTGTACTATTTACCAAGTAATTAAGTTTTTAGTGAATAATGCTAAACTTTATACTTATTATTTTTTTACATGTTTTTGCGGAAATAACCGTTAGTCTATATGTGCTAGTGATACATTATTTCAAGAAGAATTATTTAAAAAACTGAATTATCATGAAGTTAAAAACCGTCCGCGCCAGGCCGTGCTCGGTGGCGGAGGTGGGTCTTACTGGACATACTGTGGCCCGTCAGGTCAAAGTATACAGTCGATAATCACGTGGACGTAATTGGAAAATGCTACAATGACAAGCTGTTCGGTTTCCGTTTACCCCAGGGATATGTGTGTGTATTTGTACAATATTTGTGTGTGTGAAACTTTCAGTGAAATGAGACACGACCATATGAGAGACAAAATCGATTCTGTAACAGTATAAAATAGTGGTTTATAAACAACTGTGGTGGACACGATTTATTAACTACTACTCCGCAGGGAGGTGCAGGCTAGCTGCACCTGTTGAGAGGGTTTAGACCTCCCTCGCGGTATCCGAGTCTAACACACACTTACACTTACAACACTACACTTACGACTTGAACACTTTACACTCACACTTACATTTAGGGAGGCGATAATAGCCTCAACGTATTTTTCGCCTTAAAAAAATAACATTACCATTCCCCACCCCACTCTTAACTAATATGTAACTAATCAGTGTCAGTTTTAGTATTTCTTTAATTCTTCGTGCATGTCAATATTAAACACTTTTCTTTGTTATTTGTGACGTCAATTCTTAGAGTTTCTTTGATGGCATACAAGTGATTATAAATGAAATCACCAGTGTATTAAATTCAAATATTCTACTTAGATATTTGTAAACTGTATTTTATAAAAACATGTAAAAATCTCCTTGTAATCGTATATCTCCAAACAAGATTATATTTAATGCTAGCTCCCATTTTGAAAATAAACACTCTACACTAAGACTGTAAAAGTTCAACCGGCAATCGTTGAACAAGTCCATGTCGCGGTGCGTATCCACTGTTGCTGGACCCAGACTGTACGTTCGTCGCGTATCTTTTGTAATTATCAACTGTCAATAACTAATTTAAACAATTGTTCAGTATTTTCTTTTATGAAATATTTATAATAATTATTGTATGCCGATTGCGTACATGTAAATATCATTTGATTAGGGCCTAATATTATTACAAGCGGAATGAACAGTAGGGCCTGCATGAGAAAAAAAATACATCCATATAAAATAAAAATAAAAAAAACTCAACCGGGTAAAATCGTAAATTTCAACAACGGCAAAAAGACTCCTAAAACTTTAAAAAAATATATTTCACTCAAAAAACTATACAATTCCTTTAAAAAAAACTGAATGTGTAATTGATCAGGACAAAAAAAATTACATTTAATTCATATTTTTAAGTTATTTGTAACGACGAATCAAAGTCAGGGACCTAAAAAAAACCAGACAGTAATCTGTTGATTCAAGCATTACGCCTAATCAGAAATTCAGAACTTTAACCGCGTAACAGGCAAGCATGTTAAGCTGGAAACATTTCGATTCAGCCTACAGAAATTCGTAACATCATTTATCTTAAACACTGTGATTACGTCATCACTCCATAATAGAAACAAACGTCGGCGACCGCCCGTATCTGATTGGAAAGCTTTATTGAGACATATTCAACCCGCGGGAAATAAAACTGTGGTCGGTAACGCTGGAAAGTGATCGATAATGTAGCATCAATATTTATGTGTTTCCGTCTGGCGATCCTTGGCCTACGTCATCGTTACAAATAATTAATCTGTTATGGCCTACATCTAAGAATAGTTTAGCCAGTTTTGTGTTTATACTTATCGGAATGAATCGATAATATTTAAAGAAGTACGGATGGAATTATACGGTGGTTGAAATCACTGCAA
Source organism: Callitettix versicolor (assembly GCA_022606455.1). Classification (NCBI taxonomy): domain Eukaryota; kingdom Metazoa; phylum Arthropoda; class Insecta; order Hemiptera; family Cercopidae; genus Callitettix; species Callitettix versicolor. Next base: position 85,247,635 of record CM040189.1, read on the forward strand.
TCACGTCCATAAAGTTTAATTAATTTTTAAATAATCACAGCACGCAGCTGTCTCGCTGATGTGACAGAAGCGAGTTTCTAAAAAGTAACATTACATCACATTAATATGTTTGCCTTAAACTTAAGTTGCACAAATTTCAACATCATAACCAACCATAAAATCTGCTTTTAAATTTACAAATTACATTGAAAATTAAAATTCCGCATTATGGAGATTTTAACGCTGATTAAGATGGTAGCATCAATTTTTTAAGTGTAATTGCGCTGTGTAACGTACTTTCCTTTCTTCCCCAAATTTAAATCAAGTAAATCGACTTCCGGTTCTCTGACTGTTTTATAGCCTCTGTAAACAATGCAATAATCATAGCCCAAGGTGGAATAGTATTCAGTATGAGCTGTTTAGGTGAAGATTATCTTCCATACAGGGGAATTACAAGTCTTTTTTCTTTGCTACTAGAATTCTTCGCCTGAACAATTTTTTTCTTTGCTACTAGACGTTATGTTTTATGTTTTGTAATATTTGTTTTTGTCCCTACGGAACGGAGCGTATTTCAAAGACCTTGGTCATGATGTTCCTATAATGAACGCTCCGATAGGTCATTTCCAATCGAAATTCGTTGATAACAATAAACCACGTCTACAGACTGCCGACGTCAGATGGCTTTTAACCTACATCCAACTTACTCATCTGGTTTCGCTAGGCGCAGGCACAAAATTAATTTCCAAGTTTGCGATAAACAGACAGTAACGACTCATAGATTATAACAAATACAAAATAAATAATGTACTAAAGAAAAGCCGGTTAAGTTTGACAACCGACCGGTTTTCAATATCTCTGAAAGGTGGTTTAAATTTGCAACAACTAATTACAGCTAGGTCTTGTAGGCGTGGTAAAACGTGTCTGCTTGGCGTACAGCGAGTGTCGTTGTAAGAGTGGTTCTCGGATACCATGTTATAAGCAGCGATTCTGACCTCTAGAACACGTTTTGAGGGGATCGTGCGCGCGTGCGTGTTTGAGTTGGTTCAAAACAGATTTTGGTAATAGCTTGGACAAGTTCGTTACTTAGCAAAAATCTTTTTGTTTCAAAATATAGCAGTCGTTAAAATCTTTTTTTTTTAAATCACAATTTGTTTACCTTATATTTTTTGAAAATGTTTTTATTAGTAGCATCAAAATCTGTACAAATAATCATTTAAAATGTACAAATTGCATTGAAAATTAACCTGACGGAGGTTCATCGTAGTGGTTTATGTAATTTAATATCGAATTATTTAAAATTGTAACGAATCATAATTTACTCAAATGAGGTCTGTAATAACCGAATAAAAACGTATCGTTGGCTATTAAATGGCAAACAAATTTCGTTTGTAAATTATTGACATAAAGACTTAAAAAAATTCCCACAATTTATTAAAATCTGTTCAGAAGATTTCACACAAATTTGAGTCGTATAAGAAGATTCATAACTTAAGTCAGTGTATCACTTTTTAAAATGAAAGAAATTTACAGTTCGAGCCTATATCTAGACTGAACTGCATATGGAAACAATTAAGCGTTCATGGTGGTCGACTGTAATCATCAGGAATCAATTACACAATGACAAGGACTTCTGTTAGGGAATGAGCTAAAAAACAGAATAAATCGATGGTATTAAATTCACTGGTCAACATATTATAAAACGTCTGTGCAATGTGGCACGAGTTCTATTTGATCTTCTCGATAATCACTTGACACGCCATTTCTGGAATTGTGTGCTTTAAGGGAAATGTTCTGTAAGGGGTGATTTGTGCAGGACTCAACCAAATGGCGCCTTAACAGGCAGTCCTTGAATACTGATTCACATATTGATCGTGAAGCTTTTAACTCTTAAAGAAAAAGAATTTTTGATGAAACCAGATGGAGATTCGACAAAAATATTCTATACAAGACTCATGAGACAAGGGAATCGGTAATGAGTGTTAGTTTGTAGGGTGCGCGGCTACACAATAAGACGGCGTACCGGAGTTGTGTATAGGAAGTTGTGACCATACCCCACCACGCAGGGAGGAAATGTATTTATCCTTACATATAGAGTGACTTAATGCGTATTCTAGTCTTTCCAATACGTAGTTCCTCCAAGGACGTGGTTCAAGCAGCTTGTACATGATATCGTTCAGACAACGTAAGATGCTTCATGATATCGCTTGAACTAAAAATATAAAACTGAAAATGATCGTGTAAAAAGTCACTAATATTTGATGTGATGGTAAGATGTGATATGACGCATTAAAGATTGATGCGATCGTATAAATGGTTCGTTAAAGTGGTACAAAGACGCGACGCAACTAAATAAACTCGTTATCACTTTAAGAATCACTAATATCTGGAATTCGAGGTGTAGTTTTATATCATCACTGGGTTATTAGAGAAGCTATCAGGATCCATGAAATGAGCCTGGGCATGACCTATAATAGGTACGTTTTTAAGAAAGTGTGTGTGTGTGTGTGTGTGTGTGTGTGTGTGTGTGTGTGTGTGTGTGTGTGTGTGTGTGTGTGTGTGTGTGTGTGTGTGTGTGTGTGTGCTTCCTTGCATATCGGAGATTAAACTACAATGGACTGATAAGATAATATACAGTTTTTCTTGAAATTTGATTTGTAGATCTGTTTTCCTGAATCACATGACCGTGAAATCCCCTTTTGCTGAAAAATTAATAAACCTTATTTTCTTAAAATCAGCTTTAATTACTGTGATTAATTATTAGTTAACTACACAAACGACAGTGTAAATAAATAAATGAGAGTGTAATAAAATTTTGAAAAACTTTATAAAATTTTGCCCGAAAGTAGTCCATAAGTACCAACAAAAACTTAGTACAGTGATATCCCTCAACAATCCGATTCGGATGCAAACTGTAAAAATTGGCTTAGTTTTTCAAAGGCGGTTTAACCAGAATTCACTCAAATTTCGGTCATATAAGAGGCTTCAACTACAATAAGTGTGCCCAATAGGGAAAAACATTCATAGTTTTTGTGTCGATTGTAAATTTAAACTCTGATAAAAATATATTTATTCAATTTATGATTTTATCAATAAGAGAATGTTGGTATAGCGATTTTGCCCCCAAACACATAATTAGCGAACGTTCTGGTGTTCTGTAAAAAAAAAATATTACAAATTACACTCACCTTCCGTAGTGGCGGCCTTGAACGGATGAACTCCAAAATAACTGCGTGGGCGTCCTTCTTCACCCTGTGAGGGATGTTACCGTCCACCATGATTTTGTTCAGTTTGTACCTCCTTGACCTGATGTCGTCCATAAGGATCTCGTACGGCGTTAGTTGGTACTCTATTGGTGTACTGCTGTAGCAGACCTTCTTAAGGGTTACACCATGACGTAACTCTCGTATTACTTGGACCCATAGCCTCGACTGGAAACCAATAAACGCAATTAGACCACACATATTATATAAGACGGCGGCGGTAAACAGCTGATCTGCTTAGCAATCTCACCGCGGCTCTATTTAATAATACTCTTATTTATAAACACAAAACACAAACACAAATAAATCTATACAGATTACACGCAGAGTAACACACAGACACTTTAATGATTGGCGTGCTGAATTGGGAACGGGAAATCGAAACGCACCGCACAGATTCTGACACTACCACACGAAAACTCGAGGAACTCGAACCAAGAGAGCCAAAGCTTATAAAAACCGAATATGTTCTAGAAAGCGTAAACATTTTTTAATGATTATTGAAGAGAAAAATTTTGGAGGATCATACAAAAAAGGAACATTTCAATGGTAGGCATTCAATCAATTCTGTTTCAAAAGAGAAGGAACGCGGACGTATTGGACTAACCATGTTGCTTAAAGTGTGGCGGTGATAAATGGTAGAACTGAATACTCTCAGTAACATTCTGGCGTTTACAGAGACAGCTGTTATTTCCATACCCGGAGGATAAACTACAATCGTCAGAAGCGAACTTGTCACAAGATTTGTTTGAGAAAATAAAGAAAGAGCAAGAGCAAATAGACACAATACTCAGACTGGCCGTAGGACTAAAGCCAACTACACACTGCGTCCCACTTGCATCCATACAGAATCTGCGACATATCTCGGATGTGGAGGAGTTGAATATTTTAATCCCATCCGGACCAGGATTCTCGGACACTTTGCGCAGTGTGAACGTGCTTCTGACATGCGCCTGATTCATTTAGTTCAAAACTTAGCAGTGGAAAGTAGTGAGCATAGATTACTTATTCCCATTTCTTCATTCATTCATTCATTTCTGCTTCATTAATCATTATGCGAACTGCAGATGTCATCTTCAATTAATAGAAAATCTGTAGACAGCTGTTTTTCTTTGGAACGTTTTATCGTTTGAATAAAAAAACCGAAACAGTAAATCTAACTGTACGAACAAAAATTAGTTGGAAAGTTTAACTTCCGGTGGACGAAATGGAGAAGAAAATTCAAACCTTTAAGGACAGTTTCGCAGAGAATATAAAAACCTTTTCTTTGAGAAAAAAGTGGAATTTCATAGAAATTCTGAATGCATATATTGGACGTTGTGTAAAAATGTCTATTTGCAAGAGAACGGAGTGTGACAACAGGTGAAATGCGTTCCATAAAATTGGTATATTGCTTGGAAATCTTATTCCCAAAAATTCATATGACACTGAAAATCATTCGTAGTCATCCTAACAGTAATATCGGAAACCGATCACATCTTCTAATTTGAGAGTGTCCAATAGAGTATTAGCGTAATTGTTTCCCTTTTAAAGAACTGGCGATTCTATCAGAGCCTTTTTTCTCTCCATATTTTTTTAAAAGGTGTTACACTCCTGCAATAGCAAAATATCCAGACATCATCACACTGAATCTCCCTGCATACGGCAGTGTAATACACGAATCTTTGTCGCGGGGCAGAATCTAAGCACCATCTAAACAATGAAGCTATACAAACAATTCAATTTTTACTGGTCTTAAAGACCATTCTCTCCCCCAATGGCTCAAACATTGTAAGTACGGATTTGGCAATTCGTGCCCTGGCTATATCTAAACTTTCTTCATCTATTTGTTCTAAGGTTAAATCACTCCATTACAGACAAAGCTGGAACAGTTTAACCCCGATGCTGCATAGCTAAGACGAAGCTTAGTACGGCTTAAGAATGCAGATTCTGGATACCAGGCTACCTTCAGATTTAAGCTACCTTACGGACCTCAGTAAGAGTGGATGTTTTATTTCCTTAACTTATTGTTGCATTTGTATGGCTGGACATAAACTTTAAGGCATACAAAACTCTGTGGACTTGTACAAAAGGACCTAAGGGTGTGAAACTTTGGAGGGGAGGAACCTGAGGCTGTATCTAACGTCATGCAACCCCCAAGCAGTGAATTGGGACGTTAGACGGACCTACTCAGTTTGCAATGAATGAAGATGTACAAAAGTCTATCGAGAGTGCAAAATCGCAAAATAAGAAGAAAGATGGTGACAAAGCGGCTTCTAATTAAACCTAGAGTAGTACCTCCTAGGGATCCAACTTTTGTTTTAAAAAAACACCAATTTGTCCTTATAGGGCTGCGATGACAAAACTGACGAACCATACTTTAAGAATTGAGGGCTGTCAGCCAGGAACGTTAACATGAATCTCACAAAGCACTGTGTCTGAGGTTGTGACTGTACTACTGAGAAATCATGAGCAGGTTGAGCAATGAGGAAGAACTGCAGGCCACAAAATCCAAGACCTCTTGCCAGCAGTAGGCGAAGGTTGTTTAGTTTCCAGGGCCACGAGGACCTGCAGAAGAATGACCTAGTCAGAGGAATGCTAAAATACGTTGGAAGGTTCCAGTCTACTGAACTAGAATCCGAGGGATTATGTTGCACATGTGATGTGACCTTTGATCACACTGCCAAGAACCACAAACCCCGTAACCTCAAAACATTATCTTAATATGTTGAGTTTTACTAATATAAGAGGGTGTATGACGTCCAGTATAGATGACGTTCATTAGAGATTCTAGCAGAAATATTACACCTTTTTGAGAGCCAATAAAAGCTAACTGTTTGCAAAGAAAATATTCTGAAAGCAGTTCATTTATCTGTTTCAAATCTTTTTAAGTAAAATAAAATTGCACAAACTTTCCATAATTTAGATTAAAGTAACTAAATACTGATATGCACTTATTTAAGGCCAGTACGCTGCACGAACTATATAACACTGAACAGTAATCTCAGTGGGAGTCAGTGATTGCAGTGGAAAGGAACTGCTGCTTAGAGTAATCAATTTCATTCATAGATTCTTCTAATGAACAGAACTTCCGCAGATACTACGCTACACCTGTCACGGATAACAGTTTGGCATGTCTCATGCTGCTGCTGTAGAGTCAGTGACGCTGGACATGCTTGCCCGAGTGGAATTAACGCTTGCTGTGATGTTGTTCTTGCTGGTGGTGGAGGATATGTCAGAAATTTCAGAGTTGCATTAATTATATTTCTACTTTCTTAGTACAAATAATAATACTAAAGAACATTTAGCTATCTTGAAAACCACATAAATTCCAAATTTTGCATAAATTTTGGACACATATAAAGAATCATCCATGCGTTTTTCGATAGGTAGCAGCAATCGATACGGTATTCATGAAATACAGTTGAGTAGAATTTTATTAAAATCGTTAAAGGCTACTTTAAAAAAAAACAGATTTTCAACAGGTCATTGACCAAATGTGTTCCAAAAACTTCTTTTGCAAATTGAAAAATGACCCCGATACATGAACAATCCAGATCTACATGCCAATTGTCAAGGAAGTGTCGCCATTGAATTGCTTAACCACACATTTTACCCAGGAGATCTGAGAATGGGTAGATCCACGAACAATTCAAAATTCAAAAAGTGGAAGATTCAGTGTACTTTACAACTTCTGTTGCTTGTGCCGTGGTACCGTTTTTTTGATCTGAAGCAATCGAAATTGTAAATTATATTTCAGTTAAATGTTTTTTTTACAAATACAATAACGTTTTCATTCTTTTTGATACCTAAACTGCTTTATGTACTACTACTACGATGAACATGAACACACTCTCCCGAGTTGTATTACATAGGCCTTATGCTGTATGTTTAGATGTTTGCAAAGTTTACACGTTACGTATAAAAATACTTTCTCCAAACAACAGCTTACATACCAAAGCGATGAAGTATTATGACAAGTAAGTAGGTGTCGGTGGAAATACTTGAGCCTGCGCCAAGGCATGTTAGGGGAAAGTGTACATCAAGTACCAAAGCGTACTTACAGGTTGTGTATCCTGAACATGACGAGTACCACAGTAGCCTACATAATGTTGGCTAGGTTTGGTTCAGGTTGGAGAATTTGCAATCGAACTTGACTTAAATTGATTAAACATACTAATTTTCTCTTTTATAACAGGAACTTTAAGGCAATTATAGACTTAAGTGCTTTTCACCTTGAAAAAATAAATGAAATACAGTGTTCGATAAAATGTACAAGTCTCAGGGTCGTAACTTTGCCTGCTGTACATGTAGCAACCATATTTTTCTCTTTCTATACGAAGTATACAAACAGTATTGTGTTCATACAATATCAGTCTTGAGATATTGATGGACTTGTTGAAAAAAACTAACACACGCGCATGTGCGCATCGTTGGAAAGTAACATGGAGTACGGATTTTTATAAAATTGTGCTTGAAGTTTTAATTTCTCAAGAAATAGTAGCTATTGAAAAAAGTAAAAAAATATCTAACAATAATTGTATCTGTTTTTATTTAACTTTTGTCATACATAAAGCTTCACGTGATTACATTCGTATGGTAAATTTACACGCACGCACGCACACGCACGTACGCGCACACACACACACGCGCGCACACACACACACACACACACACACACACACACACACACACACACACACACACACACACACACACACACACACACACACACACACACACACACACACACACACACACACACACACACACACACACACACACACACACACACACACACACACACACACACCACAGCCTCCAAGTTGGGGTATTCTTATAATTTTACAGCTACCACTTTGGGCGGCGATTTTTAAAATAAACACCTCATTGGGCGTTAATTCTTATAATAAAATGTCGATTATTATTGCAGAAATTGTTAATCTACTGAAAAGTGCGGAAATATTTTAAGGTTTTATTAACACAGTATTCAATATCCTATAAACAATTCTTTTAATCACAAATTGGTTCTCAAATTTAATAATTGTTAAAAATTAACAATTTATCTCTGGTGGTTCTTTGATACTACAAATAGGAACTAAGGTTACTGATATTGTTCTTTTTATCTTATTACAAAAAAAGGTTACAGTCTTTATTACCAAGATTATTATTGTGAATCTTTAATGATGCGAAGTACGATGAATGTTAGAGATGTTGCGTCAAGTAATTGTTGGGATGAGTCGTCTTCGAACATAAATTGCTACACTTTACGACGATCCAGAATTCACTTATTCAGTATTCTTACTGAACCAATTAATTGAATTAATAAGAAATTTTAGAAATTTACAATGCAACTTTTATACTGAATTCGACAAACGGTTTGTGTAAATTACAGATACTTTAGAAGAACTCTTAGTTCTATTTGATTAATATAAACGACGATAACAAACAAAGAATTTACTGTAACAGTTATTAGGCAGAATCAATGCTTTAATAATAAAAACAAATTTGTTCGGTTATACTGCTTGACACTGTGACCTGTGACTATATAAAGAAAGTTTGTCGTAAATCTGTTTAAAAAAAGGTAAGGTTTTTTTTTTTTTTCGGCTTAGTTTTTATATGAACCCGCTTCTACAGTACCTACATTTGCTTAGCCAATAGCAAAAAGTGTGGGTAGTGCTTAAGCCAATGAGACTGAACAATTTTCCTTTGAATTTAAACTTATTTTGCTGTTAAGTTTCTGCAATGGTTGGTATGTTTTAACGTTTTGCCTACGTGACTATTCGCACATTTTTACAGTCCTACCCTACTTACAACAGACTGTAAAGCCTATCTCTTTCTTTTGTTAAAGTAACTGTAGCCTGCAGTTATTGTTATTGTAGTTTGCCGCTTCTAGTTCCCTTCCTAACTGCTAAATTATTATTTACATGCTAGTCATGTTATAATATATATAGTTATGGTTCTTCATAACAATATTTCCAAAAAACGATTTTGAAAAATAAAACCAATTTCCCTTTTAGGAAATTAATTTGATGTGCGAAGGGTTTAATTTAATATAATCTTTTACAACCAATTTATGTTATTCTGCTCTACGTTTTACCATTATAACAAAAAACAGAACAAAATGGTGAAGGTTTACAAATTTAATTTTTAAATATCTCGAAAACGATAAGTAAAAACTTTGCTAGGCAAAAACGTTCTTAAAATAAAATAAAGTTAGTCCAATTAGAAAAAAAAATTAAGAAAGGGAGCTTGACAAATAATGTATATTCTGCCAAAAAGTGATTTCTACGTAGGCTATTGTTTCAGAATTTAACCTTTCAAATTCTGAACAACAAAATTAAAACATGCAAGAAAACATCATCTAAAAAGTGAACCACTGTCTACGTAACAGCAACATGCACGGTCATGCTTGATACCTACTTGGAGTGTCCGCCATATCCTCAGGTTGGACTAGAAGGAACAAAAAAAACGGGATTAGCAAACTCATCTGAAGACGAAGAAGAAGAATAGGCAAAGTTGGGTGGTCTGAGGCCCACACGCAGCTCGGACATTGTCAGTCAACATACGTGACGTCTTTGCAGTGGTCTAATTCAATCAAGTATTTACACAGGTTGTAACAATTCGGTTCTAATTAATGAACTCATATGACCCCGATTATGGAAAATCGAAACAGAAAGTAAAATGACTACTAAAAGGATCCGAAAGGCATAACTTGTACGTTTTTCAATATTTATGTCCAGCAACAAGTAAAACTATAATGAGTTTCTCTTTTACAGTAAAAGATCGATTATTCAAACTCAGAGAATATACCAGTAACATGTTATTATACAAATGGGCGACTGAGATTTACAAATCAATTTACTAGTTTACTTCATCAGAACACGTCTATCAAGCTTAAAATCAAATCGATTACGATGAAAGTCGATTTACACACGACTTGACTCGCGATTCGAATTACGTTTTCTGAAGCACTTGTCACAACTCGACATTAAAAATTAAATATTCTGAAATACTACGGCGTAAGAAAGTCATATCGATCTTTATCAAAACTGAGAACGTTTCAAATTTATTCTTGGAAATTTACGTCAAAACCTTTTGTTTGAATACAGCGAAATATTATCCTACTTTATTCTCGATGTCGAAGGGTTCATTCCGCAGTGCGATGTTTTGAATGTTGTGTCATGACACTACTGTTGGCGCAGTTACTCCTCTACTATCCGTTTATCACAAGAGACGATAATGCAAACAATAAACTGCTTTTATCATTGAATATAAAAGTACTGACGTACTGCAACAGTAACTCTTGTGAGAAATGTGAGCGGTCGCTACTGATGGCATCTTGAGACAAAGTGTTCAATTACAGTTAAACAGACAGAAGCCTTTTTTCTCAAAAGTCTCCCTCCACCCCTGTTGTTGCAGCTTACAGCGTTCGTAGCGGCAGATAGCCCAATTACATTTACTTAGCCGCTAATATAAAGCACACTTTTTATAATGATAATGGTGCACACAATAGTCGGACGTTAAAAAAAAAAAAAAAAAAAAAATCAATGGTTTTGTGTACCAAGCTTGGCAAATGTTATCGTAAAAGTTAATAAACACATCTCTTCCGGTTTATTTCCAGCTGTCCAAGATCATTAGCCCAGATTAATTGTGTTAACTGTGTAGTCCCACACAATGTTTGCAACATTTTTCACAAATATTACAAGTTGCTGTATGTTGATTATGTTACAAAATAAAGCCAGCTTCGCGACCTTCTACAATTCCTTATACACGCATTGTAAAATAGTGATAGTAACTGACGTTTCTAATTTTATATTTAAAACAAAATAAAGGAAATAAAACAAATTTAATAACCACTACGCGTAAAACAAATATATTAGAATATTTAGACTCTGACATTCAACAAGTCGTCACGCACATACTGTTCACATATTGAGATTACAGAAAGGTCTTGTGTGTACAGTTTTCTTTATCATTGGGACAAAAAACTGATGTAACAAACAACACAGTGTAAACAGCTGAGATCAGTAACATTAAACCGTCATAACAAAAATATTATATGTCTATACAGCTGTTTGAAAATATCCTTGATTGGTGAAACAAGAAAAATTACAAACACAGACCACACACACGCACGCGCGCGGGCACTATTAGTTATACCTGTAAAACGTCCGGCTCCTCGTTCCACAAAATTCAAGATGAAGGTCGAAAACCACAAAATTTAGCCTATAACGTAAACATGGATATATTTAAGCATCGAGAGGAACAATTTCAAAATAAAAATACTGAATCTATAAGGTTAGGCAGAATTATTCGACGCAATAGTTACAACTGACAAATAATTGGGTTATGAAACTATTACAAAATACTCAAACGGAACGCAGTTCACACGGAATCAATTAATAAGGTACTTGCACAACGCAATGCGCTATCCAGATGTTTACAGTGTACAGTACTTGTCGACCACATTGTGACGTCACAAGGACCTGTGAGGAGCTGCCGGGTGTTGCCCAACTGCTTCATCAAATCGTGGGACTACAGCGGTGATATAATAATTAGGTCAGTAATCGCAAAGTGTTTTATTAATAATTTGCATAAGGACGCGATAAACATGCACAACCGTGATCATTTACATGGTTATCGATGGTTGCTGAAAAACATCATTATCATGTGTTCGTGTTAAGGAAACCCATTGAGCGTTATCAAACTGTATTTACCCCACTTGTAGGTCTACTCATAGTCTGTTTGAACTTTACAGTTTCAACAAGTTTTTAGCAAAATGAGCTACTTCAAGATCCAGACCCGGACTATGAAATAAGTGACGAAGTGTGCTCGAGCGTGCGTGTGTGTGTATGTGCGCGCGCGCGCGCGCGTTATGTATTTTAGACCTGGATTTTGAAAAGTGACGAAGGTGCGCGTGCGTGTTATGTATTTTAGACCCGGACCTTGAAAAGAGTGACAAAGTGTGCGCGTGTATGTCATGTATTTTAGACCCCGACCTTGAAAAGAGTGACGAAGTGTGCGCGTGCGTGCGTGTGTGTGTGCGCGCGCGCGCGTTATGTATTTTAGACCTGGATTTTGAAAAGTGACGAAGTGTGCGTGTGCTTATTATGTATTTTAGAACCGGACCTTGAAAAGAGTGACAAAGTGTGCGCGTGCGTGCGTGCGTGTCATGTATTTTTTAGACCTGGATTTTGAAAAGTGACGAAGTGTTGAAAAGAGTGACGAAAAGTGACGCGTGCACGTGTATGCGTGCGTGCGTGCGTGCGTGCGTGCGTGCGTGTGTGTGTGTGTGTGTGTGTGCGCGCGCGCGCGTTATATAAAAACGCGCAAGCTATTTTAAAAATTTGCTTATATGTATCTTTGACCTGGACTTTGAAAAGACTGACGAAGTGTGCACGTGCGTGCGTGTTATATGAAAACGCGTACGCTATTTTTAAAGTTTCCTTATATGTATCTGCAACTTCACTTTGTTCGGAAACTATAACAAAAACTGGAACACAAATTATGTTTTTAAACTTGTCAAGCCAAATTTTCCTAAAAATTCTGTATCTTCGACGATTCAGAATGCGTCTGTATAGCAAATTTTAATTAAATGAAATTTAGGATTCGGAAAATTTAAACAAAAACATAAAAAAATCATCCACACCCACCGTCTATTCACAAACCTTTACATTTCTTTTACTTCTAATTTGTTACACTGTTTTGACTAACGATTCTTCATAAATGACTAAAATTTTAGCGAAACAAAAAAAAATTGATTTTTCGGGTTTTGGTCGGTAGTTACCGAACCAGTTTTTTAGGGGTAAATTCAATGTGACACAGTTTGTTTAATGTTTTGGCGCCAATAAATTTTATTTAAATCCCAAATAAAGACGGTTTAATTTAATATGTTCAAATTTTATTTTTTTACCAATTAGAGTAACTGTTAGGACTAAACACGGTGTTCAGTAACACTGACTCGGCAGCAAAGACTGAACTTGCCTCAGTGATGTGTGAAATTCGGATTAAAATTCTGGGAACGTGCCATTATCCATTTGACGACACGTTCCGCCGCAGAATGTCCAGAAAGGCTCAGACAATGAGTACGGCTTGTTTTTAACTTTTTCATAATAATTCAGTTTTACCAATATCTCTTCACTAGCACAAACTAACAAAATTTCAAACGTTATTTACGTGCCAAAAATATGTCAAAAAAGTCAATAATTATATAATGAAGCATTTTTCACAAAAATATTAATAACTAGGTAAACAGTAGGCATAAAAAAATCTCAATTTCCAGTATACTATACACAACAGTACTGTGTTCAATCGCTGTAAAAGAAATTTTGTTATCCCTAAAACTCTTGGCCTGGTAAAACCATTTTTTTAACATATTACTCCTACATAAAATTTTACATAATTCTTTTAAATAAATGTATGCGTGCAATTGTTCAGGATAAAAGAATTAAGGTAACCAAGAAATTACATTATTTTTCCTTTGCTTGTAACAATGGTCTATAATAAAAAATCCGACAGTAGATCGTATCGGCATTTCGTTTACTAATTCACTCATTACCTACTTATATTTCATGGAATTGAATCGTGTTAGTTGAAGCATGTACATGCACTGTTTGTTGTCTGTGGAAAACTATTATGCTGATGCACAAATCCTTCGTTTCTGGATTTGTCGCCGGTCCTAAAATATTCCGATTACTATGCGCGAAACTTTCTGCGCACATCATCGGGCCAATAGTTTAACTGATTGTGAATTTCAAGAATTTCGAAAATCTCTACCATCCCGAGTATCAACATCGCTGTGGTCAACACCAGTCAGGTTCCCATGTTCGGGGTCCGATAGTCGGACTTCTATTGACGTAAGCAATGATTACGGAACTATTACCGGCTCGTGTTCGTCGATAATGTTTCAACGATTTTGTCCAGCGCGGGCTCGAGGCATTGCACCATCTTTCTCACGCGTACATTTACACAAACATTGCGCATGTTGGCCATCAGATTTCTTTATTTTATCAACAAAGTAAATTTTACTTTTTCAGTGCAAATACTATAGTAGATTAAAATTAGGCATATTGACAAAAATCACTACTGGTATTTTTGAGGAAGACTAAATCCGTTCTAAGCAGTAAGAATAGAATAATGCTTAATTTTACAATAATCCTTATTCATTGTTCTGCAACAGTGTTATAGATACACGTAACTTCGTGTTTTTAACAAACTTATTAGTCTCCAGAACAAAATTATTATCGTGTTGAAACTTAGCATGGTTATTTAAAAAGAAACTTGAGAAACAAATCAGATTAATCCAAACAACCGTTTTAAATTTTGAGCTTTAACTAGTATTAACAAAGTTTTTAAGGCATCTTTTGTAGCTCTTTTCATTTTTAATCGAAGTTAATTGTCGAAACAAACTGCTGACGAACGATGCGTTCATTGACTAGCCCGACATCCATAGCAGCAAAGTGTAGGCAATAATTATAATTAATGTAGAATATTAACAGATTTACTAACGAAACGGGAGGAGGGACTAATATTGTGGGTCATTTTTGAAGATAAGCATAGCTTTTTTCAAGAATTTTGTTTAAAGTTTAAAGAATATTTAAATATCCAACAGCCGTCGATTTGTCATGGAATTAATACGCAATGAACCGTGATTTCAGGAAAAACCAACAAAATATTTATAGATTAGATTAGATTAAGGACTAGAGGAAGGGATAGTACAACCCCAGGCACTGCGATCGACTGACCTATTGTGCAACTAAACCTCGTAAAAATTGTTTACAGAAACATAAAATTATTGAACAGGAACAAATGTTTACACATAAGTAATTACCAATTTTATCTTCAAAGTTATTTTCAACAATTCTTATCACATATTTATATATACAAGAGTGACTGGACATACTTTGATAAAAGTTCATTTCAAACGTCACCTTCCTCCAGCCCAAACACTTCCATACGGACAATCAGAAAGATAACAGGAAGACATAAACCCAAATCAAAACAACTGTCACACGCATCTCATTATGCTAATATATCTTTCACCATTAAAGTGTCAGTGTCGTAAATTCATCAATAAACATAACAAAGCCAATAGGCTACTTATTTGGTTGAAAAGTGTGACGTAACAGACAGAACACTTTGGATACTTGAAACAGTCGTCAATGGCGTTTCTTTATAAACAACAAATATTTATATATAAATCAAACCTAATAGTAATAATAATAATAATAATATGCTCGTAGTGCTAGGGTACGATGTTACATACAACCTATTTTAAACTTTTTGTATATTACAATATTTAAAGCAATATTTATACCGTTTCACCTTTTTGTAATTAGCGATCTGTTATATATTTGACAAACAAATATATTTTTGTTGTATATATTGATCGGATAGCGGTCTGTTATATATTTGACCCACACCAACTATCCAACGTACTTCTTAGCAGTTAACATAATAATCTACAATCATTTCTCTAATGTGAGTCTGTCTGTCTGTACACACCTATAAATTGCTACTGCAGTATTCTTAATGAACACAATACACAGTAAAAGGTTTATAAAAATATTTCCTCTTTTATACAGGGAAACATTTAATGACACACTTAAAAATATTAGTGGAATTCAATCAATACAGCAAGCTTTAACAAAATGTTTGGTTTCTGTGCTCCACAAATCCTTAATAAGTGGGGAGCCTATCATGTCTTACAGCAATAAATTTATTAAGGAACAAATACACTTTCGGTCCCTAAGGGCTACATTTAAGACAATGAACAAAATTATTACATCTATTTTTTAGATTTTCCACTGTGGCAGCTACCCTTAACTTTATAGGCTACACAGCTGATTCCAAAATCCTACAGATGAAGTTTTATAATATAAGCCATACTCTACCTGCGGCCTGCAAAGCTTAGAAATAAACATTCATTTGGATAAAAACATTTAAAAAACTATTCCAACTTACTGTTGACGTTTTTACATCGACTTATCTGTGTGAGTCATACTATTCAAAAATGAAATATGCGAAGCATACATTTAGAAATCGACTCATTCAATCCCATCACTTAGCCTGGTCTATCTTATATAGTTAAGCATTTGGCACAATATCAAAAATCACATTAATTTTTATGAATACGACATTTGTAATACTGGTTTATTTTAAATATACAGTACACATTTTAAGTGACTATTCTTTGATGTACTTTACAGTTTTATTATTACAGTAATTTTATCTGTAATAAGAACACGCTTTGCGAAATGCAGCCAGCTTTAATTAACATATGAATGTGGCAAAAGAAAAAAAGGAGTTTCAGATTATTGAAATACCCACCCTTTTTAAAATAGCTAAGTAATTTACAATTTAAGAATTCATAATTTATTTAACCTACAAACATCCCTCTAGGTTTGGTTTTTCGAGAATTTCCACTGAAAACGAGGTACTGTACTATTACAGTAAGATTTAGATCAGATAACATGGATGTAGGGTCGATCCAGACTATTAGAACATATTCTGAAAGGTAGTTACTATTTTTGTGTGCGCGTGTCTGGGAAAGAGTTGACACTCAAGTTAGCAATTTTAATAAGGTTTGATTCACATTCGACACAAAAATTGATTTTGGTAACATTGCTTTGACAAGTGTGCTATCCAGCAAAAAAAAAACATTGCAATTTCAATGTCATCTTTAAAAACAAATAACTTTTTGAAAATTATCGTAATGAAGCATTACAATCTGAACAAATTATCATTTTATGCAGGTTATAAAGCCGGTTGCAATGGCAAAAATCAGGTTTTATTAAAACGCAAGGTAAACAAATTATTGTGAAGAATATTTTTTTGAAAATTGGCTTTCATCACGTTACAGGGGCAGCTGTTGGTTGCAATTACAAGAATATTTTCGTAAAAATACGTAATCTGCCATGTCTTAAGCGGGACAAACACGCGAACGTCTAAACACTAAAATCTTCGAAAAACTTTCACTACGTTATTGTGTTGGTAAATGCTACAGTCTGGCCAAGAAAGAAAAACACCCGGGTTTAACGATATAACTTTCCAGTCGGTTATTGTACACCAAATTAAAGTGTTTTTGTTTATTAATCTATGTTAATGCCGTCAATATATTTTCAAACGCCAGATTTATATATCAAGAAATGTAACGTTATCAATGTTTAGTACACAACAATACTGTTCGAATATATGATGATAATATTTATTAATGTCATCACCGAACTTAACTACTTTGGACAAAAATTGAAACTATGGTGAATTTCATTCAAAAATGTCTTCTTCATTTAGTTACCTGCAAATTTATTGAAATAATTCTTTAACTGACATCTGTAATTTTATAACAGTATCACCAGTCTATGTACAATCAGACTTTTTTGTAATTTGTTTCAAATTTAGTCACAGACAATAGTAATTTCATTAAGCAATATATTGAGGTCGCTGAAACGTGTATGAGAAATAATAACTAGTAGATGAAAGAACAGCAGACCTTGCAGTATATTCTCAATTAAATATACAGAGCGCTCCACGACAGTGACCGTTGTAATACAGTACAACAAGTATTACAGCAAGTAACATTCTCAACATTGAATCAGCCGCCATCTTGAAACGGAAGTGAATTGGAAAAAAATTTTACACATACATCTTTCAAGCTTTATACAAGGCACCTTCGTACAAAATTTCAGAACAATTGTGCAATGCATTTAATTAATAGGTCTATTAAATCATAGGCCGCCATTTTTAAGCGAATGTAAATAGGAAAAATTTTACATATAGATCATTTGGGCTTTATACAAGATAACTCCGTACCAAATTTCAGAAAAATCGGTCAATGTGTTTGGCTAAAACTGCTTACACTCGTTATTGTAAATTAGAGGCCGCCATCTTGAAACAAGTGAGTTGGGCAAAATCGTACACATACGGCGTTCGGGCTTTATACAAGGTACCAATTTTCTGTACCAAATTTCAAAACAATTGATCAAGATGTTTGGTCAGAACTGCGTAACAAACACATACCAAATTCCGAACGATCTAGTCAAGGTTTTTTTTGTTTTTGTTTTTTTTTTTTTGTTAAACAATTTACAGTTTCAACGCTAGAGATGCGTTGCCGACAAACGCTTAAGTACATATTAACGTAAGCTTATGGCCTAATAAACTAATTACTAACAATGCACTGGAATTTCCATAAGCCACCGTACAGGAAACAAACAAAAAGAAACCAGCTGTAACCAATCCTGGTCGGCATTGTTAAGCGTCTAAGAAAAACCATTAGAGATGTGCAGGCAACACAAAACACCTTATCCATACGTGCACGGGATGACTTAATTACATATATTGCAGGAAGAAGTTACAGCGGGAATACGAAGCAACTTCAGCGGTCGTGTTTTTATTTGCTGCTAGACGTGGGAATTATTTAGAACAAACATTCTCTGCACAATACAGTAAAACAGGCATACATATTATGTTAAATTCTGTAGAATTATTTAAACAATTTATGCGATGAATTACGGTCAGTAGGACACGTTTTGATTTGTAACCGGTGTCATCATCACGCGGTGCAAAATTAGCGATACATGTGAACCTGGACTAAACTAGTTCTGCTTAACTAAAATAAAAGTGTGCACTGAATAATTTAAAAAAATATGTAAATTTCGTTAAAGTAGTATAATTAGGTAAACATGAAGTTTTTTTTAAAAAAAAGGTTATTATTTGTCAACTTGTGCTGAAACGGGATTACTAGGGGACTAAAACGGGATAACATTAACATGTTAAAATATAAATACATTACAATCTGCTACTCAGGTTTCTTAAGGTTTTATGAATACGTCGATTTTGTTTATCAATGCATAAAACCATTGAATATATACTACTAGAATGAGAACCCTTATGAGAGATATGAGCTCGCTGATGGTGCCACCTTGCATCATTGTTTAACAGTACTACTTTCTCAAACGTCCTCCCCGTCCTTGAAGTTTTCAGCGTTCGTAGCGGTAAATAGTGTAACTACTTGAATTATAGTCGCTTATATCGAGCACGCTTTTTACAGTGGTTGCTGTATTTGTAATCTGATTACATTCAATGGTAAAACGTACATTATTTTTAAACTGCATGTAATATACTTCAGAATACGTAGATAAATGATTTGAAGTACTGTTAAATAATGTCTTTGAGACTTTAACGCTTAAACGGACATAATGCTTTTAATCCATGCTAGAGAATGAATTTACCTGCACAACATTTAAATTAACATTTGTGCTAATTTTATTAAAGCAGGAGAAAGTAAAACACGCTACTGTTCCACTGTTTGTAGCCGCTCACTTAGGACGATGACCGAAGCAGAAGGTGCAAACGTTTCGCAATAAAAAAAGCCATAACTTATTCATTAACAGCGCAACGAAAAACAAATTACAACGAAAATTATGACAACAATTAGCACCTGACCTTCTTTTTATTCCTTCTTTTAGTAAAAAATATATATGAATATTACAAATCTCAAGAAATACTTATGTTGCTGTTTTTTTGAAAATCCTATTTCAAACGAGAATGTTATTGTCTTCAAATATTTTATATTGTTAAGGGCGGTCGAGCAGAATTCAGTATTTCAAAGATTACTGACATATATTTTGACAATGTTTTATTTTTTCACTATGTAAACAGAAAGATTGGGTGATCTGATCACAAAATCAAGCACCAAAAGATTTAGATTGATCTATCCGTTTCCCACGCCTTTCGACCACGCAACAAAAGTGTTACAGAGATCAGGATCGACGCTCATTTCAAGGTCCCGGATCTGTGAGTTTCCAAGATGGCTGGTCCAATAGCTCATTTTCCAGTAGAAGTTCACTAATGTAATACCAAATATATATTCAAGGTGTCGGAGATTTTAACGATGCACTAAGAGATAACACAGACAGGCACCATTTTAACGTATCGCACAGGTAGGGCCTATACTTTCACCCACTTCACCTGTCAAAACATTGAATGAAATTAACTTGTTTCCGCTGCCAATAACAACGCACTTCCTGAGCGCTCTGGTGCATCGGCAACACCGGAACCTGCGCACCAAACATTTCACACAGTGATTGCTTTAACGCTCTCTTTAAAGTTATGCGTTGAAACACTGTGAATCACTTAATTAAGACTACTTTATAACGCAGTACTGTAATAAATTAGCGGATTCCATTAGAGAAAAACATATTAAACAGGCAAAACCGGAACTGAAATTATTTATACACCAATAGAACACTTTCTATAGTGGCAGCTTAATTTAGACGAACTTAATAATTATAATTGCCATAACACAATTATTGCTTATAATTATAAGCAATAATTATAATTATAATATATATTATAATAACACAATATAACAATATTATATAATTATAATATTATAATTATAATAACACAATTATAACTTCAACACTTTTCGAGTACATTACGTTTTGTGCAAAAGAATAAAACAAATAGCGCAAAAACATTAACTTTCTCACATTATGCAAATATCCATATAACAAATAAATATAAAACAAAAATGCCACAAAATCATTTTAATTTCTTGATTGAGGATTAGTCCCAAATTTTGGTTACGTTAGGTATTTGGATACAAACGGAGTACAGTCACCATTATGAAAAGCGTGTTCGATATCAGAGGCCAAAGTCGAAGTAACTGGACTATTTGCTGCTACTACGCTGCAAGCTACAATGACAG
Source organism: Callitettix versicolor (assembly GCA_022606455.1). Taxonomy (NCBI): domain Eukaryota; kingdom Metazoa; phylum Arthropoda; class Insecta; order Hemiptera; family Cercopidae; genus Callitettix; species Callitettix versicolor. Next base: position 85,268,566 of record CM040189.1, read on the forward strand.
AGGGAAATACGTTTGAGAAAATAGACTGTAATAGATGACTATTTAACTGTAGGTAAAACACTCTGCCAAAAGATGCCACCAGCAGCGAGAATTCACATATCTCTCATAAGAGTCATACTCAGCGTACGTTCTACGTTGAACGTACGGGTTCTAGTACCTTTATATTCAGTGGTTAGGTGGTCTGAACGTAATTTAATGATTAATTTAATGAAAATTCGATAAATTCAATTAATAAGTCAGCAACATGAGCGCGCTCTTGAATTAAGAGGTATGTAATCATGCACAAGAATAGACTGAAAAATCATATAAATCCTGAAGTGATTTGCTTACTAAATAACACGGAGGGTGTGCGGCGCCTGAAAAGAACAAAACCCTTAGATATTAGTGAAGGATAGTGTATTATATAAGTGTGTCCACATGAACGTTGTGTGTAATATATAGGACGCCATCACTGGATGGTGTTCCAAACAAGGTGATGATGTAATAATAAATGTAAATTACTTGATAAGTGAATATTTAGTTGTAATTGATATAAATAAATTAAATAATAATAAAAATATATTTATGCAGTACTGTAGGCCTATACATTATTCCAGATTACATAAATTACAGATACATTTTCCTCTTTTTTTCCACTGGTTCTGTCGCACGGCTGTTCATGTTCCCCCTCACTGTTTACGATTACATCCACTTCTTCTTCTCTTCGTTTCACCCTCTTTGGGGTACGCTGAATCAATCATTTCTTGCGCGCTGTACTTTTCTTTGTTCCCAGTAGCTCTTCATTCTTTCCGATCTTCTTTTCCTCTCATCTGCCGAAATGACAGGTTTAGGTCTTATTTTGGTTTTATCTTGGAATCTTATTCTTTCGTCCTTGGTACTTATCTTAGCAGTTTGGTCAAGCAGTGAATTTTCTGTAATTTTTAATTCTATTAGGTCTTTTTCAATTTCTTTAAACCAGTTCGGTTTTGTTTTACGATTATGGAAAAAATCATCCACTTAATAAAGTACGGTTTAATATCACAATTACAATTTCCCATGGTAAAATCTGCACAGCTTTGAACAAGACAACTCCTTACACATCTGAACCACTCTTTTTCAATCACGCCATAATGTGCCCAGCATACAAGCTACCATCGTTCTGACCAGAGACCTTGTTTTTCGAGAGTTTGGCCAGATAATGATCGTCATATTTCAATTTATTCGAAACGCGTGTGGGCCATGATCGATCCTCAGCATCTGAATGGAACACAGGACTCCCGGGGAGGACGCCTACGCACGTCACTGGAAATGGCAAAGTGTATTTAGGCTTTTATCCGTTCAACTCAACAATCTCCTGAACACACTGTAACACAACCAGCACAAATGCCAAGTCTGTTCCTATAAAACTCGCTAATATAACATTCATTCTAACGTTTATTATAAAGAGTTCGATTTATTTTTATGAAACATATGTTCGATAACTAGTACAGTCCGAGATGAACACGACCAGTCTCTTCTGCCGAAGAACATGTTACAGCAGTTCTTGTTTATCTCTCAGCCTCGGTAGAAGAGACATTAAAGTGCTCACCTTAAGTACAGTTTATTACCACTAACGAACCTGTCCGACAGACTGTAACAGAGAATTTACTGTAATTCAGAAACCGTTGGAAAAATTACGACCAATAAATATAAAATATGATTTAACTTAATGAACATCAACAACAGTGGTGTGATATAAGAACGTCTGTTTGCACACACCTTTATGGATATCGAAACAAAAACATATACGGTAACTGATGTAAAATAAATGATGCGAAAGAAATACACAATATTTCTTTTTTATTTTTAATACAAATATTTAAAAATATTATAAATTATTACAAATATTTTATACAATATTTATAAATGATATACAGGGATAAATGTATTTTAAAAGGTTCAAATTGAGCACTTAAATGCCCTAACAAAACGTATGTTTGCTATTTCCCGAAATTTGGATCAAAGCGTGACCGTTAACAAATCGACGTATTGCTCAAAATTGGATCATCAAATTTTGTTCAAATTTTTATAATACATAACTCAAGTCAGTGTAACAAACACGATATAAAAAAAAATTACGGTTCGTGAGTACATCGAAAAAACTAAACAAAACAAACCGACGGCGAAAAGGGTTATTTGTTCCTGTTTACGCTGTCTTGAGTTATGAATCTGCATCTATCCAATTACCAAAATTTTGAGCACAGACTGAGACATTTAGGTCAAGACCAACTATATTTTTGAACTTGGTGAACTTAAAATCTCAAGATTATTTTTTTTTCACGATTATCAAATTTTATACTTGGTTTGATGTGGAAATAAATAATTAAAAAAAATAAAAAATATAAAAGGAATAATTATCAGCGAACTTCCATTGAAAATAAATAGGCCTACTTATTGGGGCGGCCATCTGTCACCGCTGAGAACAACTTGGGTACATAACTAATTCCGCTTAATAACACCGAAAAACATCCACGATAAATTCCCAAACTTCTTTCCCGGCTTTCAAACAGCCTACGCCTGAGAACCAAGTTCACAATTCTCTCGTCGCTTCTGACTTGGATCGCGTATCTTATTTCGGGTCTAATGTTCGCTACACTATCACATTTATATCGTCGGTGCACTATATCGCATCTTCCGTAAACATAAAAAAACCAATAATTATAAAAGTAAGAATTATTTTCGAACTTCCATAAATACCTATTGGTAGCGTTCTTTCGCTGGATTCCGATATATTATAGTTCCTACCATAATTTAGAGCATAAATACATTTCAAAAATCGTTGTTCGGCAGAACCACCTACTACAGAACAACTAAACGATAACCTGTCAACACGCGAAACAACTTTCAGAGTACACCAACTAGCTCGGGTGGAAACTAAATAAATTTAAAGAAAAAACTGATTTATCTGTCACCACTCCGAACAAGGAGAGTGCCTCGCAAAGCCCGCTGGGAACAAGTTAAATGCCCCGATTACGGCATATCATCCCAGATCCTGACCTTCATCACTTTCTGAGATAATTAAAATTTTGTATAGAAAAAGATACATGCCTGTAGGTTGTGTTAGAACTCTCGGCGTTGGAAATTTTACTCTAATCCAAAATCGATTTTGGGTACGTTCGTTTTATAGCAAAAATCTGTTAATTTTAAAATGGTGGTCTCACAAATATTTAACAAATCATTACTTTTTATCTTGCATTTTTTACATCCGATTATGACATCGTAATAAACGTTAAAATTTGCCTCAAAATCAAATTCTACTGAAAATACAAAAATGTATCCAGACCGCCTTAGCTTTTAAAAATTTATTCGATTTTAACATTGATAAGATTTTCAAAAAAGTATAAGTAAAACAATTATTGTTGGAAATTCGCTTCCATCCCGTCAACGAGACAACTGCGTGTCGTGACTTTCGATTTATACTCTAACTTAACAACAGATGGTTCAGTTTATTTTGCAAATAACTAAGTTCGAACTCTTATCAGGACAAGTTTACCCTTCCCCGCTGTGCCCTTTGCAGCGCTTTTGTGCCTCAGATGGTTGTACTTCGAAAATTTTGTTCCAAATGATCTTTTAATTTTTCCTTGGCTTAGGGTGATTACGTTTGAGAGTAAGAAATAATTCCAGTAAGCAATGTCCAAGCGACCTCACTTTTTCCCTTCAACTGTGCCTATTTTCAATAGTGTCGGATTTGTAGCGAGAATAAAACGAGGCATTGCGCAACAGTTATGTTTTATCAGTGCCATCGCGAGTCTTTGTTAAAGGAGGAAAGGAGCAGGAATTACGGTGCCAAACTTTCCGCCGTCTTGTGGAATATGAGCGGGTTTCGTAATCTCGTCTTATTGGTAAAGGTGATATTTTCGTGGACTGATGTCAGACGAAGTGCACGAAGCTTGTGTCGACAATTTGCTTCATGGTGAGAACTTTCCAACAATCTAGTTCGGCTGTATTTGTGTCCCGTAAGACTAAATTCAAACTTTTAAAACAATCTTATCCGGTTCAATAATTTGAAAAATGTTACGCAAACCCAAAAGTCATGCGGATGCAAACTGATTTAAAATGAGATATTGATCATAATTAATTCCACGGCAGAATGTAGAGGAAAAACATTTTAAGCATTCATCCTATCATGTGATTTTCTTCATTACAGTTTCCCTCGGTAAATCTTAAAATTAAGAAATATTAAAACTGAATACAAATACTTTTTAAAAAAATATCGGATAATAATAATATTTAATCACTTTTCTCGCAAATTTCTCTTGAAAAATAAGTTATTGAAAGGATTATTTATTATGTCAAGATCCAGAAGTGGAACCTTGAAATGAGCGCTAATATTAACCACTATTACACTTCTGAAAGGAGAAGGTTAAAAATTATGAACACACGCGTGCGTGTGTACAAGTTGGAACTCCAGAGTTCACAATTTTGGTCTGTTTCTGACGTTGGGCACAGCAGTCTATTTTTGTGATACTGTACACGTGTGTTAGGACTACACAGTGAAATTCGTTCGATCGTTACAAAATGGTCTAATTTCAAATTTACATTAAAAAAATCATAACTTTCTATCTTAAATATTCTTATATTTCACTCTTATAATCAACGTTGAGATCTAAAAAAAGTTATTTTAAATTTTCAAATTCCTTTTGAAATACTAAAATGAACATGACATCGACATGACTGTTAGGTTTTATATTTTCAGATGGAAAAATTGGTAATTGATAAAGGTGTAAGACAAAAAAATTGTGCTGTGATGTGATATTGGTTACTTTTTGGAAAATCGGTTTCACCTGATCTGCGAGACAGCTGTATGCTGCGGTTTATCCATGTTTTGAAGCTTGGAGTAAGTTTTAAAACTTGTCAGTGCTTAGGTTCTGGATGAAATACATACAGTACACCATCTCAGTTCATAGTACTTAATAGCTGTGCCCTAGATATAAAAAACTACCGGTCCGCGTTTATTACTTTTGAAAACTGAGTACCGTTTAAAACCTTTGTTTTCTTAAGTTTTCGTTACTGGTTTTGTGTTGGAAGAAAGTTGTCGAGCAGTGAATCCAACAACTTGATAATTCACGAGTATCGTGGTCTAGCCACTCCCGGATGTTTTCAATTCTATCTCTATCTACAGTTCATTATAAAAACAGGAAGGTTTCGTAGATGAATCATGTCCAATTTTAAAAATTACATTTCCACATTACAGCCTGCTCAGATTGGACTGTCTAATCTTTATTGGCAGTTTACCATCCAAGTTATAATTGCTTCTCGCCACAGAAGTATAAAGAAGTTTGTGATCATGAGAACATCTCGAGAATTTAATAGGTTTGTCAGACCTGTTCGAAAAGGCACGCGCTTGCCTAATTAACAGATTGTGTTTTACGAATATTTTCCACCAAAATTATTTTTGGTCCCTGAGGAGACTTCGTTTTTTTACTGTGGCTTTAACTACATTACTTCTTCCGATCTCAAAATTTACTTCCGTTCATTCGCCATTTTCCAGATCTTCTGACTCCACTTTTTGTCCAAAATACATTTTGTAACTTCAGCTTCTTTTTTTCAGCATCAGATCTCATTATGAACACCTTACATTATGTTGTAGGCATACAAGTAGTATAACTAATTAATTTGTATACTTAAAGCTGCGTTCACACTTGTTGTAGGCATACAAGTAGTAGCCTATAACTAATTAATTTGTATACTTAAAGCTGCGTACACACTTGTTACCGCATCGGCTCCGTTACATCGACCAGTTACGTGGGTTACAAGATTACGTTCCAGTAGTTGAACTAACATTAGCCAATCCATTACGTTCTAGAACTTGAAACTATAACACGATTACGTTCCAGTACTTGAACTAACATTGGCCAATCGATTACGTTCTAGTACTTGAAACTGTAACACGATTACGTTCCAGTACTTGAAACTGTAACAAGATTACGTTCCAGTACTTGAAATTGTAACACGATTACGTTCCAGTACTTGAACTTACATTGGCCAATCGATTACGTTCTAGTACTTGAAACTCTAACACGATTACGTTCCAGTACTTGAAACTGTAACAAGATTACGTTCTAGTACTTGAAACTGTAACAAGATTACGTTCCAGTACTTAAAATTGTAACACGATTACGTTCCAGTACTTGAACTTACATTGGCCAATCGATTACGTTCTAGTACTTGAAACTCTAACACGATTACGTTCCAGTACTTGAAACTGTAACAAGATTACGTTCCAGTACTTGAAATTGTAACACGATTACATTCCAGTACTTGAACTTACATTGGCCAATCGGTTACGTTCTAGTACTTGAAACTGTAACACGATTACGTTCTAGTACTTGAAACTCTAACACGATTACGTTCCAGTACTTGAAACTGTAACAAGATTACGTTCCAGTACTTGAAATTGTAACACGATTACGTTCCAGTACTTGAACTTACATTGGCCAATCGATTACGTTCTAGTACTTGAAACTCTAACACGATTACATTCTAGTACTTGAAACTGTAACAAGATTACGTTCTAGTACTTGAAACTGTAACAAGATTACGTTCCAGTACTTGAAATTGTAATACGATTACGTTCCAGTACTTGAACTTACATTGGCCAATCGGTTACGTTCTAGTACTTGAAACTGTAACACGATTACGTTTCAGTACTTGAAATGATTACATGATTACGTTCCAGTACTTACATTGGCCAATCGATTATGTTCTAGTACTTGAAATTTCAACACGATTACGTTCCAGTATTTGAAATTGTTACACGATTTCGTTCCAGTACTTGAACTAACATTGACCAATCGATTACGTTCTAGTACTTGAAACTGTAACACGATTACGTTCCAGTACTTGAAATTGTTACATGATTACGTTTCAGTACTTGAACTTGCATTGGCCAATCGATTACGTTCTAGTACTTGAAATTTTAACACGATTACGTTCCAGTACTTGAACTTTATCGCCATTGCGTTCCAGTTTTGTTTTGTCTGTGTCTGTCAAAACATTTGAAAAAAATAGCTGCATCAACCTTCACCTTTATCCACTACTTTTAAAGCTTTAGCAAAGGAAATAGAGGACATAACGGCAATCACAGTTATGATAGAAAACAGTATTCACAGCGATACTACATTGTTAGTTGACTTAAAATTTCAACAAATCATCCGACAATATAAAACTTTACCCGAATGTCATCAACTGTTTTTCAGTTAGTAATTGTACAAATAGGGGCAGAAGTGTCAAATAAAGATACAAATGTTAGCAATTATTACAGTTAACGACTGACTAATTATTTTTTAACTTTTTTTATGATTATCACGGTTTTTAAATTTATTGAAATGCAAATAATAGTGTTTTTTATATGCGTCTACTAATTCAATAACAACAGGCTACCACTCCATAATCACAATTACCGATCATGAAACTATTACACTAACAATAATAACACACATCGTTGACACAACTATTACAGACACTGTATCTTATCAACAGTACCAACTACAGAAGGAATAGACAATCAATTTAGAGGACTGAGGAAAATACACAATAAGGAAACACTGTTTAACTCACCATTACCACTGATAATAATCAGTTTCTGCAGGAAATGTCTCTCTGAAGACTTGGAAATAATCATATCAATCTGATTTTACTGATCACATGGTTCTACTTAAATAGGGTTATACGTTCCTGCACGATCCTTCATCCTTTTGAGCGTTTTAGCACAAACGTTACAAGTAATATTGCTGAAGATGGTTACAAGTAAAGGGAATGAAGTTACAATGTACTGTATACACTCGAACACTGGTGCGATAACGAGCTTTATTTAACTCGGTCTAAAACGACCACTGGACGAAAACTATTGAATTTGTTTTATCTGTGTTTGAATGGATGAGTCCAGAAGTGACAATACCCATGTCACTGATTACGCAAACAGTGAGGTTAACTTGCCTAGTTGCACGATTGAGTCAGCCATACCTTATTCTTACATAACAGCATCCTCCATTTGACTATTTATGCGTTTATGTAAAGAACCTATTAGCTATTTATTTAGTAACGTCTAAAATTGTTAGCGAATACAGTCAAATAGGATACATGTTAAATTTTGGAGAAAAAGTTAAGCTGATATTAAGTTCATCCTAACCAAATTATAATAATAATGTAGTTTATTACTTGGATGTTTGTCGTCTGTATCCATCGTGAACTGACCGATTTTGATAAAATTTGGTATGCAGGTTTTATTTACCCATATCTTAGGACCATATTTTTTTATTTCGCGCATTTTTTGCCTTTTAAAGGCTATTTTTAGTAAAAACTGTTAAAATTCAAAACTGCTCAAAATCGGTTCTAACTTTGTTCACAGTTGACCAACAAAATGTATGGGCCGCTCCATCCTAGGAAATCAGGTTCGTAAGTTGTCGACAAAAAATTGAAATCGTTTTATAAGAAAATTCAGGTATCAAACTTGAAATAAGACACTTAACAATGAGTAATTCGGAAAAAACTAAAAGTATGTTCTGATGTCGAGTTTGTTTCGCTTTTTTCGATTTTCTCAGACGGAAAATTTCTTTCATTTCAAACTAGTCAAGCTGGTATGAGTTTGTTATTCTTCAAGTGTGATCAACTTGTTTTGAGAAATAGACAGATTTTCATTTTTTTTTGTCTCTAACTTCTGATCACATTTTTTAATAATGGAAATGATTGAATGTAAGAAAGTTTGTGCAACATTAATTTTTTGTTTGATTGATCATAAGTTTCATATATCGTGTGCTCTCCAATGTTAGTTTCTCGATCTATTGAGCTGTGTAAAAAATGCTTCACTCTTCTTACAGTGAAAAATTACAATAATCCTCTGAACACGCAAAACATATCAATAATCATACGTAAATTTTAGTATTGTATACAATAACAAAGAAGTAGACAAAAAAAACAAACGCTCTCTATAAGACGACACTAATACCCTCAGGCGGGAAATGCCAGTCGTGGTAAAACAAAACCTCCTTTGTGTGCGTGGTTTATAGAAAAAATGTACTCCGATTGTTACATAAGGCTAACAAAGGTGGCACGTGCTTCGCTCTGGGCTCGATTGTCAAGGTTACGTCAAGGTCACATTAAAAATGCTTTAGAATAGCAAGTACCAACCTAAGTCGTCATTTTATTTTGCAATTACGTAACAATGAAAATTCAATTAGGGATGTCGTAGAACATTTAAAGTTTGTTTTCTTTATTTAGTATTATATAACTTTATACTCAAACCTTGAATTTACCAGTCACTAACTTTGGATCCGACCACGGTCATCATCGTTCCTACTACTGACTTAAATGTTTGATTAATCTATCCGTTTCCGGTTCATAAAAAAAGTGCACTTTATTTGTATGCTGTCACTGAGCAAGGCTGTGACCACGTAGGCCAGGAAAGGAACAAAATACTCACGACCTATATAACCTGCCAGCCCGTTGTATCTACGGTCATCTCAACACCACAGTCCTCCCACGTTAGTCCTGGGAATCTCGCTAGGCTATAGAATGTATTTTACAATAAACGCCTTCTTATCTTTCAATAGTATACACCTACATATTTCCACCTGATCATTCACAGACATTTTGCTTGTGTATTTGCAACTGCTACTTCTAACAGTTTTCTAGTTACTTTTTAAGTCGAAGTATTTTACAATTCCAAAACATTTCTTTTACAACAGTTTGGGTAATTTCTGTAATTAAAAATAAATGCATTTGTAAAAATTAAGCTTGACAGGTTGGTAAATTTAAAATAAAATGACAGTACTATGGACTGTGTTCAATATTTAGTGAAATTCATGTGTTTGAATATTGAGTGAAATTCCTACGTACTAAACGACATTTCATTACATTTGAATATTAAATTAAATTCCTATGTGGACGAATATTAAAAGATGACATGTGCATGTTTCGTGTTTTAATATAAGTGACCTCTAAATAAAGAATATTCTCGGGTTTGAGAATGAGAAAGACACATTATGTAATTAGAAGGCACCAGAAAATGTGTTGTGGAAAAACAATGAGTCCGTGCTGCCTGTGTAAACCACAGACGGGATTAAAGCGCTTGTCTTGGGAGGGATCAACAGACCATGGTTAGAGTGATATTTAGATTTAGAAAAGAAACTGGCTTTTTCTGCGAGAATAAGAAAAAGCACAATAGACAAGGTTATTACAATGGAAATAGAACAGAATTTGACACAATTTTAAAAGGAGATAAGGGGATGAATCCAGGCAAATGGTTTTAAACTTTCTTATGGTCTTTTAGAGATAAGGAGGTCCCACATGGCTCGGCCCCCAAAATACGTCAGTAGTTACCGTCCTCACTTCCATCTTTGCAATAGCATATTTTTTCGAGTATGTACTCTACTACTGCAGTCAAAGCAAAATTCAGAAATTGCCTAGAACGTGAAAGTAATGGATACGCATCGAATACAGAACTCATATTTTCAAAAAACATGAGTTTGTTTTTGAAAGAACAAGTATGTGAGTAACATTCAGAATCGAGACCCTCCACTTTGAGAACCATTATTATAAATAATAACCCATTCTGGAAGCAACAATGCTCAATTAGGCAAATTCTTTGCAGCTCAAGATTGTAGTTCAGTTGTAGTCGTCGTCCTTTCCCTTTCGATTTCCGATCATTAGTTCCAACTATAAGTAGAATTGTACAACAATTGGCTACGTCAGTAAATTACACCGTACTCAATGTGGTTGTACACTAACAACTAAGAAATATGAAGCATTTCACTTACCCAGTCCGAAAACTTAAGGTGATCTAGATTTGAGATTTGATTTGCCTCGGGTTTAACTTTTCCTTGAAAGACCTTCTCGAGGAAAGAAGACAGTTCAAGAGCCTCCGCTACAAGCGCTCTACAAACGGCTTTATAGTGGGTGTCTACAGGTTGTGATACGTGTTTACTGCAAACCTGCACAAACATACAAACAGTACACTAACAATTACTCACACAATTACTTTACAAAAAGTTTATTTTAGAAGTTTTAATTGTATTTTGTTTTGTTTTTTTTATCATACAGTGTGTTTGAAAAATAACTCCCTAATTTTATGTGTAAATTTAATGGTGAAAACTACATGAACGATTACATACAACGAAAGAGAATATCAAGTTTTTTTTTATGTTGGTTAATACGGACCTGTTCAACAGTAGCTTCAGAAGTTCTCGGTCTATATGGCAACTTCGCTTTTAAACACTGCCAGTTTCCTTGAAAGACTTTAGCCAATAACGGATAGTTTTTGCTGTAGGTGGTTCACCACCTTACTCACTTTGCTTAAAATTACTTTGTACTGTTATAAAAGACTCAGTTTGCACAAGCGAAATAACACAATGCGCCTTTTGTTGCGGAGTAGCCACTGCACTGCACTAAACGCCTGAACTGAATTCCCACATTTACGTGATCAAAACTTGGACAGTTGATGGACAAACTAGAACAGCGTATGTCACTTTGTACAGATTCCAGGGCTTACTAAAACTAGGGAGTTCTTTTTCAAACACACTGTACGAAAATAAATTAACGTTTTATGTATTGCATCCAATTTCGATCAATAAATGTCAAAAACATTAAATGAAATTAATCATACTAAACGTATTAAGTTGGCCATTATTTAAGTTAAAGCTAAAGTCGAAAACAATAAACAAATCCGTTGTGTATTCTTTATAAATATATCTGTAGCCCTCACTGATAACACTGATGGCAAGTTTATGAAGGTTTATAATTAAGTTCTTCATAAATTAAGTCATGTAGAAAAGATGTGAGATATTTTCCGTCGACAGTTTTAAGCTTGCAGGCTGTTCTTCAAGAAGATTAGAGATTCGATAAATAGATACGTCACGTATGGGCCCCGGTAGAAATATTTACAGTGGTGCCAATTCCAAAACTAACCAGAAATTAAAATACCTAGTTCATTTTTTTAAAACATACAGCCTAAGCTGAGCTTAATCTCTGGAGACCTTGGTGGCTCTAAAAACAGATGGAGTTTAAAAACAGATTGCTTGAAACTAAGGGTGAATAGAATCGTTATCTTGGGACAGTAACCTCACTGTACTCCAGGCAGAGGTAATGGCCATCAAGGACTGTGTTCGGGAGAATTTGAAGCGGCCTTTAAGAAGACTTGGTTCATAGTTATAACGAAATCACTCGCAGGTTCTATAATTCAGTCTAAGCTGGTCCGGGAGTGTTGAGAGAACGTCAATCTGTTCCTGGAAAACCGAGTTACTCTTCACTGATTTCCTGGGTATAAGGAGTTGAAGATAACTATGAGGACCTGAGCAGTAGGGATCTGTTTCTGGCATCAACAGGGTCTGCTATCAACATTTTATAAATCAGTAATACCAGGCAAGATGGTGGGCATTCCTTGTCACCAGTAATGATAACCTTGGTGGGCATTCCCATAGTTAAAATTTCTTGAAAAACACTTAAGAATTTTATAAGAAAGTTTAACTTAAGAACACTTAAACACTTATAAGAAACACTTAAGTTTCTTATAAAGGTTCCTTAAGAAGAACTTTATAGGGGCAGCAGCCATCTTGGACAGAGCACAATTCAGGAAAACCATGAGCACTGTGGTTTGAAGGTGAACATGAACAGGACAGGAATGTACCACGGAGAAACTGTGTGTAGGTTATGTAGGAAAGAAGAGGAAACAACAGGCCGCAATTGTGAAGTTTTTGCCAGCAGTAGATTAAGAGTTTCCAGGACCCTGAGGATCTCCAGGAGAATGAGCTAGTCATTGGAATATTAAAACTTATTAACTTTAACACCAGTCTGTTGAACTAAGACCGAAAAGGCTTATTTGCCCAATAGGTCCTTTGATTACAGTGCCAGGGGTTAAAAATAATACAATCCTCTAGCATTAATCTTAATCTTAAGCTTATTTAGGCCGTGAAATGAGGATTTTGTCAGTAACGCGGGGTAAAATATTTATTATGTAAAAGTAATCTTTAGTCAAATGAAAAATCAAATACTGTAATATTCAAAATTATTTATATAATAATCAACCTACTAGTCTACGTACAATGTTCTAAAATAACACGGCTACTTATAAACAGCTATGAACTAATTAAAAATTGAGACTAAAAAAATTCTCCCATTTTTTAAAATGATTTAGGTGTGTATCCCACATTCGTCAAACGATGTGACAAGAACAGACACATATTTATTTTTACATAATTAGATTATGCTTGCACGGTATTAATAAAAAAGTAAAATAACTTCATGCACTTTAGCTGTTCCCAATCCTCCCAGACGACTTTTATATAATCCTTACCAGATAGCACACCGTTAGTTAATTAAGGTTTATGTTAGTACTATTTTAAGTGCCTTGCAATTTCATTTCTTTTTAAAACTTCAAATGTAATTAACTTGTAACTTCGCCCCTACCAACTATATTAAATCCATTCGAAGAAACATCTTTGCCTAAATTGGTTTATAATACTTCTTCCACCGAGAAGAAGTAGCAGCAGCAATGTCGTTGACGTATTCAGTTTGTTCTTTACTATTATATTAGAATTGTTACTAAGCAAATAATTATACTAGAAAATTAAAAACATAAAAAAGCGTTTATAGTTTAAACAAATTTTTGTTTCGAAGTAATAAAACTACGATTTTGTGCTAAGTATCGATCCAGTCGTAATAATTCTGTAAGTTACCAATAGAAATATCCCTTTATATAAAAGAAAATACTGTTAGCGTGTATGTTATTATACGATTACAGGAACATTTAAAAATATTAAAATAATCAAAACCGAAAAAAATACTTGCAGGCCTACTACTTTGTATGTTCAGTTTAGTTTCATCCCTTAGCAGTTTTCGGTATAATGAGGATTTTTCACAGCAGTGAGTAATTTCGAATCCTGCAGGATAGCAAACCACTTGCAAGGGTGAAGGGGTTTTTTATTTCATGTACACGGAAATTGGCACACACGATTTTTACATTTTGCAGTCTTTCCATATTACGGAAAAAGTACCATGTCAGTATATATTCCTTTTTTCATATCACATCTGTATGTAAATCCACAAATATATATTGTCATTCTTGCTGTACTTACGAATCAGCTGATTCCTGCAGAGAGTGTCACACTACTACGTAATAATCATTATTAACATTACTATTAATGTAATAAGCGATAAGATATTACATGAATGAACATTATTGTTACAAGAATATAGTCATTGAATATAAACGTACTGGAATTATAACCATTATGAGAGTGTGAGCGCTCACTGCTGGTGAAATCTGGCAGTAGTGTTAAACTACAGTTAAATAGTTAATAGTTGTATATTTTCTTAAACTTCCTCTGTTTTTTGCAATCTGCAACATTCATAGCTCAATTACTTAAACTTTAGTTGCTGATATTGAGCACACTTTTTATAATGGCGGCCTTACTTGAAAAGATATGGTGTAATTTGTAGTTAAATAGAATAGTTTAGATGAAGTTACCTCCATGATTTGTGTGAGAGTGATGCGTTGCAAGGTGGTCGGTTCGTCGTCACACTCGCCTGCATCACGCTCGATACCCTCGTCATCCGTCTCCGACTGATGAGGGTGGTGGTGGTGATGGTGATGCCTCTCCACAGGATCTGAAACACAAACCACTACGTCGTCATTTACTTCTTAATATTGCAAACTATGAGGTTTAAAACATTTGGCAACTCTTAATAACTTACATTGTTGTAATAACAAACATCTACTTTTGTATTTTATCTAAATCTAAGACTACAATCAAAAATATATTTTTATTACGCACCTAAATTTTTTTTAATATTATACCTTCAAATATGAAAAAAATATTTTGGAGAAGAGTGTACAGATGGTAGTTTGAAAATATTGAATAAATTATTATCAGCCAAATATAGGGGAGGGGATTGTAATTACGTATGGGTTAGTAACCAAGCTACAATATGAGATTCCTTTTATTCCGTCAGATACACTACTTGTCCGCATTTTTAATGGCAGTAAGCCCAAAACTTTGCCAACAGGTCTGCCTAATTTTATGTCCTTGTTCTTTAGTCTGAGGTGAAATTATTAATTAAGAATGTTTTTTTTTTTTAATTGAAGTATGTTTCATTTGTGTGTTATTCATTATCTGACAAACCAGCTGTATAATTGCTGAATGTAAAGAAATATGTAAAATGTTTTAACAGAAAATAGTCGTTCATTGAAATCAACTAAAAATGTGCTAAAACAACATGAATATAGATACTATACAAAAGACTATCAATTTTCAGGATTTAGACACGTCTGGAATTGACGAACGTTCAAGATTTTCGGATATCTGTATGAACGACCGGGGACGGCCTGGAAATACCGCTCTGTTTTGATTTAGTGTGCTAACATTGAAGCCGGAGTGGGACGTCCTGCCTAAGAAATCTCAGCGCACTGAAGAAAAGAAAAGTGGAAGGAAGTCTTTGGTTCTATGTTAAAGCGCAGCATTGAGTTCAAAAATATTTTCAAATTCGTGGAGTTCGGGATGTGTTTACCTGGTGTGTTAGTACCGGTGAAAACTATTTTCTATAATGAGAAACGTTTGAATCACGGTATACGGACACACGGTTTGGGCCACGGTGGGTGTGCGCAGTAGACTACCGCTCGCGTGACGTCACTGGATCAAACTCTTCACTGCTACCACCGTAAATAGAATTCTATTTACGGTGACTGCTACTTTATGTAATTTCCCGTTTAACAATGCGATGTTCTGTAAATGTAATTGGAGATTCGGTATGTTGCGGTATGTATATGAGTGTTGCGTTTTAAGTAAAAGGTCTTTTTTGTGTAAATAAAAGGTGTTTTAGATAAAAGGTGATAATTGTGTTTTGTGGTCGAGATTTAATAAGTGTAAGAAAATATTTAAGTAGCCTATGTTTTTAATACTACAAAATACATAATTTGTTTTGTTTGCTGTTGTATAATAGTGTATGCATAACAATGACTGGTTGTGCTATTGCCAATTGCTATAATAATGATAAGAATATAAAGGGAAAGGAATTACATTTCATAGAATTCCAAAAGACGAAGGCCTGAGAAAAGCGTGGGTTCATGCGTGTAAATCCACTGATGCCGGAAGGAAGACAAGTAACAAACTCAGTAAACTACAATAACTTGTGCTAGGTATCAAAAATAGTTTGTTACCTATATATTAATAATTATATATATATATATATATATATATATATATATATATATATATATATATGTGTGTGTGTGTGTGTGTGTGTGTGTGTGTGTGTAAACATAAGTTCTAAGAAATACGTATGTTTTATTTTACTGTTTACATAATAGGCATACGTCTACGTGCTATTTAATTTATTAATTTTTTATTTGAAATGTGCGTTTTCACAGTCAACCACATAACTGTCAAGGAAAATCCGCAGATACGTAATTCATAGTGTGATATGCTTTCAAACAAAAAATAACCCTGGAATTTTTCAAGGGTTATTTTACGTAATATTGTATAAAATAAAAAGTTTCCGTTTTGACAATGAGCTAATTCAGTAAGTAATTAACAGCGTTATTAATGTTAGATATGAGGAATTATTATTGTAATTACTATAATACAGTTACTAACACTAACATTACAAACTGTTTTCTACTAAACACTACGTCTGAGCTTGACCCGATGACGCACTTCAGCCGGCAAGTGGTCATGCGCGTGGCCTATACCGTGTATCTATATACCGTGTTTTGAACAGCGGAGAGGGGAAGAATGTTCCGATTGTAAGGGAGCTACTCAACATAAAAGTTCATTCAAAGATATTTTGTGAGGACTTTTAAGAAAAAAAATTAACAAGATGTTCCTTGGAAAAGTACTATTCTGAGAAGCGTAACACCCGTCCAACTTCAATGCAAGAACCCGATGGTACAGATGCTGTATTCGCAGGGCTCAGTTCTAAGTAAACGACGGATGTGCCCGGTTTTAGTTAACAATTTTATTATAAAAATAATAATTTACAAAATAATTACGTTACTTGTACACCAATGTATTCAAGTGGAAGAAATTAGTAATACATGAACAAATAAAATTATTTGTATGTTATGTAGTAAAAAACCACATTAAAAAAATGTCCGGTATCGGAGTCCAGAAATTACGGTAGACTTACGTATAAGCATCCGATCCAAATAAAATATGTTGATAAATCGCCAAATTTTAGTTCGAAAGTCGTTGAAAAACTGTAAAATGGGACAATTTCTCAAAATAAGTTCATCAGATTTTGCTCAAATTTGTAATAAAAGTAATTTACGGTTTGTCATTAAATAAAAAAAACCAACGGCGAACAGGATTTACTTTTTTCAATTGACTTCCAAAATAGTTTTCATATTTTCAATACTAACTCGAGTTTTGTTATTCCATACATGATAAAACTGTCAGTAAAAACTGAAAACCGACATTGAGATATCGGACCAACTTTCCTGCCTGTTTTTCCTCCTTTTTCGTTAGATTCCTAATAGGAATTTTTCCCCAAAAGTTAATAGGATTTTTTTGCATCATTAATTTCATATCTCAGGTAGTTTTACTTTTTAAAATTTTAAACTAATTCGAATATTCCAGGAATATACAGTTTTACGATAATTTAAAAATACACTTTTGACTAATGATTAATGTAGTTCAAAAAACATCTGCTACGAACTACGGTGCGCTAGTAAAACTGAAACATTACCTGTTAAGGCTTTTTACTGTTTAGATGGCCGATACTAAACCGAATTTCAAATAAAATCGCTTACTTATGCAGATCCACCTGGTGGACTCTTGTTTATCTTCCTACGACAGCTGATTTACATAATTACATCTCCAGAAGGCAGTCTACAGTCTGGTGACTTGATCAAGCACGCATGACCGTCTTCACTGGTGCACGCAACGGAAGCGCCTGGGTAATTGTAGGCCATAAAATTATTTTATGCCGGCGCAGCGAGATTCACACGTTGGTATGCAAATATACTACAAAGGGGAATGTCTTGCAACAATGTGCTGGGAAAAATGCATTTATTTGTGTTTAGGTTTGTAGGAGGTCAACATTCGGAGTTAATAGTTCTCTCTCGAGTTTCATTCGAACGAGAATACCCGCTCGGTAAGCTACAGGTCTTCCAGTGCCTTCTATAATACAGCGAAACATGTTGTTTTAACTGTAATTGTTGGAAGTAACTTTAAATTATTCCTGAAGACTGCGTACTACTGTTGTGCGCCTCACAATAATAAACAGTGCAAAAACAATGCACAAACTTGTTCACATTAAATAATTATTCCCCAAAAAATCCCACTAACAAGCTACAAAAAAGCCTGTACCAAATTTTAAGTAAAAGAAAATTACGATTCGAAGGCCAATCGTACCCGGCGGCGGTCAAATTTAGTTTTCCGATTTACATCAGAAACATAAATGTCTTTTATTTTAAATCAGCTAAACACACTTGAGCTTGATTAACCAGTTTTAATTAACTCGGCTGATTTTCAGTTTTTCCCAATACCTCTTGAAGCAAATTTTCTTAAATTACATAATGACCTTTATGTTTGTTAAGTTCTTACGTATGATACAAAAAAATGTCAAATTTTATAAAAATCTGTCATGTTAATTTTAACAGTTTTCTGTGAAGAATAACAAAATAGTCCCGATATATAGACAAAAGAGAACTACGTACCAAATTTCATCAAAATAGATTTACTTGTTTAGTCTACAGCGATTTGCACGTTAAATTGTATAAATAGTAGTTACATTTATAATTATAAAATATTTCGTTTTTTGCTAAAATATATTTTAAAATATTGATACTAGTAAATTAGCAGGACATGTATAAAACGGTAGGTTTCTTATTGAGGCGAATATGCGTATAAGAATGACCTCGTTTCACCTTGAAACAACCATAACCCAATTGCTATTAGTCACACGAAGCCTTTTTGGTTTATGGATATGTTAAATGACAGGCAATAATTCTTTTTAAATTTATACAGGGTGAGTTTTAAACATTGTTCACGCTTTTCCGTATATTTCTCCAGGTTTTAGAACAACTACCGGTAACTTATGTAGGTAATAAATATTTTTGAGCGAAACCTACGATCAGCTGTTGAAATTAACACATTTAATGTAAATATGTAATAGACAAATGTTTATGTTGAGTACATTTTATCGCCATTCATAATTTTGATATTTTAAAATTTATTGACGCGTTTTGGACAACCGCCATTATCAAAACTTATTGTTGTACGAATCGTGTCTCGACAAAGCTAAGAAAAACTGGAAAATATAAATGATGACTCAATTTACAAGAATAAACATTAAAATAATATAGAAATTAATAATATACAATTTTACTTCTTCAATTATTGATATTTTTTAGTAGGGCCTATACCGATATCTTCAGAACTATAAATTTTTCTTTAATTTATTACTAAAAAAAAGGTAAATTGCAGATTTCTCAAAACCGGCTAATCACATTTTGTTAAATTTTAATCATACATAATGCAAGGTAGTGTACAATAGTTGAAATAAAAACTAGTTACAATTTCCACAAAACAAAACGTATGCAAACTCTCTCACTTCTTCCAAAAATACAGACAAAAAACCGGAAAATCGCCATAATTTCTCAAAACCAGTTCAAACTGATCTATATGATACCTAAATGAATATCAAATTTTAATAATTTATGAAAAATGATGTGTCGAATTTGAAAAAAGAAGACATTAACGGCAGTCGGAGTTTATTTTAATGTTTTTTTAATGAACTCTTTTTTTTACGTCTGACTATTGTGCACGCTTGAGCTAATGTAGACGATGGGAAAATTTACAGCATATGAAAATGCCAAGCCCTGGCCGGGAATCGAACCCGGGTCCTCGGGGTGAAAGCCCAGTACACTATCAACTAGGTCACCGAGGCGGCTAAAAATGAACTTTAAACTTTATTTTATTTTACATAGTTACGACGCTTTATATCAAACATCTAAATAAAATCTGATTCGATTTTAAAAAACTACAATTTTAAATTTTTCTTCTAGGCTAATTTGATTAAGCAAAATTTGATGAAAGCCGTTAGCGCTGATTTTTAGAAAATAGTTTTCAAACAAAAAACTTTTATTGCAAAAATAATTGAAGATATGTATGTGAAAAACAGATATATAAGCTGAATTTCAAAAAGCTATATAAAGAAGCTAGTTTAGTCGCCAAAGAAAATAGATATCCATAAAAATCTTAAGATCTATTTTTTTCACAATCTCGTCAAATTGACCTCGTATATTGTACAAACAGTATTTATCTTTCGTTATACTTCGTACATGAGAAAGTAAAAATGCCCTCAATGTCTACGCCCTCAATATTGAAAGGAAAGTACAGGAAATTTAGTTGATAGTAATATTCTGTAAGTGTTTGGCGAAAAAGCTTTCATTTAAAACTGAAAATGTACGTCGTCCGCTAAATTTCATCAAAATCTGCGAGTCGGACGTGTTTCGCTGAGATTGAAACCAGTTCCAAAGAAGCAGAACTATTTTCTCACGCAGAAAAAGCGTTAATGTCCGTTATTAACGCTAAGAAACCCATCCGCGGCTACAGATAGCCTACAGAGATACAGCCAGAACAAAGGGCAGAAGATTACGTATGGCCTATGGGAAGTAAAGTATTCAGAAAGATGCTAGATAGGCCTACGCCGGAACCAGTTTACTTATAATGAGCAATTACAAGTAACTGAAGCATTAACTTTCACAGATCAATTTACAGAAATCTACGATCTTTTTTTAATAATACAACTCGAGTACACTTCTGTCTGACGTAACGAACCTACATCGTTAAAACGATAAGTCAGATAATTATACAATTTTTTTCTAAATGTGGAAATATTAAAATTTAATCATTCACAAAAGGAATAACGTTTTAAGAAAATGTTTTAATATAAAAATACTATACGACACTATTTGAAAAAAAAACAGTTGGATATGACTTTCTTTGTTAACGTGCAAAGCATTTAAGTGGAAGACAAAAATGAGTTATTTAGCAAGAGCAAGCTGTAGCATCTCTATAATTATGCTTACAAATCCTAGTTGATAATCGTAATTTATACAATCACTTTGTTTTATATTTAAAAGTTAAATAAATGCTTCAACAATTTTACTAGGCTACTAATAAACATCGGCAGGCCCACATACTCAATTTGTGATCAGGACGTGCTCAATATGTAGCACGTCAGTGTAGCAAATTTGAAACAGAATTACGTACTACATTTGAGCAAAATTTGTAACTAAACTGTTAAAGTCGACTTTGGGAAAAGTAGTTTTTAAGTCTTGTTGAAAAACAAATAGGAACAGTCCTGTTGTAGTTTTAATTAATTTAAAAAATGACCAGACGTACATGCCAAACATCATAAAAATGGTCAACTAGTTTAGTCTCCAGCGCGCATGAGTGCGCGAGCGAAGATAGATTTATTCAGGATCACTGTACACGAAAGTAAGCCGCCATTTTAAAAAGTTAAACTGGCATAAAGGACGTTAAAAAAATAGACAAAAATAACAATCAATAAGATAAGATAAGATAAGAGTGCGCAGGCATGTTAAGTGTGTGCAATTCACCGGTTTCCATGATCATCGCATCTCAGACTGGTTTCCCACGAGGTGTGCTTCACAGCTTTGGGTTCAAGTTCAGTTTACAATTATAATTAGATGACCGCTTGACCTTCAACTGTCCTATATAGTGCTAACCCGTACAGCCTATAACTACTTCTACAGTCACAACACTAAACTTGTTCAATGAACTTTTAACATTAATTAAGTTAATTACATGGACACCGTGTAGGGCGTGCATGCATAAACAGTGGCTGTTATGTTTTATAAAACTTGCGGAATTCTCGAGATTTCGAAAGTAATTGAGTATTTAAAAATATGTACAAACATTATCCTTTTTTTGGTTTTAAATGTATTCATTTGGTACAACTGGAGAATAGCGTTACCACAGTTACCCGATTTTTTACAATTTTTTTAACGAAAATGCACGTTATTATGAACATTATGGCGAAATATTTTGTTAAGGGGACTAGAAAATTGTAACCGTAGGGAATTTTTTTAATTGATAGTTGTACGGAATAACAGTGATTTCGATAATTGCTCCCTTTGCTTGAAATATTAGTTATTTAGATTTTTAAAAATTCGTTTAGTAACTTTCATACGAAACCGTGTTAGGTTCTTAAAAAAGTGTATTGTTTTCCATGGAAATTTATTAATTATGAAAAAAAACAAAGAACCATTTCGCCCTTTACACGGAAAGTATCACCAAACAACAGGCTTTATCAATAAATCGTTAACACACCTCAAAATGGAAAACAATGTTTTACAAATTTCAGTGAAATAAAAATAACGTTTAACAAAATTATAAAATGTTATAATAGTATATAATAAAATTAATTACACACTTAAAATACAATTAATACTTATTTATATTCATCGTAAACAATAAGCAATTAATTTTATTACAAATAGTACTTTGAGAAGGCGAATACAGCTGTGTTCTGAATCAGCTGTTTAGGCGGACATTGCCTCCACCGCCTGCATAATCACAGCGATAAAAACTTTCCGTTGCATATTAAACCTTATGTTTACGTACGTATATTGTAGAAGACAGAAATAGTTATTTTTATCATATGACATTTCATCGATTGCCACTGTCTTGGGCTTCCATGCTACAATGTTAAATAAAATCAAATGAAATCTTTATAAAGTTTTTAAAATGTACTGTTTTACTTTGCAATACTTTAAGCATTACTTACTTTTAATCAGTTTTTACTAACAGAAACAAGATGGTATTTGCTTTTATTTAAAACACTTTATATTAATATTTTAACATAATACACAATATCACGACTATTTTGAATTTTTGATTAACCAAAAATTGAAATTTCGCACTATGTAACTTTTAAGTAAACAGAGACTTTTGAGTAAGTATTTCATTTTCTTAAATGGATACAACCATGTTAGTTGATTTAGTTAACCTTGAAAAGGCTACATACAATTGTCCGTGACTAAATATGGCATGATAAAGACAATCCTGGCCTTTGAAGTGTTTGTCACTGCGACTTGTTCCTGTAATTGTATTTTGACATTTTAATTGTACTTCGTATTTTATGATGTCCGTATTAACAATAGATAAATGCACGATGGAAGGAGAAATCACAAATATATTTGTGTAAAAACAGTGTCCAAAACATGTGCTTGGTATTCGAAATCTTGTGTGGTTTGTACGACGGGCAGGGATGTAGGGCCACATAACCTACAAGTTCAATGACTTTTAAGTAAATACTAAAACTGTTCTAATCACGTTATTCCAAAAAGAGGTATTTGTAATGGGATTTTCTATTCGTGATTAATAAGTTAGCTTCGTAAAATATACAAAATATTGTCTGATTTGTGATATGAGATGCCGGCGCATACGCATCTATGACAGTTATAAGTGTCATTAATATGTAAAATTTTCCACAAACAGTAGCTGAAGGGCAAAATCGTTTTGCAATGTCAGAAGCCGGTTAAAAAGCTTTCATAAATGAGGTCATTTATGCCTGTACGAATAGTATGTGCTGAGAAAAAGGGATGTTCACTCGAGAAATAATATATAACGTATTACTCATTTGACCAAAAGATATTTAACAATAGAATAAAATATTGGAAACCATGATGTAAACTAAATAAATATCAATGATCTAACAGCTGTCAAGCAGCTGACTAATTTTAAACAAATAAAAGTTATCTAAACCAATGCTCACATTTCGGTCATGTTCTTTGTTATTTTAACCTTGAGATTATATTGTATATTTTTTAAAGTCTTTACCTTATGAGAATACGACGTTTTCACGCCCGCTAATCTACCGGACTCTTCTACGGTGGGCTTTAAATTTATCGTGTGAACATTGCATAATTAACTGTGTGAGCAGTTTTGAAAAGTCGAGGTCGTTGATGAAGAGCGAGCGCACAGACAGAAGAAAGGAATTTGTACATCCGACTCTAGATTAACTATCTCATTTTAAATATTTCGGATACGCAATTACTTATAAGAATTAAAATGTGTCCAATAATACAATCGTGCACGCAACAAGCTCACTGTCAAAGCATTGAAACTGATTTCTGTGCCACGTTTGGATCTGATCATACACATATTGCTGAAGCGCGCGCGTATTTTCAGCAATACGCGCGCGTGCTCTTTCTCTCTCTCTCTCTCTCTCTCTCTCTCTCTCTCTCGCTCGCTTTTTCTACTCTACTCTCTTTATAACGACTCCATAAAAAGTGTTCTAAAGGTTTTAACAGGTGTTAAATTAAAGTTCAGGAACTGCCTTAAGAAACAACAACCAGAAAATGTATGGAGGACTGTTAGAAAAGCGTATACAGAGTGATTGGTCGTCTGCATTAGCCCAAGTGTGCACAATAGTCGGACGTTAACCACAAAAAAAAAAAAAAAAAAAAAAAAAAAAAAAAATACAGAGTGACTGAACGAATTGAAACGGATTGGCAAGTTAAGTACTAACAAGGCAAAAACTAAAGACATTTAAAAGCATAAGAAATTAGAAGGCTGAAAATCTGTGAAAGGATGAACTCGTCTGTACCGCCAACAAGAATTAAGATATGACGAACACCAGTTACAAGTTTAGTAGCAAATCAGGATTAGAAGAGACGGCTGAGAGAGCTGGTGAAGCGCACGTCTCAGAAAAAAATCATTTAAAGCTATCAGTTACAGGTTTTTTGCAGATAATCGGTAAAGAGTATTAGATGTTGAAGCCGGAACTGATAGAAATAGTAGAAGAAAAGAAGAAACATCTCTACATTTTCTTTGGCCCATTGCCGAGCTTTTCTGAAAAATAAATTACGTAGCATAAATAAACATTAGGGGCAGAGCCAAATGGTGTCGTTGACCCTAACCGCTGACTAAGCTTATAAAATATAACTACCAAGTTTGTTGGTATTTAAGAGACAATTAAAATAATCACTTGTTTGTATTCCTAAATTTATTAACATTATCAATCAACAACGATTCGATATCATTTATAAAACAATGGCAATAAACTACGCACACTTTAAATATTATTGTCGAAAGCACTTGAGCGAATGAAGCTGTTTACGTGACACTACGTCCTTTCCCAATAACGTAAACATTTTCTGTTATGTATTTACACGTTGTTTTAATATTTGTAGAGTAGAAATGTATAAATCTTTGTAAATATTACGTTTTTAATGACTCTCTTCTACTAAATAAACAGTAAATCGATCAGTGAATATTATAATAAATACTCCAATGCGAGCACAAAGGCACGTTAGTTTTAAAAATAGTTGGCTGAACTAATCCTACTTACACAAGTAGTTCAGAGAACAGAAGACATCGCGGTACCCACCGCTCATAACATTTCCGCCAAGTTAACTGGTAAACTTAATATGGAAACTGTTATTGGACCAACTTTATTGTAAATGTTATGCTCTTTCTCAACGGAACGGTCAAAATTTGTATAGGTCTTGCCTTTTTAGTATTAGTATAGTACAGAAAGTAGCTACCGGCTACACACATCATCGCCATCTTGAAACGGAAACGAATAAAATTTTACACATTAAAAGAAGTTTTACAATTGTAGCTCCAGTTAACGACAAACTGGAGTAAAACACAGAAGACTGAGATCGAAAAACACACGTTTTTAAAAGTTTACACTTCGATAAATTTCATTAAATTGCCCATTAACACAAAAACGTTTTACTCGTATAACAAAAACGTGTAAAGAATTAAATTCTGAGATAAGTGAAAACTATTATAACAATAGTAGGATCAACACTAATAACTAAATTATTAATCAACACCATGTAAGACGGGCTAATGTCCTTACCTGTAAGGGGCAGATGTCCTAGGCACAGTATAACTCAGAAGGATCACGGGGCTCATTACAGGGCACTGTGATCTGAGGGTGCACATGAACAGGATAGGTATGAACCATAGATATATCGTGTGTAAGGTTGTGCAGCAAGGACGATGAAACTGCGGGTCACATAATTCACGACTGTGAGACTCTTGCTAGTAGGAGGCTAGGAGTTTTTGGTTTCCAAGACCCTAGGGATCTTCAGCAGAGTGAGCTGATCAGTGGGTTTCTGGAACTTATTAAGGGCACCAATCTGCTGAACTAGGTATTTTTAAGAGGTTTATTTGCACAATGAATCAGTTGATCGCAGTGCCTGGGGTTGTACTATCCCTTCCTCTAGTTTCTAATCTAATCTAATCTTTTACCAGTTTTTCAGAACATAATTTTTATAATTTTTAGTTTTAATATTAATTATTTTAATTTACATCAATTTTCTCAAACTTAAATTGAGAATCTGAGAATTAAACTAAGGATTCTACAAACCTATTCTGTAAATACAGATGCATATGGTAAAATAAGCAAAGAAATTTTATGGTACTGTGATGCAGGGTGGAGGTAATGGTCACCTAAACAGCTGATTTTGCACCACAGTTGTTCCTCATTTCAACTAAGGTAGTTTTTTGAATGAATAATGAATGTTTAATGAACAACAATAAATTATTACGATTATTATTATTATTATATTATTAATATTATTATTATTACTATTATTATTATTATTATTATTATTATTATTATTATTATTATTATTATTAGGGTAATTCCGGGAGAGATGGCCCCTCGGGTGAGATGGACCGATCGCGTATTTCGGAAACTATTCGCGTGAATTCGCCACTGGTAGCATGTTCGTGTCATGTTTGAATGTGTTGATTTGCCTTGTAGTTTTCAGCCTTTTTGATCTGCTAATTTAGGAGTTATTGAAGAAAATATAATGAAGGCGAGTGAAACTATTTTACAGTGTTTACATTTTAGAATCTTGTGTCATTACTTGTCAATGTTTTTTGGTTTTTGACCTATGTAGAGTTTTTTGGTTTTTGACAATAAAGATTGTAACAGTTCATTATAAAGTACTGCAGCGTCTCTGTCGAGGATAAAGGCAAGATGGCGGCCTGATCCATCTGTCCTAAGCAATCGGGAGAGACGGACCAGGTCAAGTCGGGAGAGATGGACCAGTGTTTTACAAAAAGACTGTCTAAAGTTGATATTTTCTAAAAATGTAATTACATTACCATAAATGTTATTAAAAAAATAGTAAAAAAATATTATTAAAACATTATTTTGAACATAATTTACCAGAGACAACCTTATATATCTTTTTCGTCAAAGTTTGTGCGTGTGCGTGCGGGCGCGCGCGCGCGCGCGCGTGTGTGTGTGTGTGTGTGTGTGTGAGAGAGAGAGAGAGAGAGAGAGAGAGAGAGAGAAAGCAAATCTACTATATTTTATCACAATGACCGTAACTTAAAGTTTAAAACTACTTATTTTTCAAGCCTTGTTTTTGTTTTCTTTTAGAAAAATGCCTACCATTTGCAAAGAGGTACAGACAATAATCTGCCAATAAATTTAGCTGTTCCTGGAACGTCTCAGTCATTAGCAGGTAACACACAACATGATGAACAAAATCCTACTCCAGTTAAAGCTCTGAACAAAATATCTCCAATACCTGTGCATAACAAGAAAGCAACTGCACGCAGTATTCAG
The DNA here is from genome assembly GCA_022606455.1 of Callitettix versicolor. Lineage (NCBI taxonomy): Eukaryota > Metazoa > Arthropoda > Insecta > Hemiptera > Cercopidae > Callitettix > Callitettix versicolor. Next base: position 85,296,148 of record CM040189.1, read on the forward strand.
GCAAGAACACCTAAGGTATTAAACTCAGTGCGTAACATACAGAGTATCATTAGGGCAAAAAACAGAAAGTAGTAAAATTGAAATTGAAAGAGGACAAGAAGAGGAAACTAAGACACTAAGGACTAGTAAGGATTAGTAAGGAAACTAAGGACAAGAAGAGGACGGGAAGCTAAGAAATTATTGTTCTCACAGAAGAAAAAAGGAAGTGAAAAGGGGGTAAACGATAGCAGTGATGGAAGTGAATGGCAAGAGATCCAATGTGTTGGCTGTATCGAAGACTATGCCTCAACAAATAGCCAGGAAGATTGGATCAAATGCACTAATTGTTCCAGATGGTTTCATGAGAACTGCACAATGTTTGAAAATTTGTGTAACTTTTGTGGTAAAATAGAAAAAAGCAAGCAATACCTTTGAAGGTCAAGAAAAAAATATTTTAACTATACTTTTTCAAATTGTAATGTAAATATTAAAACTAGTACGTGCTTTTTATTATATTACTGTTAGTTAAATCGCTCAACTTTTATTTTTAGTCTAATTTTAGAAATTTTTACCTTGCTAATGTATTGGTAGTGATGGTCACATTGATGGTGGCATATTGGATGAATAAACTGCTATTTTTACTGATAAATATATGTTTTTGGATAAGTTTATTAATATCCATCTATCCCAATATGCCTGGCCAATATGACCGATGACAAAAAAATTGTTTAATGTTTTACAGTCATTTTCATTTTAAAATTAAGTAATTTTGTGTGAGTTATTCTTAGAGTAATCTATGATATCACTTTAGACCCAAGAAAGAAATTGATTACTCAAAAACAAACAAAGATATGAGTGTTACAAAAACAGGGGCCATTTCTCCCGGAATTACCCTATTATTATTAGCGAATTTAAACAAGAAAATGAGTTATTATTCGAGAGGGACATCATGATAAAAACAAAATCCCGGGACATTCAAAAAAGCACCTCTAGATCATTTTAAGAGGTACTTAAAATTTTATGTTGTGTGTGTGTGTGTGTGTGTGTGTGTGTGTGTGTGTGTGTGTGTGTGTTTTATAGCACTTTTACGTTTAAAATTTAGGTTCGATCTGATTCAAATTTTGTCACAAGAATCGATTACGGAATTGCTTGGCCAAGTTCGTTAACCAGCAAAATTCGTTACTTTTTTGCCTTAAATTAAAAAAAAATCTGATTTCATCATCGTAATCAGTATTAAAAATTTCACTAATCAGAATTTTGAATTTTCAAATCCGAAGAGATTTATTGACGGCGGTCAGAGTTCATTTTTGAATTTTCAATGTAATTTGAAAGTTTAAAATCATAATGTATGCAGATTTTAACGCTGATTATGATGGTGAAATCAGAATATCAAAAGGGGAAATTTGCTTCCATCACGTTAGCGATTACTATTTATATTTTAATTACTACTATTGAAATATTTACATATTCAGGAATACAGACAATTACAATGAATACTTAAATTAATTAACAAGTTTGGTAATTACATACTGTATACTTAATAACGTTGAGTTAATTAGGGACCACAAATCAGGGGTTGGCGGCAGATTTGATAAAAAACTTTTTTTTAGTAGTCATTTTACGTAGTTGTTACAACCAAATGTAATTGTGTGCTTTTCGACACCAATCAGTTTGCTCACCGGTCAGTTTATTGCGTCTTTGAACTGCACATTTCAAAGTCATAATTTCAGGAAAGCAGTTACTGCCGCATAAACTTCACGCTTTGTGTTGAAACTGATCATTCGTCCTCATTAGTGACATAACGTATGGACGTCGTCCGAAAAATCGAAGAAAAACACAGGAGGAAATCAAACCCAACCTTTTGTTTTATCTAGCTGTTGCTTTACCTTTTGTTTTATCTGGAGGTGCAAATACTGGATCTGATTTATTTAATTACCCAGCCTAAAACCATATAAACTATTAAATTTAATCATTAAGTTTTTGGCTTCAGTAATTTCAGTAGAACTTAAACAGAATTTCCGAACTTACGTTCGAACATTTTCATTATTTTGATGAGATGTATACTTTCCATCAGTACGGCAAATTCCTCCTGACAACCCGATATAAATATATAGATACTTTTTGATATTAAATTTCAGAATGTCTCGAGAAAGCAGATGATATTACAGCCTGTAAAATCCTCCCGCCTAATCAAACAATTCGTCACACGGCCACAACATTCTGTACGCAAAGCTATGAATATTTATAAGCCTATTATTTACACTGAATCCAGAGATGCGTCAACTTCAGGAGCCGTGTCGGGGTCATAGAAAGTGACCTGACCTCCCCCTGCCTCCCACATTCCGCGCGTGCTGGGGGAGGGGTACTTTCTTCGCTATTGTGGATATCGCAGGTGTGATAAATAATGGTGAGTGCAAACCGGATATCGTTTTGAGAAATAACGTAATATCCTGTTTCAAAAACATTCGAAGTTCACTGAAGGTCAGTCATTAATCTAATACACACTAGTCAACAGCTCCCAAAGTACAAGAGTTGAAAAATGTATCATTGTTTGAATGTTTATATAATCAAATTTCACACATTCAAAGTTAAGATTTTGGAAACAACTGAAAATATGAAATACGATAAGTGTAGGTAATTTTTCTGAAATCAAAATGTCTTTTTTCCCGAGAAATCTGAGTAGGAAACTATTGACTGTCGAGGAAAATTAAAGAAAATGAAAAAGATAACAGTGATGAATAGCTGAAAACCGAATGTTTTAGAAAGTTGCCAGTCGAGCTATACTTCTGTTTTGATAAGGCTACATTAGATTTAAATTTTATCAAAATTGTTAGTACCTTCTATAAAGCTCGTAATATATTCGAAATGCTCATGGTGCTGTTGATGGAATTTAGTGTGATTTTATTTTTTTTGTCACATAATTTGTATGTGTTTGGCAACAATTCTATTTACGTTAAACTTTCTTTCTCTCTATACGAAGTAATCTTAAGATTTTGTTTGAATAATTACTTTCCTACAGTCATCCTACTTTCCACTGCATCGGAACATACGTATATCGTTGCATTTACGATGATGAACGTGTTTTTAACAGCTTTTTTTCAATAGCTCTTTGATGATTTTCTCAGTGATTAAATCGTAACCTGCATCTTTTTTTAGTTCAAGTCGGTATTAGTTTCTTTGGTCACTTCTTTATCTTGCATGGTCACGTTCACTAGTTTCCTCTGCAGCCTGCCTTGCGAGTGGCTGAGACGTTCTCTTTAAATAATTTTCAAATAACAGCATTTTTTTTACCATATCTAGCCTATGCTCCATCTTTTTTCCTCGGAGGAGAACATTAAGCACGGATCCAGTAGCTTTCGACAAGAAATAATCACTGTCTACGAAATTTCTAAAGAATTTATTCTTCATTTTATATATTGCAATTTTAAATCTTTGCTTAACATATTGAGGGCCTAGTACGTTTTTTGAATACGGTGTTCGTGATTCTTGTCACATCCGTCTTGCTTTTCCTCTTCCGTTTATTTTTTCCCAATTTCGATAGGATAATTATTACTTCTGACTTTCATTTTGATATGTGTATTTTCCCAAACCGACTGTTGTATCGTAGCAATGAGAATCTGTTGTTCAATTTCTAAATGTTCTTAAATCTTCAGTAGAGTTTCAAGATTAATTTTGTGTTTCAAATATTTTCTAAACTCATCCCAACTTGTCAAGATTTTCACCAAAGCAGAAAGCGTTTATTTCCTAACAACTGTTTGAGTGATCATGAGCAAAATCTGACGATCCGATTATGAAAAAACTATAACTTTCGATTTTTTGAGCTGCCTCGGTGGCCTAGTTGATAGCGTACTGGGCTTTCACCCCGAGGACCCGGGTTCGATTCCCGGCCAGGGCTTGGCATTTTCACACGCTATAAATCATCCCATCGTCTGCATTAGCCCAAGTGTGCACAACAGTCGGACGTTAAACAAAAAAAAAAAAATCGACCCAAATTTTTGCGGAAATAATAAGTTTGTTTCTGAATAAGCAAAACAACACAGAAATGTGTGTGTGTGTGTGTGTGTGTGTGTGTGTGTGTGTGTGTGTGTGTGTGTGTGTGTGTGTGTGTGTGTGTGTGTGAGAGAGAGAGAGAGAGAGAGAGAGAGAGAGAGAGAGAGAGAGAGAGAGAGAGAGAGAGAGAGAGAGAGAGAGAGAGAGAGAGAGAGAGAGAGAGAGAAAGCAAATCTACTATATTTTATCACAATGACCGTAACTTAAAGTTTAAAACTACTTATTTTTCAAGCCTTGTTTTTGTTTTCTTTTAGAAAAATGCCTACCATTTGCAAAGAGGTACAGACAATAATCTGCCAATAAATTTAGCTGTTCCTGGAACGTCTCAGTCATTAGCAGGTAACACACAACATGATGAACAAAATCCTACTCCAGTTAAAGCTCTGAACAAAATATCTCCAATACCTGTGCATAACAAGAAAGCAACTGCACGCAGTATTCAGGCAAGAACACCTAAGGTATTAAACTCAGTGCGTAACATACAGAGTATCATTAGGGCAAAAAACAGAAAGTAGTAAAATTGAAATTGAAAGAGGACAAGAAGAGGAAACTAAGACACTAAGGACTAGTAAGGATTAGTAAGGAAACTAAGGACAAGAAGAGGACGGGAAGCTAAGAAATTATTGTTCTCACAGAAGAAAAAAGGAAGTGAAAAGGGGGTAAACGATAGCAGTGATGGAAGTGAATGGCAAGAGATCCAATGTGTTGGCTGTATCGAAGACTATGCCTCAACAAATAGCCAGGAAGATTGGATCAAATGCACTAATTGTTCCAGATGGTTTCATGAGAACTGCACAATGTTTGAAAATTTGTGTAACTTTTGTGGTAAAATAGAAAAAAGCAAGCAATACCTTTGAAGGTCAAGAAAAAAATATTTTAACTATACTTTTTCAAATTGTAATGTAAATATTAAAACTAGTACGTGCTTTTTATTATATTACTGTTAGTTAAATCGCTCAACTTTTATTTTTAGTCTAATTTTAGAAATTTTTACCTTGCTAATGTATTGGTAGTGATGGTCACATTGATGGTGGCATATTGGATGAATAAACTGCTATTTTTACTGATAAATATATGTTTTTGGATAAGTTTATTAATATCCATCTATCCCAATATGCCTGGCCAATATGACCGATGACAAAAAAATTGTTTAATGTTTTACAGTCATTTTCATTTTAAAATTAAGTAATTTTGTGTGAGTTATTCTTAGAGTAATCTATGATATCACTTTAGACCCAAGAAAGAAATTGATTACTCAAAAACAAACAAAGATATGAGTGTTACAAAAACAGGGGCCATTTCTCCCGGAATTACCCTATTATTATTAGCGAATTTAAACAAGAAAATGAGCTATTATTCGAGAGGGACATCATGATAAAAACAAAATCCCGGGACATTCAAAAAAGCACCTCTAGATCATTTTAAGAGGTACTTAAAATTTTATGTTGTGTGTGTGTGTGTGTGTGTGTGTGTGTGTGTGTTTTTTATAGCACTTTTACGTTTAAAATTTAGGTTCGATCTGATTCAAATTTTGTCACAAGAATCGATTACGGAATTGCTTGGCCAAGTTCGTTAACCAGCAAAATTCGTTACTTTTTTGCCTTAAATTAAAAAAAAATCTGATTTCATCATCGTAATCAGTATTAAAAATTTCACTAATCAGAATTTTGAATTTTCAAATCCGAAGAGATTTATTGACGGCGGTCAGAGTTCATTTTTGAATTTTCAATGTAATTTGAAAGTTTAAAATCATAATGTATGCAGATTTTAACGCTGATTATGATGGTGAAATCAGAATATCAAAAGGGGAAATTTGCTTCCATCACGTTAGCGATTACTATTTATATTTTAATTACTACTATTGAAATATTTACATATTCAGGAATACAGACAATTACAATGAATACTTAAATTAATTAACAAGTTTGGTAATTACATACTGTATACTTAATAACGTTGAGTTAATTAGGGACCACAAATCAGGGGTTGGCGGCAGATTTGATAGAAAAACTTTTTTTTAGTAGTCATTTTACGTAGTTGTTACAACCAAATGTAATTGTGTGCTTTTCGACACCAATCAGTTTGCTCACCGGTCAGTTTATTGCGTCTTTGAACTGCACATTTCAAAGTCATAATTTCAGGAAAGCAGTTACTGCCGCATAAACTTCACGCTTTGTGTTGAAACTGATCATTCGTCCTCATTAGTGACATAACGTATGGACGTCGTCCGAAAAATCGAAGAAAAACACAGGAGGAAATCAAACCCAACCTTTTGTTTTATCTAGCTGTTGCTTTACCTTTTGTTTTATCTGGAGGTGCAAATACTGGATCTGATTTATTTAATTACCCAGCCTAAAACCATATAAACTATTAAATTTAATCATTAAGTTTTTGGCTTCAGTAATTTCAGTAGAACTTAAACAGAATTTCGAACTTACGTTCGAACATTTTCATTATTTTGATGAGATGTATACTTTCCATCAGTACGGCAAATTCCTCCTGACAACCCGATATAAATATATAGATACTTTTTGATATTAAATTTCAGAATGTCTCGAGAAAGCAGATGATATTACAGCCTGTAAAATCCTCCCGCCTAATCAAACAATTCGTCACACGGCCACAACATTCTGTACGCAAAGCTATGAATATTTATAAGCCTATTATTTACACTGAATCCAGAGATGCGTCAACTTCAGGAGCCGTGTCGGGGTCATAGAAAGTGACCTGACCTCCCCCTGCCTCCCACATTCCGCGCGTGCTGGGGGAGGGGTACTTTCTTCGCTATTGTGGATATCGCAGGTGTGATAAATAATGGTGAGTGCAAACCGGATATCGTTTTGAGAAATAACGTAATATCCTGTTTCTAAAACATTCGAAGTTCACTGAAGGTCAGTCATTAATCTAATACACACTAGTCAACAGCTCCCAAAGTACAAGAGTTGAAAAATGTATCATTGTTTGAATGTTTATATAATCAAATTTCACATATTCAAAGTTAAGATTTTGGAAACAACTGAAAATATGAAATACGATAAGTGTAGGTAATTTTTCTGAAATCAAAATGTCTTTTCCCGAGAAATCTGAGTAGGAAACTATTGACTGTCGAGGAAAATTAAAGAAAATGAAAAAGATAACAGTGATGAATAGCTGAAAACCGAATGTTTTAGAAAGTTGCCAGTCGAGCTATACTTCTGTTTTGATAAGGCTACATTAGATTTAAATTTTATCAAAATTGTTAGTACCTTCTATAAAGCTCGTAATATATTCGAAATGCTCATGGTGCTGTTGATGGAATTTAGTGTGATTTTATTTTTTTTGTCACATAATTTGTATGTGTTTGGCAACAATTCTATTTACGTTAAACTTTCTTTCTCTCTATACGAAGTAATCTTAAGATTTTGTTTGAATAATTACTTTCCTACAGTCATCCTACTTTCCACTGCATCGGAACATACGTATATCGTTGCATTTACGATGATGAACGTGTTTTTAACAGCTTTTTTTCAATAGCTCTTTGATGATTTTCTCAGTGATTAAATCGTAACCTGCATCTTTTTTTAGTTCAAGTCGGTATTAGTTTCTTTGGTCACTTCTTTATCTTGCATGGTCACGTTCACTAGTTTCCTCTGCAGCCTGCCTTGCGAGTGGCTGAGACGTTCTCTTTAAATAATTTTCAAATAACAGCATTTTTTTTACCATATCTAGCCTATGCTCCATCTTTTTTTCCTCGGAGGAGAACATTAAGCACGGATCCAGTAGCTTTCGACAAGAAATAATCACTGTCTACGAAATTTCTAAAGAATTTATTCTTCATTTTATATATTGCAATTTTAAATCTTTGCTTAACATATTGAGGGCCTAGTACGTTTTTTGAATACGGTGTTCGTGATTCTTGTCACATCCGTCTTGCTTTTCCTCTTCCGTTTATTTTTTCCCAATTTCGATAGGATAATTATTACTTCTGACTTTCATTTTGATATGTGTATTTTCCCAAACCGACTGTTGTATCGTAGCAATGAGAATCTGTTGTTCAATTTCTAAATGTTCTTAAATCTTCAGTAGAGTTTCAAGATTAATTTTGTGTTTCAAATATTTTCTAAACTCATCCCAACTTGTCAAGATTTTCACCAAAGCAGAAAGCGTTTATTTCCTAACAACTGTTTGAGTGATCATGAGCAAAATCTGACGATCCGATTATGAAAAAACTATAACTTTCGATTTTTTGAGCTGCCTCGGTGGCCTAGTTGATAGCGTACTGGGCTTTCACCCCGAGGACCCGGGTTCGATTCCCGGCCAGGGCTTGGCATTTTCACACGCTATAAATCATCCCATCGTCTGCATTAGCCCAAGTGTGCACAACAGTCGGACGTTAAACAAAAAAAAAAATCGACCCAAATTTTTTGCGGAAATAATAAGTTTGTTTCGAAATAAGCAAAACAACACAGAAATGTGTGTGTGTGTGTGTGTGTGTGTGTGTGTGTGTGTGTGTGTGTGTGTGTGTGTGTGTGTGTGTGTGTGTGTGTGTGTGTGTGAGAGAGAGAGAGAGAGAGACTACTTTTTTTTATCTATGTAAACAAGTTAGCAACATTATGTGCGTAAAGAAAAAAGCTTGTTTCACAGTATAACACGTAATTCGACTTTCATGAACAAAACAACTAGAAGAAAGTTTGTGAAGCTGGGTCCCTGATCCCGACGCTACCTTCAGGATTCTTCCGGTAAAACTAACTCAAGCCGGTTTCGCTAGATCAACAACACTCGCCCATAATGTGCAATACTGCACGTCCTGACACTATATAGCAATGTGCATATCGCTGCAGTTATGCGGTATTTGGTCCCTCGCTACACTCATATTTTCCTCATAGACAATTATCTAGTACAGGCATATATTGAGGGCCGCCTCGGTGGCCTAGTTGATAGCGTACTAGGCTTTCACCCCGAGGACCCGGGTTCGATTCCCGGCCAGGGCTTGGCATTTTCATACGCTATAAATCATTCCATCGTCTGCATTAGCCCAAGTGTGCACAATAGTCGGACGTTAAACACAAATATATATATATATATATATATATATATATATATATATATATATATATATAAATATATATATATATATATATATATCGAGGAGAAACTCTCTGTTTATGAATTAGTTATTTGTACAACTCCACACCATCTGTCGTAGATTCCTTTAAATTCTGCACAGTAACTCCTTTAAATCATAAAAACGACCTACATACATTAAAGTTTATTCCCACTCGTTTCCAAGTTTTACCTTTGTCCAGTTTATTAGCAAATTCCCATTGGAAAATTAACTGTTGGAGTTGCTTTCTTCATTATAACACCCACATTCGGGACTAAATATTGAGAATGATCAACCAATCCAGACCTCTAGAACACGCTTACACACACAAAAACAAGCACACCGTTTAAAAGGTATTGTACTACTCCGGTAATGTTTAAAAGGTCCATTCTGTACATTCCGAGAAATAGTTCAACAAATCGAACTTAGTATTATTTATTTGCCATTAAACAAACACTTTCCCGCCAAGTGAGAGGAATCGCTAATTTTCGTGAAATGTCAAAATAATTTTGAAACGCTAGTTTATAACGATTGCACGCCATTGTTTCGTCACAATTCCTGCGGCCGCTAGCGTGACCGGCCGCAGCTGTCATTCCGTGCGCGTACGCGTTAATTAGAACAGTGTTTACTCCTCCCCCGCTAGTGAACTATGTAATGTGCGCCACGCGATTTAGTCCAAGTCCATATCTGTTATTAATGCACAAGTAATTAAAACAAATTACTAAAATACTTTATATTCATAAAGCAAACACACTTTTACAGTATTTCATCCTCATGATATTGTTGAGGTTATGTTTATTTCTATTGTATTATTTCCTTAAACACGCAGCAGCTGCGATTAAAGTTTATCCCCGAAGAAGGGCGAGGTTTCCACTCGTTCAGCCAAATTCATATATACTGGATGTAAGTGAAATCCAACACTTTTAATGAAAGATGTTTAAATATTGAAAATATTCGAGTTAACACCCTGAAGATTCGCCATTACTGGCGAAACAACTTTCCTTACTGCACACTGTACTTACTACTTTCATTCTATCGATCGTTATGTTCACGGTTCATGGTCATTTTATACGAGGGAAATGTGTGAATTTCTCTGGCCAAAGTGTATAATTCGCGAAATGATAGGGGACACTTGCCTGTCCCGTTCTACTCCTCTCCTTTCCCGTGTCATTTAGAAAGGAAAACACGTATTGCTTATTATTTCCTTAGGTTCCAATAATAAATTTCTGAAAGCTTAAGAAATACTGGACTTTTGAAATGGATGCATGGCCTATAAAACTAATGATAAACACATTTATCTCCTCTATAGTAATAACAATGCTTTATTTTAGAATGCATTTATAGTTCTAGATTTCACATTTTTAATATATTGTTGTTTGAACACATATATATTTCAGCAATTAAATAAAATATAACAAACCACATTGTCTTGTAAAAAAAAGTTCAAGAGAAAACTTATTATAACCAATTTAAACTTGTCTATCCTATAATTATAATAGGCTATGTTAAAACAAATATTAATAAGCAAACAAATTAATACATTAAATTTGACATTTTAAATATTTTACGAGCTTCATATTGACTCTCCACTCGCAATACAATGTCTGATTAGTTTTTATTCAAATATTTAAACTTATTTTCTTTCAGTATCAAACATCTAGCGAAGAAATTATAAATACCTCAATTTCATCCAAAATTGCACAAAGAGCACTTGTAATTCTTGTATTTCATCCTTTTTAATATATAATTTAGTTTTACAATATAAATTGCTGTGATCATTTCGGTTCTGCATGTGATAACCATTAGTCACGTTATATCGGTCATCGATTTTCTTCTAACACGTCTTCTAATCGTATTTGTAATGACTTACAGCACTGAATATAACGGACTAGAAGTACAGCCACCATTATAAAAAGCGTGCTCAATATTAGCGGCTATAGTCCCAGTAATTCGACTACCTGCCGCTACGAACGCTTGAAGACGTTTGAGAATATATGCAGTACTATTTATATAACAAACTGTAATTGAACACACTGTAGCAAAATGCCATCAGCAGTGACGCTCACATCTCTCATAAGGGTTATTATTCAATTACATTAATGTACAATGCTTATAGTGACAATAAGGAAAAAATGTGTTCGCCGCCCCCAGTTAGACCTATGCCTATATTTAAAACCCTCAAGAAAATCGATAATCTGACCTTAACCATTTTTAAATAATTTTATACTGAATCACAGTATTTACCAAGTAATTTCTGCTTTCCTTGTTGCAATACATTTGATTTTTTTTTTTTTTGAGAGTAGTTTATATTCGGCTAGAATATTCATAACTTTAAAAATATACATTGCACTTTAACTAAAAAATCTAAACGGACTCTCCAACTTGTTTAAATTTAGAAAACTTAATTCAGTATTTGCTAGTAAACGAAACTTCTTTTTCTTATGAAAACACGCCACAGCTTACGATAACCCCCCATCCCCAGATCTGTACATGTAACACATTTTTTCTCATTTTGTTTTAGTATTATGTTCGTTAGCGGTGACGCATCGAATATGGGTTTTGTATTTTCCCATTTCTAAATTTTATTTCAGCATTTTAAAGAAAAAAAATACGTTTTCCTGTTCAAAAACTTAGAAAAACTTAAAAACTCAAAAACAATGCCTACATTGTATTGTAGTGTTATGGCATGCATCAATCTAACAGCTGAAATTCAAGTAACACTGGAATAATTGTGTTTCCCACAAAATGTTTAATCTACAGAATTTGAAATAAGTAAGTACAGCAGGCTCAAATTTTAAACTCTTACCCCCCCCCCCAGTGAACACATGTAGCCGACAGATTCACACTGATCTGATTAATGATAATGCATTTCTCACAGAGGTGATTGATAGAGGTTAGTATTGACAGACATTTCATGGCCCATCTGTGACAGATGTGACGGCCAAAACAAACCAGCGTCATCCTGGTCATGACCATGACGACTCGGGTAACGACTGCAATTATTAAAACATTAGCAATATCGTATCCACTGTAGCTCCTAGGCATCGCTAAATGCATGCTACGCTAAGTTACATTATGTATATGCACAGCTGGACCTAGCCAAAAGCTGAATACTTTTAGAAGCGGGTATTTTTAATATATTTTTTTAATCAGTTTATTTATTAATATCTAAAACTATTTTCGAATAGGGTAAATTAAATAGTAAACAAAATGTAGGCAGTCGTGGGACTGGCCGACAGAAGTGACTACTTATTTTGGCATGCCTGACTGTATACTTCTTTCACTATTATGATTTAATTAGCTGTTACCCGTTGCGGCTTCACCCGCAACTGTAATGTAGGTAATAAAATTTATAGTCGATTTTCAAAATCATATAAAGTTCATTTCATATAAGTATAAATCATATAAGTTCATTTCAGTTTAATATATTTCTAAACACAATATTACATGATTTTATGGTTTTTTGCCAAGACATAGAATTTTTCTACTCGACACTAGAATAGGCTATAACTTGTCTATGGGAGAAGCACGGAGTCCCAAATGTATTCCTGCTACTCTTAATATCTGACCCTGTGACTTATTGTCATTGTAAATGCCAATTTCAATGGAAACTTCAATATTTTAATTTGGAAAGGCAGGTTGTTTGGAATTATAAGAGTGTTTCAATTAAAATCATTGCAAATGTAAGCTTATGATTATAAACAATAATTTTATAATAAATAATAACAGTGATTCAGATTTTTTAAAACGGTAATACATCTATGTCCATCTCAGATACCTAAACCATGTTCATTTTAAATTTCATCTCAATCGGACCCGTAGTTAATGTGTGATTGATTAACTACAAAAACACACACATAAACTTTCAAATTTAAAATATTATATTAAGAAGTATGAAATATTATTAAAACGTCACTGTTGTAGCCTACAGTTAACACATATCACAAAACAGAATACTAAATAATTCAATTGCACTGGGTAAGTAGTATAATGGCATGTAAATATTTATTATTCACACCTACCAATATATAATAACGTATAAAACGTCACTGTTACACAGTCAACACTTGTCATAAAACTAAATACTAAATAAAGTTGGGACTGGGTAAATAGTATAATGGCGTTTAAAATAATTTAAGTATTTATTATTCACACCTACCAATATATAATAAACGTATAAAACGTCACTGTTACACAGTCAACACTTGTCATAAAACTAAATACTAAATAAAGTTGGGACTGGGTAAATAGTATAATGGCGTTTAAAATAATTTAAGTATTTATTATTCACACCTACCAATATATAATAAACGTATAAAACGTTACACAGTTAACACTTGACACAAAACTGAATAATTAAGTTGGACTGGGTAAGTAATATAATGGCGCGAACATATAAGTTTTCACTTCAAAAATACATTAAAAAAATATTTTTCCTGTTTAAAACATACATCCATACCCCGCCATAAGAAGTAGTATATACGAGTATAAGAAAACTAATGGATGGAACTGACTGATAGCGGGGCTGTTGCTTCAGAATTTAGGCCAGGATCTCTACATGTTAGTTCTGTGTGTCGGTAGTACGAGATGTATCGTATGTACGTATTCTATGTCACTAATGCAGAACTGTTATTGATCTTAACATTTAGTTTGATATTTAGTTGTTAAATCAATATGCTGCGTATATGCTATATACGCTAATCAATCAAAAGCGTATATGCTATATACGCTAAGAGCGTGATGCGTGACGGCAAACTGATTTTTTTTCCGTGCAAAACATACATCCATACCCCGCCATAAGAAGTAGTCACTTCAACAATGTTAAATATTAAATATGAATATTTAACGACTAAATATCAAACTAAATGTTAAGATCAATAACAGTTCTGCATTAGTGACATAGAATACGTACATACGATACATCTCGTACTACCGACACACAGAACTAACATGTAGAGATCCTGGCCTAAATTCTGAAGCAACAGCACCGCTATCAGTCAGTTCCATCCATTAGTTTTCTTTTATTATTTTGGTTGATTTTGAAAATTATGTTGTTAATTGTTAATTAATTGTTATTAATTACAGCTACAAAAAAGGACCAAAATATTCGGATAAGCTATTATTTATGCGAAAAAGCCAATCGCGAAATTTTTAAAAATACCATGTTTTACATTTGATAATGAATACAAGATAGTGGTATGAGAAGTAGGATAAATATAGTTTTGAGATTTACTTAATGCGTGTGTACAGTAGTTTTCAATCGCCACGAATTTCAGAACGGTAAAGGCACAAACATCCATCCTTCCTCTTTAAATGGAGGTTCTGTCTTATTCTTATCAGAATAGAAATTATTGCTCATTTAGGTGCGACTGGCCATCTATTTCCAATGTAGATTTAAAAAAGTTTTAACAACAATTTAAAACGTGTTAGCACATAAATATATTTTTTTAGAGGGGTTAAAATTATGAACCTGATGTAACATAACATTTTGACAAAGATTTTGGTTTTCAATTGCGACTGGCAAGAAGGGTTGGGGTGGAGAGACGGCGGCGCCACGGGAGTCAGTGCTCTGCTCTTCCAAGAATTTAGAAATAAATAAGGGACTGACTATGTAATACATTGATTATTAAGAAAGTGGCGGTTACCGCCTTTGTTGCACAATCCTCATAAATCCCTTAAAAACTATCCAAGAAAATAATGCTATTACTATGCGACGGCAGCAAGGGTGCTCCTGTATTTTCGGTCCGTTAATTTCTCCGATAAGCAGCTTGTTTTGCGACTCACGTTAATAAGATTAATAACAATTCTGTTCCTTGGTGTTCGCTGACGTCTATTTAGATTTTTCAGTAGTTTTTATTTTAATAAGTACACACACACACAGTATAATCTCACCTCATTTGTAAGTCTGAAAATACTTCCGCTGACATAAAGTACGTTTGCCTATATAGTATTGAGGGATTCCTTTAATAGAAGCGGGAACAGTGTTACAAAACGCCAATGAATTCAGAAACAGACTGAGCATATATTTTAATGAGCGAAGCAAGTTTTCTGTTTCTACTCGACCGTTCGGTATTTAGTCTGTGTATGTTTGTTACGCAGTTTTGGCCAAACGCATTGACGTATTTTATTTAAAATTTGGTATGGAGGTATCTTGTACAAAGTATAGTACGAATATGTAGGCCTATGCCTGTTTTACTGTATTGTGCAGGGAATATTTGTTCTAAATAATTCCCACGTCTAGGGGCAAATAAAAACACGACCGCTGAAGTTGCTTCGTATTCTCGCTGTAACTTCTTCCTGCAATATATGTAATTAAGTCATCCCGTGCACGTACGGATAAGGTGTTTTGTGTTGCCTGCACATCTCTAATGGTTGTTCTT
Source organism: Callitettix versicolor (assembly GCA_022606455.1). Lineage (NCBI taxonomy): Eukaryota > Metazoa > Arthropoda > Insecta > Hemiptera > Cercopidae > Callitettix > Callitettix versicolor. The sequence continues at coordinate 85,311,640 of CM040189.1, forward strand.
AGACGCTTAACAATGCCGACCAGGATTGGTTACAGCTGGTTTCTTTTTGTTTGTTTCCTGTACGGTGGCTTATGGAAATTCCAGTGCATTGTTAGTAATTAGTTTATTAGGCCATAAGCTTACGTTAATATGTACTTAAGCGTTTGTCGGTAACGCTTTAAAACTGTAAATTGTTTTAAAAAAAAAACGACCAAACGAAGCGAGTTTTCTGTTTTAATTAGACCTTTCGGAATTTGGTGTGTGTTTGTTACGCAGTTCCGACCAAACATCTTGATTAATTGTTTTGAAATTTAGTACAGAAAATTGGTACCTTGTATAAAGCCCGAACGCCATATATGTACGATATTGTCCAACTCACTTTTGTTTCAAGATGGCGGTCTCTAATTTACAATAACGAGTGTACGCAGTTTTAGCCAAACGCAGTAACAGACTTTTTTGAAATTTGATACGAAGGTACCTTGTATAAAGTCTAAATGACATAAGTGTAAGAGTTTATCCCATTTACTTCTGTTTCAAGATGGCGGTCTCTGATTTGCAACGACGAGTGCGCAGTTTTAGCAGAGTTATTCTGAATAAATCCTGAATAAAGATGTGCAAGATTTTTCCCCTTTCACTTTCGTTTTAAGAAGGCAGTCTCTGATTTAACGTTGAGATATAGTTGTTGGTTATTTCCTGTAATACTGACTGAACGGAAAACCTCATAATTTTGGTCGCTGGAGAAAGAACATAAATTTCCAATAGGCCTTAAGTTTGTCCAGTAAAACTTATTGAAAATATCACAGTTACCGATTAAATTGGCGGAAAAAATTCGAGGGCTCTGTGTAAATTCATTAAAACAACAGACGCTTTTCTGTAATGCAATGTAGAGTCAGTATAGACTTTAGATCACGTGATCACGACTTGTAACAGCACTGCGAAATTCAAAATGTGAGTAAGAAACGTAACTGAATTAGTCAAATCACAATCACACTTACTGTACATTATTTAGCTTCCTTTGTTGGCGGTGGATTAGTGCCACGAATCAGTCAATGAAATCACATTTAAGACCTGCTATACTAGTTGGACGAATCACAGGTCGAACTTTGGCTTTGAAATATCAGTGACTAAATTACAGGTTTACAAATCATTAGTTCCATATATGGCAACAGTGCAAACTGAGCCACCTTCTTGATTTCGTGCTTCTTATTTTATATGCCTGATAAATGAGATTCAGTAATGTAAGAGATTATAGTTTTAAATAAATATTGAAACTTATGTTTTTTTTATTTATCTACACTGACCTGTGTATGCGGAACAAATCTTTTCATTGACATGCAGTCTTGGAATACTGTTACTGTTTACAAATTATATGAAGACATTAACAGTTGCATACAACTGTACTGTGTTTAGCATCTACAGCAATATACTGCACTGCGGCAATGCAGTATCACGACATAAGTTTACCTGCAGCAGATTTATTTACTGAGTAAATAAATCTGAATGTACTCTTAGCTTTATAATCCGTATCGATCCAGCACACTGCATATTGAAATATCGCCACTACACAAGCTGTGCAGGTTTATGGTCAGGTCATGTCAACGAAACGAGTCTGTTTTGTGTGATCTCTATAATTATTTCACAACTCGTTATGTGCTGTTGGGCTGTAGATATTGTTTTCTATCAACTCAAGAGACAAATGGCGCAAAATGTACACAAGTCAACAGAAAGTTACCTACAGAAAAAATTTACAAGGCCGGCTAGTCAAAACCAGTAAAATAGATTGCTAATATTTTTTTAATATATGATAATTCATAAATCAGTCATTGTAGCAAATTTGAAGACTAAGTTGGAAATCTAAACTCATAAGGAGGTCTGGATTTATTAGAATATTCCCACTGAAAAAACGAGTTACTGTAACTCCATCATAGTAAGTCCCAGACCTGGAGCCTTGAAATGAGCACCAATCCTAACCAGTAATCAATTTTGGTAATAACCTGGACAAGTTTGTTGCCCATTAAAATCAGTTCCACCGTTTCAAAATAGCGGTTCAAATTTTGTTTAATGCTTAACTAGTTTACCATACACTTTTTTTAAAAAAAATATTTCAACATGTAACAACAGATGAGTGTTATAATCTGTATAAAGTCAATTGAAATTATGGACATTAACTTGATGTTTTCCTTTTTTTTAATGTAAGATTTAAAAAAATACTGTTGGAAAGGCGAGTTTTGGAAATTTAATGTTGAAAGCATAAAATTGTTTACGTTTCATTAATTTTACCGATACAGCTGCGTGCTGCGACTGTTATTACTTTTTTTTAATTCACTTTAGGCTATTCCAGAATCGATTATTTTAAATTTGGTTAACTGTACCATGTCATAAATGACATATGATCAAAATCTTTTTAACTGTTTTAAAAAATTCGATCTGTTGGTTATCTTATTTCATCTTTCTCATCGTCAGTTTCCGAACAAAATGTTTTAGGAGAGGCAGCAAATCAAACATTTCCTTAATTACAAAGGGCTACATTTCAGTAAAATCGATTAAAAAATTATTACAGCCTATTTGTAGAAAAACAGTTTTCCTCATATTTTTGGGTTTTAAATTAAAATACTCCATGTTACGGGCAACTACACGTAAGTATGGTAACGTAGCTACCATTTTCCGAGGGTACCAAACAGAACTTTTAAGGTTTAATTAGTTTTTCTTTTTACATCAAATTACTGTAGTTAGTTTTCACTTTGTGATAACTGGTTTCCTTACTATGTTTTTAAGTCGTCACACTGTCCCTTGTACATACTGCATTTAAAAAGCAAATCTCATCGATATCGGATACTATTCACCTCTGTGCTCAGGGAACACTGTCACTGCAAACATCCAAGTGCCAATTGTGTAAGCCCAGCAGGTGACCTGGATACGAATCTATCTATATTTCAATATAGATTTATTTTGAACGATCACAATACTTTCTTAAGTACTTCATGTGTGTGAAAGTAAAAGGACAAAGATGATCATGTTCCGGTTCAGTCATAATGACCACAGTCTTACCCACGCCACGGGAGTGATTAACCTTGGAACTAGGTCAGGCACATTACAAGGTAAACTCAAAGGAAGTACATTTATGGACGAGTTTTTGCTCATATAATTCAAATTTCATTCGTCTCTTTTAGGCTGTCAGCACTGAAGGTTTGCTTAGCGACCATTAGATGGTAAGACAGTAGCAATGCCGATTCATCCAAGCTGGACAATTTTCAAGAAGAAATTCACTCGACTGCCCGGAAGCGTAGGCCAGTGCTGCGATGGCAACTCACTACTCAGCAGTGATGTGCAGAGTAGTTCCTTTTATGGAATGGATTCGTTCATGTCATTCTTCAAATGGAGCCGTTCATTTTTAATCGTCGTTCCTTTTAATAAGATGCGGGACGAGTTTTTCTCAACGAAGATAATGTTACAGTCTATCTTCGTTACAATAATTACCTATAAAATAATGTTCAGTAAAGTGAAAGATTAATCTCATTACAGAACGATACCATCAATTATAGAATAATGAATTTCCTTATACGAAACTAACTGAACTATTGAACGAACAAAAAGCTCTTTGAAGTAAGTTAGGTTGCTGTGATACACGGTTAAAAAAACTGTAAATGAAGTACGTACCGAACTGCTTAGTAACACCATTGTAAAGTTGTTGCATATAAGGAGTTTTATTGTACACATTTTTTAAAAAGTGTTATGGATTTACAGATACTGAAAAGTTCCTGTCACACAGTTTAACTGAATTTTTAAACGCGGAGCCCGCTGTCTACGTAACAAACTAACGTGTAATCTAACAAAGCTAGTAATACAAATTATTATTTTTCTTAAAATTGAGATAATGAATCATATTTGATGTTCCTTAAAGCTATTCCTTTAAACTGTGTTATTACTGTGAGGCATTTACACTGCTGAAGTAAGCATTGTTATGTTTGCCTTTTAAAAACAGTGAATGGCAATAAATAAATAATTTCTTTTTCTGCAATACAGTTACTCGTAAAAGTGAAAAAAATATGCTACTGATAAATGAGGAAGAATTTATGGCTACTGTTTCAGCTTTTTATGCTTCCGCCATTTAGAAGAATACCACTTCTTCTGCTGAATTAGTAAATTATTATGGGTTACTTCAAGTGCAATTATCTAACCGAAGCGATGATGTAAACAGTATTAATGGACATTCTATAGACTCCGAAGAACCGTTTGATGAAAGAACGAAGCAAAGCAAAAGCCACTTATCACTGGAGGCAAATAACAAATCAGTTTTTGAAGCACCTAACAAAAAAGGAAACTTAAGTATAGACGTCAACACACCATTACAACATAACTGACTAATAACATTACAGAATTTTATCATCACTTAAGAGGGGACAAAGATTTTTTAAATAAATGTATCTCCACAAATAAGTATAATAAAGCTTTTTGCGATTTTATTGATACTGAATGTTTGTGGACATAAAACGTTCGAAATTTAAACTTAAATTTCCAAATAAAACTTCAAGATTCCGATCTTGTATATTTTTTAAATCTTCTATACACAGGTTTATTATTTATTGTTTATTTTTGTATTGTACTGCCGTTTAGAAATGATTCAACTGAGCTAAATTAAATTTTACTGAATTACATTAAATACTGAAAAGGTATTGTTTTAAAAAAATATAGGTAAGCATAGCACAATGACGTTTTAACACGTTCACTTCAGTTCTATAACACTAACGCAACTGCCGGTTCCATAAAGGGCGGTCATTAGCTTAAATAATTTAGTTATAAGCATGGCGTGAGAAAGTATAAAGAACACGAAGACACATGGCTGAATAAAATGAATTTTGGATTTTAAAAGATTATAGCCAATTAGCTTAACCTTGAACGGAAGGTATTGTTTTTGAAGCAGAATATTTTTAAAATAAATTTTAACATTTAAAAGTAATAAGACTGAAGTTCAAACAGGTGGGAGCCAGGAGCTGTAAATGATGCAGCAGCAAGGTCTAGGTTGCGCATGCGCAGGAGCGGCAGGAAACGGAAACGCACATCCGTCAAGTTCACCCTCGCTTGTGCAGTCTCTGGAAACTTGTTTCCATCCGCTGGAGTAACTCTGGCAGTTTGGTCTAATTACGTTATACTGTAAGCACTGCGCAGAATGTCTAGCCTATGTCAGGATGTTCACAAATAAATATTCTTCAAACATACATTTTACCTCTCGTGTATTGTTATCCGGACTTTTTACTGATTCGCCAACCCTAAGGAGAGTGAACAATTCCGTCTGGATCATATCAATTACAATACACTGAAACTTTTAAATCCCAATCAACCTTCAACACTGTCCAAGTTTATCGTATTTGACATGCAGTTAATTACAATAATGCAGTTAGTTGACACAAATAATTACAATAATCACTTATTGTTTGTATTCTTTGTAGTGAAATATATGAATATTTCAATATTAATAATTAATATTGATTTGTTATTTATAATATTCATCTTAAACAATGGCAATTAACATAACCTCAGTAAAATAATATTAACGAAGAGCTGGTTGCGAAATCAGCTGTTTAGGACAATTTACCTTAACCCAGTAATTACAAAAGATAAACACAGAGTAGGTTTACTCATAATCTCTATACCCCACTCCTACTACTGCCTGCCCGACTTGCAAATACACAATTTTCACGGAGATTATTTAAAAACTTTATCGGTTTTTTACTACACAATGTGTTTATTGACCAACCGTGACGGATTTTATTCGACAAGGTTATGTTCGTGTTACGCACTCCGTAACCTCGGCAAGACTGTCCAATATATAAACATCTGTAGTTTCATTTTGGGATGAGGAAGGCATGTTTTAATCTAAGGACGAACGTTTGATCTTCGTGTACTTCCGCGTTTTTTCGTGACTCGCTAAAACGTTCGTGTTGTGACAAATACACTTTGCATGCCTAGCGTTATGAGTTATTACAGATAGTACGACGGTCAGGGTCACACCACACTCTGCCTTGCCTACTTGGGCAGCGCCTCTGCAGTCCTACACCTGGATCAATATTTTAGCGATCCTGTGAACTTTGCACGATAAAATAATGTTGGCAACAGACAGTATCGCAAAATTATTTGGCCAAAACGCAAAGTTCTGTCAGGTGCCGCATGGTGCCTGTTTTACAGTAGGATATTTTATAATACAGGGTGTTTGAAAAAAGAACTCTCTAGTTTTATGTGTAAATTCAATGCTGAAATTTCTGCTGTATGTGGTTCACCACCATACTGACGTCTAAAATGAAGTTGTACTGTTATAACACTCAGTTTGCACAAGCCAAATAACACACTGCACCTTTTGTTGAAGAGTAGACATTGCATTGCACTGGTCTCCTAAACTGAGCGCAGTCACCGTTATTCTCAAGGTCACGCATGCCTGAATTCCCACATTTACGTAAGCAAAACTTGGATAGTTGAATTAAATACCACAAATTAGAATAGTGTATGCAACTTTGTACAGATTCTAGGGCACATTAAAACTAGGATGTTATTTTTCAAATACCTGTACAGTACAGTATCTCTGTACAAGGTGTTTTCAAAAGTCAACGTACGGTTCTTTACGTCAAAATAAATTTTAAAAAAACGTTCCTATGGATTTTTCATAAATGTTTGTATATTCCTAAAATGCTAAAATTTTTATCCAGCCGTTTTTTTCCAATTTGCGTTTTAAAATATCATATCTTTCTAAAGGTAAATTAAAAGAAACTGCAATTTTGTTTGTTGCTTAGTATCCCTGCCACTAACATACGTTAAGATTTCATCGTAGGTTTTTAACAGAATAGCTGCACCTATTGAGAGGATTTAGACGTCCCCGAGTCTAACACACACTTACAACATTACACTTACGACTTTAACACTTCACACTCACACTTACATTTAGGGAGGCGATAATAGCCTCAATGTGCTTTTCCCCTTAAAAAAATTTACTATTATTACTATTTTGACAGAATAAAACTCATTGCTCGTGTTGATAATATTGCAATATCAGACTGTAATATTAATTATAAAAACCTATACAGAATATAATAAAATTTAAAAAACATAATAAGCACAAATACCTGCAAAAATTAGAATTTTGAAGTTTCAAATAAATCATGTCAATGAAATTTTAAAATAATTTTAAATAACTGCTTATGATAGATAAGATCACATTTTTACAAAAATGGAAGATAAAAAGTTATATGTTTTTAAACAATTTCAAACTGACATCAATTTTAAACGGATGGACAGATTTTTATTAGTTATCGAACTTGTTACAGCTAAACGATCGTACCAACTGTAATTTTCGCGCATACAAATATTAATTTACGTAATGCAGGAGCGAGTCACATGATTGTTATTCTTTATGTACGAATAGAGGCAGATTATATGGTACAAGATATTCGTCTTTGTTTTTACTGTGCTTTCTGTCTATAGTAACAATCTGATATTTTTAACAGAACAATTTTTAATGTAGGTTAAACAAGCCAACCGCTTTCCCCAATCATAATCGAACAAAAAACGAAAACAATCAAAACAGTAAAAAGCCATTTTTCCACATTTACAACCCAAAACAAGCTCGTTACGTTTGCCGGTAATTACGGTGGAGTGGGCTGTGTATTTATTTATTGGTTTCCCACAAGAAAGACTTTCTAATTGCGCGCGAGGACCTAGTTTCCAGCGCGCATCGCTCATTGTTCTAAAATTAGTCACGTGATTACTGCGTCAACCAAAGCAAGGTCGCAGCGCTGGGCAGTACAATAGCGGAGTGGACACACGATACGGTAATCTGAGGAAAGTTCGACTTTCATGGATTTAACCAGTACTCATCCCATGCATAACTTTGTACCTGATGTTTGTAAAGGCGTAACAGTTCCAAAATGGCAAGCTGAGGTATTTTACGTAAAACTTTCGCTTCATATCGGCTCAAGTTTTTTTAACCCTGGCATCGCCTGTGATACTACGCGACTGGTGCTGAATCTCCCCCAATCTTTCCGCTCCATCCGTGTACCTTCGGTGCTTGGCCAAACAGTCAAGAACAGTCCGTGGATTGTTGCAAAGCCTTCTTTGCACTTTCTTTCTACTTTATTTTTAATTTGTGTTGTTTCCTGAACTACATCTTGTGTTTGCGTTACTTCTTACCTTGTTCTGTGCAATACTTTGTAGTTCACAGTTTCGAATGCTATTTATAAATGAATAATGGAGGAATAATTTTAAAATACTAAGAAAATTACTTATTACTACTGCTATTACCCGTTACTGTAAAATATGGAAATTCTTATTAGAAATAATTCTAAAAAAATTACAAATAATGAATTTTTGTTTTATTCAAACAGTTTTTTAAGGGTTTACAGTACCTACCTTTTTTTTTAATTATTACTACTACTATTATTATTATTATTATTAATACGGCGTATTCAACAGATGCAAGCAAGCTTTAAGAATTTACGATGTCAACCAACAAAGTTAAACAAGTCAGAGTACTACGAGTGTATGTTTTTGCTCTTTTACTGTGGTATAGAAGGTAATAATGATTAGTATGTTACAATTTACATTTACAGAAAAGAATTAATTATAATAAACGTGACTTCAGATGAAAATTATAATAGAAGGAACAGCTGTGGTGTCAAATCAGCTGTTTATATTACCTCCACTCCACGCATAGCCATAACGTAATTAGACATATCACAACCCCTTAAATTGCAGTGTTTTATTTGCTGTTACTCACCTGGAGTTGACATTTTGTTAATAAGCGACTCGAGGTCATGGTGAAGGTGACGTTCGTCGTCTTCCTCCACGCCGAAGTCAAGTGCTCTAAATATAATTAGGCCCAAGCCTACCACCACCTATAAAAAAAGTTATGATTACATGTAAATATTAAGTACATACTTTGTGTTATCTAATAAATATTTTTTTGCTATGTCGTATATTAATTTAAATTTAAAATAGGTATACGAAATTTATAAAAGAACGTTTAAGTAAATACGTGTTCTCTAAAAAAACATTTGGCCTCTACCTCTTAAATACACATGCAAGATTGCTCTTGTTAAAGTATTTTTATTAGATAATGAGCGGCCATCATGGTAAAACCCGGGAATTTAAACAAACGCTGATACTGGTTCCTAGATCATTATTTTTTAGCGGTCACCAAACTTCTTTACAGTTCATACAGTAAAATTAGCATTCACTGATGTTTGGTGAAGGTCAGTATCGGCAAAGCGAGGTCTGTTTCAACTCGACCGTTCGGCATTTGGTTTGTGTTTGTGACGCAATTTTGGCCAAAAGAACTGGCCGATTGTTTTGAAATTCGGTACGAAAGTACCTTGTATAAAGCCCGAACGACGTATGTGTAAGATTTCATTCCATTCAGTTTCGTTTCAAGACGGCATTCGTTTCTGATTTACAATAATGATTATACGCAGTTCTGGCCAGTTAACTGATTGTTTTGAAATTTTATACAAACATATCTTGTATAAAGCCCATGTGACGTATGTATAAAATTCTTTCCTATTTACTTCCGTTTCAAGATATCGGCCTTTGATTTAAAGATGACGAATATACGCAGTTTTTAGTAGAATGCATTCACCGACTGGCTTGAACTTTAGTTGGAATATACCTTGTATTAAGTGTGAACGACGTATAAGATTTTTTGCATTCACTTCTGTTTGATTTGACAGAAGTTGATGAGTGCAGTTGCTGGCTGTTTTCCGTAATACCCTGAACGGCAAGATTTACCATAACTTTGACAGCTTCATGGACAACGAGCACGAAATTTCCAATGAAGTTGGTTAAGTAACAGTTTTCATAAATAAACCGTAATATAACTCAGTATATTTAAAAAGTAACCTATACAGGCCAAATTGTCAAAAAAGATTACGGGCGCCAGGTCCGCTGTTCTTTGAACTTATAGTATTTCTGATACTCATAATGTACGAGTATATTGGGCAAGCTGGAGCGTGAGCCTTCGCGCCTCGGGACCGTGGTAACCATGGTAACCGACTGATAATATCTAACAACGCAGGAGCACGCGCTCTGACAACTTTCAAAACTACAAAATGTAAAAACGTGACCGCGATGCGATGTTGTTCCGGCTCGCTCAGATTCAGATTAAGCAGGACCGCAACATGGCGGAATTCATTTTGTAAACAAATAAATTTTTAAAGTGGAACACAATGATCATTACTAAGTAAATACTGTATTGTAAAACGCTGTTTTAGGTGAAAACGTCTTTAGGCGCGCCGGAAGCCAGAGAATTCAGCTTTTCTGATGGTGATAAATCGAACTGACATGTAAGGTTTTGGCTGCCACGGTTACGCAGTCTGTTAATTTTCCATTTAATAATTATTTGTTTAAAAGTACGTATAATATTGTATTATATTACTGTAATATTGTATTGTAAAAGAACTTACAAGTTCAGTAATAATATTGTATTCATAATTAAAGCCTTTGCATAACCTAAGTGACACGGTTGTTAGGCCTATCACGGTGATGTGTGAAAAATCTTTAAATTTTTAAAAAATACTACATATACTAAGTATATTAACTGACACGGTTATTAGGCCTAACACGGTGATGCGTAAAAAACTTTTATATTTTTTTAAAGAATACTACATATCCTAACTGATATGATTGTTGGGCCTATCATTGTGATGTGTGAAAAAACCTTTATTTTTTTAAAGAGTTTCCAAACCTTAACTGACACGGTTGTCAGTCCTAACATAGTGATGCGTGATAAATCTTTATATTTTTTTAAAGAATACTCCATAAGCTAACATAGTTGTTAGGCCTAACACGGTGATGCATTAAAAGAACCTTTATTTATTTTTTTTCAAAAGAGTACTCCATAACCTAACTAACACGGTTGTTGGGCCTAATATGGTTATGCATGAAAAAAAAATTTATATTTTTTTAAAGAGTACTCCATAACTTAACTAACACGGTGATGCGTGAAAAAACCTTTATATTTTTTTAAACATTATTTGGCTACATATCCTAACTGACACGGTTGTTAGGCCTATCACGGTGATGGGTGAAAAAACCTTTACATTTTTTAAAAGAATACTATGTATATTAACTGACACGGTTATTAGGCCTAACACGGTGATGTGTAAAAAAACTTTTATATTTTTTTAAAGAATACTACATATCCTAACTGATATGATTGTTGGGCCTATCATTGTGATGTGTGAAAAAAACCTTTATTTTATTTTTTTAAAGAGTATCCAAACCTTAACTGACACGGTTGTTAGGCCTAACATAGTGATGCGTGATAAATCTTTATATATTTTTTAAAAAAATACTCCATAAGCTAACTAACATAGTTGTTAGGCCTAACACGGTGATGCATTAAAAGAACCTTTATTTATTTTTTTCAAAAGAGTATTCCATAACCTAACTGACACGGTTGTTGGGCCTAATACGGTTATGCATGGAAAAACTTTATATTTTTTTAAAGAGTACTCCATAACTTAACTAATACTATATATCCGATCCATTTGGCATAAAATTCTTTAAATCGTTTACAATTAGGCCTACATGTGCACAATGTACATGATTAAATTGATTTCTTTAAAATTATGTATGAGGAAGTTGAATAATAAATACTTTATACGCCATTATACTGCATACCCGACCCAACACAAAAATTGTTTACATATTTTATACAGTTAAATATATTTTACAAATTTTATTGAAATAAGTTCATTAATAAAAACTGTTCATTAATAAAAATAAGTTCATTAATTAATTAATAATTATTCTGTTACACTAAATGTCCAGCCTAGCCATTCAGTACACGTTTTCACATCTATCTAATGTCCCGCGAACATTTGCTACATGCCATTTACATTCCTAAGACCAGCCATTTATTTCGTTTTCACGTCTAACGTCCCGCGACGGTACCATGTATTAAATACCAATCTCAGCCATTTAATTCGTTTTCACGTCTAACGTCCCGCGACGGTATAATGTACTAAATACCCATCCCAACCATTTAGTTCGTTTCCACGTCTAAGTCCTGCAACGGTAACATTTACTTAATACCCACCCCTGCCATTTAATTCGTTTCCACGTCTAAGTCCTGCAACGGTAACATTTACTTAATACCCACCCCTGCCATTTAATTCGTTTCCACGTCTAAGTCCTGCAACGGTAACATTTACTAAATACCCATTTCAGCCATTTATTTCGTTTTCCCGTCTGTCTAACGTCCCGCGACGGTAACATTTTTTTAATTATTACGTGTATAGCCTGTAAAAGGAAAATATAGGTTGTATTGTAATATATTATTGGTAATACTACAAAATTTCGAAATTGTGTTTAAAACTGGAGTTGAAGAAAAGGAACGGCTTTCATTATTGTTAAAAAAAATCATTGTCTACTCTTAAAAACATTGGTTTTTAATTGCACTGGTTTAAAACATTGTGCACGTGTACAACCGCAACGATTGCGCTACAGTGTTAGATAAGACAGGCATTGCAAAACTTTTGTCACAGTTAATTCAATAATTTTAAAACGGTTAAAATAAAATTCTTAAGGTCTTAAACAGAACTTACGTGCTGTTACTTCATCATATATCAGATTTGGGAGCTGTCTCATAAAAACAGTACAGTGTAAAATTTGTCTATACCTATTATCAGATTTTGATTAATGATTATAATTAATATACATAGGCTAACTTAAGTAGTTTTAAGCGTACAACTGGGAAGCGCCGTAACTCCGTCGTTAAGAGAGAGGACAGTTCGCTACGACTGAACTGTACTTACAGCTGGCTTTTCCTTGGGTTACGTAGATTCCCCGCTTTTTTCCGCTTGATCAGAAGGTCTACGATCCTGATTTTTGCCACTCAGCTATTGCAGTCCCTCTTTCACAGATTCAACTATCGCAACCCAACTACAGGTTTTTAGAGGACAGTGAGTTGCTTCGGATTGCCCTGTTCCATCGTCTGTTCCCATTCCAAAGAATGCCTAAGGATTCAAATCGTTCTCTGTCCAAAGTTGGACAGTCAAACAGTATGTACTAAGCCGTCTCCTTCGTTGTACAAAATTTTCCTACACAAAAGATTTGTCATGTGAAAACCTATTTTATGCAGATGATCGCGGAATGCCCAGTGACCCGTCAGAAATCCTGTCACTCTCCGCAGATCTATCCTGTTCAGCCTAAGAGCATGGTTTGTAAGGGAGCCAAGCATCCTCTTTGACAGTACAAGACCGTCCGTTCTCTCCCAAGACTTTTGGTGTTTTCTAGAGAACCACTGTAAGTCATGCCTGCGAGCTAGGGTATTAGATACTCCACATGCAGGTTCTGGGCCAAAGGTTCCTACTCTGACACACCGATCTGCCTCTTCATTTGTCTACCTCGTGTAAAGTAATGACGAGAAAAAACACTAATAATTTAAGTGTACGAAATGTAAAAATTACTGCCATATGAATCTACACGTATAACGAAGAGTTTGATAAACCGATTTTGTGAAATTCTCCTCCTCCGATACAAGTATTCTCGATAGTGACCAAAGTCAGATCATCTGACTTATCGTGAATATCAATTATATATACGTCTTGGCTTATAAAATTGTAATACACATTTGTAATCTCAAATTCGACAATTTTTTTCCATTTGGAGCTTTAAATATCCACTACAGAAAGTGAACCTTTTCTTAATCGTTCTTTTCATCCTACAACGTTGAACGCGGTCGATTTCTAGCGTAGCCGCCTCGGTGGCCTAGTGGTTAGCGTACTAGGCTTTCACCCCGAGGACCCGGATTCGATTCCCAGCCAGGGTTTGACATTTTCATACGCTATAAATCATCCCATCGTCTGCATTAGCCCAAGTGTGCACAATAGTCAGACGTTAAACACAAAAAAAAACCGATTTCTAGCCCGATTTCAAGACAATCCAATGAAATCGGCGGCGTGTCTGCCTTGCTGAAGCACTGTGACGTGCCATTCTTCGTCTAATCTCTACCCGAGGTGACAGCTGCTCAGTCCGACATAGAATATTGATCAAGAAGGTTACTTTCGCTCATCGCGATGTACTAAAAAAAAGAAAAATTGCAACAACACGTGATAGCATTATTAAAACAATTACAACACGGAATCGCGCTAGTTGAATGTTGAGCATCATGAAGTACGGCATGCCTTATTTAATGACATTATGGTTGCCACGGTAATGAAACCTGACGGCAGTAATGATTTCCCCCTCCCCCGATTTATATGAAGGTAATATTTTTTATTTCAAATTTGCTGCACTAACTTCAGTTACAAATCTTCATATTACATGACCAGACGGTTACAGTTTGTCCGTAATTGGTACGGATTTAGAAGCATTGACGGATTAATGCAATTTTGTGGGTGTGGGCAGTTGGTTCGATGATTCAATTTAAAACAGGGCCGCCTAGTGGATGGTAGTTTTTGAAATAACACCTTCAAAAACTATAACTATTAAGCTGTTTTGAGACTTAAAATGCATATAAGTGTAAAAATTTACTCCATTTTAGGCAAAAAAACGACTTAATTTTCTTACATTCCTAATTTTCAAAATTTTGCAAAACTGGCTCCATTTATGTAACTTCCCCTCTTTTCAATATACGTATCTATAAATTTTTTATGCAGCTGCAGTTACTCCCTTACCGTTAACGCTGATCCTTTGTCCTCATTAGTCTTAGCAAGTCCAATTAAGCGCCACTACAGTTTCTCAACCAAGTTTTGATCAATTTTAGAGTCGAGAAACATCTTTCTTCTGTTGCAGTTAACGCAGGGTGAGAAGAGGGAACCAGTATAAAATACCTAACTTATTAACCCGTTTTCATCCTCAGTACAAACATTTCAAAGTTCACAAACTTGTATATGTACATACGGACAAAACTTATGTACGTAAAAAGTTCAAATCGGGATAATGTGACGGGTGTCGGAACCCTGAGAGGCCTCAGATGTCTTTACCATTTTCTCGAAGCTACGAAACTTCCATATTAAGAAAGTCAAATAGGATCTTTAACTTTTTTTATTGTATTTCTTTCGTCTCGGGAGGGGCGGTCGCCCTTTCGTCCCGACCAATCCGTCCTTGTTTAGAAGGCAACCCCCTAAATCCGGTACCGAGTTAGAGAAACAACAAAAAAGTATGGTTTGCCAGTTTAACTCCATTTCTGTTACAGTTACAGTTGCATAGCGGCCTACTTAATAATTTATCTACGTCGGTGTCAACTATTTGAGCGGCTTTTTTATCCTATCATAACCGTTCTACATGGAACGTTTTCGAACTACAGTAGATCCAGTCCAATCCAACCTAACGATGCAGTCCAATTCCATTTTCCCTGTCATCTAAGTCTTTGTGGTCTTACTTAGTCTACGTACTCTTTGTGGTCTTACTTAGTCTACGTACTTTATATTTGTGTCATGTTTGTCCGTTCAGCTAATTTTGAAAAAAAATGTTTTTTTAAGTAGGCCAACTAAAAAATATATTTCCTTTCAATACTTTGCAGATATTAATAGCTTTTATGATATATTAAGTAAAATATACACGACCTAACCTAATTTGTTATAAATATACACCTTTCTCACTCCTTTTTTTAAAATAATCTCATAACATGATTTTATAATAAATCGCGTTTGTTAAACCGCAAACAATAACATATGGGGCGACTTGTTCCAACCTGTATGACGAGAAGTTATCCCATTTACCGCATACTTACCACATAGGCCAACTGTCATTATGTTACCATTTGTTACTGATATACCTCCCTTCATCTCAGTATGACCAACATTTGCGCAAAATGTGAGAACCCGATTTTGAGAAATTAGGTCAAATTTTTACTTTTTGTTTGTATATCCTGAAACGGGGTTTTCAAGATGTAGCGCCACGTTTTTATGTCTTAGCGTTCAAGATGTTTTATTTGGGCACGTGTGAACTAATCTCAGCGAAATTTAAATAAAAAAATCCGATCTTGAAAAATATATGTTTTTGTTTACAAAAAAAAGGTTAAGAAAAACTTTTTTTTATACGTGAAAATCCACATACACACATCCAAGTAAATACCACTTTTTTGACTCTGTAAACCTAAAAAAAACTGTCTTCATTTAATGGAAACCTCATACATTTCGCTTTTTTTTGTTGCCAAAATGGGCTAAGAATCATTTTTCCAAAATTAACCTTCATAAAAAAACGTAATCTATTTGTGAGTGTCTAGTGCTAAGCGCGTACACACATCTAATTAAAAACTATTTTTATGTTTACGTTTTTAATAAAACGTTAAAATATCAAGAACAACTTGATCACGACCACCAAATTTTCTCTATACTTCGTATAATGAGAAACAAAGCTAGATAACTTTTAGTGTTAACGTAACGGAAACGTTAGCAAGGAAAACATAGGACTACATTTCGCGTGCGTTTTGGACAAACTAGAACGGTTCCAACATACTTAGCACATCACAATGCGAGTAAAGCAGTAAAAGTTCAATGACCTTGATAACAAACACTTCCTTCTACAATACAGTACAATATGTGCAATAAAACCGGCAGATAAGAGCGGCGAGCGGGGCGACAATACAGTACGAGTACGGTTAGTACATAAATTGGCCGCTACGCGGCTGCACAGTACTTTCTACGGGCGCATTACAGCTGATTTACAGAGGTGTTCGTCCTCTAAACTGGAACGTCCGCGTAAAGGCTAACTAGGTTAGGTTAGGTTTATTTCTGAAGAGTTCTTGAACGCGTTAGCTGAACTTTACAAAACATGTCATGGATAATATCACCATCAACATCAGATGACCTTATGCCACACAAATAATAGCGGAACTGTTTAACTTATCGATTCAATTTTACAACACAATGTTCTCATAAAAAGACTATAAGTAAATTTTTTATAAAGTTTAAAGCCTTTTTATTTAATTAAAAAAACTGAAACTCATATATAGACTTTATAAGGCCACCCCTGTAAAAATCAGAGGGGCACGGTGCGATAGTTGTATGCTGAATACAAAAATATACTGCACGTGAACAATATAAACAATAAAAAATCAGTTTTAAAAATTGATACTGTATTTGAACTTTTTAATAATCCTGAAATTACAAAAAAAATTACAAATTTTTTTTACAAAATGGAGGATTAAAACATCCAAACGTACTTAAATAAGATTTTAGTGCTTGTCAAGAAACAAGCAAAGTATCAATAATATGTTTGTTTTAACCATTACCCTCAACGCTTTGTTGAGTCCACCTGTAAAGACTTTTCGTTCGTGTTAATCAGCATATTTCCCCCGAACGGCAGCGTGGCGACCAGCTGAAGTACAGCCAGCCGTCGAGTCAGAACGTAACAGCTGATTTTATTTGTCTAATCTTAATGTAATCATTTTTCAATTGATTCTGTTTGACTTTACTGTGTATTAATTAATGGCTGGAAAAACACGAACAAAAACACACACGAAGAGACATAAACATAAATTTATAAACATTAAGAAATGTCTTTTAAAAACGGAAAAAAGAAAGCAGAAACGGTATTATACTGAAAGCAGAATAAAATTATAAAAAGCGATTACAGTGTAAAATTGTACGTACGAACAAGGATGAGCGCGTGCGCGCGCGTGTGTGTGTGTTCTTCGACATGCTCAACTGACTTCCACTTTCATCATGGTCAAATTGTAACCCTAGACCGGTGAAACGTTTAGAAATATTTCTGTTAGCACCAAACAAAACATTCAAAAAGCTTTCTATAGATAACAACACTATAGATAACTATCTCTGAGAGTTATCGACAAAATAAACCAGAAAAAATCATTGAACCAATTTCTATAAAATTAAGCTTCTTTACTACTATTACTGACTTTTCGGTTTTTTGTCGATAGCCCCCGAAACCGATTTTTTGAGATACAGTATATTTTTTGTATTAAATGAATTTAATTTAATTTAAAGAATTTTTGGGAGAAAAAGACTCTGAGAATGTCAATTTTAGAAAAATAGTATTTACATAACAAAACTATCGTATATACCCTATTATTTCTCGAGTCAACATCCCTTTTTCTCAGCACATACTATTCGTACAAGCATAAATAAGGTATCTTTAGAAAGATTTTTTAACCAGCCTCTGACATTGCAAAACTATTTTGCTCTAAAACTTACCGTTGTGGAATTTTTTTAAAATAAAAGACACTTTTTAACTGACAGGCAAAACGGCATCATGGATGCGCATGCGCGGCATCACAAAACAGACAATATTTTGTACATTTTACAAAGATAACTTAAAAGCAATTATATGTATTCAAATGTATATACTACAATTACAATCATAAATTTGTGATTATTATTTCAAACCGATCGCTTTTAGATTTATTTTGTAAACATGTTTTCCCTTCCTTCCAACTACCGCCCCTCACCCCAACGACTACTCTTACTCAAAAGGTTTCTTAAAACTTTAATAGTGCGAAATTTCGCATGGGCCTCCTGATATCTACCTATACGCCAAACGCCAACGAATATCTGTGAAATGGTTTATTATGTAGATTTGGGTAAACGATTTCTTTAATACTGTGGCAAAATGATTTTGAGAACCATAATTTATGAATTATTAAAAAGTAGAACCGACATATGGCAACATATCAGTTACAGTAAAATGTGTGAAATGGTTTAGTATCCAATGCATGAAAGATAGGAAATATGATACTATGGATTTTAAAGAAAAGTATTTTGAGACCTTTATACTGAATTAATTATTATATATACATACATACGATGTCCTTTGTACAGCGAGAAAATGGAAATAAACAAAGTTGACGCAGTTAGAGTTTTGTCTTGCAAAGCCATAAATTTTAATATTTTTCTTAAAATTTGGTACACTGACTGGGCTTACATTTACATATTTGGTACATTGACTGGGCTTAAATTTACAAATTTGGTACCCTGACTAGGATTAAATTTACAAATTGGTACACGACTGGGCTTACATTACAAATTTGGTACACTGGCTAGGATTAAATTTACAAATTTGGTACACGGACTGGGCTTATATTTACAAATTTGGTAGACTGACTAGGATTAAATTTACAAATTTGGTACACTGACTAGGATTAAATTAACAAATTTGGTACACGTACTGGGCTTACATTACAAATTTGGTACACTGGCTAGGATTAAATTTACAAAATTTGGTACACTGACTGGGCTTATATTTACAAATTTGGTACACTGACTGGGCTTACATTTACAAATTTGGTACCCTGACTAGGTTTAAATTTACAAATTGGTACACGGACTGGGCTTACATTACAAATTTGGTACACTGGCTAGGATTAAATTTACAAATTTGGTACACGGACTGGGCTTATATTTACAAATTTGGTAGACTGACTAGGATTAAATTTACAAATTGGTACACGGATTGGGCTTACATTACAAATTTGGTACACTGGCTAGGATTAAATTTACAAATTTGGTACACGGACTGGGCTTATATTTACAAATTTGGTAGACTGACTAGGATTAAATTTACAAATTTGGTACACGGACTGGGCTTATATTTACAAATTTGGTAGACTGATTAGGATTAAATTTACAAATTTGGTACACTGACTAGGATAAAAATTAACAAATTTGATACACGGACTGGGCTTACATTACAAATTTGGTACATTGGCTAGGATTAAATTTACAAAATTTGGTACAAGGACTAGGCTTATATTTCGAAATTTGGTACACTGACTAGGATTAAATTTACTAATTTGGTACACGGACTGGGCTTACATTATAAATTAGGTACACGGACTGGGCTTACATTACAAATTTGGTACAGTGACTGGGCTTAAATTTACAAATTTGGTATAATGACTGGGCTTACATTTACAAATTTGGTACACTGACTGGGATTAAATTTACAAAGTTTGTACGCTCACTGGGTACAATTTTGGTATTTACAAATTTGGTATCCTAACCTATGTTTTAAAATGAATATTTTACATTTTTTTTCTTGATCGATTTTCCAGTTTTTTCCGCGGTATTTTGTAAAGCTTTTGTAACAAAATTATTTGTAATATTCATTCACCATTTGTACGTACACTCTTTAATATAACATATAAAGTAAAAAATAAATTAGACAAAAAAATAAGAGAAAGAAAGTTACAAACGATTTAACAAAATAAAAAGACAAAAATTAAAGTTTTGATTTTTTAAGTTTAATATACATGAGACGTCAAAGCCTAAAATATTTCGTTTACGTAAAACATACTTGTATCGAATATACTTAAAACTTTTAAATATTCGCGTAGCAGAGGAATAAATAGCACAGAGCACAGATGCTTCATAACGAGCCGATCTGTCCTCTTGACCCAGTTAACACAGATCGGAATTTGACTTATGACCGAACCATCTTCCACTCCACCACTACATGCTGACAATGCATCATCCACAAACAATACAAAACATTTACGAGGTAACAGACTGACAAGGTCCGAGAGAAAGTTATTGGACGAGGCGGACATGTGTAATTATAAGTTACAAGTGCATCGAGCATCGGACATCGGGAGATGAGGGAGTACCGTTAAAGAACAGGTCCTTAGCTGGGCGCCCGATAACCGGCTAACCTACTACCATCGACTCCGAGTAGTCTATGCACCAAGTCTGGAACCGGCGAAGAATTTAATCGTATATAAACATTGCGCAAACCTTCACACTCGGCAGTATTATCTAGAATAACGTGACTTCTTCAAAGAAAAGCACCAACTTTTCTAAATGAAGACATTTTTTAGCGTTTTCAAAAACTGGTGCCGTAGTTTCTTTTTTAAAATTTTAATGTCATTAAGACAGATTTAAACATTTTTTCTTCTATTCGGTATTACAAAAAAAACAACTAAATTTAGTAATCAAATTTCGTTGTATAAATACCAGTAAAAATGAGCCATTAAAAATTGTATGTATGTACGTGTGTATAATTGTGTGCGTGTGTGTACGCGAACACGCTAAAGAACGTAATTTTATTACGATTACATTCAAACTTGACACAAAAATATTTTTTGTAATACTGTAGTAGTAACCAGGACGTTTATTAACCCAAAAAATACGTCTCTCAGTTCCAAAATGGCGACAATTTCAAATCTTGGAAAGCTCGTAACGTTTTTATCTTAAACATTTTTTTGAAAATCTGATTTTACAATCGTAATCAGCGTTAAAATTGCATAAATCAGCATTTTGAATTTTGAAAACCCGCTGAAATTAAGGAATTTAATTAACTTTACGACGGTCAGGGTTCATTTTCGTATTTTAAATGCAATATTAAAGTTTAAAATGCTAATGTATGCAGATTTTAATGCTGTTTTGAAAATGAAAGCAGAGTTTCAAAAAGAATGAAAGATAAAAACTTACTTTTGATGTCCATCGTGTCAGCGAGACAACTGTCTGTCTGCGTAATTGCTTTATTTTAAATTAAACTATCATTTCACCTAAACCAAGAAACCTTCGTCGTGCGGCTATCTAAAACCATATGTTTAAAAATTTATATTTTTAACAAAAAAGAGGATTAGAAAAACTATTTTTTTAATACAAAAAAAAAAATGAATCGAGATATGGGCAAATCGTAAAACAAACCAAATTTTACCAAAGTCAATGTCTTATGCAAGCACATACACACATCCGAGTAAAAACCAATTCGTTAACACAGGCAATCGAAAAACCGATAAATTTGTAAACAGCTGATCGATCGATTTTTTTGGGATAACCAAACTTTCTCAATGCTCATGCAATGAATCAATAAATAATACTAATAAATATATCGGCAAAGAGTCATCTATATATATAATTTAATAATTATATATATATATATAAAGGCAATGTCCTGACTGACTGACTGATCAACGTACAGTCCAAACTATAAAACCTAGAGACTTGAAATTTTGAGGACACCTTCGTTTTAATATGTAAGCGCGTAATAAGAAAGGATTTTGAAAAAAATGATTTTAACTCCATTAAACTACTTACCCAGTCCAAATTTAATAAACAACGTACAGCCAAATACTATTATAGCTAGAGACTTGAAATTTTCAAGGTACATTCTTACAACAATTTCAAGATGCTCTAATTAAGGATTTTAAAAAAATGTGATTTTAACGCCATTAAACTACTTACCTAGTCCAAATTTAATAAACAACGTACATCCAATACTATTATAGCTAGACTTGAAATTTTCAAGGTACATTCTCACAACAATGTCAAGGTGCACTAATAAAGGATTTTGCAAAAATATGATTTTGACGCCATTAAACTATTAACCCAGTCCAAATTTAATAATCAACATACAGCCAATAGCTAGAGACTTGAAATTTTCAAGGTACATTCTTACAACAATGTCAAGGTGCACTAATTAAGGATTTTGTAAAAATTTGATTTTAACACCATTAAACTACTAACCCAGTCCAAATTTAATAATCAACGTACAGCCAATACAGTTAATATAGTACAGCCAATATAGCTAGAGACTTGAAATTTTCAGGGTACCTTCTTACAACATTGTCGAGATGCACTGAAAACGATTTTCCAGTATGCAACCCCTAAAGAGGTAAACATGAGGTACAACAATTTTTATTGGAAAAAATATGTTTTTCATTTGACCTTCTTAAAACGTAACATAGTCACTCTTAAGTATAAGTAATGAAATATATTTTTCACCTTTTCCTCAAAACGCATCCCTTAAAGAGATTGAAAGAAGGTATAAAATATAAAAAAGGGGTACAATTTTATATTGAAAAAATATTTTTTTCTTATATTCTAGAAATATGCTATGAAACACATATTTCAACATTTTTCTGAATTCATCCCCTAAAAGAATAAAAATGGAAAAAGAGTTATCATGGGAGAAAAAAGAGTGTTTGCATTTGAGAAAAATATTTTTTATCAAATTTTCTTAAAAGTAAACAAAATATTTTAAAACACAAATTACGATACACGCAATTCAGTATATTCCCCCGAATTCATCCCCTAAAAGGACAAAAATATAGAATAGGTATAAATGTTTGTATTGGACAAAAATATTCTTGATCAGATTTTCTTAAATTCGAATGGAACACGTTTGAAGACAATAAAACAACATATTCAGGTTATAATATTTTTTCATATTCACTGTAAAATAATCACGAGTTTAGATGATCACGCTTTTATTAATATATTTTTTTATGTTTCTAAATGTATTACATTACTGAAACAGTTTAAGTTTCGTGAGCGAAGTCGCGACGGGTAATGCTAGTAAACAATAAACAAAACAGCTGACTGTTTTTAGTTCATATTCATCTCGTAGAGGTGTGTTAACCACAAGACGTACAATAAAACTTGGCAGGTTGCAAAAATATCCATTTAACCTCTCGTTACGTAAAGTGACTTTAATTTTAAAATTACTTTTAGTGTTTTTTTTCTTCAGAACATTTTAAACAGATTTTTACGTAAGGATCGATCGTTGTAAATTGAAATGTGAGACAAACATTGCTCCGCGCTGTATTGTTAGCCGCTAGCACTTTGGTGGTCTTATGCCCGGTTTCAAGAACGTTCATTAAGTTATTTAAAAGATCCTTATATTAAAGTTAATTTTAAAGCCTTATTAAGCATAGAATTGGTTTGCAGAAACATATGTTAAAACACTCTTTAAAATAAGAGCTTTAACATATATAAAGCTCATCTTTATATATGAATAACAATAAAGGTTATATTCATATATGAATAACAATAAAGGTTATATTCATAAGGCAGAGATTTATGAGCATACAACACAAACAACACGAAAAAAGGGAAAGAAGAAAAAGCATATGTTTTCTTTAGTACAACTTGTGTTTCAAAATGAGTGGCATTATAAATATTAATGAGAATTATAAAGTAGGAATATACAAAAAATTAAAGGAGTAATGTTAAAAATTAAAGGTTTGTTAAATTAATAACTGTTTAATGGCTGGGAAGATGGCCACCCGACAAACAGCAGATCGTTTCCAGGTTAATTGTACAACTGTTTTGAAGGTTATGTGTTTGTTTATACTTATTTTTTTATTATTTCTAGTAGCAGGCATACTGTTACTATTTTTATGCTTTCCAATAATTAGAAACTACAAAAAAAAGTATCTTCTTTATTAATGGATATTTAAAACCAAATTTTAACAAAACTGATACTACAACACTATAAAACAGTAAGCACTTTTATCGACTGTAAAACATAACCTCTAAAAATAAATTTATACATTGTTGAAAGGAGATGTATAGGCAAGGATGGATTTAAATGGGGAGGCGAAGATCGCCCCTCCCGAGACAAGAGAAATAAAATAAATGTAAAAGATCCTATTTTACTTTCATAAAATCAAAGTATATGTGTAACTTCGAGGAAAAGAGCCAAGGAGGCATCTGAAGCCTCCGAAGGGTCCGAAACCCGTCACAATATCCCGGATCTCAACTTTGTGTGTACACGAAATTTTGTCCGTATGTACATATATGTACATTTGTACACTTTGTAACGCGTACACTGAGGGTGAGAACGGGGTTAAACAATTAGATATTTTATGTTGGTTCTCTTTTCTCTTCCGTGTTAACTGCAACAGTAGAAAGACCTTTATCGACTCTAAAATTGATCAAAACTAAATGAGGATGAGGGATGAGCGTTAACGGTAGAGTAAAGCAACGGAATAACTGCGGCTATACATAAAAATTATGAATAGGAATACTGAGAAAAAGGGAAAGAAGAAAAAGCATATGTTTTCTTTAGTACAACTTGTGTTTCAAAATGAGTGGCATTATAAATATTAATGAGAATTATAAAGTAGGAATATACAAAAATTAAGTGATTTTTTTTTACTACAATGGAGTAAATTTTTACACTTATTTTATATCTGTTTTAAGTCTAAAAACATCTTAACAATGCTAGTTTCTGAAGGTATTATTTCAAAAATTTTCATTTCTTCGGGAGGTCATCTTGTATATCGCATTGAACATAGGGAGGCCTACCCACAAAATCGCATTAAACAGTCAGTGTGCATTACTTAATCAATTACTTTAATAACAGTATAACAACATTATGGTCCTTTATGGTAATTGGTGTGGTCCTTTAACAACAACACATTTAAACTTAAAGCTTTAAAGATCTTATTTTAAAGAGTGTTTTAACATATGTTTCTGCAAAGCAATTCTATGCTTAATAAGGCTTTAAAATTAACTTTAATATAAGGATCTTTTAAAAAAACCGGGCATAAGACCACCAGAGTGCTAGCGGCTAACAATACAGCGCGGTGCAATGTTTGTTCCCACGTGTTTGTAATTTGCAGGTTAGGAGTACAACCGTACGCTGCGTGAGAAGGTTCATCAAACGGCACGCGTTTACTTCGTGTCATCACGTCCGCTGCGAGTCGTGGCGAAGTGTGACGAAATAAAACGATTGTATTGTGATAAAAACAACTGTTTGTGATTCATATTACTGTTGGTAGTCTATTAATGGTTTCCAGCTTGAAACAACAGATATCAATGACGCAAAGATACACATAAGTTATTACGCATTGCCCTCCCCCCAAAAAAATCGGTTGGATTGCTATCTGTAAAAAACCGAAAAATATGTTTAATTTCTCGAAATAGATTTATCAGATTTTGCGAAACAGGAAGATTCATAACGAAATTAATGCGCCAAATTTGACACAAAAGAAATTTCCAAAATCTCACGCCATTTGGGATGTTATTCGGACTTTTTTTATCAGATAACATTCGGTCCAGGTTTTTTGGACTATTGCGATCTGTAAGTTTTGTTCTGGTACCTGCAGATCGTTAACGTTGATTCCATTTTTTTTTTTTTTTATTTGTTTAAAAAAATAATCCTGAGAAATGGGTAAACCAGACTTCCATTACAAATTTATTAACAACAGAACAATTAGTTTACTTTTCTAGGAGCTAATGTCTCCACAAATAGAAGAACAGATAGCCACGTCCCCCCCCCGGACATTCCTGTGTCCCTCTGGAAGGACGATGTCCTGTGTTTCCACTGGTTTGAGTTATCTTTAGAACTTATGTCAAACCAAGTGATTCAAAATTTGATACATATTTGGAAATCTAAAGCAGACACAGTTAAGCCTAACTTAACCGAAAGATGGCAAGAAGTTTTCATTGTTTTAAAAAAACACTAGTACTTCCTACAAGAAAGTTTTCAAATTAGTAAATTTTGTATGTGTCTACCAGTAATTTCTGCACCAATAGGGTGTATTCATTCACGAAATAATATCTGGTCAACAGACAGCAGAGATAGTTTAAATGTTACTACTGTTGGAAGCTTACTGAATATCAAGTTGAATACCAGACTTTCTTGTATTGAGTTTTATGGCCTAATTAAAAACAATACATTTTTACAGAAAATCTGTAGCAGTGAAAATATAAATGTTTTACCGTTAGAACTGGACCCAGTGAAAGTTAAAATGATAAGTAATCTGTGGACTGAACCTTTATATTTTCATTTTTCTGAAGTTTTAAAAGTCAGTTAAAGTATCAGTGTTTTATGTGCCTAAATAAAAAGCGAAAAGGTTAAAATTAAAATTTTTAAAAATAAAAATAATTTCTTCTTTTTTAAATTCTGAAACATAAGTAAAATATGACATATAATTTTTGCACTTTTCAGTTTTGTAATTTTTAAAATGAAATTTCATCTCCTGGGTTCTGTACCCAAGTTCTAGAATTTTGACGCTATAGTTAAGGTGTAAAAATTTAGTGTTTCAATTTTTACAATTGTTTGATGTTTTCAGCGTGTCAATGAATAAACAATCTATTGACAATATTTTACATTTAATAAAATTATAACAGCCAACTTTGGGTTGGGTTCTAAGTTCATTTCCTTCAAATCAAGACATTTCATGATTTCGAAAATCTATTCCTATTCTAATTCATAACATAGTAATGTTCAGTGAGAAAAGAAATTGGAACGAAGCCATGTGCATTTGTAAAATTAATTAAACTGTCTATAGTCATTTCACGATGTTAATTAAAGTAAATGTTACAAAAACGTAACACAAATTTAATCACATTCAATTAATTCAATAAAAAGGTAGTTCCGAAGCAAGACGCCAACATTGAAAAATCGGCTCATCAGATTTTATTGAAATTCTGACCACAAAAAACACGGAGCTTTAAAAAGTTTTTTTCAAAAATTTCTTTTATTTCAAATTTGCTACCCTGGCTTGAGTAAAATGGTTTTCACAGATGACCAATTTTAGCAAAATCTGATAGATTTTTCAAAAAATTATGAGATTTTTTTCTACGTTTTTTGAACCAATTTTTTTAGGGAATAGTGAATCACACATTTTGTTTAACCACTTACGGATTATATTTGAGCAAAATAGTTAAAGCCGATTTTGAGAATATATATTTTTTTACTCAAGGCGACCTGAAAAGATAAAGATCGAGTTTTTAAGATCACCATTTATTTTCGTTATACTTAGTACAGTGAGTAAGAGAAAGAGAGAAGTTACCTAATCAGCCTGATAACACTTCGGCTTGTAACAAATTATAATATGAATGAAGAAACCAAACTACGAACATTAAAGTATGAACGAACAAATATGAATATGACGGCTACAACTTTCGCCAAGCTGTTAAAAACGAATTCGGTTATCAATGTGTTGTACTCCCTGTTGTTTTTTTGTCATTAACATTAGCGTGACTGAACTATTCGTACAAGTACAGTACTGTGTACTATGGAGTACTAAGTACATGTAACGTCTATAAACAGGTACTGCAGTACAGTTACTATACAATTACCGTATAATAACGTTAGGCATTTCCGCCTACCTCAGCTGTAATGCTGTTTGCATAACTGCGCCGTTTTGTTTGTACAGTAGCATTATTATTGACTGTGGAGTCATTTTATCATCTGCCTGTTTGTAACAATTCTCTTTCATCTTCTAAGTGTTTCAACTGGCAATCTCACCCTCACAACCTATATTCTGATTGCGATAAAACCTACAACTACTATTCTTGGATATTATACCGAAACCATAAAACTTTACAGATTCATTTATATAAATTACATATATAAATATTAAAAATATTACTATTATTATTTATATGAGTCTAAAAGTATGTTAGATAGTAAAATTTTATAAAATAATGTAAAACCTTTGTAAATTTAAATGCACTATAGTCTGGCCCACGAAATAAAACACGAGTTAAGACGACATACGTTCCAATCGGTTATTGTATAGAAATGTCAGGTACACCTAATTAAATAGTGTTCTTTTGTCTATAAATCTACGTTAAAGCCGTTAATATATTTTCAAACGTCAATTTTATATTTCTATATTTACTGAAAAACACGACTTTCACACAGTTTGATTTTCAAACGACAATTTTATATTTCTATATTTACTGAAAAACACAATTTTCATACAGTTTGATACAACAAAAATTTGTTAATGTTTCTACCAAATTTGAACAAATTTTTGGACAAAAATTATGGTGAATTCTTTAAACTGCTACTCGTAACTTTATTAAAATAATTATTTAACAGACGTCTGTAATTTTACAACAGTATTATCAATACATATGCTCAATCAGACATATAATTGTGTTTAATGAGTAAACAAAGTTATTGAAACAAAATTTCAATTTACTTCTAACAGCACTGGCCACAATGTTGCACTGGCGTGTCTTATCAAAGTATTGACAGGTGCCTCACGCTATAGACTAACAGAGCGTGACAACCGTTCCATGTTACTGTATTTTATAAAAAAACAATCCACCATGTTCTTCTTCTTTTTTAAAATCACGATTGATTCTCAATACACACATTCCAAACGTAGAATTGAGTGTAGCAACGTTTTTTAAAAACATAATTTCACTATCATATACACATCAAAATCCTTATTGATTAGCAATTTTAATACATTAAAAACTAACGCAAAATGGTACGGATTGGGGTTTAGTATTTTCAATATAATTTAAATACTAACTGACGCAGATTTTGACGCTGATTACGATGATGAAATCCGATTTTCAAAAAAAAAGTTCAACATGAAAAAGTTACGATTTTTTTAAAGATTTAGAATGCCGCCATTTTTTAAACAATTATTGAAATTTGCGAGGTAACAAAACCCGTCCAAGGTATTACCAAAATCGATTCTGCTGCGAACTTTGAATCAAGTAGGACTTGCCCAACCTTATCATAACCACTTGCTGAAATACACACAATACATAAAGCAAAAATTTTAATAACCTTCTAAAAGTGTACTAGATGAAGGTTGAAATCGGCCCTCATTTAAAGATCTTCCTCGATGGCCGCCACAAGAGTTATCTTCCAATGAAAATTCGTTTAAAAAATCTTGAGAGAGAGAGAGAGAGAGATAAGCCTAGCTCTTTAATTCTTTACAATTCCCCTATCTGAGGATCAAGTTATTCAAATACCAATCTACAGGTGCTCCCGAGTTACAAATTATGGGCTGATTTTTGTTTTCATACTGAAAGTCTTCAACAGGATCGAACCTTCTTATGAAGTGGTGTCATCAGAGGATCACATTAAGGTTCAACAACATTAAACAGCATAGTGTACGAGGACTTGAAGTACAACTAACAATAGAGGAAGACGTTGTGGACAAAGAGCCGTGGCATCGCATTACAAGGCTGTTCTCGGACAATTTATCGCATTAGAGCCGAGCTGTTGTTCAGTGAGTGATTCAATAACACAACATCGTGTCTCTTGTGCGGCTAACAAATGGCGAGGACACGATCCTTTAAAAGTCTACTGGAAAATTAACAGATTCAATATTTCCAGATTATCGAACACTTTAATGTTCTGTTCAGACACGGAGATTTATAACCCGAAGTAACGGATTTGTATGAAATAAAAGTTGGAATGAATAAGACCCCGACATTAAAACCACGTATTGGATTTTTTTAATGTTTTACAACAATTCAGAAAATTATAAAATTAAAAATACAGATATTTATTACTTTATACTTTATCTTTGTACTTGGTTTTTTTAAAAATAATTTTATGTCTTTCACGACATGACAACCGAACTACATTTTTTGAAATTTTTTGTACTCTTTCATACGTTTTGTGTAGGTCTTAAAAACTGACACAACAAGCTTCGGATTTTGTATTTTACTTGCCCTTAAAATTAAATACACTGTGCAAAAACGTTATACAAATTTTTTCAAAATATGTTCACTTAATTTTCTACAATGACTTACATTATAAAGCTTAATATATAGACTAACCCAAATTTTAGCAAAATCTGAAAAAAAAAACAATTATAAGAAATTAGACTCTACGATGATTTTTTTTCAATAGCTCCTGAACGAGAATTTTCGGGGCTTCAGAAGACTTTCGTTTCTATTTGGGTACTTACAGACTACTTAATCCTCTAAACTACTTAAGGCCCAAACATTTCGGATCAGAAGCTAATAAACAATTATCATAGGGTATAATTTTATTCATGGGGTTTGAGAAATGTAGATGTTTTCAATTTTTTTTATAAGAATGAGGCTTGTATTTTTTTTTACAAAATAATCCGGGAAATTTCAATGTTTCCAAGCCTTTATTATGCCTTTACTAAGACATCTGCTATTTTTTTTTTTTAACGTCCGACTATTGTGCACACTTGGGCTAATGCAGACAATGGAATGATTTATAGCGTATGAAAATGCCAAGCCCTGGCCGGGAATCGAACCCGGATCCTCGGGGTGAAAGCCTAGTACGCTATCCACTAGGCCACCGAGGCGGCGGCATTTGCTAAATTCCAATGTTCTAAGGATATAACGAGAACTTATCAAAATTGAACGTATATGCTAAAAGTTAGCTTTTAATGCATTCCTTGTTTCATATTCACTTCAAAACCCTTTACAGATTTGACTACAAAAAAGTAGTTCTAATATACGATTATTACTGTGAACAGCTGTGTCAGATTTGAAGGATTTTATGTGCTACTAAATTTTACAAAACGACTTACTGTTATCATTTTTATTAAACCTTAGAATTGTAAACAAAACCCTCCATGGTTAAAAAACACGATAGTTTCCGTAGATTTATTCAGACTTTTCGAAACTACAAATTGGCCACTCTACTCTAATGGAAAAGCAGCCACTCTTGAAAAGGAGCCAAGATGTAAATGAGACAGCTTGTACTTATTTTAAGTACCAGTTAAAGAGGCGTACTTAACCAATTTAATGACCAGGGCAACAAATTTGTCATCCTATTTTCACGAGATCAAATTTAAATTGCTTTTCCACCAATCGTTCACACTTTACACAGTGGGTGAGTCAATCCAGTCCGGTGCAGTGACCTGCGCGCAAACGAGTCCTTGAAGGTTAGAAAGGTACAGAGGCTGAATCTACTGTATGAGCTTCGATTACAGTTAAGGAATAAACAAAATAAAAATATGGTGGAAACATGACATTAACTATTCATACTCAATTATTCCCCTTCTCCAAATTAAGAAGCTACAGAGAAAAATTGCCATGAATTAAAAATCGATTAATCAGATCGAAATCGATCACAAAATCGATTAATCAGATTTTTATTAAATATTGGTCAAACATGAAGATCAGTAATTTAATCAGTATCAAATTTGGAAAAAAAGAAAACTGCAGTTCGAGGACAGAGCGAAAAACAAAACAAACAACGAGGCGGTCAAAGTTTATTTTTGTTTTTACCAATTTACTCCGGAGACGAAAATTTCTTTTACTTCAAACTTGCTACACGGACCTGACTAATTAATTTTCTACGATAAAAATAAACCGAATTTTTATTTTTATTTAAATAATTCAGGAAGCGGACTTTTTAAGAACGTATGTAGTTACCATGTACGTTATCTTTATACGTTATGTTAAGTACTTTATAAAGTTCATTGTTGCACCTTGAAAACTGGTTGGATCGTTTATTTTTCTGCGGTTTAATTAGAAACATATTGATTTTAAAAGCTGCTTGAATATTTATTTATAAATCAATGTATCCTTCAATTAAATAGTTTTAAACAATATCACTGTTGATAATTTTGTGTGTGTTTGTGTGTGCGCGCGCGCGCGCATCATTTATAAAAAAAAGAAAACTTACATGTAAAAATAATCGCGTCAGGTAGCTGTATCGCTGACGTGATACAGCTTACCCCTTTTAATGTTCTAATTTCACAATCATAATCATAATTAAAATCAACATATACTAAAATCTTTCAAAAAAACCCCTGAATGTCGTCACAAACATCTTTAATTTCAACGGAATTTTGAAAATTCAAAACCCAAATTTAGCTGTTTTTAACGCTGATTATGATGTTGAAATCTGATTTTTGAAAAAAAAGGTTATGAATTTTTAAATATTTTAAATGGCAGCGATTTTGAAAATGTTGAACGAATTTTTTCAGCTAAATAATTGTCCAAGCTATTTACAATAATCGATTTTTTTCAAAAGTATGAATCAAATTGGACCGAAATTGCGATTATATATATAAATTAACGACCAATGAAAAAGTCATCTGGAGGTCAGGATCAGACCTTTTATGGACTACACTTGAACAAATTTCGTATTTATCAAAATTGGGCCTCAAAAATTAAAATGGATTCTACATAGAGCAAACCAAACCAAAATACCCAAAATCAGTCGGCTCTTCAGCGATGTGTGTGCGCTGGTTTAAAGAAACTTGAAAACGTAAAGATCCATAAATCAAGATAAATTTTCCGGTACACCGCCAAAACTTTCTTTATTTTTCCTTTAGGAAGAAAATGACCATTCCCTTTTATACAACAAACTGATTACCATTACTCCAGGGTGTTCCCGATTTAATCCGAAACCGAACAAAAAAAATAACTACAAATAATACATTCATAAATCTTTGAGCACTGTATGAACAAAATTTAAGCTAAATCTGGTAAACAGTTTTTGAGAACAGATTTTTTTTATTTCCAGTATTTTTGTAGGTAACTGTCAAACCGGACGTTTTAGGGATAGACCTAGCGATTGTAGTCGCCTAAAGACACAAAATGGAGGGGGGGTCATTTTATTTAAGCCCATTATGTGAAAAAAAGGCAAATAATTTTATTAAAGTTTTACAAAAATCAGATTTCACCATTTTAATCCTGTTAAAGTGAGCGCTTGTTAGTTTTTACTCTTATAAAAATTCGACCGTTACAATTTTGTGACCGTAAACACAACTATCTAGAGATTTTGTGAATATATCCGTTTTCAGATGTCCTAGTAAAAAAGAGAAAAACATGGGTTTGAATTGGATGTTTGTACCCAAAAATTTGGCCAGTTACTATTGAAAAATAAAATATGGAAAATCGACCTTCTTACTAAAATTTAACCATATTAAGATTCGTAACAAAGTAAATCTAAAAATATATTTGATGTAATATTTCCCTAAAACCGATTTTCAAAAAATGTACTTTTTTTAATTTTCAAAAGGGTTTTGACAAAAAAAGTGTTTGCGAACAAAAAAAATCTTGAAAACTGAATAACTGCCCTGAGGTAGCACATTACTCCTAGGTGTCCAATTTCACTGAGATCGATAACTTCCTTTGGTCTGTAGCGACCCGGAGCAAAAAAAACAAGGTATACGTATTACGTTTACGTATTTCATTTCAATTAATTGTGTAATGCACAATTTACAAAGTGCCTTTCTCTGTTATTGTAATACTCCACAGTAGGCTACTCTTGACTGCGGACTAGTAGCAGGTGGCTGCCTCAGGGCCTCGGGACCGCTACAACCTGCCCCAGACCGTGTTACCGCTGTCAAACACCACAAACAATAGGGCGTCAAATTTTAATAAAATCGCGCACGCAGCTGTCTCGTTAGCATGATGGAAGCGAATTTTCAACAAAGTTTTTCTATCGTACATGTTTCTGAAAATCTGACTGTACTATCGTTTTCTTTAAATTTTTAATTTTAAAATGCTAATTAATACTGAACACGATTAATCAGGTGTTCAAAAAAAGTTTAGGGAAAACGGATTTTGCACTGTAATGAACTTCACGTTAAATGTATTATCAAAATCGATTTTTATGGCAAGTTTGCATAAGAATTACCAAAATCGATTTTTGTACAAAGTCTGTAATCGGACCAAAACTGCAAACGTTACTGCTGACACACACAGACTTAAACATTTTTAGCAGTTTAAATAGTGTTCTAAAGGTCGGCGCTCATTTCATGGTCCCACGTCTGGGCCTTACTGAGATGGCCACTTCAGAAGCTCATTTTCGAATGTAAATTCGTTACTTTTCAATCCGAAACGTTACATAGCTCAGTAACACGTAATTGTACGTGTATCTTCAGAGAATGTTTCATATGTGTGAATGAAGGATTCGGAAGGAAGAGCTAAAGGTAATGTATGACTGCAGTGCTTGCAGGACTGGGTCATTGTACACTCGGGAAGGAAAACATGAAGCTCCGGCCGAGGTACCGTATACATTCACCTGCACATAATAAATGTGTGAACGAGAGATGGGTTTAGCACTAGCCAAGAGTATGCAAGAAAGCAAATTGTTGCCGCAAGTCATAGAAACCACGGCGAGCGCAGCGATAAGCGGTGAAAACTTTCTATAAAGCAGATGCTATTATTCTGTATTAAGCACAGTATTCAGGTATCGAGAACAGATGATTTTGTTCAACATCTGATATAATTTTCTAGAAGTTAATTAGTTTAGAAATGTATATCGGCAATACTCATGTTTACCATGCGTCCGGGATTAAGGAATGTGGCCCGATTTACGATATCGGGTATTCTCGGATATCTGTGTGAAAGACCCGCTCTTTTTGATTCAGCGACTGGTAAAACTGAAGCCAAAGTGTGAAGGACTGCCTGAAGAAAAAAGCTCGGTAGAAGGAAGTCTAGTGCAATGTAGCGCAACATTGATTTCAAAAATATTTTCGAATTGATAAGAGTTAGGGACGTGTTTGTCTGATATATCAGCACGGATGGAAAAAGTATTTTCTGTAATGAGAAACGTTTGGACGGCGGAGAGGGGAAGAATGTCCGTTTCTGTTGTAAGGAAGCTCAACATAGATGTCTTGTGTAAACTGTTAAGGTGTTCCTTGGAGAAGTAACATCATCTGAGAAATGCCACATCCGTCCAATCCCAAGGCAAAAGCAAGAACTCGATGGTACAGATGTAATCGCAGGATCCAGTTCTAAGTAAATGTTTACTTTGTGCCTACTTTAGTGAACATTTCTACTCTAGAAATAATTAATTATAAAATAATTATGTTACTTGAATATTAATGTATTTAAGTGAAAAAGTGATTAATAAAGGAACAAAAAATATTTTTTATTTACGAAAAAAACAAATACTAAAAATATGATAAATCTTAGCTATACAGCATTATCAGCGGCTGTTCATTGTAAAGATGCTAACCCTGGACGTTGAAATGACCGCCGAAGATGACCTTCAGAACACTTTTCTGAGGTCGTGCTTGTTCGTGTGCGTGCGAAAATTCCAATTAACTTCACTGTATTTTTTTGTGAAATCTAAAATTTAATATTATAAGACTATTGTTATTTTTAGAAAATTCGTTCCTATCACGTCGGTTATACAGCTGTTTGCAGATGTTATATAATTTTGAAATGAATTTCTGATAAAATTACGAATATTTTTTGGTTAAAATATAATTTAATTTTTGTTACACAATGCTATTTCCGTTGTATTTCTTTCACTTCCATTCCTTTCTAGCTTGCGTAAAATATTGTCTAAATATGTAAATTTCCTGGTGGCATACCCACACAAACCCGGTCATCACAATGCAACTAAATCCTCAACTCGTAAATTTCTAATCCCACATATTTTGTACATCCTTGGTTCTAACCAAAACTAGCAAAAGTTTATTTCTTTATATGTGTGTGAGTGAGTGAGTGAGTGAGTGAGTGTGTGTGTGTGTGTGTGTGTGTGTGTGTGTGTGTGCGCGCGCGTGCGTGTGTGTGTGTGTATCCTTTCTTTTGTTTCCTAACTGTAATATCCTTACATGATTAATTGACCATAACTTTACTGTTAGCGCAGTGCATCCTACTAGGAGTACAATGAAGTAATAAACATACTGTATTTTCCTTTCGCAGCTATTAAACATCGGTGGAAGTGAAGCAATTTAAACATCACAGGATACTGAAATTACAAACGTGAAAAATGACTAAATTCTTTTACACATTATGTGTTACAGTTTTTAGCACACAGCATACAGAAGTGGACAATAATTTTCGTCGATCAGTAGAAGTGGATATTAAAGCTTGAAGCAGGACGTCCAGAATATTTTCGTTAGGTGAAGTAGAGGCAGGAGGTCCTTCACACTTCTAAACTATTTCCCAGGAAAGTCGGAAATTGCATGAAAAAAATATGATGAGCAAACTTTTTTTCCAATCAGGACTTCTAGACTTTTACTACAATTCCTTATTTATTTAATACCATCAAGCAATGCGGGGAACATAAGTTGTGTAAGTGTACATTTTAGCGATGCATTAAAAAAGTAATTAATCTAGAAGTTAATGTTGGCGCTCATTTCAAAGTCCCAAGTCTGCCTTACCATGATGACCATTCCAATCGCTCGTTTTTCAAAAAACCATTTCGAAAAATAATTCCTTCTCCGAATGGATGTCTTCACTGACAGCCTATACCAAAGTCGGCCACTATAAATACTGTTTATGATGTCACTTGCCTATTGTGTGAAGTGAGAACAATAAGTGACTGTGTCAACAGAATGAGAGCCCTGACAGCCGCCCTTCCGGTCTTGCTGGGCAGTGGGCGCTTGGCGAGGTCAGCTGATAAATATTGTCAATAAGTCAATTCTGGGCGACAGCAGCTTGACTTGGCGTTACCAAGTTATCGTGTAATGGTAAATTATATCTGTAGACAATGAAAACAGTACGTGCTTTGGAAGAAAAGAGAAACTGCATAATGTTTGTGTTGAGGATAAGTTCCGAGAAAATAAGGAAATAACTGTAACGCAGCTGTATTGCTGTATCACAGCGGCGATAAATAGTGCGTCCGTGCGTGCACACGCGCGCGCGCACACACATTCTTATATTTAATTACTTCCTCAAAAATCCGAGAAGTTATCGATAAAAAATCGGGAGACGTTTAATCAGTTTTACTGAAATTTCAGTCATTTATGTACAAAGAGTAAACAAACCTGACGTTGTGGGTTAAGGTTTTTTTCTATTTACTGCCGAACTGCAAATTTCATTAACTTCAAATTTTCTACAATCGTGGAATCCTACCCAAATACTCATTTTCCAATGGCAATTCATTATAAAAAATTATGTTTATTTGTATCTATTTGTTATTTTGTAAATGCGACTTTTCCACAACTACATATATTTATTTAATTATTTGGGAAACAGTAAGTAAATGGCTTACCTTGTGCTCGGGCGGACCGGATTGCGAGGTGCCTGAAACATACAATAACACAATTACACTACTATACCACCACTTGCTTCAGTTCAAAGTCAAGGTAAAACTTTCACTGCACCACCTGACTGGGTCACGGTTAAAGGGCGCCTAACGGGTAAACATCAAAGATCTACAACCTACCCTCCCCAACTATTTAAATTAATTCTGCAAAAAATATTTTACAAACTTCGGAACGTTCAATCATTCCCCCTAAAAACACAATTTAGGAAGCTACAGATAAAAAAAAATCTCGGCACCCAGCTTTCTCGCTGACGTGACTGAAGTGAATTTCCAAAAGTATTTTTCATTATCTTACCTTCTTTTGTAATTCTGATTTAATCATCAATATCAGCATTAAAATCTGCCTATATTTAACATTTTAAAATTTCAAATTACACTGAAATTATTAAAATGAACCCTGATCGCCATAAAAAAATCTTAATTTCAACGATTTTGAAAATTTAAAATGCTAATTTACGCAGTCTTTAACGCTGATTTACGAAGATGAAGTCGAATTTAAAAAAATATTTAAGACGAAAATGTTAAAATTTAAAAGATTTTAAACAGCCGCCACTTTTGAAATGTTGAACGAATTTTTCTGGATAAAGAACTTGTCTAATCTATTACCATAATCAATTTTTGTGCCAAATTTCTATAAATTGCGAACGTGAGAAAAAAAATTGCGTACGTGAGCTTGCGCGCGCGCGCATACACACACACACCTATACATACGTATATACACATACACAACATCTACATATACATATCTATATCTAGATATAGATATAGATATAATTTTTTAACAACACCCTCAAAAAGTGACGAAGAGGTCGGGATCTGTACATATTTCACGGTCCCGCGACTGGGTCTTACCATGATGGCATTCTAATAGCTCATTTTTTCAAAGGAAAAAATTCGCGAAACAAAAGTTTTGAAAAAATCAAGAACATTCCAAGATATGGGCCAAATTAAAAAAAAATACAGTAATCGTTTTCGACAGTAACTGGCACAAGTTGGTTACCAAACAAATACGTTAGACTGTTTTAAAATGGCAGTCGCTGATGAATGACTGAAAACCGCTTATGGCGGAGGAATTAAATTTTCAAAAAAGGTGTAAGGCAAAAAAAAAACTTTACTGTAAAAAATTCGCTTTGATCACGTCAGCAAGACAGATGCGTGAAAGATCTGTCTTTTTTTAGTCATACCAGTTTATATATATATATATATATATATATATATATATATATATATATATATATATATATATTGGACATAGACAATAAATAGAGCAATTGAGTACACTTTAATTCATAACAATAAATAACACTTAATAATAATAAATCAATCAATAATAATAAATAAGGGCCTATTTACGGCAACAGGTGGAGACGTAGGGTGTCATTTCACGCCTATTTACTCTAAGTTAATCAAATCGATCAATTTGCTGCGATGATCACTTACATCTGCTCGTATTTTGCAAAATGTAATATTTTCATTGTTATTTTATCTTTCAACATTCAGAAAGTTATTGCTACACATTTATTGTAGGTCTTTCTTAATTTAATAAGACAATGTCTACTTGTTGACCGAGTGAAGCGATGTCTGTTTCAACTCCACGTTCGGCATTTGGTTTGTGTGTTTCTATTTACAGAAAACGGATATTTTCTTAGATTTGGTAATACTTTTATTTTCTGTTTTATGCACTACTTTCCGAAGCTAAATAACTAATTCAAAAACAAACTTTCAGAAGAAAAACATAGCTTGAAAGAAGGGGGCTTGGGGAATTACAAACAAATATATTTATACACTGATAACCATTATATAGATTTTTAGTTCAAAATGTGTATTTTCAGCACAATCGTAAATCAGTACTTCACTGACCGAGCTAGGCGAGGCTTTGTTACAACTCGACCGTTCGACATTTGGTTTGTGTTTTGTTTGTTTCGCAGTTTTGACTGAACGCATAGACCGATTGTTTTAAAATTTGGTAGGGAGGTATCTTGTATAAAGGCCGAACGACGTATGTGTAAGACTTTTTCCCATTCGCTGTTTTAAGATGACGGCCTCTGATTTACAATATCGAGTGTAGGCCCTTACGCATTATTAACTAAACGCATTAACCGACTGTTTTGAAATTTGATAAAAAGCTACCTTGTATAATGCCCGAATGACGTATGTGTAACATTTTTCTTATTTACTTCCGCTTCAAGATGGCGGCCTCTATTTAACGATGACGTGTACGCTATTTGTTTTGAAATTTAGTACGAAAGTAGGATACCTTGTATAAAGCCCGAAAACCGAACGTTTAAGTTTTTTCCCATTCACTTCCGTTTTAAGATAGCCGGCTTTGATTCAACGTTTAGACTTTAGTTTCTGGTTATTTCCTGTAACACTGGCTGAACAGTAAAACGTATCATAATTTTAAGCGCTTCATGAAAAGATAGCATGAAATTTCCAATAAAGTTAGTTCGGTAATATTTTTCGTAAATAGAACGGTTTCCGGTTAAATTTGCACAAAACGTTACATTAAGAATATTCATGGAATATTGTTCTTTGAACTACTAGTTTAATCTGTAGTGTCTGGAAAAATATCTGCCAATAGGAATATTTTTTGACGAAATTGCTGGGCCGATCATGATAAGCTCGTTATGTAAACATTCTCTAAAGCATATTTTTAATGTTTTCATGCACAAGAAGCAACAGTTTCGCTGAGATGAAATGATTTCTTTGAGAATTAACAACACGCATAAACGAAAATTACAGTTACCTAGAATATTAAAAAAATACTTCCGTTAATACAGTAAAATATTTGTTGCTAAATGAAATTGTAAACTTGAAATGTATTACAATATTCAGCTCTATTTTGAAAGGATCTGACTGTACTTAGTAAAGAATTACAAAAAACGTTCTCGTGACGTAAATAAAATGTTTGACAAAAACGTGAAAACGTGTTTTAGAGGTCAGGATAGTTGCATAATTAATCTTCTTGAATCTAGGCTTGAACGTACTGGCTGTTCCAATACCTTACTTTTTAACGTTTTTTTAACAATATTATTTAATTTTGATATTTTCTGAACGCAGAAAATCCATTCAAAAATGTTCCCCTATCTAACGCCTGATCTATCTTAACGTATCCATAACCTAACCTATGTCGTATTTAGGATTGATTTCATTGAAAATGTCCACATCTCATTTTAGTTGTTTATTCAATAAAAACTGAATTAGTAAGAGGAAGCGCCGAAGCTCCGTCGATAAGATAGCGGACACTGTTAAAATTTCTAACTGTAAGCACGACCGAATCTATTCTTACATTTGGTTTTTTATGTTCTCAATAATGTAACTATTATAAAGATGTTTAACTACAAATAAATCACTGTGAATGCAATTTTAAAAAATGTAACTTTGTTTAATATTCTTGGGGAAACAATTTTAAAGACAACAATGCAGTAATTAATATTATTTGTAAAATTATTTTCCATTACAATTTCTCTTAGACTTTTATTAACACTGAGTTGAGGATTACAAAATACTGTTTATATTAAAGTTTATATACAGAACCAGCCACGAACGCTACCGACGGTCTGCAGGAGGTTGATGGCAATTCGCGGTCACTCCTGGGCGGTCCTCTCATCCTAGATGGAGCACAGAGACTATTGTTAGGAACCGTTAAATTAGATCTTCTGAGGTTATGCGCCCGTACGACCAATAAGCATAGAGGTCGTTACTGATGATGCAGCCACTCAATTCAGGATTGTGATGTGTGAATTAGGATTAAAATACACTGTGATTCTGAATAATAAAATATTCGAAACGTTGCAATTATCTGAATAAAACAGAAATAAGTTTTTTCGTAAAACTATACTGTACCAACAGACAATTTCGATTTCAACACTGTGTTCACATTCACTTATTAGAAATATTAGGTAACCAGTTCAATGGTTCACGAAATTAAATCTTGTTAGGCATAACACACAGTATTGACTATTGATATGATTATACGAACTTTAGACCTTCTCAATGTA
Source organism: Callitettix versicolor (assembly GCA_022606455.1). Lineage (NCBI taxonomy): Eukaryota > Metazoa > Arthropoda > Insecta > Hemiptera > Cercopidae > Callitettix > Callitettix versicolor. Next base: position 85,353,009 of record CM040189.1, read on the forward strand.
ATATAAAATTTGATTTGGCTCTGATTTCGATGCGCAAAACGTTTCTGCGCATATAATCCGAAATCGAATTGGATTTGTTATTCTGAATATACACGTACAGTAATTCGATTCCGTCCTTCCGAAACAAAGTCATGTCAGAGAAAATTAGTTATTTATGAGTTTTATAAACAAAACTACTTTCAACACAGTTGTTTTTTTCTACCACAAAGATTCAACTATTACCCATGAGACTACAATGGAGTAATAGGCCTAACTCATGCTTTACAAAATGTGCTTAATTCCTTTTCATTTGAAGACTTTCCTAGTTTATCATCATCATCGCTAATACGACACAACATGCTGTTACTTTCATTATTTGAGACACCCTGCCCGTTCATTCACTAATTTCCCCGCGCGTACGGAGGGTACTGTACTTGGGGGAGAATAAGGTAGAGAAGAAGAAGAAAGGGACGAGGAAGGGTGGAGAAGGGGGAAAGGAAGAGAGAAGACGGGGACAAGGAAGGGAAGAAGCATGAGGAGGGTGCGGAGGAAAAAGAGAAGAAAAAAGTGAAGGAGATGGATTCGCAATTTAACTAATATAATTGTACTACACCATTATAATTGTATAACTGTACTTATATAATTGTACAGTCTCAACATTGTTTACATGATCGCTACACTTCCAGCTGGAAATGTGCGCTGCCATTATAACGAACTGATGGTAAATAAAAAAAAGAAACTTAAAATAGCAAAGAAACAATTTTCTATAATCAGATATTAATTACAAAATATTCTGTTATCTATTTAATAGTGAATTTTCATTAGACAATGAGCTATTAGAGCGGCTCTCATGGTAACACCCAAGCCCACTAAATGAGAGCCGATCTTAACCTCCGGAACAACTTTTAATGAATCGTAAAAATGGCGTTTGCACATAGGCGCGCGCGTATTTTGAAAATCTGATTCCACCATACGAATATCCGTTTAAATTGCATAAATTAAAATTTTAAAATTCTATTAAAAATTTAAAGTTGTAACTTATTCTCACTTTAACAGGGATTACGATGTGATGATGCACTGTTAACTTTATTGGAAAATTCGCTTTCATGCGTCAGCGTGACAGCTGCGTGCAATTATTAAAAGTATATATACGATTTATTATGTAAATAATAATTATGTAAGATTTATTCTTCAAATGTTTTTTCACAAAAAAAAACAAATTCTTAAAAATTTGGAATTAAAATTTTTTTTGGAAATTTTGAAGTAACAATGTTTTATAGCATTTCAGTCAATATTAAACTGGTTTATGAACGTTTAACACAACCGAATTCAATTATGCTTTTTCTACAAGAAATTATATTTTTTCATGATTACTTACAAACGCCGGCTCGTACTAAACAGCTGATTAATATTTTATAGAAGTCATTCAGGAGTCTGGATAGATTTGGCATCACTGTCTGAAAGGTTGACACTTCTAAACCTGATCCTCGGTTCGAGCCGACGGCAATTTGAAACGAAATTTAAGTGTCAAGACAGTCCAGATTCCGTACGCTCAGAATGTCAAATATTTGTCCGCGGTGCGAATTGTTTCCGGGTATACGATATGTCTTAAATCATCTGTGAAGTTAATGTGGATTCAGTTATCCGAGCAATGAATTCAAGTAAATATAATGAATTCAAGTAAATAACTAAAAATAACGAATACTATTGATAAAGTTTGTAAACCTGCTTAAGCGAAATATGCATATCCTAAGCTTATAAATACGATTACGATAAAATAAGTCATTCTTGATGAAGCATTAAGTAGTAATCACTACACTAAACTGTGTCACTGACGCGATGGAAGCGAATTTCTAGCAATAAATTTTGTTTTGTTATAATGTTTTAATCTGCTTTCACATCATAATTAGCGTCGAAATCTGCACAAATCAAAAATTTTAAATGACATTTAATCTGCAATAACCTATGCGGACTTTAAAGCTGATTACAATGGCGAAATCAGATTTTCAAAAGTGTAAAAAAGTTACGACTATTTTGAATGGAAGTTTCTCAGTAACGACTCTGCTAATTTAGAATACAAATTAGCTGCATTTTATAACTGTACGAGCTAAAGTGCCATAATGGATTTTGCTCGTTAACGAACTTGTCTATGTTATAGAAACATGGTCAATTTTTTTGCCAATTTTGAGTCAAATCAAATAAAAATTGTGAAAAGCACAGTGAACGCACGTACAAAATTAACGACTCCTTAAAAAAATGTTCTAGATATCAGCAGAGTCGGACTCATTTCATAAATCCCAGGTCTTGGTATATACTATGATGACAAATAGCTAATTTCGCAACTGAATTTCGTCAATTGCAATCGAAGTGGTACAAAGTTAAAAACAAAGAAACCGAAAAGACTTTACTAGTACAACCACGTCTCTGGTTGTGTCACTAGCTTTCAAGTACATTCACCGGCCTCTCCTTAGTCCTTAATGTTAACCACTCCTCTACAATGTTCCTTGTTTACTATTTGTTACTTCTGTTTTGCAACTTGAACCACTTTTGTTCAATGCCTTTGTTCCGTTCCTGGACACGATGTTGGTTATCCAGGTGCGATACTCTACTGGAAGTACTGTAACCATGATATTTAAAAGTCTCCAGGTCTTTGCGTACACGATCTCTCGGAAATAAGTTTTTTATATGCTATGCAGTTCCAAAATTAAAAGCAGCAGCCATAACAAAAAAATTTGTTTTTTAATTTGCTCTTACAAATTTTATGTATTAGTTACCCAAATACTGTAAGAGAATATTCGGTGTACTGACATGGCTTTGCCGGTCAGTTTGCTGACAAAGATCACCGGTCATTTTGTTGATCTTTGAACTTGAGCGCCACGTCCTCGAAGGTTCGAGACTGCATTTAACGCCTATCCCTCGTCCACACTAGTCTAATTGGCATAACGTATGGATACCTAAAACACTTTTTCAAGGATCGTTAAGAACGTGTACGTGTTTGCGCGCTCATTTTAAACAAATTAACTTCTACACATAGACCTATATCACATTATGGTTATGAAATTGTGAAAGTCGGCGCGGTTTACCTTACCATTCATAACTTTATAAAGTTTAGCGTGGACAAAACAGTTTCGTTGCAAACAGGTCTACTGCACGAACATATTCGTGTTTCATAGATTTATTCAGACAGAAAAACAGATTCTGTAATCCTGAATTAAGTCTACATTGGGAATGTGTTGCTACCATACATCAAGGATCCGTACGCGTAACACAAACACACGACAGGCAGTTTGAGTTAGTGTTGTTCACTTTAAGGTTCTACGGTACCGATATTTTTTAATTTAATATGATGTAATTATAATAATATAAATTACATAACGTAAAACGAGGATGAACAACACTAAGAAATTGTGTGTGCGTGCGCGCGCGTGCGCGTTTTCGACACAAAAAAAAACTGGAAAAATCTTTTATAGACTACCTGGCGTAGGGTACCACCACTCCCAGAGTGTATGACTGTGAGCGTAAGTTGCACACGCACGTGTAAATATAAAAACACAAGATTTAAAATACAAGAAAATAAGAGGATGGAGGTAATGTTCATTTTAACAGCTGATTTCGCAACACGGCTAATCCCTTCAATAATACTATTTCTATGAGATAAGTAATAACAAATAAATCATTAGTAATGGTATTTTTGTTAACTGTCAATATAAAATAATATTGAAATATGTTCGTACTGTATTTGACATATATGAATACAAACAACGGTGTTACGAGTATTGTAATTGTTTTAATTGACAACATCTTTATATTATTGTAGTTTATACTGTTTAGTTATGATGAAACAAGATTTAATATGTTTATTTAGAGGCCGCGGGATGATAAAAATAATGAATACTGTGCAAATAATACTGAAATGTATAATTAATTTGCTAAAAGCACTAAATAATATGAAAGGACCAATGTAAAATCAGGTTTCTTAAATTGGTTCGTATGTGTAATATATACGTATCGGATCAGCTGACAAGCAGCCGACAAAGTGTTTAACTGGAAAATAATCTGGCTAAACACAGCAACACCAGTGAGTCATGGATCACATGGTTAGGCTATAAGTTGTCATTACTGATATTCATGTTATGCAAATACTGACGTCATAATTAGATTCAAGGGCAATGAAGGTCGGTGTAGTCGCCAAAATGACCCGAATAGGCTTTGGAGTCTAATACCCGTTTCGCTTATACATACTTGAATGAGTGTTCACAAAAATTACAATTAACAATTTGGTTTAAGATTCATCGAGACTAAAATATAATTGCAGGTGTAAATAATGTGTCATTATAAACAAAGCAGTAATAAAAAAATTAATAAACAATATTAAACAAAATTAACAAGTCAGACGAAATCCACTGGTAAAAAAAATGAATAGTTGTAGGGCCTTCAAACTTCGTTAATATGAGAACAATATTAAACATTCTATACTTTCTGATGATCTGAAATCTAACTACCGAAGTTTTCTATATCTGTAGAAGAAAGATCAGCGAAACGTTATACAGTAACTCAAAATTGGAAAGCCTAAAAGAAGAAAGAAAAGATCAATATAGAACGTGAAACGAAACAAAGTGTAAAGCTAATGTACTTGGAGGAAAAGGATGAGGAGGAAAAGGAGAAGGAGGAGGAGGAAGAGAAATAGAAAGTGAAGGAACAGGAAAAGGAGGAGTTGGACTCCCGAATAATCAAAATTGAAGAGCTTAAAAGAAGAAAGAAGAGATCAATATAGAACGTGAAACGAAACAAAGTGTAAAGCTAATGTACTTGGAGGAAAAGGAGAAGGATGAAGAGGAAGAGAAATAGAAGCTGAAGGAACAGGAAAAGGAGGTGTTGGACTCCCGAATAATCAAAATTGGAGAGCTTAAAAGAAGAAAGGAGAGATCAATGTAGAACTTGAAATGTAACAAAATGTAAAGCTACTGTAATTGGAAGAAAAGGAGCAACAGGAAAAGGAAAAGGAGCAGGAGGATGAGGAGGACGGCTAGGTGGAGTTGACTCCCTATTAAACTAAATCGTGTCATCAGGGCAACGTTAATATTTAAAAATTACAAAAGTTTCGCTAACTTTCCATCGATCTCTTAAAAAAAAGCCGATCCATCAATTTTTTTGTAACAATTTATAACTATAAATCGGAAGACAAAATTTATTCACAAGTTCAATTAAAGTATTATGCAATTTAACAGAACGGAACGCTACCGTGTATTACTCGTCACGTGAGCAGTGTAATACATGTCGTGTCCTGTTTTTAATTTAAATTTGTACTGTAATTTAATTTAATTGGTAATTCTGAACTGCATGACAAGAAGAATATTTAGTAATTTCTTCAAATACTGTACTGCCATCTACGCAATGTATTTAATTATACTTTGTAGTTTGGACCCAACAAAACAATAATTGTTAGGTTATTATATTAAAATATATTGCCTATGCCTACTATAGTTTGAAATAGGAATAAGATTAGTTTGACGTTCTTTTCTTCCTACAAACTTTTATTATGAAAATATTAGCGACCTTTAAATTTCGTTTTTAAAAGCCCTTAGCAGTCTTAGCTGTATTCGTTACAACCATCTTCATTTTTTTTTTTTTAACTGCAAATAACGAGAAGTAATTTTTTTAATTTGGTTCTACATATTCCCACCATCATAATACACATGGAAAAAAAATAACAAAACAGTGGACATAGTAGTGACATTTACTGGTTCACGAGAACAACTTTTGTCAGCCAAATTTAATAAAAATATTAATACCAACTTAAAAATTGCATACTTTGTGTATGTAACTGAACTTTTTTAAAAATTTACAAAATCGTCAAATAGCGGGCACAGACGATATTCAAGACACTATTAAGACTATTCAAGATATTCACGTCGTCAAAGAACAATAGACGAGTACACAGACAATATTAGACTTTTAACTTTTTCTGATACAAATTCTATATATATATAAGGTCTTAACTAAAAATAAATCAACTACAGGTCTGGAACACTGAATTACACGGGTTTGAACATGTTTAACATTTTGACCTTGGCGGTACCTGCAAGTTGTCACTCTTAATACCTGTCAAATTAAACGCTTCCTTAACAGGACATAAAAGTAATGCTTTTTATGTATGACTACTGAATTAACAATTACTACAATACACATAACAGAGGAAATATAGATGCTATTGCCATTTAATGATACAAAAATGGTTTTTCATTAAAATTGAATTTATAACCCCGCTCTGATTAATTAGAATACGCAATAAACAATATAAAACGTCATTGTTTTCATTGTTTATACAAACGGCGAATTAATATTTTAAAAAAACCTCAAGCAGATTCAATAGACTCATGATTTTTTTCAAATTAATGAATTTACTAAATAAATAAATAACTTGCTAAAATTAAAGACAAAAAGAAATGGATAAATTAAAGTAGCATATATAACAAAGAAAAATAAAGCAACAAATCAAACAGCATAAAATAAAAAAACGTTAAAATGGATAAAATTTAATAAAAAAAATATGTTGTATACGAGTGTCCGTCCACTCGTCCTACAGCAAAAACATTCTGATTTGGTTCACATTTTGATACTGAATTTTTCTGAAAGTTCACACAGATTTTGATTCGAATGAGCACGCAGTCGTAGAATTGAGGATTACTGTCATCAGAAAAAATAACTAAAATATTTAATTTCCTAAAAAATGGCTCTTAACAATTTTGATCAAAATTAGCTCTCATAAAGCATCAAAACCCGCATTTTCTCGAGCTGTTGATCTATTCAGAAACTCAATATATGTAAATGCGAAGCGCAGCATTAAAGGGGGTATAATGGGCACACGCCCGGGGATACCCCCTAGCATGTAATACGAAGCTATTAATGAAAAAAAAAAAAAAAAAAAAAAAAAAAAAAAAAAAAAGTCCCTTTACACACAGTATCAAGAGAGGCGATATTGGTAGTAGCAGGAACTATGCCAATAGATTTGGTAGCATTGAGGAGATATAAAGTGTACCAATACTGTGCGGGAGCTAGAGTCCTGGTAGAAGACCGGGAAATGGAACAAGGCCTTACAAAAGGTGAAGCAAAAGGAGTGTTGACGAGATGGGCTACAACAGTATGGCAGAAGAGATGGGACGAATCAGAAAATGGAAGAACAACGTACAGGTGGTTCCCGAAGATTGTGGGCAGACGGAAGCTGAAGTGGCTTGACACTGATCACTACTTGACGCAGATGGTTACAGGACATGGGGACTTTAATGCGTACTTGCATAAGTTCTGTGATTGCGGTAATAAGTATGAAGACTCCTGGCACACACTTTTAGAATGTGAAAGATTCACGCTGGCTCGGGAACAATTAGAGAAAAACCTACAAGACCTGGATCTGTCCCTCCACGGTGATGTCTCTGTGTTGTTGGCGAGTGTCGAGGCGGCGAATTTTCTTCGAGAGTTTGTGGCTGGAATATTAAAAGCAAAGAGGATGAATGAGAGTGTGTGAATGGCACCATACATAAATAGTGTACCTGAGGCATAGCTGTCACTATGGCTCAGGTAAAAACTCAATTCCGCAAGAATAACTAAGGTTGTTATATGGACTTGCTAAATTTTTGGTTTTGTTTTTTGCAGTTTCTTTTTTGTTTCTTATATATAGTTAATATTTGTTAGATCATAAGTATAAGTATAAGTATAAGTCATAAAGGCACAAAGGCACACTGATTAATTTCTTTTTCGAAAGTAGGGTTTATTTACAAATGGCAGATGCATTTTAGGGAATAAGTTTCATTTTGAGTTTATAACCAATTGTATTAGATGTAAGTTGTAGGAATAAGATGTTTAGTAGATTAAGATTATAAGAATGTAAATGCGAAGCGCGGCTAAATAGGGGGTATAATGGGCACACGCCCGGGTATACCCTCTAAGCATGTAATGAAGCTATCTAATGAAAAAAAAAAAAAAAAAAAAAAGTCCCTTTACACAATGCCCCATTCGCGTGCCAACTTCGACCGCAACTGAAACAATGCGCAATAATGACATTGCATCTAATCAAAGTTTGATGAATACAGTTTAATTACGGAAATTACCAATCGATAGATTTCGTAACAGCTCGTTTCATTCTCGCATCATAAATATAAAAATAAACTTTTTCTAAAAATAAATTTCTTTGTTCCATGTGAGGTTTTTTGTCTTATACTTCTTAACTCTGTATACTTCCTTAATGTGTAAAGTACAATTTATTATCGCTAGATTTGTTTCAAGTCGTGGTTTCGGTCATTAAATGAGTTTGTCCAGTACAAATTCTAAAGAGTCTTTCCTACAAGAAACATAAATTTATTGTTCCCTTCAAACTCAAATTGAAAGTGTTTTTTTTAACAAAAACTTGATATTTTTAAATACATATTCCACTTGTGCATATCACTTTTTTTAAATTTTAATTTCCCTACGACACGAGTTTTTCCTTTTATTTCCTTTACCTCCGAGGTGGAATACATTGGGACGCCACCGTTTATCCTGAGCCAGTAACCTTCCGCTTGGCAGACAGGTATCGTCCTTTCAACTCTTGTATTCTCCTGGGGATTCCACTCACACTTCAGGATACAAGGAATGTTCCTTTGAACACAATGCCTGTTTTACGGCATTATTCTCACGGTAAAGGCGTGAGAGAAAATAAGATGAGCAAGCAATGTCATGCGCCACTTACTTCCAGAGTAACTGTGAAGGAAATATCGCTTCCACGCCATATATAGCGTCCGCAGAGAACCTGGTGGCTATATCATAAACCTTTACGGCCATAATTATCTAATCTTCATAGAATTTGAAGTACGCCTCGGAGCTTTCAATATGAATACATGTGAACCATTAACATCTATTCCAGCCATTAAGTGTATGTATTAAGTTTATCTGAACCTTAAAGAGAACAGTGAAATTTGTTTCATAGATTAAATAAATGGTGCTAAACATTACACAAACTTTCTCACATTCAATTACTTCTCAAAAATAACCGGTTCAGAAGTTGCAGACAAAAAAACATGGTTAAACTCTTCTCACATGGTTAAACTCTGAGTAAAATGATGAACCTATTGAGAATCATTATTATTATTGCCTTATTACTACCTTATGAAACTTTGTCACAGCTAGCCATGTTTTATTTAGGTACTTAGACTAAATTTCAGCAAAATTTGGCCCAAAATCACTAAAATCGATTTACATAAAAGCACACCTGTTGAACTCGGGGAGTTACAGACAGAAGCGAAGCTTTTGTTAATGATATCTTTGCTGAATATATAATTAGTTTGAAGATATGTTTATAAATATATTGTTTGTTTAAATAAATAAAAAAGTGAACCTAGCTTAGCTATTATTTATTGTAGTTATAGTAATCAGCTGTTTTATATTAATTTGTAACTGTCAACTGATTTCACTGAACAGCTGGTAAGCTATAATAAGTTTTAGGTTATGCTGTTAAAAAAATAAAAATATTAACAATTAATTCATTATTATAAACGTTTATATTAATTTCAAACGTATTATAAACGATTACGACGTGCACATGTTCTTCAACTAAAGAAAAATATCGAAACCAAAGTAACACGTTTTCGTATACGCGTGTAATGTTATCGAAAAGGTGTAAGAAAAAGAGAGACGAAATCCGTTTGCTTGTTTGTTCCATATTTCCGTTACATTCTTCCTTTCGGTAGACTTTTTTTTATTCACTCCTCTCGCCATAACTATTAAGTATTAAAAGCTTCGCTTCAATAAGATTCGTATTAGTCAATTTATTCCATTAATGTGTGTCCGTGGTGTGAGCGCAAGCATGCATGCATGCATGCATGCACGCGCGCGCATGCACGCACATACACAAAAAACAACTTTTATAGATTTAGAAGATCTGACAGCAGATAGGTTCATCAAAATCTAAAGATCGATTTTTTTCACTACTGCATCACCAAAGGTCGTACAGTAAAAAAAATAAAATGGGGAAACTAAGTAATACATTTATACGTCTGCATTATAATTTTATAAAACATATGATTATTTTACTGTTTGTTATCCAATTATTAGGTATTAAACGTGAAAACACAGCTGACTTGTTCTAGCGACGAACAACAGCTGATGTTCAATATTAGATGTCTGATGAAAGTAATAGCATTATTTCCCCTCAACCCCCGCCTTGCAGCCTGTAGCTGTTTTATATTAGGGGAGAACAAGTACTAAACATGTAACACGGCCTTCATTCAATACCTCGACATTTCCTGGCAACAGAATATTTATACAGCACTGCAATGCGATACTCAAACATACTTTAAAAATCAACGAAACTAAATCGATTAGTTTTCGTGATAATTTGTAAGTTATTTGTTCAAATACGTCAGCTGTAAATAGCATTAAATGTTAGAATAAACGTAAAACGCCTAGCGTATAAATTATAATAACAAAAATATTTAATATAGATTAGTACATATTAAAAAAAAAAAAAGATTTTCACATTCGTGAAAACTGACGAGATGGTTATTGGCGTTGTAAACTGTTACCCGAAATACAGAATCTTCCAAAAGAAGAAATACTACAAGAGAAATAAGAACAGCGGCACACAACTGCCTAGCTTAAGTGATTGAAGCGAATTTCCAACAAAAAAAATATCTTGCACTTCTTTGAAAAGAAGATACTTGAAAGGCTGATTCCACTACCAGTAGCATTAGACCAGGAGACCCCATAGAGGGGGGGGGGTGCAGACTAGCTGCACCTATTGAGGATTTAGACGTCCCTTGCGATACCCGAGTCTAACACACACTTTTACACACTACACTTACGACTTTAACACTTTACACTCACAGTTACATTTAGGGAGGCGATAATAGCCTTAAAATAACAACAAAATATAGACCAGTAGACTATATACTGTACTAGTAGTTCAAAGATCAGTAGACCTCGCAGTATTCTTAATTAGGCCTAATATACAGAGCGCGCCACTACAGCGTTAGCCACTTTTCCCGCCAATTTAACCGGTAACTGGAATATTTATGAAAAACGTTACTGAACCACTTTTATTGGGAAATGTATGTTTTTTCCACAAAAGGGTAAAAATTATCATAGGTTTTACCGTTCAACCATTATTACAGGAAATAACCACAAACTAGTCTCATTAGAGCCCGCCAACTTGAAACGGCAGTGCGTGGGAGAAAATTACACATACGTATTTCGGGCTTTATAACAATTACCTTCGTACCAAATTTCAAAACAATCGGCCAATGTGTTTTATTAAAATTGCGTACTCTCGTAATCGTCAGATCAGAGGCTGTCTTAAAACTGAAATAAATACGAAAAAATCTTACACATAAGTCATTTGGCATTTGTACAAGATATCTCCGTACTAAATGTCGAAACAATTGGTCAATGCGTTTAGCCAAAACTGCGCAACAAAGAGACATATAAACCAAATGCCGAACGGTCGAGTTGAAAACCTCGTTTCGCTCGGTCAGTTGGCATCTTAAATTTTCAAAATACATTAAAAATTATAAATGTTAAGCTGACCGCATTTAGGTTCATTTTCTGCATTTGAAATTTGAAAATTTTATATACGATTTTTGCAAATTTTAACGCAGTGTACGAAAAGCGAGATTAAAAAAATGTGCGGTAAAAATTATCCTTTCTTTAAAATTTGAAGTGGCCGCCATTTTGAAACAGACGGATTTTTCTGTGTAACAAACTTGTCCCAAGCTATTTCCAAACTCAATGTTTGCACCTAGTTTGAACACAAATCAAAATAGCAAATGCTACAGTGCTAAAACACAGGCACGGATGCACTCACCCCCACACACACCTCAAATGTGTTAAAGAGTCATTTCAAGATCCTGGGTCTGGATCTTTACATGATGGCCGCTCTAACACTTCCTTTCCAATGAAAAAACAATTATTTAAAAAAAAAGAGGTGGGATTTGCTTTGCACGCTAGATCTGATTCCAGCTTGATAGAACTGTTATCAGAGATAGACGCCAGTAGGTGAACTTACGTTACAGCAGTGCACGTGTCCAAGCTTGTATTTCAGCCGTTTTACCATCTCACCTCACGTTAATCATGTTTCTGTTCAAATTTTTCGTCGGCCATGAATTGTAAATTGTCAGAATATCGGTTGAGAGTTGGTACAATTTACGTGACATTGATGTATCTCCTAGGTATGTCCACTTTTGAATTACCTTCAGCCAATATCACGTGATACCAACGAGTTCTGTACACTGTTGCTGGGCTAGCTACAAGACACACGACCACGGTGCACATTCTCCAAGCCAAGCCTACCGAAGTAATTTCGCATGAAAGGAATGTTTTCTCAACAGACCACTACAGTTTGGAGTTAGAATTGCAAAATCGTTCATTATTCTAAGCGGAATAAATTACAATAGACTAATCGAAGAGTACGAAGAAGTTCTACTCTCATTGTTGCGTACTTGGCTAAGGTTCTGTTAAAACAATGCAATCCAGAATGCATAAACACAATGATCATTTATTTGTGCTCCATCATCGTACCGCGGTTTATGGCCTCCTTTGAGGTTACCGTCATCGTTTTAACTGCAGGAGTCACGGTCTTTGAAGCCTTCAGGATCCTGTATGCTTCTAGACAAACTTTCATCGTCATAAGGGTAGTTTACAATCATGTAGGTGAGGGGATTTTAAAGATTTGATTACACTGGGGTAGGAACACGAAGAGCTGAGTACCAAAAAATATATTTTTTTTTTTGTAAAACAATATTTATATAAAATTTGTATTCATAGACATCAAAAGAAAAGGTCATGCGGAAAGTGGAAGAGGTTGCTAAAGTTCGTTCTCTAAGCATTGCAGCCCTCAAGTAAAAGAGAAGTGACGCGTACCAGAAAAACCCTTAATTGTGAAGAAACAATCGGCTTGAAGACGAAGACGTTCACAAAGTAAATCTAAGTGTAAAAAGGACCAGATGGAAGATGTCTCATAATTGACAATAATCTATCCAAGATCACCATACACCAAGACCTGAGTTCCTGGATTCAGCTCGAAGAAATTTTTAACGAATGCTACTTTTATATCGTAATTTTTTATTTCTGTGTTAATTTTAGAGTTTTAAGTGTTTAGGCATCAACAGTTAATTTCCAATGTTCCTGTACCTTTAGACGAAAATGGAAACGTTTCTTTTTAAATTTTTAATCTGTGTAGCCTACACCTTATACTTTGAACTTATGTAACAGGATTAATCGGAAAATTCGATTTTTCCAACAGCTGAAGGCCAAACCTAAGGGCATTATGTAATGGTTACGAGCATAACTTGGTTTTTAAAACATGGAAATAAAAAGAATGACGAATTTAAAAGGAAATTAAACAATGAAGTCATGTTTGTTGTCTAGACTTAGGTTGATAATACACTATTACACTTCTTTGTCCAAAGATCTTTGATAAAAGTTGTCTTTATCTTCAATTCAGTAATGAACATCTCTTATAAAACTTTTTATAATGATATTTTTTTAACAAGATGATGACAAAGATCTTTGACAACGAAATGTGAAGGTGTAATATCGGCTTAGACAGAAGCAGGCAATGCGGAAAATTATAAACCTATCTGTTATCCTACAGTTTGTTGTAACTGCTTACTTCTGTATACATAACAGTTTGTCTTTCCTTTACCTTTTACTGAAACAATTTATTATAAGACCACAAATAAAAGAACCTTGTGTCTTGGATAGAACGGCACAGCGCAGCTTCCCCTCTACAATACCTCAATACACAACGGCAAAGAGCACCTTCCCCTCTACACCACCTCAATACACAACGGCACAGCGCAGCTTCAACTCTACACCACCTCAATACACAAACGGCACAGCGCAGCTTCCCCTCTACACCACCTCAATACACAACGGCACAGCGCAGCTTCCCCTCTACACCACCTCAATACACAACAGCACAGCGCAGCTTTCCTCTACACACCAAGCGCAGCTACACAATACACAACGGCACAGCGCAGCTTCCCTCTACACCACCTCAATACACAACGGCACAGCGCAGCTTCCACCTCAATACACAACGGCACAGCTTCCTCTACACCACCTCAATACACAACGGCACAGCGCAGCTTCCCCTCTACACTCTCAATACACAACGGCACAGCGCAGCTTCCCCTCTACACCACCTCAATACACAACGGCACAGCGCAGCTTCCTCTACACCACCTCAATACACAACGGCACAGCGCAGCAGCTTCCTCTACACCCTCAATACACAACGGCACAGCGCAGCTTCCCCTCTACACTACCTCAATACACAACGGCACAGCGCAGCTTCCCCTCTACACCACCTCAATACACAACGGCACACAGCGCAGCTTCCCTACACCACCTCAATACACAACGGCACAGCGCAGCTTCCCCTCTACACTACCTCAATACACAACGGCACAGCGCAGCTTCCCCTCTACACCACCTCAATACACAACGGCACAGCGCAGCTTCCCCTCTACACTACCTCAATACACAACGGCACAGCGCAGCTTCCCCTCTACACTAGCTCAATACACAACGGCACAGCGCAGCTTCCCCTCTACACCACCTCAATATACAACGGCACAGCGCAGCTTCCCCTCTACACTACCTCAATACACAACGGCACAGCGCAGCTTCCCCTCTACACCACCTCAATATACAACGGCACAGCGCAGCTTCCCCTCTACACTACCTCAATACACAACGGCACAGCGCAGCTTCCCCTCTACAATACCTCAATACACAACGGCACAGCGCAGCTTCCCCTCTACACCACCTCAATATACAACGGCACAGCGCAGCTTCCCCTCTACACTACCTCAATACACAACGGCACAGCGCAGCTTCCTCTACAATACCTCAATACACAACGGCACAGCGCAGCTTCCTCTACACTACCTCAATACACAAACGGCACAGCGCAGCTTCCCCTCTACACCACCTCAATATACAACGGCACAGCGCAGCTTCCCCTCTACACTAGCTCAATACACAACAACGCACAGCGCAGCTTCCTCTACACCACCTCAATATACAACGGCACAGCGCAGCTTCCTCTACACTACACTACCTCAATACACAACGGCACAGCGCAGCTTCCCTCTACACCACCTCAATATACAACAACACAGGCAGCTTCCTCTAGCGGCAGCTTTCCCTCTACACTACCTCAATACACAACGGCACAGCGCAGCTTTCCCTCTACACCACCTCAATACACAACGGCACAGCGCAGCTTCCCCTCTACACCACCTCAATACACAACGGCACAGCGCAGCTTCCCCTCCTCTCAATACACAACGGCACAGCTCCTCTAATACACAACGGCACAGCGCAGCTTTCCACTCTACAATACCTCAATACACAACGGCACAGCGCAGCTTCCTCTCTACACCACCTCAATACACAACGGCACAGCGGCACAGCTCTTCTCCTCTACAACCACCTCAATACACAACGGCACAGCGCAGCTTCTCTACACCACCTCAATACACAACGGCACAGCGCAGCTTCCCCTCTACAATACCTCAATACACAACGGCACAGCGCAGCTCCTCCTCCACACCACCTCAATACACAACGGCACAGCGCAGCTTCCCCTCTACACCACCTCAATACACAACGGCACAGCGCAGCTTCCCCTCTACACCACCTCAATACACAACGGCACAGCGCAGCTTCCCCTCTACACCACCTCAATACACAACGGCACAGCGCAGCTTCCCCTCCACACCACCTCAATACACAACGGCACAGCGCAGCTTCCCCTCTACACTAGCTCAATACACAACGGCACAGCGCAGCTTCTCTACACGCCTCTACACAACGGCACAGCGCAGCTTCTCTACATACACAACGGCACAGCGCAGCTCCTCCTCCACACCACCTCAATACACAACGGCACAGCGCAGCTTCCCCTCTACACCACCTCAAAACACAACGGCACAGCGCAGCTTCCCCTCTACAATACCTCAATACACAACGACACAGCGCAGCTTCCCCTCTACACTAGCTCAATACACAACGGCACAGCGCAGCTTCCCCTCTACACCACCTCAATACACAACGGCAAAGAGCACCTTCCCCTCTACACCACCTCAATACACAACGGCACAGCGCAGCTTCCCCTCTACAATACCTCAATACACAACGACACAGCGCAGCTTCCCCTCTACACTAACTCAATACACAACGGCACAGCGTAGCTTCCCCTCTACACTACCTCAATACACAACGGCATGCGCAAGTTTTTTGATACCTGCCCCTTCATAATACTAGGCCTATAGGTAATGTAAATAACTTTTTTAGAGAATTCAACAAATAGACTAATACATACTAATATATAAAGCTGAAAATCTGTAAGTTTAATGTCAGAAATATTTACAAACTTACAGATATCGAATACACACGATCTATGTACTCAAATTAATTATTTCGTTAAACTCGTTTCAAAAAATGCTCTCAAAACTGACGGAGATATAGCCTAATTCATAATTCTAGTTGTATATTTCGTTTATTATTTCATAATTAAGATCCAGTGGTTTCCATGCCAACTAAAATTTTCGTAACAGCTGTTTAATAACAAGAAAAAGAAAAATGAAGTTCTAATATTGGTTTCAGTAATAACAGTTTTTTCGGATTAAATTTAAACTTGACACAAAAACTTATTTTGGGTAGGTTAATAGCTTAAACAAGTTTATTGCCCACCAAAATCCGTTCAACAGTTGCAGTGCTCCAAATCTGTAAACAATCAGAATTCTTTTTCCTAACCCATTAAAAATACGAAAATGAAAATACAACGGTGTTAATTTTCTTAAAGCAATTTGAAAATTTTAAGAAGTAATTAAGCAGATAATGATTAAAATCAGATTTTTTTTAAATTCAAAGTTAATTATTGGAAATTTACTTGCAAGGTTCGTGACAGCAACAATCAAATAAATTTGTTTTTAATAGAAACTAAAATATTATATTATTTACTCTCAATAAAGTGAAAAGATAGTGTGTGTGAAATAAAATCAAATTGGTTAAATACAATAAAAACTACAAATATTAATATTTTTACTGCCTTATTAGTAGCTTGCTATGAACATATTACGATATAAGACTGAACAAAAACTATAATACTTTTTGATTGCAGTAGTAACTTGCTGAGTATTACTTTTACCATTAAATAATCACTTATTTACACATAAACTATTTTAATTATTTACACAAGCTACAATTTAATACTTTTGTTTGAATCTTTCTATAGGTACTGTGGGCATCATAAGATGTTAAATTTTATAAATATTTTGTATAAATAATATAATAATTACAAAAACCGAAAGGCGAACCCATAAATTAAAAAAAATATGAACAAAAATATTAATTTTTAAATCATTTTATTCATTTATTTTATTATTATTTTTTGTTTGGTGTTTAACGTCCGACTATTGTGCACACTTGGGCTAATGCAGACGGCTGTTAAATCATTTTATATTAACAGATCTAGAACAATAATAAGAGTTAAGAATAAATTAATGATGCACTTTGTAGTATCAAGTAGTATGATTGAGTTTATTATTGATTGCTGGACGGTTATTTACTATCAATTGCATCACACAAAAACAAGTTATAACATTTATAGTTCAACTCATTATCTGCAAATTGAAAAATTCGATCTTTTTAATATTTTTTCAAGTATACTACTTATAAATGAAAATTATTATAATGAAGACATTACTTTCTCCAACTGTTAATTGTAGTACAGGGATTGATGTGTGGATTTCAAATCGTTATTTGATTATTTCGTTTAAAGTTATAAAAATAAAAAATATATAGACTACGATAATTATTCAAAATTGTTTAAAAAAGGCTATAAAAGTATTTTGAAACAGAAGATAATAACATAAAAGACAAAATTTGTAATAGCCTAGCTTGTTTAGGGTAGCTTAAAATTTAGAAGATATAGCGTTGAGCGTTAAAAATATATAGGAAGAAATTAATTTTAACTTTTCTGAATTTGTGAAGTGATTTGTGTGAAATACATCTAATACAGGGCTACAAATAAGATGGTGATAACAGATGATAATGGAATTGAAATGAAAATACACGAGTTTTATTGGCCATAGGTAAACCAAAAAAACTGAGATTAATAAAAAGAAAATGAAGTAAATATTGAATAAAATAATAGTATAACTGAAAGTTTAAATGATAACATTTGTTTGAAAAAATAAATACAATTTATAAACTGCGATACTAAATAAGAAACTTGAATATAATTTCATTATTACACAGTAAAGAATAATGAAAGATAGAAGGTTGATCAATGACGTCACAATCAAAAAATGGGACAAGAATAAAACTGTGAGTTGAGTTTTAAATGCTCTACCGAATGTGTAACAAGAAAATAATAGAGCACTGAAAGAATTTGTTGTCACATTGATACTCACATGAACATATTTAAATAATATTAAAATAAATAAAACAAAAGCTCATGAAAAAATATAACTTTTTAAATAGAATGCAATTCAAAGTTAATAATTACTTAATATCCTAAAGTGACTAAATGAACTAAGGTATAAATTGAAGATAATACCACCTATTTTAATTGTGTATATACAAGAAAAACATTTTGATAGGACCTTTTAAGTCATAAATAATAAAAATTTCAAAATATATAATAAATAATTAATTAGGGAGAACATCTTTTTGTACCTTAAAGTATAAACTAATAAACTGTAATTTTATTGTAATACATTAAAAGTGGTAGGCCTATACATGGGAACTTTTAAAAATATGAATAAATATTTGTATTTATAAATTTGAATATAAATCAATTTGAACTATTGAACTAGAAACCCGAGATTAAGAGTAATCAAAACAAATATATGTTCAATTAATTATGAATTAATTTAGACTGTGGCCTTTGTGAAATATCAATATAAAACAAAATTTTTCTGAAATAAAAATTTTAAAAACTGTTAAAATACGGAAGGAGTTAAATAAATAATTTTATTTATTAAAATGTTATAATGTATGCAATATGTATATGTTAAGAACTTTTTTTAGATTTAAAATTAAATTTCAATATTACAAAAATTGGGCCAGCGCATAGCTGCAATTAAATACAGTCTAAATAAAATAATATCGTTGAAACACGAATTTAATAACTTTCCCCCGAACGTCGGAGGAGGTAATGTATTTGTTGTGGTCACTCAGCTATGCCCTGACCGCTACGTTCGGTTTTACAACCAATATTTACGGCTGAAAGAACGCTCGCACGTCCTCCAAGGTCGTTCGCTGCGGTGCATTATTAAGCCGAAATTGTTGCTCACGAAGTCCTGAAACGTTACTATATCCAGAACGTCGGAGCTCAGGATCTCATTGTCCTGGTGCATAGGACACGGTCCTGTGAGGACCCTGGCCTCTTCGCCTGACTTGCCGCAACCTTCTTTTCTTAGTCGTCTTTGTCACATTCATTAAGTTAAGATTTAGTTAACATTTCAACTCTAATAATCGTGGCAAGCAGCTATTTCGCTAACGTGAAGGAAGTGAATTTTTAATTTTGTTTCACAATTATTTGAAAATCTAATTCCACCATCATAATCGAAATCTGCATAAATTCGAATTTTGAACTTTAAAATTACACTGAAAATACAAAAATTAATTCACTCTTAATTTCAATATGTTTCGAAATTTTTTAATTCTAATTAAGGTAAACATTTTTTTCCCGGTTAACAAACCTGGCCAAGCTATTACCAAAATCTATTTTGGCTTTAAGTTTGAATCACATCGGACAGGAAACACTAACGTTTTTATACAGAGGACCTGAAAAAGTATTTTTTCAAAATCATAAGGTCCATTTTTTTACGTTCACGAGACTTATTTTATTCTCCTCAACATATATATTGAATAAGAAATATATTGATATATTTGATAGTTAAACTGAATATATACATATACATATGGTGTTTCTAAAAATTTAGTTTCTGTAAACATGGTCTAAAATTGCTTCCTGCTAGCCCATCATTTTGTTTTGTTCACTAAATAATTTTTACCTCCAGAATGATTTGACCAATTACGTTGAAATTTGGCTTCGTACTAGCTAAGATAGACCTATTGTTAAAAAAGTAAACAACCTTATGTAATATTTTTTCAAAATGGCGGACTTTTTTTTAGTTCAAATAACGCGAAAACGATCGAATTTGAATTTGAAGAAAACATGAGTCACCAAATTTGTCTTTTTTAATTTAAATAAACTAGCATTGTTGATGTTTTTACTTGTTTCCTAAAATAAGAGTAACGAAGTTTTTACTAAAAGTGAATACGTAATTTGAACATAAAATACAATAAATATTAATATGAAAACATATTTTGAAAGATAGTTTGAAAAATATACGAGAAAACAAAATTTACCTTAGGCACCTAAAACTTTTACATACAGAAAGAAAGGAAAATCACATAAGGTGCTTGAAATGACGTACATTTGAAGTAATACAAAATTGAGCAACAATCTATTGTGCACATTTTTTGGTTGCCGTAGAAGAACAATATGAAATTGAATCTTGACCAAAGTTAAAATCTTTAAAAAATATTTACGTTCCTCTCTAAAACGTTTTACAAAAATATGACTGCAATCAGCGTTATGATCTGCATACATTAACTTTTCTTTCGTTAAAAAAAATCAAGTATGCTAGTTTATTTAAAATTAAAAAAAGGAAACTTTTTTGACATTTGTGTTTTTTCGTAAAAACTGATCGTTTCGTGTTATTTGAATTAAAACATTTCAAATGGCTGCCATTTTGAAAAATATTATTACATAAAGATGTTTTTCAACAAATTCTGCAACGATACTACTATATCTTTAAGTCAGTTCTACGCAAAATTCAACGTAATTTGTGAAACTATTTTGAAAATAAATATTATTTACTAAAAGAAACAAAATGGCGGAAAGCAGAAAAACAAAGCATTTCCGGAACTATGTTTATAGGAACTTTTTTTTTATTTAAATATAAGAAAACTACTGCGCGAATTTAGCAGCTTATTTTAGAAACACCGCGCGCGCGCGCGTGTGTGTGTGTACAATACACATACATAGATTTTTAAACAACTTAAGGTCAGATAGTGGAGCCAAAGTTGCATCAGCTGTCTTCGGTTTACATAGGGTGGCATAAGCGCTATTTCTCCTCTTCCTCCAACTATTAAGTTTTGTAACATAGTTAGTCTCGCTCAATTACGGTTAATTATTAATTGTAGGAAGTAAGATTTCTGCAATGTGTTGTACAGTATAGGTCAGTACTAAATAGGTTTGTTTCCAGATGTTTTGAAATTATGAAATGTTGGGAGAAATCAAGAACTGCATTGTTATATAAGAGAACAGATATGGCAGCCTCTTTGATACGGACACTGACTGCAAATTATTTCCTTCCGTCGGTTAACAGTTTATGGTATTGCTCAAGAAGGAACACGTGTGTACGTTCTCGCTATGGAAAGGTAAATAGCTTTTTCATTTTACTATATCACTGATCACTTGGGCCAAAAGAATGGTGGTGGTCGTGAGAATAATCGATCTGAAGATTTCGATGGATATTTTCGTTTTAAAAAGTAATTCTGACTCCGGATGACTAAACGTGTGTGCCTATACATACACATTACTGGAGGTTAAACTCCGGCTAATTTTGTTAAAATGCGGAATGTATATTGGTTTGTCCATGTCTCAAAAATATTTTAAGTTTAAAAAACTGGATTTGCAACTACTTGTGGTAAAAAAACATTCAGAATCTAAATTTCTTAATCAAATGTTTAAAAAAACCTTTTAATCCTTCAGTCTCCATACATTTAAAACATCATTTTAATATATAACAAACTCACGCTGTAAGTTTAAACAAATATTCTGATACCGGAAGTTTGCGAACACTTATCTTCGCGAGGAAGAATGGTAAGGAGCAAGTCGTAAAGTCGTACTAAATAATTACAATTTTTCTTTTTATCTTTTCCGCAAACTGTGAATTTCTCTTAAAAATTCAAAAGTTTGTCAACACTGATTTCTGAATGTTGCCATCACTTAATAACCAAATATAAAACTGTAATTAACAATTTTGTGTCAGCAAGTTGAACATTCGAGTGAAAGTTCTGCAGAAAATGTTTGTAAAAATATAAAGAAATTGTAAAATCAGATATGTAAGAAATTGTAGCAATAGGAATTGTAAAAAAGGAAAAGGTAAGTTCCACTTGCTATATACTTTTTCTTCGTTTGACGAAAGAAAAAAAAATCCGTTTTTCTGTCAGGCTTTATTTTCGATTTATTTTTAAATAAATTTTATGTTTAAAGTTTGGGTTCTGAATCTTCATACGTGGCCAACATTTGTGCAATATCTGATAAGGTGATTGGCTATGAAAAATCAGTTAAACATCAGGCAGCGTTCTGTTTTGGGTAAATTGAGGACTACGTTTGAGCTAATTTCAGTAAAGTTTCTTTACCAAAAAGGGTATTGAAAACAAAGATTTAACAAATGATCCTGAGATACAGACAATTGTTGGACATGTTGTATTCCACTGAAATTGTTCACTTCATTTAACATAATTTTAACACTGATTGCCAATCACAAAAATCAACTACATTCATTTGTTTGATATCTGACAAATTTATTTTGTAAAGTTGTATCGTGTTTATTACTTTATATTTCATATAGACTGAACGTTTAAATTTTCGTCCATTAAGCAACTCGGCACAAGTGCCACTGTAACTTTACTGTAAATAATGCAAATAATACACTGAACAAATACGACAACACTTTGCGAAGGTAGTGTCGGCAAATTTCTGGTATCGAAATATTTGTAGAGATCTGTCAAACCCTTGTAAAGTAGCAGTTATCCCTAGTGCCCGCAAATTAATCCTTTAAACTGTGTGTTCACATATTTCCATGTCCGCCTCTTTCCGGCATTCGTTTTAACTGATCCTTTTTCAATCTTTCAAAAGTCGATCGATTCGAACTTTTCCTAACTGTACAATTAAAAAGTCGGCAAAGTTTAAATCTCTGTCACGTGTACACATAACGTAACCTTACAATCACACCAATACAATGCACCTGCCCTGCCGCCAAACCGGCCCCGTCCTGTGCCCGAGTTACTTTACAAAACACATATTATTATCTTCAGTAACCATAAACATTCCCTATCTTCGCCGCCTTGTTATAACGGCCACTATGCGCATGTAGTTAACAATTGCAGAAGATTATAAATCTAACAGGCACATTATCTGCTGGTGTTGCCATCTGGTCGACGGTTGCTGCAACTCGTGTTAGAGCATACATTAACTACTATTCTTCCTGCTTTCCATTTATAATTGAATAGGCCTATGTAGAGGTACGAGAGATATGGAGTGATTTAAAACAAATAATATGTTTGCTCTCTAAAAGTGTTACGTAATTAGGTCTAGGTCTATAATACAGAATGATTGTTTGAACTAGGCCATCATTACGATTTGGAAATTACTTGTTTTACAACAAAGTTTTAAAACAACTTCCCTACTCTCTAAGTGGGCAGTATATTACAAATTTTTATATACTGGCACCATTTTTTTAATATGGTACTCATTGAAATATCTAGTATAACACCCTCCTTTATATTTTCAGATTCTACAATATATTTTAAGATTTTTTATCTTAAAATATATTTCTTAATATACATGTTTATATATATATATATATATATATATATATATATATATATATATATATATATATTGGTTATTTTCTTGAACTCGTTTAGGATTTTACAGTCGCTTGAGATTTAAAAAAATTAAAGTTGAAAAATGCATTTTCCAAAGGCAATTTTCATTGTTGTATGAAGTTAAACAATTAGCCTAGTATACAAATACTAATTCAGAACTGAAATTAAAAAAAAATATTTAGAAGAAAAATACTTAAAAAAAGCTAGTGTAATTTTAAGCGTCTGGTATTAAATAACCAGAGTTAGTGAATAAACGAAGCTATTCTGTGAGTTATTGTAAAAAGCTACAATGCAAGATAGTTGACAACTTTTTTGTAAACACAACTGTTTTCGTGTAAATTGGCTTTGAAATTTGGATGTTTACATTGTTAGTAGACGAATTAGATTTTTAAGTAAATATAATTTTGAGAAAATAAACATTTTTTTATATTTTGAATTTTCAAGGTTTGTCAATCCTAAACGAGTGAGTTTAGATTAGATTAGATTAGATTACACACTTGAGGAAGGGAATTATAAAACTGCAAGAGGCACTGCGATCGACGGACCTATTGTCCAACAAAACCTCTTAAGTACTAGTTTAGCAGATTATTGCCCTTAGTAGGTTCCAATAATCCACTGACTAGCTCATCCTGCTAAAGGTCCCGAGAGTCCTGGAAACCGCAAAAACCTTAACATTCTGCTAGCAAGAGCCTCACAATAATAAATTATTGTGTTCTGCAGTTTCCTTCTCTTTACTGCATAACATACACACGGTTTCTACCGTGGTACATACCTATCCTGTTCATGTACACCCTCAGACCACAGTGCCGAGTGACGAGCCCATGATGTTTCCCAGTTGTGCTCTACCCAAGACGTCTGCCGCCCCTTTAAGGCCTCCATGAGAAACCTTACCCAACAGGCGCTTGCTACAGGAGTGCCAATGAACGTTATTCCATCTTGCCTTGTGTTGCTGGTTAATCCACCTATTTATAAAAGACCCGAACAACGATAAAAGATCCCTAAAGCCGGCTCTAGTTCAATAATCTCAGATGCACCTCCCAGTCCAGCTAGTCGGTGTGCCTCATTACCCTAAACTCCCAGTGAATAGTAACTTGGTTTCCCAGGAACGGAGCACTGAGGTTCTTCCGCCACGCCAAGACTAGCTTGGACTCAATTGTAGGGGAAAACGAATGATTTAATAAAAACATAACCCAAAAAAGTCTTCAAATGTAGGGTAAAATCACATCGTAAAAATAAGGGTTTATTTAAAAGATTTTTAACTTAGCCGTTATACTGTATTGGAAAACAATGGTATATTTTCAAAATTCGAAATATTGATCTTTACTGCCTGTTAGAAAGTAAGGAAGGGCTTCAACCTATTCAAACTTTGTTGTAAAAAACGTTTTCAAAATTCCAATAATGGCAAAGTTACGGAATCACAGTTTTTGTCTATCGCCTTATAACCAAAACGCTAATTTTAACTTAATTGGTAGGCTTTTATACCCTGTACATGGAAATCTTTTACTGCGACAGTAACGGGTAATGAAGAGAATAAAATAAATACTCCAATAATCGAACCAACGACCTTCTCACATACACAGCTACAGTTAGTAATGTATATTACTTACAAAGTTACAAATGTAGCCGTTAAACAGCCCAGACATATTAACGACAATTCGAGAAGGTGGGCTGACGAAAATGTTCGCCCATAAAAGTCGGTTTCAAATTACCAAGTTTTACTGCCGGGCTCGCGGTTCTAGGATTACAGGATGTAAAGAAAATACAGTACGAGGAATTTATGTCTTCTTTTGCTCAATTTATTGCTTTAGAAAGTCATAAGGGGATACGAAGACCTCGATGTTTGTAAAAATAATTACCGTTCTTTTTTTAAAAGAGTGGCTACTGTTTGACTGAGCTTAATTCAGTTTTTTAAAATCATTGTAGAATCTTATTTTTAAATGTGTACTTCATGATTAAATGTGTATACTTATGTTTTAATTGGATATTTATTATCTGTGTTTACTGAATAAAATAAGTTTTGAGAAAAAATCAACTATCGTTTTGAAGAACAAACGCTGGACGGGTTAAATTATAAACCTAAATTTAATGAGACAAACAAAATTACAAGTGAAAAAACGATATAAAAGAATGCACAATAGCTTGCAAATACCAAACTAAGAGGAAGATGGTGCAAGTCGGAAACAAACTATTGACTAACTGCAACGTATGTGGGAGGCGTAATTAGATAAGCAAACCTGTTGCCTCTTCTCTCTTAAATGCCTAGCCTGAGCTCTCGACCTACTCTTTTTAAACAGTTAAAACTTTAGCTTTTTTTAACGCTGAATGATGTTTATTAAAAAAAACAACAGCTGAAACATGTGCGCAAGCTAAAAACAAACTATTGACCAGCTGCAAAGTCAACAACGCGTGAGAATAGTTAGGTAACTGGTTACGGTAAGCAAAACTTTTGCTCCTCTCTCAGCTTCTTCTTCAAAGAAAGAAATGGCAGCATGTTTGTTTGGCATTCGTTGGAAAATCATTGGTATTTACCAGACATTGTGGAACCTTTCTTTTCGGTTCCCTGACGTGTGGCTTTACTGAACAGATGTAGTCAGGAGGAAGTACCATTTCGTAAATAACATAGTGCATACTGGACCATCACGTAACCACAGAACCGATACAAATGAAGATCCATCTAATAGGAAGAAGTAAGGGTAAAAGCCAATTTACAGTATATCTTTAAGCTCAATTTCAACTGAAGAACAGCTCGTTGAAAACTAAATAGTGAGATTTTAACTTTCTAAATAAAAAAGTGGCAACACATTTCCGTGTTTAAGAACTGCTAAAAAGTAATTTAGAGTTTAACATCGGGGCTCATATCAAGTTCCCGGGTTTGAGTTTTACCATAACAGATGCTTACCATGCCTAAAATATATACGTACAGTGTTGCTAGTTTTGCTAGGAACTTAGGCCGGGTGGCCACCAAATGCGGAGCGGAGTTGCTCTGAACAGAGAGGACTACGCTTTCAAAACCTAACCTATTGTTTTTAATGTAAGTGCGACCATAACGGAGCTGAGCTGAGTCAAGCGGTGTCAGATGGCTCCGCTTCGCTCTCAGTTTCCGCACTTACATTCATAGTCCGCTCCGCATTTAGAGGCTACCCGGCCTTATGGTACAATGCATAGCGAACACAAACAACAGTTTTAACGGACTTTTCGGATGGACTGGGACGAAAACGCTTAAAAAACACTGCCATTTCGTTTGCAGTTATTGTAACAATAACATTGTTGCGACGAAGATCTCGGCCGTTAATAAGCGGAAAAAATGTGCCCGTAAATAAAATAGAAGAAAGGAAAGTGAATGGAAGAGTGTAGGAGTTAATTGTTTGTGAAGTGCAGTGAGGCAGTGAGAGTGTATCGGGAAGCTTTCCAACTATTATTCCTTATTGTTACTGTTAGGATCAATATCGTTACGACAAACAGCTGCTATTCTTAGCCCTTCTGCAAATGGGTCAAAAAGTTCCCGAAATTGGTTAATGAAGATTTATTGAAAGTGCGTATAATATTTTAACCTTATTTTCCTTCAAAATACTGTTCTCTTGCATGTACACACTTCTTCCACCGTTCATACAATTGTTAGAAAAACTTCTTAAAGCTATTTTTGGAAATTCTGTTTAGTCGCTTCGTCTCATTTCCATCACCTCTTGCGAATCAGAGTAATGCTATGTCACTTCAATGTTATTTTCAGTCGAGGAAACTTGTGCAAGTCCGGTGGTAAAAAACAACGTTTCCTTTACAACCGTTAGACAAAACATCAGTCTGCTAAATTGAAATTAAAAACAGCAAGAAAGGAAAACGTTTGCTTGGACAGAGGCCGGGGTAGAGTGTTGGGTTTATTATTATTATTTATTAATAAGGCCTCAATCCTGAAGGAAAAACGGTTAACTAAGAACTCTACAAGAAGATCCTGAAACGGCTACGAGATGTACTTAGATGAAAACGACCTGAAAATGGGCAGGGAACGATTGGTGTTTGTTGTACGATAATGAGCCTTATGAACAAAAATAAGCAAAAGCTTTAATTCACAAAAAATCTGAAGCATATCCTTCAAATGAAATTAAAAAAATATCGATCAAACCTTTTACTTTTCTTGATCCTTTTACTTCCAGACTGAAAGATTTGTTCGTAAGCAAAAGGTAATAATTATTCATACTGAATGAAGAAAATGCTTTTGCTTCTTCATTTTACTTGAACCAAAACCTTTTACTTTTACATTTTACTTGAAGTATTTCCTTTGGTTTTATTCATATGACTCAATGTCCCGTCACATCGAACGCTGATGGTGAAACATTACCTTGCAAAGTGCAATGTTATCATTGTGGAACACCCTTCCTATTCTCCCGACCTTGTATAAGTACATTTTTATCTGTTTCCACGGCTGAAATGACACTGGGGACACAATCTTGCTGATTCACAAGAGGTGATAGAAAATGCGACGAAGCTTCTACACGAAATTTTCAAAAATGGCTTTCATCCAACAATTGTATGAACGTGGACTTAGTGTAAACATGCACGAGGAGAGTACTCTGAAGGAAAATACGGTTAAAATGTAGTATTTTCAATAAAATTTCATTCACCAAATCTGGAAACTGTTTGACCCTGTGTATCAATCTGACGGCGGTCAGGGTTCACTTTCGTGCATTCAATGTACTGCAGTTTGACACTTTAAAATATACCAATATAATAACGCTCATCGGATTTTAAAAGTTTAGTATAAAAAAATATTGTGATGTGACTTTTACGAAATTCCCTTCTATTACGTCAGCGTGCAATACATCTGCGTGCAATAAAATAGTGAGACATCTGATTCCTCACTGCAATTAAACTCGATTCAGAAATGTTGAGGTCTCAAAAAAAAAACCTGATTACGTTTAACGTATGTTCCAGAAACACAATTAATTGACCGTGTAGAATATATTATTTTGTTGCTATTGCTTGCGATGTTTCCTTATTATCTTTGTCTGGGCAAGATAATATATTCCCTTAGAACGGCGCATGGTACGACCACCGTCATCAACATGCCCGCGGTGTTCTATCAAGCAAAGCAGCTAGTCTAATTAAAACCAATGCATTGTTTTAGCAAAGAAAGCGACTGAGAACTAGTGCACATATCTGACGCCGCGGAGTTATTAACGAATCCACGCACTACTTTCTCTGCTGTTCTGCTGTATTATTCCTTCGGGACAGGATAAATATAGACTCACTTTTACTCGATTCATTTCCAACGACAAAAACAGTTTGTTTACTTTCCCGCTTAATTACAAAACAGTTTCTATCCCGAACATTAAACTGAGCGTAGTAGACATTTGTGTTGTGTTGTTTTTTCTTCTAGAAACAGAGGGGATCCGCCCCTGTTTGTTTTCCTTTCTGATTCTTAAATACTGTCATTGATCCTCACAGGCGTTGTTGCACGATTCTCCTCAATACTTTGCAGTTTTATTGTTTGTATTTCAAATTAATATGTCAAAGACTAGATAAAAGCAATATGTATTTGATTACTACTGAATGTTATTTAACTGATACATTTTACGTCACAAAGTTTTTCACTCGACTAATTCACAACTACCGGTCATACTAAACCATCAACATGGCAATCATGATGTTAGCGCATGAGTACGGTATAGGAAAAATGTCGTAGCAAGGTTTTTATTTTATTAAAAAAATATATAAACATAAATTAAACTTAAAATTTGATACACAACTACAGTTACCCGGTTAGGGATCGAAGAAACATAAATTAAAAAAAAAAATTGTTTGAACTGTCACCTATTTATTTGATTAGAAATACAAATCCATTCACGATTAAATATATTTTCTTCTACTGAAAATACAAAGAAAACGCCTACACTATCTAAGATTACAAATAGGGCACCTAGCAATTACAAATAGGGTAACTACTATTAAAAATACTTAAAAAAGTAACAATTAAAAATACACGACTTAAAAATACTTATTTTTAAAATGAAAAAATACCTATCCACTATTAAATATGCATCATGGATTAAAATATTTACGTAAGACTAAAAATCCAATCGACAATTAAAATTATTCACCTAAAACTTAAGATGCATAGCCGGGCTATTAGAACTTAACGTGCATGTATAGATGTGCACGTTTAAAAATACATATTTAAAGTAAAACACCTCACGATTAAAAACACCTAACAACGATTAAAAACCAAACTAAAAAAACTTTTCTACGATTTATAAAATATAACTATCCACGATTAAAAATACCTATCCGCGATAAGCATACATATCCACGACTATTCGTAAATATAACTAGACATACACTTAATTAAAATATCTACCTACGATTAAGGGTTACTATCCAAGATTAAAAATACCTAGGTATGATTAAAAATACATATCTACTATCACAATTACCTATCAACGATTAAAAATACATATTCATAAGTAGCTAAAAATAACTTTTCACGATTAGAAAAACCTCTTTACGATTAAAAATACCTATCTACGATGAATATACATATCGACAACTAAATATATCCTGTACCATACATTCGATTAAAAACACCTATCTATAATTAAGAATAACTATCGAAGATTAAAAATACCCACGTACGATTAAAAATGCATGCATACTATTACAAGTACCTATCAACGATTAAAAATACTAATTCAAAGCTAAAAATAACTTTTGTTACATTAAAAACACCTCTTTACGTTAAAAAAATATCTATCACGATTATAAATACCCATCCAAGATTAAAAATCTAACACGATTTTGATATTTATGAATTGATTTTCCCCTAAAAACATACTTCAACAAAGTAATAAAATAAACAAGACTGTGATTAATGTGAAGAAGGACAGTTAGGTTAGCCCATATCACGCTGCTCCAATTCAAAACAAATCAAAGCAAGTCCAATGGACACGTGTCACGTGTCTATTTTCACGGAATAACCTTAACTGTATTTAATCTATGGAAGATCGTGAGCCGCAGAACAAAAGATTGCAGTGATCGATCCAAGCTTAGCCGTTCAGTCGGTCACATTCTTAATCTGTGCGATCTGTGATGAATGCAAATCGGAGGCAAGCAGGTTCTGGCATATCCAGTTATGTTAATAGTGTTTATTTTAAATCGCTTTTTGTACGGTGGATTGGCATCCCTGACGCACTATATGACAGGTGAATGTAAAGCTATTAGATTACTTATAAAGCGTAATCATCAAGTGAATTGTAGTAGAAATAAAAAGAACCTAACTCAACAACTGTTATGTCAAGCTACCCATTTCTGAGGTTAGGTTGACCTCAAAAATAATTCCTATTCTTCAATCGGGCGCTATTATTACAATAATACTGACATTATTATTAGTCATTCAGTTATCCAAAAACTATCAACATATTTTTACTTGTTTAAATTTAATCGTTTACACTGTCTCAATTGTCACTGGCTTGACCTTAAATAACCTTAAAAAAATTATTGTAAAGGCCAATAAAAAGTATTGAATATAAACCTTCAAACGATTTTAAAACAATTTTTATAAATTTATAATTTATACACTATTTTTAAAAATAAGAACAGTATGTTGATATCAATTAAATGATATTTAAACCGAAGTTATTTAAGAAAGGAACTAAAGCCTAGAAAGATAAAAACAGAAAATTCAGTTTAGACCCGTTATCAAAGTGAACGACTGACCTTACGCCCTACTTACTGTGCTAACATGAGGTGGAAAACAAATTTTATATTACTGTATACAGTGTTGCCATTCGTCCGAATAACAAGGGTTAAAGTTTTGGTTGGATTTACAATAGCCTAAGAAATTACATGTTTTATAGCATTCAAATTACCCAAATATTCAAACGTCTTTAAAATAAGATTTTAGTAGTTGTAAAGTTACAAGCGAAGTAACAGTATACAAATTTGTTGGTTTAAACCACTTTAACCTCGCTCGTTGTCTGTACGTCACTCGTGTTAAATCGTAACCTATTTCCTATTTCACAATGTGGCGCGAACAGCCGCCTCGTCCAAAGAAAACAGCTGATTTTAATGTATTCATTTTCCTGTTGGAAATTTTGGTGATTAAATTTCGGTACTGCTGTCAAATCAAAGCGAATTAATGACTGAAAAAAAAACAGATTCGAAAAACGTAACTTTGCAAAACATTCTTAAAGTGGGATTTCTTTCTGTTCCATCAGATTTAGGTAACTTATAAGATGTAGTCTCAGGGAGAAATATTAATGTCCGGGCGCTTATCAGCTAGCGAGGCACTCTTCCGGTTCACAATGGTGAGATGAAACACGTTTGTTCTGTTTAAAGTTTGCCGGATTCCTTCCGAGCAAGTTGCAATGTCCTGTGGAGTTGTTACGGGTGTTGGTAAGCTGCCGTATAGTTGTTCTGTGATGTTCTGGTCCTCCTTGATGTTCTTGATCATAGTGCTGGTTGTACAACTTCCACATATAACTGGGGACTGAGGCTGAAGGCGTCTCATCATTCTGGTCTTGCGGTGAAGGAAGACATCCACTGGTTCTCCTGCAGCTTCTTCCTTCCCGTAGAACTCAACCTGAAGTTCCGCTCGTACTGCCAGTGAGTCGAACTTCGCTATAAAGAGGTCGGAGAACTCTGTCCTCTCCAGGTTAGCGTGGGTGTACAGCTGGTACCAAGTGTTTGCTTTCCCTCGGAGCTGAATTGAAGCAGTCTTCGTCCAGTAATCTGCTGGAGTATACCGGTCGGCAAAGGTTTTTTTCGCAGTCGGCGATGAATCTTCGACGATCGGTAAATCCGTCGTCAGAGAAGTCTGGTAGCTGGTTGTACGGAAGGCGCTTTTAGTATCTCGACTAGTAACTGAAGGTTCTGGTTGGCACTGGTAGCAGTCGGGCAGTCCGAGCAAAGTGTAGATCGCTCCAGGAATGCTGACGTCTGGACATCAGATGCATAAGTTGTGGAAGGTGTTACTGCATCTGTAACAAACTGTTGTATTTTTACCCTGAGTTGTGCTGCCATCCAAATTGCAAATTTGGTTTGTGAACGGAGAGCATCATTGTTGAGTTTTGGGCGCCACTGGGTTTTCCACTCCCAGAAATGTTGGATATCTGCGAAGTGTTGAATCGGAGGTTGTTTTGCTACGCCTGAAGCTTGTAGTTCTATGTTGAGGCCGCCATGTTTAAGTCTCCGGGAGTAATAACAGAAGTCCGTGCGTTTACTAAGTCGGTCGCGGGCTGGTAAGGCACTCTTCAGGTTTGGAATGGTGAGGTAAAAGAGTTCGTGTCTTCTTTAAAGTAATGATATTCGACTTGTACTTACACTTGAAATTATGGCGGAAACCATAATTTCTCAAAAATCCATTGTTAAAATCAGAGAAAAAACGTACCAATCAGGACAAAGCTATTGTGTATGGGAGATGCGACGTGGTACGCCGGCAGTAATGTAAAATTTAGCATACTTTAAACCCGAAATACGCGAGTATTGGATGACGGGAGAATTATGAACCTGGTTCGCAGACGTAGGCTGTTTGAAAGCCAGGAGAAAAGTTCGGAAATTTAGCGTGAATGTTTTTTGGTGTTAGTAAGCAGAACTAGGTTGTGTGAAATCGTAACTCAAGGTTGTGTAGCAAATTTGAAGAAAACGAACATTAAATTGAAGAATAAATTGAAAAAACCGACAGCGTTTTTTTTTGCAGTAGGGGGCCTACTTTTGAAAATGGGGAGCGCCTGTAGCGGAAAAAAGTAGGCAAGATAGCGGACAATTCGCTAGACAAGTACGCAGGCTGGAATTTAATCACAACCGTAGGGCTTTTGTCGTGTGCCATCTTAATAATAACTGTGTAGGCCTATTATAAAATTGTTTACATCAGGCGACTGGTTTTCATATTAAAAGTATTACATGTGATTCTTAGATATGCCAATATTGAGAAATATTAAGTGAAATAATATGTTTACAATTAGTAATGTGATGTCAATTTGATCCGGGCCTAGTGTGCTTTTTCCCTGTTGTAAACACGTTGGACTTGCTTTCCACCGGACTGTTTATAAAACACCGAAAGAGATTGATTAGTTCTTTTTTTCACCGTTACAACGAGCATTAACACGGGATATTAGGAAAGTGTAAAATTCCTTTGCCACGTGTTATGCGACAGGTACACTAAGAAAAAGAACTCTTTATTGCCAATGAAAAAGTATTTTTTTCTTCTTAATTCCAATTTGTATAAGAGGAAGACATTTTGAGTGATGTTAAAAAAACAATGCGATTGAGAGTAAAATTTACAACTTTCAAAGAAAGATATTTTCAAAATAGTAGTGGAAGGGAAACACTGAACACGAAACACCTTGTCAGCTTAAAATTAATTTTTGACCAATTCATTTCATTTTCTCACTATACTAAGTATACCTCACAGGGGGTGCAGACTAGTTGCATTGAAACGATTTAGACGTCCTTCGCGGTACCCGAGCCTAACACACACTTACACTTACAACACTACACCTACGACTAACACTTTACACTCACGCTTACATTTAGGGACGCGATAATAGCC
Source organism: Callitettix versicolor (assembly GCA_022606455.1). Classification (NCBI taxonomy): domain Eukaryota; kingdom Metazoa; phylum Arthropoda; class Insecta; order Hemiptera; family Cercopidae; genus Callitettix; species Callitettix versicolor. The sequence goes on from CM040189.1 coordinate 85,387,258, forward strand.
TCAATGTGCTTTTCGCCTTATTATATATATATATATATATATTAAGTATATAGAAAGTATGGTCATCGTTCTTGAGATTTTGTTGGGTTTACCTGTCTGTGCACATTGCTGGAGACTAAACCAGAAACAGCTCTCTGGTCTCGACTGTTAACAGGAAAACGACGTACTTGTTAGGTTGCGATATTTGCTACCTGCCTAATTCAGTTCAGTTACCCTGGACTGCTTTCTTTCTCACGGCTTCTCCCTGACTTTATAAAAACGTTGTTTTTATGTTTTGCTGACTTGTTAACATAAAAACGTCACGCTTGTAAAGACAGCTCAAATTTTCGTATTTAGTGTTTGCAGGTGGAATCGGTTGGCTAGTTCAACGATTTATTCTGAGCTCGAACTTTCTTAGGCCTACCATTATACCGGTTACAAATTTACATTTAAAAAAAAAACGGTGGAAAATGAATTCATATACAACATACTATTTGGTTTCAAATTAATTTATATTTTGTAATTAATAGGACTAATGATAAATAGTAACATACTGTTAAATCACGACACTACTTCCAACATTATTAAAGTACAGTCCTCAATTATTTTAAAAACTATCGGTTAATGAAGTTCCGAACTAGAAATAATGATTATTTCCAAAAGTACCAAACATGTAGTCAGTTGAAATACTTGTTATTTATCATCAATCAATTCGATTTTGTCAGAAATATAACTTTTTCACTCAAAAATTTCTTGAAAAACCGATTTCATTGTCGTAAGTAGCGATAATATCTGCATAATTTTTTATATTTTCAAATTTTATTGAAAATATGGAAATAAATTCGACGGCGGTTTATTTGTTATATTTAATGCAGTTTGAAATATTAAAATGCTAATTGCACATATTTTAACGCAGACTGTGTTGATTAAATCAGATTTTGAAAACACGCAAGAAAAAAAATCGTTGGAAATTCGCTTCGAGACAGCTGCGTGCCGTGATTACGTTTTTCTGAAAAATAATCCTGTCTCCTTTGAAAAGAGTTTCTTAGTATGCTACAGTAGTGCATTCAACTAAAAACATTATTTTCCCACGCAAGTCAGGGTCACAAGGCATTCTTCTCCCTCTCTCCCTCTTACCACCTGACGCGGTAAAACACCTGCAAGGGTAGGCAGCTACTGTTACATTCTACGCTGTACCTCAACCACCCCTAATACAAAGCTCGTACTTCCATTCACAACGTATCACACCTGTACTAAGCAAAACTTCACTTGTTAAGCGGGACATTCTAAAAAAAAAAAAAATACTATAAAAACCTTACGCACTCAAGTCCCACACTTGCAATTAGAAAGAAAAGGGAAGAGGGTGGTTGTGTTTACATAGCAGTCAAGGGAAGTATTCTTTATGTTCAAAAGTACTGTTTATGTTCACACAATTTTCGCTACTTAGCCAGCTAACTTTAAGGGCAAGAGCATTCATTTCCAAGTGGCAGGGTTAAATTCAGTAAGAAGTGCCTCGTTTATGTTTATACAGCCTGTCTTAACGCTTCGATACAGTAAGTATTTTATAGTACGAATTAGCAAAATAATTGTTACATTAGTAAAGAGGGAGTATTACATTGTATTGTATTGTATTTTGTATTTTCTCTTCATTTTTATTGTAGTTTAAACAGAGTAGTATTGTACAATGTATGTTTGTTATGACCCTCTGTAGTCCGGACGCTCGCTATAACCCGACAGGTGTTTTTAAACTTTATCTGTACATTTTTATAAAAATGTAAACCAAAAAGCTAGAACTGTTTCAGATTTTAAAAGGTTATTTTGTTCAAGCAATTATCAAAGTCGATTTTTGTGACAAATTTCAATTAAATCGGACCAAAATGGAGAACGCTAAAGTTTATGCACGATCACACGAATTTCAAGGACCCCTTAAAACGTATAGAGTTCTAATTTCAAAGTCCCAAGTTTGAGTCACACCACAATGGCTGTGGCCATTTTCCAAATTAAATGTTTCTCTTAACCCTTAAATAGTCAACTGTACATTAAGAATGTGTCGTATAATAAAACTGACTTCACTACTTCATTGTACTGCAATATCCTGACGACTGTTTATGCAACCAAATCTGGCATTCAGAAAACAATCCGTGTTATATAGTCTACTTCAATGGATACACATTACTTACTTTTATGGAAATCGGATACAATATGGTTCCACGCTCTACCCTAGAGGCACCATAATTCCTATTATGTATTTATAGGCTACTAGGGCACATCTGTGTCCAGCCCAACCCAGCCTAGCTTTATGAGCCTCATGTAACACTAAAATAATCGTAACACGCAACTATCTTGACGCGACATAATGAAATAGAACTTTTAATTTTTTCTAACATTTTTTTCAAAAATCTGATGTCACCATCAGCAGGAAATATGCAAATGTTAGCATTTTAAAATTACAAATTACATTAAAAATAAATCGTGACTAGTCAGATCCATTTTCGTAATTTCTATGGAATTTGTGAAAAATAAAATTATTTTATGCACATTTTAACTCTGATTAGGATGGTAAAATCACATCCACAAAAAAATATTTCTTCCGGCCCGATTTTTTTTAAAAAAAGATTCCAGGTAGAGCGATCTATTCACCGCATCTCCAATGGTTCATTTTCCCATGAAAATTCAGTAACAACTTTTCATTTTTCGATTTCTTACCCAAGTGAAAATTACTTTTTTTTCAAATCAGCTATTATGTTTTGAGTTATGAATCTTCACAAACGACCAAAAGTTTGCAGTTTCCCCTCAAGATAGCTTCTAAACCAGATTTACTGAGGACATAGTACATTGAGAACCCATTTTCGTTGAGTACTTATTGAGTGAAATAGGCTAATTATAGAACCGATTTTTACGAAATCATATTTGAAAGTTTTTTGACAAAAAAAGTACTTAAAAAGTGTAATTGAAAAATAGCCCCGGACATGGGCAAACCAGACCTACATGCTAATATTTATCAAAAACGTTCGACTATTATTGTCTAAGCTGTGTAGACATACAGGACGAACAGTGCGTAAAACTCTTTTTTTTTATTCGGAAAACCAAAATCGATTTTTCGCATTCACCAACCTTTGTTTATACACTCTGTATAATGATAAACCTACACATACCGTGTATAAAGCACTATGCACGTCAAATAACCTTGATACTTCCGTAAAATAAGAATGAGAAGAATGTGATACAAATAGAATATAATAAGCTAAAAAACATTACCTACGCATTAGTCTGCCTATTTCATTTGTCTTACATAAAACAAAAAAATGCAAAAGTTTTCTGCATCCTAACAAAAGCATGTATGGTCACTATCTGCTAAAACAATCTGGAAGCTTGCAATATAACTGCAATGAAAAATTTATAAAATCGGCTTTACAAAATTAGCTGGAATTTTTTATATTAACCAAAATTAATATATTTTCATGCCCTTTGGCTCGTGTGCAGGCCAAGCTACTAAGCAGCTACTTACTGTTCATAACAACTTTGATGTGATCAACCAGCGATAACTGCAACAGTACTATAGAATTATTAGCGATTTTTCATTGGAAAATGATCTATTGAAGACCTGTACCCGGGATCTTAAAGTGAACACCGATCTTGACCTGACTTTTTGATGGACCGTTAAAATGTGTTTTAGAACTCTCACAACAGAAATTTTGATTTAAACTTGCCACAAAATGTATTTTACTAACGTCTTAGGCTAGTTCGATACCTACGTTACCCAGCTAAATCTGTTTAACTATTTCAAAATGTCGGTCACAGAATCTTAAAAAATTGTAACAATTTTACGTTTTAAAAAGTCTGAATTCACTACAGATCCTAATCTCGAACGTTTTCTAGACCATACGAGTAAAGATAACATATGAACATTGACGAAATTAATGCTACCTTAAATGAACAGCTAAAAATAAAACAGATATAACTGCTAATTACTAAAAAAGCTTGCAGTTATTCGGTGGGATCCATCTTCTGGCTTCTGCATTACTTCATTATTTTTTTCTTTTTCTAATTTAAATTATTCATAATATTTTTATCCCAATAATTTTACAGTGATTGTCCTACAAATAGATCCTACATCATAAATTAACTAGTTTAGCTCGAAAATAAAATTACATATACCGCCTTGCAAAAGTAACCTTTTTTAATACAAATTAACGAACAGGTAAATACGATTATTAAAGAAGGTAAATCGAACAGCAGTTCGATTCCTACAACATATATATATCTGTGTCGGATAGAACAACTTGAAAGAAAATTCTTGTTTTTAACGACGACTAAGAGGTAAATAAGTTAGTCTACATTGCAATTTAGCTAATAAAATTACAGTCTAACATATCTACATCTTAAAACACCGGGTAGATAGGTTTAAACAACTGTTTTTGAACTTTTCCCGATAGATGGTTCAAACAACGTTTTCGTTTTGAACTTTTTCCGATAGATCGGTTCAAACAACGTTTTCGTTTTGAACTTTTCCCGATAGATCGGTTCAAACAACGTTTTCGTTTTGAACTTTTCCCGATAGAACGGTTTAATCAAAGTTTTCGTTTTGAACTTTTCCCGATAGAACGGTTTAATCAAAGTTTTCGTTTTGAACTTTGACTGATAGATCGGTTTAAACAATGTTCTCGTTTTAAACAAAAATTAACAAAAAGGTAAAACACAATGTTAAAAACGGCAAATCGAATTGCGTGACAATTTTTAATACAACCACCTAATACAATTACTGCACATCAATTCATAGTACACCTACCTCTTAACACAATCTAATTGCAGGGTACATCGGTTAGAAGGACATTTTTTAAATGAAAACAAACAGGAAATATTTAAGGAGTAATGTAGGTTTTTATAACCAAAGGTCGTCACGGATGAAAAGAGGTCTCCCGACGTTTTTATGAAAAGAATTAACCTTTTATAAAAGAATTATATTTGTAAAAAAATAATCACATCACACAGTAGTTTCGTTGACTTGATAAAAAAACAATTTACATAAAAAATAGTATCACAATAATTTTTAATTGTGCAATTTTTTTATTAATCTGACTTCATTATCGTAATCAAATAGTGCACTAATCTTTTTTCCTTAAACTGAAGAAGACGTATTCATTTCCTCTTAAAGTACAGTATTTTAAAACCCAAAAGTTTGTATTTCCAAAATAACTTATAATACTTCTTATGAAGAAAATAATCAATAAGGCATTCGTAAGCTTAGATGTAAATTTAGCAATACACTGAGAAAATCAACTTCTTACATTATTTGTAAAAAAATCTGGTTTATTAGAGGAAACAAATTTGTAACCACAAACAGCGACCGTTTGTAAAACAGAGGCTGTCTGCCAGAACTTTGACCTGTATGCAGATTTAAATCTATATGGGCTAGATGGCTTTTCCGTGGGGATATTACATCGATTCCTCGTCTTTATTAGTCTACCGGCATAAAGTAAAGACGTGGACCTCTCTCAATAAATAAATATACTAACCTAGCCTAACCGTCTTTCTGATTTTATCACAGTACCTAAATAATTTCAATCAATTCTATTGGTTTCGAAACTCTGGAAAACCAAGCTTTTTCCAGAATTAAATAACAGAAAACTAACTAACTTTTAAGCTTGTAAAATTGTCACACAAAAAATATTATTCTTGTACAACTTGTCAAAACCGTCCTGTCCTTCCGGGAACTAGAAAACCCAAACACCCTTGTTGGAAGGATGACCCTTGTGTTCAAGGGATCGTTTGTTTATATTGGAAGAAGAAAAAAACCTAATACAGCTTTTGACAAAGTAGCTTGCACAGTGTTGTTTGGTGATGCACTATATATGAAATTGGAATGTATCGATATTTACCAATTAAGAATATATTTGTGTATTTCTTTTTACTTATATTACATACTTTACACTATTTAGATTATTGAGGACGAGAGATGGCGTTTACGGCAGTAACTGCAGTCTCGAACTATGACCTTGAGGTGCGCAGTTCAGAGGCGCAGCAGACTAAGGTTATTATTTTAGTCGATCGCCGAGCTAATATTATTTTTTCCTACGCCAGTAATGAATACAAATGTATCAAAAACCACTGCAAGTAATTTAGAAAAAAATACATAAATGGTGCAAGAACATGAGTCTACGCAACATTTCTCATATTCAATTATTTCCACAAAAATAGGCCTAATTTCTCAAAATTACTTCATCAAATCGCTAATGGTCAAATTTTGGTATTACTTTATGAAACATCTTACTATATTTACAAATTTTAAATAAAAGAATTTATAGTTCAAAGTGAATTTCTTTTATTGCAAATTTTCTACACTGAGCTGAGTCATTCAACACTGGCCTGAGTTTTCATATACTATGACTAAAATTTGATGCACATCTGGTGAACCGATTTTGAGAAATTTACTTTTTTCGATAGCTTCGGAACCCAGATTTTGTTTGTATTGTTTTGTTTGTGTAGTTTTATTGGTTGTCCATTCGAACAAATACTGTTAAATCCAATTTTTAAAAAATCGATTAAAATCAGTTTGTTTTTTTAACAAAAAAGGTTTATAAGTTTTTATTAATGAAAAAACTCAAGATATGAGCTAATCAGACCAAGGCGCAATATTTCAACAAAATCGTTCAATTATTCTAGCTCAATTGATACGTACAAACAAAAACACTCAGAAAAACAAGTGTTCAAGTAATTACGTTTTTGGGCAAAACATTTTTTTCACGACCACCAAACTTGTTTATACTCTTGGCATTATGAGAAAAATGTGTAAACATTTATGTTCACTGTTCGTTACCTATATATTAATTAGGCCCTACCTACACTGAAATAAGGTTATGTAAATATAGTACGGTAGAAAATATTCGATTTTTTTAAATTGAAAAAATACGTTTTCTGAATATAAGTTAAAACTAAAGATTAAAAAATTTCTAGACATACTACACAGAACAGTTTTTGTCTGTGCAATTACATAGACAAAAGGGAACTATTTTGTATGACAATTTGAATTTAAGAGATTAATAAAAATTTAATTATAAAAAAAATCAAATTGTGCTTTTTATTCACACATACTATACTTCAAGTTTTTATTACACTCGCTGCACTTTCGTAATATCTGTTATTATTTTTTATTAAAGGTTTTACAACCGTATTCATTCATGTGCAACGGCCAACTGCTTCGCGATTCTACTTCAATCCTTATCTGACGTGGACTTGGTACTGCAGTACTACATTCGTAAACAAATAAGATTAAAATGTTTTCCAATTAAAAATCTTTGCCTAACCTAACCCTAAGTGGTTTTGTGTGGAATTTAGATTTCTGCATTTTCGATGTATTCATTTTACAGTTCAATGATAAAACCATATTGAATATGAAACGACAAAATTATTTCCCACAAACAAAACCAACTATCGTACAGCCTACCTAATTAAATACAATTACCGATTTTCAAAAGTAGTTATGGTTTTTTTTTGTAAATCAAGAATTTTTCTTACCATTATATTTAAAAAGTATTTCTTCAATTAAAAAAAAAAATACTCGGATATCGTTGGTCACGCTTAATTCCATTCGTAAAGTAGTAATTATTTATCATAGAAGTCACAAACAGAATGATCAAGCTGTGTACGTCAGACCTGTTTTCTATTATATAACGATATAATAGCCTATAAAACAAAAATTTGTGTGTCAAGGTAGAAGTCAACGATAAAAAGGTTAAAATATGATCTGAAACATTGTAGGGCCTATATAGCTCTATTGCAGGTTTTTTAAAAACAAAACATTGTGTGAATTCAGTTCTTTTGGAGTACACGTTCTTAAAAAAACAAACTTTAAAAATCTTTACTGGATAGAAAAGATAATTAATTTGGTTTCAACGTTGGTTTTCTCTGATATTATTTACCCTTATACATTTGTCTTAAATGCAGCACTTTGAAGAATGTAAACAAAACACATTCACAATGTGCCCACTTTTATAAACTAAAATTAAAAAAGGGAATTTTGCAAATTTACTTGAAAATCAACCATATAGATTTGTAATAATAAAGTGTCTAATGTAAAATTAAGCTACTGCCTTGATACAAAACTAAGTCATCAATGTTTACCCAACTCCCAACAGCTTGTTATCTTTACACCACATGTAGGCCTGGGTAATTGTTTACATTATGATTAATAAGATTTTAAATATTGCTGTACCAGTATAGTAATGTACATGCATAAATATTCAACAATCAAATACTGTTAGCCACTGCGTCAGTCTGTAAAACCAACCACAAACAGCTGTCGAGTTTATTGATTCTACCCAATACTAGGCACTATAACCTAAAGTTTTCTTATAAAAAACAGACTAAAGCTAAATGACAACCTACCTGCATCGTTCAGCATGCCTCCACCAGCAAATATTGTATTCGAATGAACCTGTCCATCCCTGTGTAGTAAAACATGTTGTAATTCGGACACCACTCTACACTTATCCCTGTCACTAACTAAAGCGTTTTTGAAACACTTTGCACACTGATAACACAATGCCCACGCGTGTTCCTCACTGATAGGCGCGTTGAAAGCTATCAAAATATCCAACAATGAAACACAATCGTTCTCGTCTAGTTTGCACTTATTTGGACGTACTTCAACATCGGCTGCCATCGTTATCTTACTACCGGCAAGAGTACGACATAACTGACCGTCCGACTATAGAATGATCTTTCATTGAGTTCGGCTCTGCGTTAGTACACTTTCTGAACACCGGGCGCGCCACTAATCGCTTGCCCGGGATACTACAGAATTTCTTGTTTACTTCATAGCGTTTATGAGTGTTATTTTCAATTCCAATTATATAACAAACTACACGAGATAACTAGTTCTAATGAGAGAAAAAACATTGTGCTTTTTAGAGCATATAGATTCTTCATTAATTTAGTACTGTCTCTAAAACAAATTATATAATTTCATTAGTGTTATTTCAATACAGGCTGAAGTAAATCCAATTAACAATCTGGTAGCCTATCCATTGTTTAGAAACAAATTAATTTATCTTACAATAGGCTTATTATTATTAAATTATTGTTTGCAGGTTTAAGACTGAACAACATTTATGCTAAATTCTTCACGATGTCATTGCCCTTATTTGTTTATACAATTGCATTTATTCTTAAAGTTGATCAATTAGAATCTTGTGTAGGCCTATAAGTTAAATCAAATATCTTTAATATATTATTACGCTAAAAATACCGATCCGTTTTGTACTAAAAATAAAGATCTGCATTATTGAAATTACATATATTGCGTACCACCTATAAATTTGCCAGAACACCATATGTAATTCTCACACCTTTTAAGGCTTTACTAAACAAATAAATAATAAAAAAATCGATAAAAGTTTTGTAAACAAAATTCCGAGAGCAGTATAAAGGTTCCCGTAAGAGTGCAGCACAATGCAGGCATATGTGACCTATAATTAATTATGCGGGCAACAAAACAGTTGTTACTAAAAAAAAGATTGTTGAAAGTAATATTTCAATTATTACTGTATCCAAGACAAATAATTACTGACCGAATCAATTTTGAAAGTAAAATCGGTGAGACAGGTTAGGCCAGTCCTAATACGTAAATAAAAGACCCCGCTTTTAGTAAACAATAAATACTGTAACCTGGTTTAAGTATGTAAAGTAGAATCTTGTTTTAGTGGATTTCATTTGTAATAATTTCTATAAGGTACAGTGTTAGAATTCATTAATTAATTTTATAGGTTATAGTTTTAAAGAAGAAAGTATAACAAAGCAGGCCTATTGTATTAAATACAAAACAGTTCCCCATAAAGATTGTCTTTGCAATAAGTATTTACAAAGCGCAAGGGCAAACACTCGATAAAGCAGGGACGAAATTTATCTACCCAAACCAGTCTTTCCGCGAGGACAAATTGTACGTTGTTTTCAAGAATTAAGTCATTTGCAAACATAAAAGTAAATTTAGAAGAAACTCCCGAACAAAAATTTACTGTGGATTCTGTTGTCATTTCGAATATTGTTTATAAAGAGGTGCTATAACTCTATTCAGCTTCTTGCTGTACATTGTTCATTTTTTCTCCATTAACTGCGAAAGAAAGCCCACAAGAATTTTTCTGGATCCCCTAAATAGTTTCCGGTGTGCGAGTGTAGGGGGGGGGAGTGACGAACTTCTAGAGCCACCCTAAAACACAGTCATTACACGGTCGTAAAACAAATACGGTAATTAATTTGTATCTCTTGCGTCTTATATAACCGTTAATGTACTTGTACACAACGCTGTAACCTGTAAATGAAACTGATATGACAGCACTCCCAGTCGCGGTTAGCAGAATCTTTTAAGTTCCAAGTATTACTTTCCAGAAACAACTCAAACTTACTTTTCTTAAATTAAATAAACAATGTCAATATGATATTGCTTATTGGAATTGTAAAACCTTTACTTTAAGGGTTATAAGAAGTACGAAAATATGTAGACCCATATTTGTATAACAATGACATGTATATATAACATTCAAAATAGGTGTAACAATGACATTAAAACCACTTTTAAAGTTATGAGTTTAAAATTCATATGCCAACACAGTAATCATATAAAATTATGAAACTTTGCAAGTTTTATTATAAGTAGTATCATTATTCGAGTTTAAAATCAAGATTAAAAAATAAGTCTGATACAGATAAAATTTCATAGTAACTTACTCTATTAGTACATATTATAAGGACGTGTTTAGTGTCATCACAGAAATTTTGTGGAAAAAAATGTGGCCACAGAAAACAAGAAGTTTATAATGTTTTGTGTTCTCTCTCGATTGAGAATAATATTCTAAAATAATTATCAATTGGTAAATCATTATATGTAGATTTTATTATAAAACAATAACAGCAGCAAACATATATATATATATATATATATATATATATATATATATATATAGAACTTTATTGAGTAGGTATGACATATTCAGAGTGTGAAATTTCTTAAGATTTGAAATGTCAGATTTTTTTACCAAGTTTGAATCAAATTAATCAAAAATTGCGAACATCACAAACAGGTAACAAGATTACAGTATATCTATGGTTCACAGAAAACATTAAACTTTCAATCTAGATTATTATTTTGTAATACGGAATTTCCATTGAAAACTTAGCTATTGAAATAATTATTATATTAAGATTTAGGTCCAGGACCAAGTGTGTAGTGTGAATGGGCGGGGGTTGGCAACAAATCACCAGGGCGAAATAGCTGAGATTAAATATTAGAATAAATGTTCTCTGAATAAATCTTATCAATAACTGGTTATTAATTAAAAATATAACAAAATTTAAAAAATATAATAAGTGATTTTCATTATAAACATCTACTATGTATCATAATTTAAAAGAACAGTAAAGCAAATCAACTGAGGTGAACAATTCAGTGTAAATAACATGACTATATTAGAGAATAAAAAACCTCAGGTCACAGCTACCTTGCTAACATGACAGAAGTGAATTTCGAAAAACTAACATTTTATAGTGTCATGTAAATGAATTTCCAAAAACTAGCATTTTATAGTGTCATGTAAATGAATTTCCAAAACCTAACATTTTATAGTGTCATGTAAATGAATTTCCAAAAACTAACATTTTATAGTGTCATGTAAATGAATTTCCAAAACCTAACATTTTATAGTGTCATGTAAATGAATTTCCAAAAACTAACATTTTATAGTGTCATGTAAATGAATTTCCAAAACCTAACATTTTATAGTGTCATGTAAATGAATTTCCAAAACTTAACATTTTATAGTGTCATGTAAATGAATTTCCAAAAACTAACATTTTATAGTGTCATGTAAATGAATTTCCAAAACTTAACATTTTATAGTGTCATGTAAATGAATTTCCAAAAACTAACATTTTATAATGTCATGTGAATGAATTTCCAAAAACTAACATTTTATAGTGTCATGTAAATGAATTTCCAAAAACTAATATTTTATAGTGTCATATGAATGAATTTCCAAAAACTAACATTTTATAGAGTCACATAAATGAATTTCCAAAAACTAACGTTTTATAATGTCATGTGAATGAATTTCCAAAAACTAACATCTTATAGTGTCATGTAAATGAATTTCCAAAAACTAACATTTTATAGTGTCATGTAAATGAATTTCCAAAAACTAACATTTTATAGTGTCATGTAAATGAATTTCCAAAACTTAACATTTTATAGTGTCATGTAAATGAATTTCCAAAAACTAACATTTTATAGTGTCATGTAAATGAATTTCCAAAAACTAACATTTTATAGTGTCATATGAATGAATTTCCAAAAACTAACATTTTATAGAGTCACATAAATGAATTTCCAAAACTAACATTTTATAATGTCATGTGAATGAATTTCCAAAAACTAACATTTTATAGTGTCATGTAAATGAATTTCCAAAAACTAACATTTTATAGTGTCATATGAATGAATTTCCAAAAACTAACATTTTATAGTGTCATGTAAATGAATTTCCAAAAACTAACGTTTTATAATGTCATGTGAATGAATTTCCAAAAACTAACATTTTATAGTGTCATGTAAATTAATATTTTGTTACAGAAACATATTAATATTCTTCTTTAAAATAAAAAAATGAATCCTGGCACTGAAAAATTCATGACTTCTTTGGAAATTTTATTTCACCATCATAAATAAGTTCAGCACAAATAAGTTAAACAAATTATCAAAAGTTATTAAAAATAAACTGATAATTTATGCAAATTTTAGTGTTGATAAAGTAAAATTTTCAAAAATAATGAATTTTCAATGCCTGCTATTTGAAATGGTTGAATGGATTTTGTTAGGTAAAAAATCTTTCCATGCAATTTATCAAAATCAATATTTGTATTGTATGAATCACATCTGATCCAAATCATAGCCAACATGTATATATTTTTTCATACTGTATTTGTATGACAGTTCAAAACATATTAAAGGTCGGGAAAAGTAGATATTTCATGGTTCTGAACCATGGTGGCTGATCCAATAGCTCATTTTCCAAAGAAAATGCTGGCTAAAAAAGCTCATCTTGTTCAGATGAAACCATACATTTACATCCGTGACTCATACTGATTAAAAACAAGGTAGACACATTATTATTATTCATGTGCAAACATAAAAATACAGTCGTCGCTGGTTGGGGATTGCATGTTTTGACATAAGCGCCAGATCGCTTATGATTGTATTAAGTGACAGATCAGGAAAATGATGCACACTGGGGTCATTGGCATGGGCTACCAGAGAAGTTAAAGAAGAAGATAGGCCATGCACCATTAAGGTAAAATAATTGCTTACAATATACAATAAAAACATATTTAATGGAATATGAATGGACAATAATTTAACATTACACTAGAAACTGCAAAAGACAGAACAATAGGAGTTACTGCTTAAACTGATAAAGCTTAACGTTTTTAACAAACTACTTCTTAAGATATGTTATAAGGATACAAATAAACATTTTTGTTCTTTATTATTTAACATAAAACACCAAAGTTGATGACTTGTAATTATATAAAATAAGGAGAGTAGTTAATATTACATATAAATACAAAGTTAAACTTATGTTACGACAGTCTCTTGATAGGCCACAGAGGATCGATCTCGCTTAGGGGATCGGCATGCTTTCCACTTACATCTGAACCACACGTGCTACTTGCACCATCTGAAATTCAAATATTTGAAAAAAATCATACAAAAGTGCAAAAATTTAACACAAAAAAAATACTTCTAAATGGAGCGGTTTTGGTAATTTATTTGAACAAACTGTACAAACTTCATTACAAGTTTTTTATTATCATAAAATAATACTATACAAATAAATATTGTGTAAGATACAAAATAATTTTTTTTTTTTTTTTTTTTTTTTTTTTGCTTAGCATCTATACTTTATGCTAGTTAGACTAATGAGGACGAGAAATTGATGTTAATGAAAAACAACGGGAGCAACTGCAGCTCGAACTACAAACCTTTAGGTGTGCAGTTGAGTGACGCAGTTTACTGACCGATGTTTTGGCCACTTTGACCATTGAGCCTCAAAAATAAATATATACTGTGTAAAATAAATGCTGTACAAGTATTTTATGAACTTAAAAAATAATAATATAGATAGAGCTAGAAGTACCTCTCTCATCTTTCTCTCCACCTTGTACATGTTGAGCAGAATCTTCTTTAGGAGGACTCTTCAAGAAATCTTCAGATGGATGTCGAGTGTGAGTCTTGGGTCGTTTATCGACAAAGCTGGATCTGCTTGCTAAAATTCCTCCTAAATACCAAACAAAAACTACTGTAGACAAAATCAAATTATTAGAGTAGTTTAAATCACATTAATAAGATTGGTTATTTGCATGTTACTTACATGCAAGTTGGTACCATTGGTAACTTGGAAAAGTTATGTTACAATAGCAGTGGGATAAAAAAAAAAAAATCAAACTTCTAATTATAGTATAAACCCGGTTATGCAACATAAAGAGTTCTCTCTCTTCACCATTTCAGATAACGATTTTTTTGGCACATGTAACACTTTTTTGTATCTAATTCTAGAATATTTTGAAGGTCAAATGATTCTAACCACTTGTTTAGGCTATACATGATTTATGTTTGTTATTAAAGTTAAAAATTACATTTTTAGGCTTAGTAAACTGTATATTGTACTTAAGGTGATATACCATATTAATTATTCATAAAAAAAAGAATAATTTTTGTTTATTTTATGCATCCCTCACAATGTTTTTGAGCAGCAATGTCCTGCCATTTCTTTATTAGAAGGATGTCAGCCGGCATTGACTCGCTGCATTGTTCAATAAATTTTAGTGCAATCTAAAATTAAGTGTGATCCACACTTCTGTATTGACAGCTAGTGACTAATGTGGATGGCTATGCTCACATATTTATATCTGAGAGTGCATTTAATTTATTCCCCATAATTTTTTTTAAGAGATTTGTGGTTCTGAATTTATTTTGGATAAGCTGGATTTCGGTTGACCCAAGTTCAGTTAATCAAGATTTTATTATGCTGAAAAACCATATTTTTTTTCATATTTTACATAATAAATTATCAATTACTACTGCAGTAACACTTAACAGACTTTTTTCAGAACTGCTAGTAGAGCAAACTGAACCAGAACAAAAGCTGAATTAAAAAATGGCTGAATGAAGCAAATAAATTCCAATAAACCAATTATCCCTATACATGGAATGGCTATATGTATGTTAAAAATCAGTTATAAAACTGTACGCCTTAAGAAATTTTTTTACTATACATAAAACAAAATAAACACTTCTTTTACCACTTACACACATCTGTACTGTAATGCATACAACTGATTTTTTTTGCCGACGAAAAACCAATGAGGTTATCATCACCATCACGCAAAATGGAAATTAAAAAAAAAAAAACGCAAAACACGAACAAAATAAGAAAAAAACAAAAAACCTATAATAGTAAAAACAAATAAAACTAAACAAAATATAATATGATTAAAAATAGATATATTTATAAATATATCTATAAATATATTTATAGATATATGACTAAAAATAGTTAACAACAGTTAGATCTTAAAACTGATCTAACTAGAATGTTCCTGTGATAAAGCACATGGGAAACAAGTGTTACAGACGAAAGGAACAAGTGGTGAATTGTTGCTGGCTTGACTGCACAGTTCAGAACTAACAAGTAGTGCATCTGTGCTACAGCTTCTTTGAGTGTGTGACTGGCTCAGGTAGCCAGTTGGTCCATCTGGAAGTCGAATAAATCCAGACCAAAGTAGAGGGAGCTACTGTACACTAGTGGGTTACCTATTTTATCAATTTGTTTTGTAAATAGCATTTTGTAATATAAGCATTGTAATATTAGTATTATTAATATAATAAAATCACGAAAAAAATTTGGATTTCAAAGTTCAAACTGCCAAATATTAATATCGGTTCAATGTACAGGAATGCAAACTCATTCCAAAATGTACTTCCGTAATTAAAACTATGTAAGATTGCAAAGTAAAATTATACTTCAATGGGGTTTTCACAGCTGGTGATTAATTAAAACAGAATAAATTTTACAAACTTTTCATGAGAAGATCTTGCGAGTAGTAGAGCAGTGCTTGGTACGCAAACTTCAGATGTTCCCTGTCCCGTAGAGCATTCTTTCTGAAAGTAGATATCTTCCCTGCCAGTGTGACCAAATCCGGAAGTGTGTGTGAGTTCTGTATAGAGCAGACTGCAGCCAGAGCCAAGAGAAACAACCCTGCCCGACCAACACCAGCTAAACAGTGAACGACACATGATCCAGGACCTCGTTGTTGAGCTCGTAAACTAAGAGACTCTGACACTAAACTCAAGAAAGGTCCAGGTGATGCGGGAAATGAACTGAAATTTTTAGAAAATGATAATTTTTTTGGAAGCATTAACTCATTACTAGCATTAAGTTACATTCTTCTAGACATACAATGAACACAAAATTATATGACAAATAAAATTTCTCATAAAACATGCCATTATTAACTTAAACTTTTTTTAAGTTTTGTTAATTAAAAGCAATAATATTTAAGGTTACATTTTTTTAACTATTCTTAAGTGACTTTTCATTACTGAAATTAATGTAGTTTATATCAGCAAAACAAGAAAATAATACAACTAAAAATTAACAAAAATGAATTAAACATATTTAATTTCTGTATGTTTGAGTGCTAGCTGTCACAATTGCGGTCAAATATGTTATATATAAAAAATTTATAGAAATTCCTTGAATATGTTATCTAAAACAATTCATACATGAAACCACCAATGTGACTGTGACAGTTACTACAGTTCTATTATTATTATTATAACCAGTTCTCACATCTCTTATTATTGGTTTTAGCTAAATAATTTTGCTGCGACCAGAAGCACTTCCTAATATTAGACTTTAAGGCTAACATTCTTTTATTATTAAGATGAATAATCTAACTGACCTGCCAGGCCATTGAGTAAACTGAAGGTGAACAACTACTCTTGCAGCATGGGTGTCTGTTACATAAATAATACGTTCAACCCAATGTTTGCAGATGTTGGTACTTTGTAAGGACAATTTCAGGCGGCCAACAACCATTTCTGTTCCCTTTTCATTGGGCCAGTACACTTGACCTTCCAGCTGAAATAAAAGAAATAACTTGAAACTTTAAAAGAAAATACAACAATGTTTAAAAATAAAAATTTTTGATGTCAAAAAATAATAAGAAGGTAAGAAAACAATGTGCATGAAATCCAAACAATGAAATTAATACTGACAATAACAAGCCGTTAATTATTTGTAATTATTATAATACAGAACTTAGCAATAGTTTAGTTTTTTCAAATCACCTGAAACTATATTAATATAAATAGTGCTATCTTATAAAGTCAAACTTATATGTTAACTCTGTAGTTCTTACTTCAGTATCGTTCAAAAGGCAGACAATTAATTCTACTTGCTGCTCCAGCACCATAGTCCAGAAGTCCCCAAACGTTGAAGTGAGTGGTAGCTGTGTTATTATGTAGTCTGGGAAAGATGGAGCGATATCCTGCAATGAAACATATTGCATGTTAAACACATCTTCACTATTAAAAATATTACGTTTACTTTAAAAATGCAGATTAAAAAAGTCATCAATTTTCAAAATGTATTTTGCTAAAAATATAAAAAATGTTTTCAGGGAAATCAAATCTAACCTTACTTAACGCTATGCCCACAAAGAGTTAATCAAGTTGAAATCCACACTACAGAAATACTAATCCAATTATTCTGCTGCTGATTATTTTTTTTTTGTATAATTAAATTAAATTCAACAATAAATTATGTGATTATCTATATATATATATATATATATATATAGTATCAACTATATTAAAGTCATACAAGCGAATTTGAAAAAAAGAAAAACTATGTCATCTTCTTCTTTTCGTTTCACCCTCTTTGGGGTACGCTGAATCAATCATTTCTTGCGCGCTGTACTTTTCTTTGTTCCCAGTAGCTCTTCATTCTTTCCGATCTTTTTTTCCTCTCATCTTCCGAAATGACAGGTTTAGGTCTTATTTTGGTTTTATCTTGGAATCTTATTCTTTCGTCCTTGGTACTTATCTTAGCAGTTTGATCAAGCAGTGACTATGTCAAACTATGTCATCATAATACACTATTTAATTTAATTCCAAGTACCTTAACAAATGATGCGTTAATATAGTCATCTTTAGTTGAAGGTAATTCCACTCTTGAATTATCATAAGGTAAAATATCTGGGAACCTATTCTTCACAGGATAACAACGAGCAACAGATATGCTATGCTTGTGGCTGTCTTTTTCCTGAAATGTACACAAAAATAATTAGCAGTTTCTTTAATTATGAATTCTGATAAAAATATCATTTTTTATTTTTTTTTTAAATTATTTTTTAATATAATTTTTTAAAGGATATAATATTATTTTATTTAAATTTTATTTTCTCAAGAGTAAAAGATAAAACGAGAATAAAGAAACAGATGTATCAGGGACGTATGCATGTGTGGTGTGTCCACTTTTTCCCCTATCTTCTTTTTACATAATAAAAACAATGATTTAAAAGAAATTAGCAAAAAGAATCTTATCATTGGTTCAAGCAGGGATAACAGTTTTTACTTTCATACAAACACCATTTTCAAGAAATGTGGTGAGAAATTTGTGCAACAACAATATTACCAAAAATGTTGATAATGTATTATGGAAAAAAGAACACAAATTGTGAATATAATCTTAGTTACAGTATTAAGATATTTTCAACAAGAATTTTGCAGTAAAAAAAAAAATTGGTGCATAGAGACTAAGTGTGTTAGAAATGAATACTTACAATTGCCTTTATCACTTAAACTTTCATTCGGTTTTTGGAACCTTTATCCATTTTTTTAACTTTCTTAAATCGATACAAACCCCCTTCAAAACATAAATTGCTTTGTACAAACTAAGTTACACAAACATGTGCTACATAACATCTGTTTAAATATTAAATATAAATATTTTTATATAATACTTGTAATACTACACTTGCATATAATTAGTTCCTGTTACCATAACCAAAATTTATAAATAGTAATATTTCACTTATGTTGTTCACTTTAACATTTTAAAATTCTCTAATTCTACCATTATTGTATTTAATATTTATTCCATTCTTGTTTTTCAGTACTCAAACTAAATAGTCTATCTATGGTCAAATTGCTTGATTTTGTAATACATATTATTGTTACTCACTGATGGGCATCTCTGAGTTAATCAGATGTTTCAACCATCACCTGTTTTATGAATTCTACTGTTTCCTTTAGTTGCTCTCAATCTGATCTCACTGCACCACAAAACTGCCATACAGGGTGTAAAGAAGTTTCCACTTTAAAAATATAAATAAATAAATATCCTAACCACTAACCTGGAAATCTAAAAGTTCTTTCCACTTTATATCAAGAGGTGTTGGGCCATTCAAAGTTTTTACAGTTAAACCTTCAACAAACTTTTCAAACTTTTCTACTTCCTGTACAAACAGGTTAAGTGCTTCAGCATCTGAGAAGGGATCTTTCACATAAGGTTTGTTTACCAGTTTCTCTTCAGCTTCCTGAAACAATTTATCCTAATTAATCCTATTTAATTATAACACTGCATGTTGGATATCTTAAAAATAAAATATAAATTATTAAGTATCTGAGTAAAAATATAAACTATTTTTGACATACTAGATAATTATAAAAAGAAGGCAACAAAAATAAACAAAAGATGTCTGATTCAAGCTGTAAATATGAATTTCATCCAAACTACCCAATAACATTATGATGAAGTTTTCATGAATTATTAATTATAACACTTAAAATGCTCTATAGTCTACTTAAAAAAGCCAAATAAGGTTTTACGTACTGTAATTCAAACGTCTCCTACAATATTACCCAGATTTTTACTTCTTAATTTTCACTACAACAAAGTCTAGAAACTCAACTTCTACTTCAAAGCCAAACAAACCAGGTGATGGGGACAAGAAATCATTGGACATCACCTTTTAAAATTTAGAAATTCCGTAGCAACCTTAGAATGTATCTACAAGAACATCAGGAGAACAAAATGTTCATATCTTCATAAAAAAAAAAAAAAAAAAATACTTGTTATTTCACCTTAATTACTTTAGTATTTGTAAAGTTTGTAACAGAGAGGAGGATTTGATTGAACACACTCCTGCAGTGTAGAGATGATTATGTGTAGGCAAGTTTGTTGTGGAGATTGGAAAACTTGCAACCCTTGGACAATAAACAACTCTGAAAGATGATGGTATATATCTAACGAAGACATCAAGAAATCAGTAACCCTGCAGGTAGCTCGTAATTAAGAAAAAGAAGAACAGATCAGCTGTTGTAGTATTTTATTATTAGCAAATAAGCCTTGCCGTTGATGATTCACATGGATATAAATAATTCATATGTCAAATATTTGGAGAAAAAGCGATGACCAGATCTTTGGACAATATTGCCTCTTGAACAGTACTTCTACTGTTCATTTCATATTACTACATCAGAAGATAAACAAATATGATGCAGTAAGCATGCGGCTAACACACACGTTTTGCTTTAATTTGTAAGTTTATATATAAAATTTGCTTCTTCATCCAAAGTACCACAGTTGGTACCATTATTGGTATAATGAGGGTCTGGTTTGTCTGCAAAATGTGTATTATAACCGGAGACTACTATAAATCTAATCCTATTAGATTTTTATATTAAAGTTACATAAAACTAAAGAACTCTATTCTTACCTTGGATTTATCCTGCAGAAGTACTGTTGGATCCACAACAATAGGTTTTTGCTGCAGAGATAAGGCATTCAACTTATCCTCAATAGTCTCAGTGACAACAGTCTTACTTGGCGAACTCACAGGCGACTGTGAAACTGGTGTTTGTGTCTGTTGTGGCACTAGAGGCGCTTGGCTCAGTGAGAAATCTAAGCCCGCCAACAGATCTATATTTGATGACTTCTCATCTTGTGTTGTAGTTTTATTCAATACACTTGATGGTTGACTGTACGTCATTGTTAAATTAGAATTGGAAGCTTGCATATATGTCAAGGGACTTTGTGGTGTTATCTGGCCTTGCTGTGATACATTCTGATTTGCAAAAACTTTCTGCGTTGTAGGTGACTCTACTGGTTGAATACCAGCAGCTGTATATTGATAACCGTATGGATGATAATAGTAATTTCCTTGTGTGTAAGGTATCTGCTCTAGTGTTGAGTGTTCTGCCGCAAGTGTTTGTCCTTGCAATGAAGACTGAGTAGAATTGGTGTTTAAAGTTCCATTCTGTCCTGCATGAGTATAACAAGACGCACCTGTGGAGGGTGTGTACTGAAATTCAGAACTAACTTCATAGCCAAACTGATTTTGGGAGTAATAATTTTGAATCTGTGTATTAGCAGTGGATACTTCCGAAGTAACATTTCCAATGTATTGTGATTCACTTACTGTAGCACTGTAACCATAACCTTGCTGCTGCCACAAATTCTGTTGATTTGTTTGTGTTAAATAAGTGGGCTGATTGGAACTATTGTTGCTATATTGATAATGGTTTGGAATGTATGTAGAATACAGAGCTTGAGAAACATTAGTGGCTTTGGACTGATCGTTTAAGGAATGTCTTGGAGATGCAACAGGAGTTTGATACTGCCCACTCGGATATTGATAACTTTCCACATTAGAGCTACCAATTCCGCTTTGAGTTTGATCATATTGACAATTTGATGAATTCTGTATTACATTAGGAGTATTATTTGCAACTTTTTGATAACTGGACGCTATATGGTCTGATGTAGTTTGTGAGTTTATTTGATAATTCTGATCAGCAGGATAGTTTGACACTGGTCCAGTTTGATAATTATGTACTGCAGGAGTTATTTCTGTTTGATAATTACTTTGATACGTTTGTGTACTGGATGGTAGCACACCTGTTTGATAGATTTGACCTGATACGATATTATTTTGGTTTGATGGTTGATTAGACATTCCAGTTTGGTATGTTTGCGTACCAGATGGTAAAACACCTGTTTGGTAGTTTTGACCTGTTACCATATTACTCTGATTTGATGTTCCAGTTTGGTATGTTTGTATACCAGAAGCAAACATACCCTGATAGTTTTGAGTTGATGGTTGGTTAAATGTAGCAGACTGGTACGTTTGAGTATTACTTGGTAATAAACCTGTCTGATAGTTCTGGCTTGTTGCCACATCATTTTGGTTTACAGGTTGATAATTAGAAGCTACAGTTGAGGTTACTGGCTGATAATTTTGTGTACTAGTAGGCAATGTATTAGATTGGTAGCACTGCCCCGCAGTTGTTGTAATCTGATTAACTGTACATACATCCACCTGATAATTCTGCCCTACTTGGTAATAATTTTCTCCAGGCATTGTTGAAGCACTAACTTTGGAGTAAGGTAAAGTTTCAGGGTTTGTATAAGTGTAAGGTGTCCTTGTTGGATATTGGTATGGATTGTACTGATCACTTGCAGGAGATTGATACTGCATCGAAGGATCTGTGGGTAGACTCTGGTATGATTTATTCGACTGGTAAGGATACTGGGGATATGCTGTTTGCGGGTTTGAAGAGTACTGCGAAACATAATTAGAATAGTTTGAAGGATAGTTTTCTGATTTTACGTCTACCTGGCTAGAACTTGGAGCAGTACCTTCAGAACCAACTGGTGCTGGTCTAACTGCAGGTACCCAGGGTTGAGTAGAATCATTCAAGACAGATGGTTCTGTATAACTGACAGTTTGGGGAGACAACGCTGGCGGTGCTTGAATATTATTATATGTAGATGGATTGTAATAATTATTAGCTGCTGGATTTGTTGCTGGTTGATTTGGATAACCACCTTTATTTAAATTTTGCAAGTAATCCTTCAGTTTCAATCCACTGGTTACTGATGTAGTTGGTAAACTTACATCTTGTTTTTTATCTTTTAATTGGGAAGGCAGTGTTTTTCCATTCTTAGATAATATAGCGTTGCGTTCTTCCTGTTGAACTTTACAAGTTCCTTTCACTCGCTGAAGAAGCTTTGTCACATTTGTCTCTAGTTTACGATAAAACTCTTGACCTTTATTAGATTTTGCAATTAGATCTTCGTAGGCATCGTAGGATGACATTAGTGCCGTGAGAGTTGCATTTCTTTGTCTGATTATTTCAGATGCAGCTTTACGGGGCTCAGCATACAAAGCATATGCTTCACTCAATGCTTTTATTATATTTTCCTGAGCTGCCATATTCTGTTCAAGCAGTGATACCTAAAAATAAAAAAAAACCTTTAAAAAAATAATATATTTAAGTATACTAAATTTAAATTTAATAAGTGTAACATGTATATTTGGAGTTAGTGATACATGTTTTGTTTCAATACTTAAAATATTAAATTTCAACAAAATGTAATCAAAATCAATATAGCACCTGTTCTTTGATTAATAGAAAACTATTAATATTTCAAGAATTTTTTGTGGTATAGAAAAACATATAATTACCAAATTTGATAAAACTTGTCCAAGATATCAATATGTAATAAAAATGAAACCTAAAAATCGCTTTTATCTTACTCTACATTATATGTTATATTTTTGACCTTTTACATATATTTATTTATAAAGCAGACACCAAATTACTCATAAGCAGTTGATCTGCAATGCAGATTATTTAGACATTTTTTTTTTTTTTTTTTTTTTTTTTTAAGGCGAAAAGCACATTGAGGCTATTATCACCTCCCTAAATGTAAGTGTGAGTGTTAAGTGTTAAATTCATAGTGTAGTGTAAGTGTGTATGTTGAACTCAGGTACCGCGAGGGACGTCTAAATCCTCTCATAGGTGCAGCTAGTCTGCACCCTCCTGGGGCATAGATTAACAAGAAAGCAATTATTTTTATTAATAAATATTTTTTTGTAAAGATTGTTAAGACAATAAACTCATCTAATTATTTCATATAGGCTTAATATTTACTTTAAAATAGACAGCATATAACTGTATGTATTCCTTACCACAAGAGAATAAAGCACGTTCCCTACTATGAATAAAACACATGGGGAAATTTCAAGCTTTTTTAAAAAGAATAACCAACTAACGAGGTATTTAAGACTACTGCATAACTCATTGCTTTTAATATATTGTAAACATCAGTGTCCACCGGTTATGACAGATGGTTTTTTTTTCTGGTTTAGTATAAGCCAAAAATGTCACATGGTTAATTACACACTGCTTACTATACTGTATTGTTAAATATTTTGTTTTTGAAAAAAAGAACAACACAAAACAAAGGCAAGTGTCTGGTTATTTTGATAAAGCTTATACTGTACTGTTAATTAAAAAGTCTGGAAACATTTTTGCTTAGTAATTATACAACTGCAATATTATATCATATCTTTTATGATAAATATTATAAGTTTGATTTTCTTTATTATGTTCTATAAACTTAGTACTTATTACACTTAAAGTAGTTTTATTCTTTTGTTCACACTGTGATTTATCTAAATGGGGGAAAATGTTGGTATTTATATAATTAATAGAGTTTATTGTTCACAGAGATTATCCACAGAAGACCCACGGATTATCCAATTATCCGTTTCACTCAACCCTAAGGATAACTGAAAGATTGCTGAACTTCATAGAACAGAAAGAAAAATAAACATTACATATTTTGAGTGTTTCTCCAGCTCTTCTGTAAAGATGTTATCCAAGTTTTCGCCCTGCCGAGTGACCAGCTGGGCAGTTATATCATCGCTACAGATAGACTCTCTGAGTTGTGTGGCCAACATGGCTCTTTGCCTCTTCATCTCTTCTACTTTGGCCACAAGGTGCTGCATTTCTTTTATGATGGGCTCCTGATGCACTGAAATTATAGTTTTATGAAAGTATGACACTACAAAAATATACATAAATTTAGAAAAAAATAAATGGTGTAAAACATTGCACAATCTTTGATACATTAAATTAAAAACCATTGAACAAAATGAAGGAGTTAAGCAAAGAAACAAAATCTGACTTATTTCTGCGAACTTCCTGTTCAGAAGCTATCTACAAAAAAATTGACCTGATTTCTCAGAATCAATTTTGGTTTATATCCTTTTTATTCTAAAACTGTAAATGTATTTCAATTAAAACTTTCTACACTGATTTCAATTATGAATCTTCATATATGATTAAAATTTAAGAACCAATTTTGAGACAACTGACTATTTTTGTTTTTTTGTACCTCCTAAACCCTTTTTTAAGGGGGGCATAGTGAGTAACCCATAATACACCTCATTAATGATTTTGGGAAAATAATTTTTGATTTTTTTGGAGCAAAACTTTGATGGAAATACTGTATTATATAGTTTAAGTTGCAGAACTTTCTGACAGTTATTAGTACCAGAATGTAACAACTCGCTGCTATTTTCTTTGGTTAATATGTACATATTTTGGAATTTGGAACATCAAATTATTGATATCTGTAAACAATTTGTTTCTTTCATGTAGTTCTATGTCTACTACAATTTACAATGTAAAGTCAAATACTTTGTTTTATAACAATCTTAAAACATTTATTCCTCGAGACCTGTTTTATTTTCAATAAAATTTATCTTATTTTATCATTTCACCCAGGATTTTTTTTGTATATCTCTTAAATTTAACTTAAATCAACATACATATTTGTTTTGTTTATTACTAAGTCTACACTTCCAATATTTATCAATGTATTTTTAGGTAAATCACTTACTTTATAGTTAAATAACATCCTCTATTATCTGAATATAACTTTGACTACCAGATTATTTTGCATACATTCTTGGTACTTTAAAATGCACATAAACTAAATTAAAGGTAAAAATATTTTTAAATTCTCAGAACGGTAAAAAAAAATGTTTCAAAGTTTAATTTTCAAAATTGTCTATACAGTGAGTAAAAACTAAGGACAGAGTTTTTTTAATAGTTCTCCTCCAAAACTTTCTGTCTGCATCTGCCCCTGCTCTGAACAACTCTCGTAAAGTAAGCGTTCTACTCTATTTCATAATATGTACACATTGTGCAAAGCAAATTTCTAAACATACTTCTACACAACTGGAATTTCAGTTGTATTTTCAAACATGACAATAAATACATGACAGAAGTACTAACAATTAAGAACAGTTACTGTAGGAATCTGTTTTGCCAGTTCTGGAAGAGGTAATTCTAGTATTCTAAGGTTGGTAATATGTTGTGTCATTGCTTTATGGAGAGTCTTGTTGGACTCGTCTGCTTTATTATGAGCTTCTTTATATTTATTTGCTTCACGAGTTAAGTCTGTTGCAACTATTGAAGGTGGACGGGTTCCCATCACTTCCTGGTATTCTTTCTCTTCAACTTCTTCCACCTGAGAAAAAAATCAATGAGAACAAAATAAAAAAGGTATTTTTACCTATCTTTGATACTTAGAAAGTTTTACTGCAAATATTTGTTGAATTTAAGACTGGTGTTTTTAAAGATTCAGCACATAACACTAAATAGAAATCTGTTTATTCAAAGCAATGCTTACTTGAATCAAATGCATAATCTCTTGCAACATGCCTTCTACATCGTGGTAAGTGTCTGACAGTTTATCCATGGCATCAATCAGGTTCTGAATAGCATCCGGTTTAGCACTGAGAGCTGCACAACGATCTACCAATTCCTGAAAACATTTGCACATAAGTATTCAAAACATTATGTTAAAGGAAAACACAGTCAAACTAGTAAACTTGCCATTTCATTCATAGAAATATTAAGTGAAAGTAAATTTTTATTTTGGCTTTATATAAACCTGAGACAAATTATAACGACAAATTAATACACAGTGGAACATGGTTATAAAAACACTGAAGAGACAAGAAAAAAATAATGTTATATCCGGAATATGTTATAAAAAAATCAATTTTAAAGATTAGAAAGGATCTTATTCTTGATTACAAACTGAAGTAAAAAAGATTACTGTTGAACTAATACATTATTTTTATTACTATATTTATATGTTTATATATTAAGTATTTAAAAGGTGATAATACTACACAATCGTCTCTCTGCCTAAGTATAGTGGGATAGGCTAAATATATAACACCGTTCAGGTTCTTTTTTAATAACTACATATTTTATTTCTTGATGACCTATGTTGACAGCTGAGTTGTGCCTTTATTAGCAATAGTAATTCTGACTGTAAAAATGGTTTATGTTGTGTTGTATAAGTTATCGTCTTTAATAGTCAATGCAGTGCTCCTATGGGTGGAGTTTTAATAGATGAAATACAAGTGTGACTTAAGAAAAAATGATACTACATCTAAGCTGAAGAAACACCTAAGGCCTAACCAAGTTCAACTATAATCTATTCAGCCGCCTCGGTGGTCTAGTGGATAGCGTACTAGGCTTTCACCCCGAGGACCCGGGTTCGATTCCCGGCGAGGGCTTGGCATTTTCATACGCTATAAATCATCCCACCGTCTGCATTAGCCCAAGTGTGCACAATAGTCGGACGTTAAACACCAAAAAATGAGTCCATTTAAAAACACTGCTAAACAATTAAAAAATTTTAATAAGGCTTACCTGAGGAAGCCTTTCAGGTTCCAAATGGACACTGAGGTAATCCAACTGCAGAGATGACATAAAGGTAAGCAATTCTTGGTCTTTGTCATCAATCTGAGCTCCGATCTTGCGTAACAACTTTGCTTTTTCCTCACTGAAAATAGGAAACAGGTATAACCACTGTTCATGTCAATGCATTAGTTAATTTCAAATTAAATTTAAAACCTAAGTGTAAAATACAAACCTGTACAAAGAAGAAGCTTCATGAGCCTTCATTGGCACCAGCCTAGCGAAAATATCTGGTCCCGAGATGTCAGGATCAACAACACTAAATCCTGTGCCCTTCACCAAAGCTGCACCCTTGATATCAGGCAAAGCATCTTTATCCGGTACTTCTTCATGGTAAATGAATTCATTTTCATTTTTTGCGGCTTTTCGTTTTCCTTCTACTACATCCATTGTGAATGTTAATGCATCTTCTATTTCCTGATATAAAATACACTTTCATTATTTTTTTTATTTAAAAGATTTAATTTTCTTGAATCTAATTTTATAAATGTAAAAATATTGTCACAAAATTTGTTATGCTATAGTGATGCAGGGAGCGGAGTATCATCTAAACACCTTTTTTTGTTTTGCATTTACATCATAGCTGTTTCTTTGATAATACTACTATTTTGAAGTTATATTTATTGCCACTGTTCTCGATGAATATAAACAATAACAAATAAATCATTTTTAATTGTAAATATTAAAATATTTATATGACTGATTCTGAGTATACAAACAAATAGTGATTATTGTAATTAACTGTGTTTAAGAAACAACATATTGGTAAGTACACTGTATAAGCTGATACTGTATAGTGTTTGAGTTAATGTTCACTAGAACCTCCTAGTTAATCTACAAATGCTTGAATATTACCTGTACGTATTGTAATCCTTTGGCTAACTTAATGGCTTCAGTCAGTTTATCATGAGCTGCTTGATAATAGGCAACTCGTTCTCCCATTTTCTGTTGTTCTTCTGATTGCTGACCTTGATATAATAAAGAGATACAACCATAATACGTTTGCTTGAACTTCACATAGCGTTTCCATGTCTGAACAAAAAATCATTTACAGTTTATTATACACAAGATAATTTCTTTTGAAAGAGAACATAAGACCTGTTCTTAAAAAATAAATATTATAATTATTGTTTAAAAAACTAATTGCAGTAAAACTTCAGTTACACAAATTAGGACGACAAGCAGACAAAGTCATCAACAGGCTTCATAACCTTTACCTTCATATAACTTAAATAGATACAGCTACATTAATATATAGCACATAATTATTTACACAATACTTTTCATCATTGAGGATAACATTTTATTTTACTAATGATATTTAAAGTGGAAATTTTTATTATAATCAATTCTGGTTTTTAAAATGTAAGAATGTATTTGGGTTTTATTTATATATATTGAAATTGAAAAAATCTACATATTTAATATATTTACATCCACTTACTCCATTTTTTTAACCAGGGTTTGAATTCCTTCCTGGAGGAATGTTTTCGGCCTGATGTTCAAAAAATTGTGCATCGCTTATACTCATCGAGTGATTTTTTGTAAAATTTTGTAAATTTTATGACTCTTTTATCAGATTGATAATGATTTCCTCGCAACTGTTTTTTTAATGGTTCAAAAAGATGAAAATTACTTGGAGCCACGTGTGGAATATATGGAGGGTCGTCCAGCAGCTGAATACTGAGATTCTGAAGGCATAGGACTGCATTTTTAGCCGTATGAGGTCGAGCGTTATCCTGAAGCAAAATCACGCCTTTTGAAAGGTTACTATGTCTTCTGGATTTGGTTTTTGACTTCAATAAATGCAGTAGCTCACAGTAGCTGTCACTATTACTGTTTGACCTTTAGGTTTGAAGTTAACCAAAACTGAACCTTCCATATCCCAGAATATTGTCATCATAACCTTTCTTGCAGACATATGAGTTTTGAACTTTTTTGCTTAGGGAAATGAAGGATGTTTCAATACCAAACTTTGTCGCTTACTCTCTGGTTTAAAATGATGGACCAATAATAACCATCAACGGTTATTATTCGCTTAAGAAATGAGTCTCTTTCTTCTTCATAACATTCCAAATGCTTCTGGGAAATTCTGAAATGACTGTCAATTGTGGATACTGGTCAACTGATGTGGAAGACAGCAAGCACAGACTTTTCGAAAGTTTAAAGAATTGCGGATGACTGAATATGCTGAGCCATGTCTTACAGTCAACAGACTTACAATATTATCAACTGCAATTTGTCGAATATCGAGAATCATTTGTTTAACCACTTCAATATTGTAATTAGTCTTTGAAGTGGATGGCCTACCAGGCTGCTGTTCATCACACAGCGAAATCTTACCACTTTTAAAGCAATCAATCCATTTGTACATTCCACTCAAACAACTATCTCCATATTGCTGCTGCATTTGACAAATAATCTCTGCTGGTTTCACACCTTCAGAATTGAGAAAACTTATCAATGCTTACACTTCTTCCTTGGCGCAATCACACAGAGAACTCACTTTACAGTCTTTTAAACATATCACAATTAGCTAACAATGATACAATACTTTCAATGAACAGCTGATAGATGTTATGAGTTATAGCAGAATAATCAGTGATGACATACATGTAATTCGGAGGGAAATTGAAATTTTCCTTTACTTTTTGATTTGCCCTCATAAAAAAGTTTAAGATCATGGAAAGAATTAATCTTTGGATTTTTACAGATCTGTCTGTGTTCAGATACCTTGAGTACAAACAGGTAACAAGAAAACAAATCCAGATTCATCTTGTTCTCAGTACAGTTTACTTGAAGAATGCAGTAAACGTGATCTGAAGGGCGGTTACAAGAGAACAATCATTGACGCCAATCATTGAGAACAATAAATATCTTTTGTTTTTTAAAAAACCCTTAATACAGTGATTTATAAGATTGGACTAAACAAATTAATGTTTGTACTTTCGGCATTACCTTTTTTTTGCATTACTATTTTTTTTTTTAAATAAGTTTTAAATCTTACACACTACCCTACCACATTTCTCTATTCTTTTAGCCAAGTTTCAGCACGAGTTACAGCAATATTACTCTGATACTAAAGTTATAACTTACCTAAAAGTGTAATATTACATCAGGAATATTAATATATGGGTAACACTAAATTAAATAAAAATGTTGAAGAAATGCAAATACAGAATAGAAAGAACAATGAGAACAAAAGTCTTTGGACGTTATTACTGTTACAACAAATATGGATCAGTATTTACAAAACTATATGTCCTTCAGAAAAGAGTAAAAAAAGGAAAATAATCTTCTTCTTCTTCTTCAAGTGCCTATTCGTTCCAAATATTGACAATCATCCTGGATATAATAACTTTGTTCAAGGCTGCTTTGAACAGTTCAGTAGTAGTTTTTGAGAACCATGTCCTTAAGTTTTTAAGCCACAATATCTTTTTTCTTCCTAGCCCTCTTTTACCACCGACTTTCCCTTAAAAAATGGATTTCAAAAAGCGGCACTTGCTTTCATTTCTCACAATATGTCCAAGATATTCAAGTTTTCTTCTTTTGATGGTGTTCATTACTTTTAGATCTTTCTTCAGTTGTTCCATCACTGTTCTATTGGTCACTCTGTCTACCCATGAGATCCTCAACTTTCTCCTATATAGCTACATTTCAAAGACGTTGAATCTTCTTTTTGTTGCGTTAATTAGTGTCTATACTTCCATTCCATAGAAAAGTATCAAGAAATATACAACCAGAGGAGTCTGATTTTGATACTGATGTTGAGGTTATGACTTTTGAACAGTTTAGCCATTTGAAGGCAGCCCTTCCTTTCTCCATTTTGCACTGTATCTCCTGTGAAAGGTTCCAAAACTTGGAAAATAATAGTTTTTGAAAAAAACCAAAATTTTTTTTGGACCAACCCGTAAGAGAGGATTGAAAAATAAAGCATAATAAAAAATATGGACAATTCATAATACGCCAACATGCCACAGCAGAACTACAAAGCTTATGTTTGGGATGGAAAGGACATATTCTGATCCTAAGAAAGAAAAATGCAATGATAATTAAAAAAGAAAATGATACAGAGAGTATTGCCAGCAAGACCAAAAAAGAGATGGTGAGATGAAATCAGAAAGATATGAAAGAGGTGAGATTAACAGAAAACACACAAAGGATGTGAAATAAACTTGTTGATGAGGCAAAATATTGACTCAGTATCGTTGGCTATGGCAGTAAGTTTAAGTAGCAAATACAGGTTTTAATTTACTGTGAAACTAGTGCTTACCTTAAACATCGTACCACCAACAGTTTCTTTCAATGAGGTATCAACACCACCATGAGTTATAGCATTTAAGGCCATGTTATAGAAATCCACAATCTGTGCAGCAACTTTAGCTGAAAACATTAGAATCTGAGATGGTCACTGATCTTTAAATTTTTCTAATAACTTTGAGGAACCAAGAAACTGATGCTATTAAAATATTTTTCATTAATAAAGAACTTAAATTTTTTAGAAAACTGAGATCAAAAACTTATAGTTTGAGATTTGAAATAAACTTTTAAGAAACATTTCATGGCAAATATTAAAACTGTTTTGAAAAACTCAACTAAATTTCACTAAAATTATTTTGTATGGAGTAAATAAATAAAATTTTTAATATTTATACAAACAGTATTTTTATTTAATTGTCCTTTGCATATGATACAATGATAATGTCATTTTCTAAAAATATGGAAGATGCCACCACCAATAATATACAAGAGGCATTTCAAAAGTTTGTTACACTAACTTTTTTTAAATCAGCGTTGTAGGCAGGAAAAGTCTGGGAGTTACAGGAAACTTTAGTGGATGTAGTGGCAGTACTCAAAACATTCTACATTTACCTTTGCCATTTGAAGTCATGTGTCAGCAACTATGGACACTCTAATTGCTCCTACTGCTGGTTATGAAATTCATGCTGTTATTAGTTTTTTTTAGAGCAAAAAATGTAAGTGTGACAAATTCGAAGTCACTTGGTGCAAAGTTAGGAGAGTTAAGGTTCATGACTGGAAACATCCCATCACAACTGCTTAAGAATAGTTTGAGTGTCATGAGCAGCGTGTGGGCGAGCAATATCATGGGAAAAACCTGTTTTATTCAATTTTCTCCCCTTTTGTTTTGAATCACCTTTCTGAGGTTTTTCAACACTTCATAACAGCATGCAGCTGGGATTGTGGTCCCATGGTAATAAGCAATAGCTGATAAGCAATCAACTCTCCCTTGGAAGCCAAAAGACTGTTGCCAAAACCTTGTCACCAAATTCCACAACTTTCAACTTTTTTGTTGTTGGCTCATCTTTTCCTTTCCAGTCTCATCTCTGGTCACTATTTGATTGAATAAACCACTCCCTTATCCTCAAAAAACTGTAAAAATTACAAAATTGCATCTACTCTCTGGTTTTTGTTTTTCTGAAAGCAGGCATGGAACCCATCTTGCACACACTTCTGATAGACACAGATCCTCATTCATGTTTCCTGTAATATGCTGCACAGCTTATTTCAATATTTGCAGGAAGCTGAAAAAGAATTTTATGAATCATAAGGCATCAGTTGGTGTCCATAACCCGTCAGACAATGTCAACATTGAAAATGTTGTCCATTTCGTTGTTCATTGTGTAATGTTGTTCTCCCTTTAACGAATGAGTTGACACTAATGAGAAACCTTTACAGAACATCTTCATCATACATACTGCACAACTCATGATGAATTTCAGATGCACTTTTATTATTTTTTTTTTTGCCATGAAAAAATGAATAACAGCACAAACTTCACAATCAGCTTTAGGAGTAAGTAGAGTCTCCATAGTTGCTAGTGTGTGACTGTCAAAACAGTGAAAGTGAAAAATATATGACATTTTCAATGTTGCCACCACATCCAGACAAACGTTCGCTGTTCCTTCCTACCATGCAGATTTAAAAAAAACAGTGTCACTTACTTTTTAGACGCCCCTGATACAACTCTCTCTTAAAACTATCAATAAATAGCAAAAAAATGAAGATCAAACTAAAAGAAGAAAATTTACTGTCAGTCACAAGTAAGAAAAAAAAATGAAGAAATTAATGATGGATAATTTTTTTCCCAAAATCATCAAAAGATTTTGCTTTGATCATGAATGGATTCATAATTAAATTAGTGTACCAAATATTAACATTTCACTAAATAATGACCTTGATCACATACCATTGATTGTTGCTTTCCTATTATCAGTCATACTTTTCTCTAAGATACATTCCTGTGCCTGCGCTAAACACACCTGATACATGAACTGCATTATATCTGGAGCAAGATCAACACCAGCTGGTTGTGGATATGTGTCCTTCAGGTGCTACAACAGTCAGAATGTAAGATAATATACTTATCATCACCTATAATATATTCACAACATTATCATGAATTAAGAAGAAACATAACTAGTCTGAACTTCATATTTATAGATTAACCCTAGAACTGGTGAGATACATATTTGCGACTCATTTGTCCCTTTCTCAACTGGCAGCATCGTAAATTACGGCTAATTAGACAGTTCTGACAGATCGATTATTTACGGCACTCTTGATTGAGCCTCAATATTCGAATTTATACTAATCGAATGGTGACATTTCAAGCTTTCTTTCAATAACAAAACCATCTAATAAGAATTTTTCTTTTTTAATCTAGAAGGGCCTAAAGTTTGTGTTCCAACTGCTGCAAGCTGAAGATTGTGTCAGCTAGCCTACTAGCTCCCGGAGAAGCCAGTTTATTTTTGTTTTTTAGGTATAAATAACCTACAAAATGAATCATAATTTTAATTTGTGATATTTGTGAATTAATAATGGAAAATAAAGATTTTCGTGATAATACTGTGGAGGGAAATTAAAGTGGGAAAAAAGAGCTAATCCTTCAGATGACTAAATAAATATTTTACCAACTTTGTAAACAATGTACTTTTTCATTTTTTTCAACGTTTTTAATTAAAATAAGTAGCAATGAGTAAATATTTTTAATTGACAACTACATACTGCATACTTTTTACATTTGTTAAAAAAAAAAATTTACTGTTTATTACTGATATAAAATGAAAAAACAATTTTCTGAAAATCAATCTTTCATAACTTTTGAATACGGAAATACTTTTATTATAAAAGTACAGGTACATAATTTTTTGTTAATATTATAGACTAGAATTTGCTGAACATATTGATATATAACACTTTAGTTTTGTTGTCAAGCTATTATTTTTTACACAATAAGAATAATGTTGCACAGTATGGTAAAATGAGGTGCCAGTTAAGGCTAAAATAGTCACCAGTTCCAGGGTTAATCATAAGGGAGCATTTTTTTTTTTTTTTTTTTTTTTTTTTTTTTTTTTTTTTTTTTTTATTCACTACAATCTGTCACATATTGGGGGACATTAAGTAGGTAGGTCGGGACTTGTCATGACATGCTCGGAATGCGACTAGGGTCACATCCTACTTTACTTTATTATTTAAGTATGTCTTGGGGCATTTTCCGTTTAAGTCGACGAGTTGCGCGAGTTTCCTCCATCAAGACTTTCGCTAGGCGATTTGGGTGGTTTATGATCCTTTCTTTGTAGGTTTTCGTATGACGAGAATTTCTTGTTTGACTGTATATACTTGAAGGTCGTGATGCAGCTGTTCGCTTGTCACGTACCATGGAGCGTCGGTTACCATTCGTAGCATTTTATTCTGGAATCTCTGCAAGATTTCAATGTTGGAAGAAGAGGCGGTCCCCACAATTGGATACCATAGGTCCAGATTGGTTTAAGCATAACATTGTAAAGAAGAAGTTTGTTGCCCATTGACAGTTGCGAACGGCGACCAATTAACCAATAGTACTTCCGTATTTGCAGTCCCAGCTGTTTGCGTTTGGTAAAGATGTGCTTCTGCCATGTAAGTCGCTTGTCCAGGTGTAAACCTAAGTATCTGACATGATCTGCTCGTGGAATTTCGACGTTATTAAGCGTTACTGGTGGGCATATACCCTTTTTTAAGGTGAAGGTGACATTTATTGACTTCGTTTCATTAGCCTTGATTCGCCACTTCTTGAGCCATGTTGAAATCTCGTTTATTCCTTTTTGTAGGATTTTTGACGCCTCTGTTGGATCCTCGTGAGAGGACAAAATTGCGTGTCGTCGGCAAAGGTTCCAGTTGTTACACAGTCTGACGTTGGTAGGTCAGGCGTGTAAATCAGATAGAGTAGCGGTCCCAGGACGCTACCTTGGGGAACTCCCGCGTTAATATTGCAAAGACCGAGAAAGCCTCTCCGTGATTCACCAAGAAATATCTATTCTCTAAGAAGGATTTGAGGATCTTATAAGTGTTGCTGGGGAAGAACGATTTTATTTTAAATAATAATCCTTCATGCCATACTCTGTCGAAGGCCTGCGATATATCAAGAAAGACACTCGCGCAATACCTTTTAGATTCAAAAGACTTGTCTATTTCGCCTATTAACCTGTGCACTTGGTCAACAGTCGCGTGTTTTTGACGAAATCCAAACTGGTGGTCGGGTATCAGTCCATGCTGTTCCACTAATGGCATAATACGTTGTAGTATTAATGTTTCGAGTATCTTTGATGGTATAGGTAACAGGCTTATTGGTCGATATGATTTTGGATCTTCAGGCTTTTTATCTGGTTTTAATAACATAATTATTTGTGCAGTTTTCCACTGTGGTGGAATAAATTGGAGTCCAACTATAGCGTTATAAATAGCTGTAATCATTGTTATTCCAGAGTCAGGTAGCTCTTGCAAAATTTTATTTGTAATGAGGTCATATCCTGGAGATTTCTTTGATTTTGCCTTTTGTATTACTCTTCTGACCTCTTTCGTTGTGAATTTCATTGACGTAATGTCCTCCGCTTTCTATTTCTTTCAGGTATTCGGTTACTTTCCTCTCGTGGTCTGCTGGGCCTTCATAGGGATGAGGCTGGAAAACATTTGATAGATGCTCAGCAAACGTGTAAGCCTTCTCTTGGTCACTACGTGCCCAACAATTGTCCGCTTTTCTCAATGGCGGGAAATTGTTGTAGGTCGCTTGATGTTTCTTGTTGCTTTCCATAAGGAGTAGTCAGTAGCTGAAGTGGCATCAAGATCCTTGAGATATGTCTGAAAACTAGCGTTTCGATCTTGATCAAGGATTTGCTTAAGTTTTTTTATTTTATGGTTCAATAATTTTTTTGTATCAGGGCACCTGTTTTGCTGCCACAGTTTACGAAGATCTCTTTTGCACCAATCTCATTCAGGATACTTGGAGGAATACTTTGCCCAGCCGGTCTATGTTGTTGGACTATTGGAGTTGAATCCCAAGCCGCACTCTGGATACTTGTGGTGAAAAATTCAACAGCATTCATAATGTCATTTTCCGTTTCAAGTGCGATTTCTGCGCTAAAAGCCTCGCTCTACCAGAATACTGAAACATGTCCCATTTGGTTTTATTACTGTGCAGTGTACACTTTTTATTGTCTCTCTAACCTTCACCCCAATTTCCACCAGAATAGGAGAGTGATCCGATGATAGCTCCCAGCAACCACAGCAAGATATGCTGTCCCCTGGTACACCTTTGGTGATGCAAAAGTCAATAATGTCTGGTATCCTTGCTGGGTCAGACGGCCAGTATGTAGGTTGTCCTGTTGAAATTACGTTCATCGCTCCTGCCTGTACGCTCTTAAAAAGTTCACGGCCTCTAGGAAGAGTAAGCCTGGAGCCCCAAAATGTATGTTTGGCATTATAATCACCTCCCGCAATGAAACGATTGCCAAGATATTTGAAGTAGTCATCGAACTGTGCCTTCTTTACAGTGTGTCTTGGTGGACAGTAAAGTGACGATATTGTAATCTTGCTTATCCAGTCATACACAACAACACTCGTGGCTTGGATGCAGTCCTTTTGGTATGGTTGTGCCTGATGATGTTTTATGTTAGATCTAATAAGAATGGCTGATCCACCGTGTGCTCTACCATCAGGATGCATCGTATGGTATAATGTGTAGTTGGGTATTTTGAAGAAGCTCTTAGTCGTAAAGTGAGTTTCAGAAATCAGCATAATGTCTACTTTGTTTATTTGTAAGAAAATCTTTAACTCATTAGAGTGGTTTGACAGGCCATTGGCATTCCACACGCATAGTTTTATGGATGCGAATTGGACAACTTTGACATGAGTTCAGCTAACATCTGAGTCATTGTTAGCATTTGGTTCATGAGAGCTTGTATCGAACTGTTGAAGGTACGCAAAATTTCCACCATGTGTTGTTCAGCAGTGTTACCTTTAATTGTTTCTAGGTTTTGACCATTTTTTGCAGCTGCTACATATGACTTGCCTGAATTATTTTCAACGTTGCTTTGGCTTATTTTGGTTACATTTTCTAGGTTTTTAGGCTTTCGGTTATTGGTTATCGATCTCGGATATTTTATTTTTTGCAGCTCTTTATAAGGGAGCATTTGATACACCTACATTATTCTGTAAATGAAATTCAAGATTGCAATAATAGCATAACCATTGCAGTTAGAAAATTATCTCATTTTAAAAATTGTGTAGTTTTACTTTTGTTTCACTCCAACTCATCTCAAGCTGGTTCAAGACTACACAATTACTACTGTAAGCTTTATCCTTTCCGTCAATGCCGATCACATACCTTCATTAGTATAACTGGCTTAAAATTAGACTATAAGAAAAAAAATCAATTATATTAACACTGATTAATATAACGGTCTCTTTCACAGCTAATATCTATACCAAAATAAAATATTTGGGTGCTCAAAAAAAAAAATTAAGAAAACAATTAATTACAGTAGAACCTCAACATAATGCACTCCAATATATTACCTGATATAATTACCTGATATAACAAAAATTTTTAAAACTCTTCAAACCATATAACACTCAATTTTAAAATACCCAGCATTAAGTAGTATTTTGGCTCATAACTTCAATACATCAAATTTTGATCAGTTTCAGATAGAGCATAAAACCATTACCCCTATATAATGAGTAAAACACATTTTACAAAAACTGTATAGTACAGTTTATAGTGACTCAGATGCACGGTTTGACATGAAACAATAGCACTTGCTTTCCGTTTCCCATCCTACCCCTTTCACCTGACAGATAGTGTTGTCCACGGTATATAGATACACGGTAGGGGCCACGCGCATGTCCCCCCCACCACTTGCCGGCTGAAGTACGTCATCGAATCCCTGATCGAATCTAGCTGTTGTAGTGTTCAGTAGAAAACAGTTTGTAATGTTAGTGTTAGTAACTGTATTATAGTAATTACAATAATAATTCCTTATATCTAACATTAATAACACTGTTAATTACTTTACTTACTGAATTCGCTCATTGTCAAAACGGAAACTTTTTATTTTATACAATATTACATAATATTAAAGTAAAGTAAATTATAGCTTGAAAAATTCCAGGCTATTTTTTGTTTGAAAGTTAAAAGCACATTACACTATGAATTACGTATCTGCGGATTTTCGTGATAATTATGTGGTTGACTGTGAAAACGCACATCTCAAATAAAAAATTAAAAACAAATTAAATAGCAAATAGGCGTATGCCTATTATGCAAACAGTAAAATAAAACATATGTATTTCTTAGAACTTATGTTTCAACACATATTATCAGAAAAAATATTCTTAAACTTAGTAACATTGCTTTGTAAAGCCACATTTTTATTTTTAACCGAGGCCAGTTCTTGTAATGCAAGTTGAATTTGTTCCTTAAAAAGTAAATTTTCATTTCTTAAACATTTCATTTCCTCTACAGAGGCATTATTTACAACGATATTTGTATTAAAATTACTGACTACAGAAGGGTGGGTTTCATTTACAGAATTACACATTACAATTGCACCAACGTCATTTCCATTTACAGGTGATTTACCTGGTAGATTTCCATCGGACTCGTCAATAAGTTTTTTTAATATTTCTTGGTTTTCACGTTTTTTAATCCTTGCAGCTCGTTCAGAATTGATACATTTATTTTCAACGGTGGGATTGTTAAAACATGGAATGACACCGGATTTCAGCTGTTTTTTCGGTTTCGTATTTAGTAATTCGGATTTAAAATCCCTTTCGAAATCATCGTCATTAAAATGAAGTGAACAGACTTTAACATTATCAAAATTAAAATGATCTGCTCGTTTACACGCATGAACCCACGCTTTTCTCAGGCCTTTGTCTTTTGGAATTTTGTGAAATGTAATTCCTTTCCTTTACAATTCTTATCACTATTATATCAATTGGCAATAAGGCATTAGTTATTGTTATACACAATTATACAACAGCAAACAAAACAAATTATGTATTTTTAGGATTCAAAACATAGGCTAATTAAATCTTTTCTTACACTTATTAAACCTCGACCACAAAACACAATTATCACCTTTTATTTATACAAAAAAGACCTTTTACTTAAAACAAACACTCACATAAATACACCGATTCTCCAACTATATTTACAATACCGCATTGTTAAACGGGAAATTACAGAATGTAGCAGTGAAGATTCAGTGACGTCACGAGTGCGGTAGTCTACTGCGCACACCCACCGTGGCCCTTACCGTGTATCTATATACCGTGGTGTTGTCTACAATGTAGTACATCGTGTATCATTCTGTCAACACACTAATACAGTCAGTGTAGATATAGGGTCTACAGTTGAATATCATTTGTAAAATAAAGGTTGAAATCTAATATACTTGTTACACTCATTCAGTTCTCATTCAGTTTCGAGGAAACTCCTTTGTAACGAATATTGGTCGCATTTAACCTCAGTATAATGAACCTCATTTTTAAGAAAATTGTGATATAACACATTTTTTCTTTAGACCCTTGAGATTCTATGGAAATTGTGACTCTATGGAGGTTCTACTATATTTAATTTTATTTACGCAAAAGTTTTCTATGATAATGTTTCTAAAACTTATTATATACACTAGAATAAGTTAGCTAGTCAATGGACATAACATTATGTTTGTCCGTGTTTAACTTTATCTTTTACCTGAAATGCCCAAGCTGCACACTGGAAATGTGAACATGCCAACTTAAGTCCTTCTGCATCAGTCCGACTATTACCTGC
Organism: Callitettix versicolor; assembly: GCA_022606455.1. NCBI lineage: Eukaryota > Metazoa > Arthropoda > Insecta > Hemiptera > Cercopidae > Callitettix > Callitettix versicolor. The sequence goes on from CM040189.1 coordinate 85,428,039, forward strand.
ACCCAACTGGGCGTGTAGAGCACCAATATTGTACAAGATGGAAACAATTTCAAATCTAATGTCCGCTAAGGTGCACACCATAATGGTATAATTATCTCGCCTGTGTTTGCAAACAAATAGTTTTTATTAAACTTATGTATTTATAAATTATTTATTTATAAAATTTATTTTACCCATTCACAATTTTCAGGTAAATTTTACCTTAAGGCTGTGTTTAATAACGATAAACAGATGACTGCCAATGTTGATACTCATCAACGTTCATGTCACTGACGAATATGCGTTCGCTGCTACTGTTGATCAACTAATAAACGATAAACTTCCTGTACATAGTTCCCAAACTAACTGCTAACAGTGCTAATGTTATGTTTACAGTATAAAGAAATGTGTTAACTGCTAATGTTGATCAATTAAACAAACAATAACCTCCCTGTACATAGTTCCAAAACTAAGCTAACAACGCTAACCTGCTAATGTGAGTTCAAGCAACTATCACAGTCCACAGTTTATCTCTTTGTTAACAGTTAATGTGCATTTTATGTTGACAGTTAACAAGAAAGTGACTTTAAACAAAGACGTGCTATATTTAAACCTGACTAAATGATTTATTTTCCAAACATCCCTATACTAGTACGCAATTTACTAACAGATGAATCATGCTTTCAGTATTTTATTTTTATTTAAATATGAAATGTCAAATGTACGAAACTATCTGTAAAATTTTCAAAAACTACAAATTAACAAAAATTTTAAAATACATCCATTAACTGGTGTTAAAATATTCGTTAAATAGTTAATAACAAATAAATATTAACTGTTATTACTAAGCTGAAGACTGCAGAATGAAAACTAAATACTAACTGTGTAACTGAAATGTAATCAATGTTGGCGATAACATTAGTAGGTTATGTCAATGGTTACTCACGATCAACGTTAACTGGCGTTGATGTTGAAGCATGCGTTAACATCCATCTTTACTTGCTCATAGTTTCGGTATATAACTATTTCGGCCCATAACATAACTACTTGGTCCAGTCATAACAGTAAAGCTTAAGCCAGTAGTTATAACTATTTATGTGACTGTTCATTTTGCTTGAAGATAAAAATGTACTTACTTAGCTACCTTTACTAATTGTTAAGAATAGTTAAATGTATAACATTAAAGTAAACACAATGAGAAACAAACTAATGTAGAAATTAGTTGATTCTTGAAGATAATTTATAGGCTATTCGTACACTACATTTATGTTGCACAATAACTGATTTTTTTAAAAAGAAAAAAATGTATACTGTTAACACTTCGTTACCTATGGGTTTGGGTGCCATGACTTCTGCAGATAATCCACATATAACAAATTTAGAACCAGTAAAACACATTATTTTACAACAAATTTTGTATTTTTAAGCTGTAACAGTTAACAAATTAAATAGAAAAGAATATATAACAATAAATTGTTTAGACGAAAAAAAATTATTTGCAGTACTGAGACACAATTCATATGTTATGAAATAATTCATATGTTCATAAGTTATGAAATGAACAAACAGCTACAAAAAATGTTATTTAATTATTTCCTCAGCTATCATTGACTGGTCTACTTATAATACACGAACTATACCTGAAATATAAGGCTGATTATCATGAACGGCATACTTAATCCCATACAATCTCAGATTAACACACTGTTGGATGTACATATGTTAAAGTATACACATTCAAAACTTAAATTAAAAAAAAAAGTTTTTTGTCGATTCCAACTTTTCTTTTATGCAATAAAGGTACTATTGCATAAGTAAAAAAAAATAAGTTTACTATATTTGAAACTTTTTAAAAAAAATTATAGACAAGTATATGTTCTGTTTTACTACACATTTTTTTTTTTACTGCATATAATTGAGAGTTCACTGTACTTTAAACAATTATTTTTTAGATATTGTTAGTCACACTGTATTCCATTAGTACTAATCCAAATTTTAAGAACATTTGTTCCATATGTAAATTATATGTCCTTAAAATTAAAATGCCCCCAGAGATTAAAAAAACAACAACAAACATGATCAACATACCAAGTAAAATTAACAGCAGCAGTGCCATCCTTAGCCATGGGAAATCGACTCTGTAAGAAATGCAGCTGGCAGTAGTACTTTTTGAGCACAGCACATCCATTAACATCGCTTGCAGGCCTAACTGCTTGTGCACGTAAAGCTTCCAACTTGTGTATCTCAGCATTGTAGGTTTCTGGATCCTCATGGTAGAAATCACGGATATACTAAAAAATTAAAATATTGAAATTGTGTATTTTTTAAAATCTCACTCTAAATTCTATATTAAGTAAAACAAAGAAGAAAATATTAAGAACATAATTATTAAAAGAAAAAAAGCTTGTAGTACATTCTGTATGTTTTTTTTTATATTAGCCAGTATTGGCTGTACTATAAAGGGGAGTAGCATAGCTCAATTGTACAGCTATTAAAACTTGTAAAGCACATTGTAATTATTTTGAATAAGAAGTTACTGCTCCTGGAGACCATATATGTATTATGTCAACGCTGTCATTATTGGTCTCATTGACATATATTAGAAATATTTAACACCCACATTGAAAAAATATGTGAAAAAAATAAGTTAGCAAACTGCACTAGCTTTTGTTCCAAATCCCTAACCATGCCAAGTACAACTTTTAATACATACTACATTCCTAAAAATTTCGGTTCACAAGATTTTTCTGCAAAGGTAACAATCTTGAAAAGACGAAAATGTCTGTAGTTGGTAGGATAGCTTCTTAATTGATATTTTGGAGAGATATTGATATACACACACACACACACACACACACACACACACACACACATATATATATATATATATATATATATATATATATATATATATATATTTGGTCTCTAAGACAAGGTCTATTAAAATGTCCCTAAATGCACCAACATGTACAAGTGACACATCTGAACAAAGAAAAAAATTGCAAATCCTAATGTGCAAACAACAATGAGAAATAATGCACACTTCTGAATAATTATTGTCTGGTTAATTTAATTCTGATCAACATATGACAACATGTTTGACAGTATTTTTTATATATAACAACTGTTGTATTGACTATCTTTGTTTAACATAAATATAACAGATAACATGTAACGAACAACAACAAATGTGTATTATTGAGATGTTTGCTCAAAAATCTCTCTTCTTATCTACTGAAACTGAAGCCAACACTTAGTTGATACATATAAAGATAAGCATTCTACCTGTATAAAGATTAGTTGTTTGTTTAAAAGTATAATCTATTAAAAACCTACATTTTTTTTTTTTTGTAAAAGTGATTGCTGATGAGCTTGATCCACTTCTTAAGAGAAAAAAAGACTTAGGCTTTGAACACTAATTATCATGACTAACAAAATACTATTCGCACACCAGATCTATAGCCTTGAGGTATCGTAGGCAAGATAGTAATCCACATTCCTCAATCTACTTGTATTCTTATTACATGATATTGCTTTTCCATAATATAATGGCAGATGGTCATATTTTATCAATAAGTAAATGTATATGAAATGACTGGGTAGTACATTCATTGATAGCAGTAGTGACTATATCCATGACTCAACAAAAATATAAGTAATGATTCATTTGACAAACAATGCTGTTAATAAATAGGAAATCTACCCATAATTTATGAGTCTAGCATTTCATTAGGGTATTACAAAAAAAGTTTCAACTATCCATGGACGAGCATTAAGGGATAGTTCTCTTAATGCTTATTCTTTCTCTTGATCCTTATTACAGAGTTTTTGCTCCATTTGGCGACTTTCTTGTTGTGCAGTGAGGTATTGCTCATTCTATTTTACATTCTTACTTATTGGAACACCCACAAACAAGTATTTATAAGTAGCTAAGGGAATAACGTTCACCCATACAGAGCCCTCCATGTATTTATTACATCCCTAAGGTACATTGGGAGGTCATGAGGTATGTCAGGACTCCATTTACGATATATACCATTAGGCCATAGATCATTACTTTCAATTAAGTTGGGCCGCCTCGGTGGCCTAGTTGATAGCGTACTGAGCTTTCATCCCGAGGACCCGGGTTTGATTCCTGGCCAGGGTTTGGCATTTTCATACGCTATAAATCATCCCATCGTCTGCATTAGCCCAAGTGTGCACAATAGTCGGACGTTAAAACACACAAAAAAATCAATTAAGTTGAAAGTAACAAATTTTTACTTTTTAAAGTTTCTTTGATTAGTTTTAATCATTTGTCTAACCAAGGTCTTTTACATATGCAGGAAAAAAATCAACAAGTTGTGGACAGCAAAAAAGCTCAGTTTTTAGAAAAATGCTTGAAACATACAAAAAGGCAGATAAAGTTTAAATCAAATGTCAATGGCTGTAAAGCTTTGTCATTGAATTCTGTAACACAAAGGTAAATTCAAAGTAAATGAATACCTACATAAATTCTGATAGCAAGAATGATATATAGTAATTTATTAGGCCTGAACACAAAAAAATGCTACATTATATTAATGAAAAGAGGTGTGTGTGTGTGTGTGTGTGTGTGCGTGCGTGTGTGTGCGTAATATAGAATCAAATATATGATACACAGAGATCTGAAATTTGTAACATAGGTTGACAGAAGGTCAGACAACACCTCGAAGCTGGATTTAAAATTTTCTAATTAGATTTTTTTGTAATTAAATATTTAGCTGAAAATTACATCTACTTACAGAAAAAAATATTTTGAATCCCATGGGCAGTGTGTGAGTTTTGCTGATAAAATTACCAATTTTATTCATACTAATGTCCAGTGGTGTAGGTTGGATGGGGAGATCAGGGAGATATAACCCATTTGAAAACTTGTAAAAAGGAAAATCACAGTGATGCATAATACCTTATCTATGATCTTTATTAAGAATTTTATTTGTGTGCTTTAGCTATGGCAGTAACACAGTGCTGTCAGCATAATGTTTGTACTTAGGGAGTCCATGTATTCCTTTTATTGTTTAAGGTCAAGCACTACATTTTGTTCTGTTATCAGAAGCAACTAGTTAGGAACTTCCATTCTGATAACTAGAAAATAAACAAAGTGTAGTGTACAGTTGAACAATAAACAAAAACATTACTGACACTTCACTAATCCACCATCAGTTCCCTTCACTGTCCCTACACTATTTGTCCCCTGTTTAGCTGGCACCTAATAAACTCTTTTTGCTTACTTTACTCTTTATTTACTTCTGTTGTTTAAAGAAATTTATACAGTACTATACCATTTTTAAACATGATTAAATTTTCTTATTTTTTTCAATAATGCACATTTTAAAAATACATGAATTTTTGTTTTTTACCATCTAACTGGTCAACGTAGAACACGTATCCCCCCACTGAGTGTGATAGTTACTTACGCTGCAACTATACGGAAACATGTCTCGTGTAGTCCTTGAAGCACATACTACACTACAACCCAATACTGTACAGAAGTAAAAAAAAATCGGCAGAATAATTGTTATTGTCATCTAATATGGGAACTGATGGTGGGTCAAATCATGTAGCCTATACTGTAAAAGTAGTATTAGGGTCTGTGGGAGTTTTTGTAACAATATATATTTGTTACAGGGTAACAATATTTTTATAACTTGTATATTTATATATCTTGTACAATATATATTTGTAAAAATATATACTATTTTATTTAATATATTGTAGTATTGTAAAACATGTAGATTTAAATTTTGATTTTGGTGTAAAATTAAAGAAGAAAATAATTTTTTTCTAGAACTGAACCCTTTTTTGCTAGGATGCGACCCACTAGTAGTTTGTGTATTACAAGTAGGGTATCTCCCCTTAACAAAAATGTAGCCCCTGCTGATACAGTTGGTCCAATACTCCTTTTCTATTTTGTGTCTCTATTGATCAATTTGTAATTTAAAAACTCAAATATAAAATCTAGCATTCCATGTGATTAGTGTATTTCCTGTATGTATGATTTTGAAGTGCCAGTATTCAGTTGTCAAACTATTTTCCAGTGTTTGGTAAGTTCTGAAATTTCTTCTTTTTTTAAAAATAAAATTAATAAGGCCTATGCAATTAGTATAATAATAAATCCCTACACCATACATATTACGGAACACAGTAGTAATATTATGAAGTACGGTAGTAAAACGTTTTTTTAGTTATACTTGGAAAGTTGACAGAAGACAAGGTTACAACTGAACAGTGACAGCGTACAAAACATCAGTTTAATTTAGCTTTTGTATCACATACTGAAAAAGATAGTTTTTATTCTTTAAAACAAAAAGTGTTTTGAAGCAGTAAAATTACTCTTTTTTCAGCTTATGTGCTAAACCAGTTGGTATTAGGTTAACTTACAATAGTAAAGAAAATGTATCAGTTGAATGAACAGATAATGTTAAATATTTAGATATTCCTTTGCGATTTGGTAGTTTAAAAAATAAAATTCAAAGTGAATAATTCCTTAAATAGGTGATTTTCATTGTACGGTGATAGTAGTTAAGTACAATAAGAAAATGTTATATAAACCTCTATTATAGTCCAGCCATTTAGTAAACGGCCTGCGCAAGAATTTCTTGTGCATGTAGGAGAATTCCCCTCAAGCTCCCTCCAACAGTCCAATGACACAGAGTCGGCCAATCTGAGTCTACAAACTGTTACTACTCAGTAATAGTGAAGGAAAAGGAGGAAGTTGTGGTGAGAGAGTGGATATTCAACCTCTCTCTCACACAATTTTCTCTCTCTGTTCCACTGCCGCTCTTAGTAGGTCGTTTTCTAAATGGCTGACCAATATATTATATTGAAATAAGAATTTTTAAAACAATATTTTTAGAATAGTATACTTGTAATTAAAATTTTTTCTTGAAAAAATAGCCTAATGCTATGTAAATAAATATAAATTAATTTGAATATGTTCAGTTACAAGTTATTTTTATTTTTTCCCCAGCAAAAGACCTTAGTGTTTATCACCGCCATTATTATTTTTATTAAGGAATCAAAAGATTAGTCAATTTATTACAAGATTATGAAATCTTATGATAGCTCAGATATTTCATCTCCTAAGCCATATTTATTAAACAACAATTTTGGTTAGAAGGATAGACCTATTTTATCTTTCCTTAGAAAAATTGTTACATATTGTACTAAGGTATTTATAATTTTATTGTTTTATTTTTATATTTTATTTTTAATATTTTTTTATTGAATTTTATACTGAAGGATGTGTAGGCACTGAAAAGGAATCAGCAGATAAGCATCTGCAAGCATCTCAATAATTATTAGGATGTCTCCTGTTAGAAGGATGGTGCTATTCATTTACACTGTAACCTTGAGAACAGACATGAAAATGTATATATGAGGACATTGAATCCCACCTTGAATCCTCTCCAAATCCTAGCCATTATGAAGAGACTAAAACACGAGAAGGCACTGTAAATAAGTATATCAGGAAGGTAGAAAGGGGACACAATAGATCTACAAAGGTCACAGTGCAGTAGTAACCCTACAAATTCATTCTTTCCTTCATCAAAAGCTACACTGTGTGTATGGTAATAAAAGTGCAGGTATTTACATTTTTTTAATTTGTTTTACTAAAGTCATGATTTTTAAATATAATTTTATTTTATTAAAGAAGAAAGAATTCTAAAGTAGGTAATAAAATAAAATGCTTTAGTAAAAATAGTTAAACAGGTACAATTTTATGCAATTTTTAATGGAACTCTATTGCAATGCACTAAAATTTATTTTGCATGGAACATACTAGATTTACTACGTCAAGGTCACTTACCAAAGCATGTACATGATAATGATTCATGTACATTATCATAACCTCACAGATATTACATTGCTAGTTCTTACAGTAATAAGTTTGTTCAAGCATGGCAGCTGTTATTTGTGAAGTTCTCAATTTGCTTCTTTTTGTCAGTTTAAGTAGAGATTAATGGTTGTGCTGATTTTTTTTATAAATCACAGCATTTTTAAATAATCTTATTCATGTTGCAAATGTAGCAATATTTATAAAATTGATAAGGAAACATTAACATTTTGTTGCAACTGGTGTGCTTATGTTACCAGTTACTTTAAAAGTAAGTGCTTATGTTAAAAGTTACTTTCTGTTGTTTCAATAAATCGGCTCAAAGTGGTTCATTTTTTTTTCAAAAAGACACTTAACCTTAGATATCTATTTTAAAATTATTGTCATATCTTTACACTTGAAACCACCACATAAAAATATTGTTACATAAGCTCAATGTCAGTAGCCATATAGTGACTAACTACTTTCTTATAAAACCATGTTAGGTTCTTCACTAGATAATACTCCCATACAAAACTGAGTTAGTTATATGTTCTTATATCATTAAAAAAAAATTCTTCTGTTTTTTGTGATGAAAAACATGTTAGCTACTTTCACATAGTAGTCATTTTGAGGTTATGCAGGTCATTTTTATTTTTGAAATTTTAGAACTTGCCGTAGTTTCTGCAGTTTTATATTATTTTCTATTATTACTACTGGGCAGACAGTAAAGCATTTTTGAACAAAAGTTATGAAAAAAGCCAAAATAAGTTAAACTGCATATTTATCAACGTGTAGTAAATTTTAGCTAATAAAATTATGTTTTTAAATAAGACTTTCATGTTATCTAATTAAAGTTTATAATAACACACCATCAATTAGGCCTACCATAAAAACATCTATTTTCATTTAAAAAAACAACTATTCTGTCAGTTTTTAAAATTGCCAATTTTTTTAGAAAAAACCAATTTTTTTAGATATTAGGCAATGTAGGTTGATGTCTTTCAAACAGTGATTTTTGAAAATATATATATATATCGTAAATAGGCATTGTAGGTTGTTTTCAAATTTTTTTTTTTTTTTGGTAATACTAAAACGCCTTTTACAGACCCAAAAGCAATAATCCAAAATACAAAAGTGTGGAAAGCACAGGAAGTACAATAAAAATTGAAAATAAAAGTGACCCACATAATTCAAAATTGCTACTGCGCAAAAGTAAGTAACGTGTTTTTGATTGCTCAAACAATAAAAATAAAAAATACATAATGACCTAACTGATACGGTTGTTGTGTGGTGAATCTAAGTAAGACAACTGTTAGGTGAAAAACCTATTTAATTACACTAGTTACAGATAATATGTTTTTGATCGTTAAAACAATAAAAAACCTTTACATTTTTTTAAAGAAATATTCAACAACCTACTTGATATGTTTGTTGGGTAGTGTGAACCTAATACAAACAGAGGCAAATCTCAAAGTTCACAAATAATGGAGGCCATTTCAACAATTTTTTCATTAGAACGAACAAAGCAATAAATCTTAACATTTAGTAATAGTAATAAAATCTTAACATTTAGAATCTTAATATGTAATGTGCATGAGTAGTAAGTACATGTAGTTAATGGTAATGCACATGACCAGTAAATATGTGTAAAAAATTTAGTACATTCAATACAATGTAAACAGCAATGACATCACAATATGTTCCATAAAAAAACAGACTAAAATTGTAAGTAATCTTTAAACAAATTATTTTCTATGAGTAAATATGTAGGAGCCTATTACACAATAATAAAAAGGTATAATAAAATAAAACAAACAAAAAAATCACTATTTGAAAAAACCAACTAACACTGCATAAAAACCTTTTTTTATTATATACCTTATTATCCATTTAACACAAATTCACTTACAAACAATAATTTTTTTTAAAGATTAATTACGATGTTTGGTTGTTTTTAATGGAACTATTGCAATGTCACTGCTGTTTACAATGTATGGAACATACTACACTTCCTTCTTTTGTGTATTGCAATACTACTTAGCCTATTGACCATGTGTATTATCATTTACTATACCAACTTACTGCTCAACAACTGTGTCAGGTTCTTCACCCAATAACCATGTCGATTATGTCCTGCAATACTTAATATCGTTTTTTCTATCAAAAACACTTTACCTTCATTTGCACAGTAGCAATTTTGAGGTTATGTAGATCACTTTTAATTTTGATTTTTATTGTAATTCCCATACTTTATGTGGTTTCCTATTTTGGATTACTGCTTTTGAGCAGGTAATAAAGGGTTTTAGCGAAAAAAATACAGAAAAATCGAAAATAACCTACACCTACCCTAATATTTACCAAGCCTACTTTCAGGGAAAAATTTACAAAAAAAAATATATCATTGATCATGCTGTTCTATAATACTTACTAGACTACCGTAATCGTCTAACAGATTCAATGAGACTTCACCAACATATTTTTACGTTAGTAAATAAATTTATAATTAAAATTACAAAAATATAGCCTAAACCACTTAAATTCTACATACTTGTTTGAGCTTTCCAAAGTCAGTCGGCTCATTTGTACCTATTTTAAGATCAAAAGCCATCATAGGAAGTCGTGGAACTGCTTCCATATTTGATTAAATTCAAAAATTCCCTTGTCAGAAAATGAAATTTAAGAATTTCAATCTAAAAGTATTCTATAATTTCACACAACACCATTTTTTTTACCGTACACTAACTACAAGAAAAGAATGTAGGTTATTAAATTTACTAGTATACAGTGTTTACAAGATCTCCTGACACTTGTAACTACTGCCAAATTGATAATTTTAATTTTATTAGAATTATTAAAAAATCGTTAATTTATATATACCCGAGTTGATTTATAATGTTTACTTTTTAAGCTTATAAATTTAACTTTGAATGCAGCAATTTTACTTATCAAAAATGTATGTTGCAGTAATTATTTTTGCCGATAAGTAATAATAAATATTCAATATCATACAATATAATAATGTTTGATCCACGTCGACTCAATAATCACCTGACTGGTCTGTTGTCTATTTTTACCTTGAGAAAATAATAGTGTGTGTCTTGTTGTTACTTACTAGTCTAACATTCATTATTTTTTTAAATGGCACAGTAATAATTTAGTTATTACAAAAGATTGTTCAACAAAAACGTCTAACATAATATATAGTTCTTTAGACGGCCAAAGGTACTAGATAGCAGCACTTTACAGAACAATATTGAAAACACTGTATGAAAAATTCTAAGTATTGTACCATGCAGCTTACCACTCCTTAAACACTGTCAGATTCATTTACTAATTTTCAAAGGAATTTGAAGTTTAAAAATTAATTTTAGTGCATATCGATTTTAACGCTGATTACAATGGTGATTAAAATAAGATTTTACAAAAAGTGACAAGAAAAATTGTAATTCTTTAAGACTGGAAATGGTCTTAATTTTGAAACGTTCAAAATGAAATAGGAAAAATGATTTTCCAGTTTAATCGTTTCCGATATTCAGCTATCCAGTTTCCGATAAAAAACTACCAACATTTTAAAATTCCGTTGAAAATAAGAAAATGAATGTGACGATTGTCAGGATTTTATTTAAAAAATATAATATACAAAATAATATAAAATATAAAAAATTTTTAAATGCTACTTAATTAAAATTTTCGAAAAAGTAAATATAAAAAAGTTGTGAGGTTTTTAATGATTGAAATAACTGCCATTTTTAAACTAATGAACGGATTTTTTAGGGTAACGAAATTGTCTGAACTATTACGGAAATCAATTTTTGTGCCAAGTTGGAATCAAAATGAACCAAAATTACAAATGTGAGACTCAAGAGAGCGCTAACAGATAGGTTATGTGTAGTTCCAACAGCTAATTTTCTAATGGACATTTCCTAATAAAATGTTGCTGCATTTCTGAGAAAATGAAAGGTTCTTGATTTAGAAGTAAAGGTTATGTAGAAAGTAGTTTGTACAAATGCCAACAGGTTGCAGACAATGATTTTTATTTGACGTCAATAAACAACTTGCACAACACGTATCTTAAATTCCCCTACATAAAAATCGCGACACTTGTTTCACTGAAGTGATGGAAGCGAATTTCCAAAAATAATTTGTTTATCAAGTTTTGAAAAATTTTGATTTCACATAATAATAAGTATTAAAATAGGTATATATTAGCTTTTCAGACATTATCAATTTACATTGGCAATACGAAAAAGAAATCTAACCGCAATGGATTCTTTAGTTACAATAATTTATTAATTCTTGCAATTTTCATCGCTGACTATAACTCCTGATGTTATATTCAATTAACAAAGAATTATTTTGTTTAGTTAATGCAGGCTTTGTTTTAGATTCATAAATATATTACAAAAAATTACGTAAAATATTTTAAAAGAATACAACTTAGGCGCTTGTAATAAGAGTACAAACTAGGTAATTTGATTAAATTTGATTAGTTCCGGATTTTTCATCCTATGCTTCTGTTGTCTCCATTATGGCTGACTTGATGAACACATTGCCAGGACAGCAAGATACTGAACCATGCACACTCCATGAAATATGAAAATGGTTCTTCCCCTCTTAAATTTTTGAAGACTTCTAAATACATATTGTATGTGTCAGCTTGAAATGTGTAGGGGTTAAGTACTTTTGCTAGTAATGTATTTTCTAAACGCAAATGTCCTTTGACTCACTTAAATTTGTCTATTTTTAAGGAATTTGACAACACAGTGTTGAGAATGCAATGTTTAAAGCAATTTACTTAAATAAATTCTCTGATTCATAACCTTGGCACAGTGAAATAGTATGTAATACAGAGTGCTTCAACTTAAACTGATTCAATGATACTCCTTCTCTCAATTTTCTGCTTGATGTTGGCAACACTGATACTAGACCAAAACTAAACTATGCCAAATTTACCATACATGCAAACTGTAATAATGTACTCCAGTAATATTTCAAGTGTAAACAAAATACCCTTAATATTTTCTCATTTAAATAATGAATTTCAGAAAATGAAAACGTTTAGTTTTGATATTAATATATCAAAAAAGTATAGCTTACACTTTATTGAACATCAAGTGACACTGCACGAATATTGCACCAAGGTTCATAAATTGAATTTACAAAATTATTTAAAAAATTGTTCACATATTTACGTCTAATGTACAAACAAAACATATTTTCTCAAAAATTCTAGTTCAAGAATTAAAAAAAAGAAAGGTTTAACATTGAAACAATCTCATAAACATAAAAAAGTATTTATTGTTCTCATATAAAAAACATGAATACTTATTATTATTATTTTTGTTTTTTATAGAAATATACAAAATTCTTAAAATATAAACATATTTTATGACAATAAATGTATACAATATAGCTATAAACCCTATCTTAACCACAGCCAGTCTTATAATTACATGATATTATATTAGGAATATTACACTTATCATACCAACATAAAAAATGCGTATTTGGTGGGATTACAATTAGGATACGAAAAAAAAAAAAAAAAAACAAACGTAAAATAAAATAAAAAAAATGTATGTACTGTATTTAGTTGTAATAAATAACTTTAAACTATTCTAAGAATTTACATCTATAACAAAATTATCTTCCTGGAGATCGTAAGAAACTAGAATTGAATACAAATAATTACCAATTTTTGGAAGATTTTGCCTATTTTTTAATTTTCAAATAAAAAAGACCATCAAACTGCACTGTTTAGGCAATGTGTGTAAAAAAATAAACAGTTTAAATAAAATAATCAATACAACAGTTTACAGTATAAACTAATTTTGTTTTGATAATTGAAAATTACAATTTTAAAAAAACAGAATAAAAAAATATTACTTAGGGACATTATTTTAAATTCCATATTTACAATTTTTTCTCGAAATATTAAATTTGCTAATAGTACCATAATTGTCTTGGAAAAAATAAGGAACTACTCTAAAAAATTGAAAGGAGAAAAGTAAATAAACGGGTTTGGATGGATAACCTCAAAAACATAGTTAATTTGTTTGCATTAAAACCAATGAACTCGACTTTAACCAAATAAACTTTAAACGAATTAATCTATGTCAACATCGAATGCACTTATTTTTATAAAACAAGCATCTGCAAAATTGCCGACACTTGAAATAGTCCGATCTTTGAACCACAATTCTCACCGAAGAAGAAGGTTGTAACTGGACTGAGTCACAGCACCTCCGTCTTGATCGCATCATCGCGCCAAGCGAACGATCAAAAGATTCAAATGTGTAAAATTTCCCAATAAATCAAGGGAACGAAAGCGTCTTCCCGACAACTTTCCCATAAACCAATCAGGGCGTGGCGCCCGTGTCGCCTCCAAGAGATCCGGGTAGTCACAACGACGCCGTGGCCGTGAAGTTCTGACGACGCTTCAGGACCCGGCTGCGATGTAAATCGGACTTGTGGCACACGACCACTGTGCCTCCTTGATTCTGTTGCTGGCACTTTGTGTTACTGTTCCCGCCGCCGATCAGTGTCCCGATCATCTTCGTCACCGAGAACTTCCTGGTTTTGTTTGTACCGTTGCCTTGTTGACATCGAGATTCGTTCAAGAGCATCTCGAAAGCCTGGTACAGATCGGAACTGTTCTCTGCCACCGAGATTTCAAAGAACTGGCAGCCATTTTGTATGGCAGCAGTGCGTCCTTCGTTTTCTTCTACCTGAAGTAGACACACAAAATTACTAAAATTTCAAAAATTAAAAATAATAAAAATAAACATTAGAACTAGGCTAGTACGTGTGCTTGTGGTTGTTCAGCTATTCTGTTTCTATAAGCCTACAAATATGTATATTTGTTATTATCAACATAGTGAATCAAAGATAATTTCGTGATTTTGTAAACAAGTAATTATACACTTAAAAATGCCAATATTAATTTAATCACTTTTCGCTACTTTGTTGAAATCGTCTCAAAGATTCTTTGACTTATAAATGGAATGCCCATCTGTATCTACTTTATTCGTCATAGAGCAAAACTTATTAATCGTATAGCTATTCCAATTTGAATTAAATTTTTACTAAGCGTTCCCATTTTTTTAACATGTATCTTGTTTTAGGGCTGATTGTGATTTTGGATTTTGCGGGACGCGTGGTGTGAGGAACATGCTTCTATAGATATAGGCCTAAGACAGTATATTTTGCGCGTAGCAAGTCTCATATTAAATTCATTATATATAATTAAAAATTACTGTTTCAGTCTGGGATCGAACCAGGGACCTTGCGTGTGTGAGGCGCGCGTTTTACTTATATGAAATGAAAGTATATGATTTAAGTATATGAAATAAATCGTTAATTTAATTTTGGTAGTTATCTTAAAAGATCAGTTGTTTTATATTAATCCGTAAATATCAGCTGATTTCATTGAACAGCTAATAGTTTATAGTAAGTTTTGGTTATATTGTTAAAAACTAGCGATGTTAATTTGCCGTTTTTTCTAACAAAATATCGTAATTATAATAAAAAAGGAAGACAAACATGATACATGACTTTTGTTTTTGTTTCAATAACAGAATTTTTTAAATTAGCAACATCAAAATTTAGGATTGTTGCCATGAAAAGGGTTTGGAGGAGAAATCTGCCAGGGAAAGCAAGTACAAGTTTATTTACATAATCCTGACGGTAAAAAAATATTTAATTTTAACAAATCTGTTCGTAATAAATACTTAACAAGAATGTGTTGATACAGTACACCAAGAGCACAAACACATTAATAAAGTCTGTACAACAGACTTGTGTGAATTGTTTTGGTTAGGTTTTTGTTCAATCGAATTTTAACCTAACCTCCACTTACTCCCTAATTGCATTATATTTCTTAAAAAGGTTCAAACCACAAAGTTACTACATAAATGGTAAACTATTTTAAATATAACTGCTACAAATTTTTAAATGAATAATTATTTAGACAAAACAGGTGACTGAGTTCCTATTCGTTGTTATAGTGATGAAAATAACATAGAGGATTGGAAAATAACATAGAGGTCAGCCGCCTCGGTGGCCTAGTTGCTAGCGTACTGGGCTTTCACCCCGAGGACCCTGGTTCGATTCCCGGCCAGGGCTTGGCATTTTCATACGCTATAAAGCATCCCATCGTCTGCATTAGCCCAAGTGTGCACAATAGTCGGACGTTAAACACCAAAAAAAAAATTAAAAAAAAAAAATGGAACAGTAGAAGATATGGCTAAATATAAGACGTACGCTTAGTGTATAATAAATCAGCTGATAGGCCTAAAATTGCAACATATCTCTATTCCGAATTGTGCCTACCTCTCTTAGATGTTCCAGGTCAGACTTGTTGCCAACCAAGGTGACAGGTACCGAGTTGGTAGGCCGAAGTTTCTGCAGGTTATCCAAAGTGTCCAATGCGTAGCTGAATGACTGCTTGTCTGTGATTGAGTAGACGATGACACAACCGTCAGCCCATTGCACTTGTTCAGTGGGGAAACTTGAGTCTCGCTGCAAACAAAGAGGATTCAAATGGTCAAACTCAATGTTTTCAGTTATATTTTCAAATTTTACCTATCTACAGTTAATATACCACCAGTAGCAAACCACAAGGAATGCTAGGTTTAAATTTAAGTTTAGGTAAACGGTTGTATTGAACAGCTACACGCGTTGACTGAGTAAGAGAATACAAATTTCTCAACTTCGCGATGTGTTGGCAAACTATTGGTGTACATACATAATCAGAACGTACTAAATTACCATATTTCAAAATTAACCATACAAAAAATGCACAGCTGTAACTATATTACATACATACTGCAAACGTTGTACCTTTTTACAACGTAAGTAGGCTTTTTGATGGAATATCATGTTATTATTGTTGTAATCGGATATTTGCCGTCATCTGTTTACATTATGGCATAATGTTTGGCTTTTCGAAAGTGTAAAGCCAAAACTAAAACACAAAAAGTTGAAAATAAACTTAAATTCCTTGGCTTACGTTAAAAAATGAAGATAAAAAAGTCTGATACCTTGATTGGTCAAAACATAAATACTAAAACCACTGAACATAAACGGACTAGAAATACAGCCACTGTTATAAAAAGCGTGTTCTATATCAGACAAGTAATTAGACTATTGGCCGCTGTGAACGCTGCAAGCTGCAAGGACAGGGGGAAGACGTTTGAGAAAATAAACATTTACCTACATAACTGTAAGATGCTACAGCAAAACCACAAGTTAAAACATTTTGTTTCTGTTTTTAGCTTCAGTATTTTCATACAGCCAACTAACTAGGCCTATGATCTAGTATTTAGGTTTTTATATTCTTGCGAACGAAAATTGCTTTGCACTTTCGAAAAGTCTTGTTCATTTACTGTACACAGTGATGACAAATGCCCGGTTAAAAGAATAATTGATAATATTTTAGTGTTACTGTTAAAAGGGACGTTTGCTACTAATAAATATTTTTAATTAAGTTTTGTGAGACGTTTACCATCATATTGTTTATGTTTTTAACAAAACATTGTATTTGAATTCAGAAAGTAGTGTAGTATGTAGACAAGTACTGAACATCGTTCACATTTATTTGAAGACGAACGAGTAAGTTTTTACTTCAGCCGCTGTAACGTTTGAAACAAGAAACAGTTGATTTAGTAAGCACTTTTTAGTGGCAGACTCACAGATACGGAAATCATTTGATGCAACGCAGGCTTATTTGTATCTGTGCTGAAATGTTTTGAGTTCATGTACTGCACTACTTTCTTATTACGCCTTTGTAAAGTGATCGAGGTAAACGTATAAGTACTATTGTCTGTGAAATTTTTGAACTTAAATCGGGTGCTAAGAATTTACAAGCTATAAAAATTTCACAAAGTCGAGCTTACAGATTTTGGCCATAATTAAGAATGCTAAGTTTGAGTTTTCGTGTCAAATCCACTCCAACCACAAAAAAAAAAAAAAAAAAAAAAAAAAAAAAAAGCGTGCCTTATCAAGCTAACCTTTCACATTAACGCAGTTTCTGACATAAATTAACTCACCGTATCTCCAGAGACGTCTATTATCTCCACTTCTACAGGTGCATTGCTAATAGTGACCGTCTGTCTGTACAGCAAATCTGAAACAAAAGACAAATTGACCATAAGGAGGATGCTATTTTAAAATGAGCTATGCCTGTAAGGGTTGAGGGTTGAGGAGAGCGCGTGGCACCCCGGGGGTCGGTTTGTTGTGAATGGGGTAAATTATGGGAGCGGATGGGAGGCCACGTGGATGTTCTCGTTACATTCAATGGCGCGTATTTCTTGTAAAAATAAATGTTTCAATTAAATGAAACCGATTTAAAATTTCAGTAGTTCCATACGTTGTGGTTTTGTGCGATTATCATTCGCATCATTGGATCACCCAATCCAATTTATAGAAATAAATGAACATAAACATTTCGAAACATTTTCACTTTCAATTATTTGCATTAAAAAACGTGTTTCTGAAGCTACAGTAGGGGTACTGTAGGCCCAATATAATTTGAGAGGTTTCGTTTACTAAACCTTTTACTAAACTTTTAATCATGTATGAAAAATCATAACTCAAGTTAGTGAAACATTTTTTTAAAGTAAAACAAAATATTCCTAAACAGAGAATGTCTTTTATTTCAAAATTGTTGCAAACAATTGAGTCATGAATGTTCATAAATAACAAAAGATTCATGCTGAATAGTTTTTGAGAAATTAGGTCGATTTATTATTTTTAATATAGCTCGAATATTCAGTTTTTTAAAGATATAGGGACTCAAATTTGTAATTTTATAAAAACGAGCAGATTACGTCATCGTTCATTAAAAATTTGTTTTAAATTTCAGAAAAATTAAATGCAATATTAACAGAAAACAAAAATATTGATCATTCTTCAATAAGTGTCGAATTTCAATTGCAATTAATTATAAACAATACAAACGTATTTGTACAAAATTTATTTGCATACGTACAAAATTTACAAATATTCTTACACGTACATTAAGTATTAAACCATTTACACTTTTTTTTAAAAAAGGTATTAATGTTAAAACAATTATTTCATTAAAAAAACCTTAAAAAATCAAAGTTACATGAAAAAAATATACGCGTATTTTCTTGTGTCAAATAAAATGTTGTTGAAATAAAACTCCATTCAAATTTTTACTGATTGGAAATAACAATCGTAGCAAACAATTTTCAGTGTTACCACTGCATGTGAACACGATCGAGCAAATGCTGCCTGTTGTATATCAGCTATAAATATTTCTACACATCTTTCGGTACATTCTTGACGGATGTAGGTTACATGAGAGGTAACTGATAAGAATTAGAGGTTAGGTTTTATTTGGCCAAACAGTTACAAATCTAAATCTGTATTGAGGATTGAGGTTTAATGTCAGAAAGATTTATTCATTGTAGGCCACTGTTTAATCTGTAGAGGTCGTCAGAAATGTGCCAAGAGGAATTCTGGTTAACGTCCAACATGTGTTTTGAGCCGGTAGTTTTCCTATATGATCTGTTTTCTATAGCCTACACTTCATTATTACTAATAAATTTCAAAAAGCACATATCTACTCTATAAATTAAAAAATAGTATTTAATATGCAACGGGAAATTTGTTACGCTATGGTTGGACCTTAACAGCTGATTTAGCATCACATCTGTTCCTTCAATAAGACTGTACAACTGATGGTACCATTATTACTATTGTTTATGATGAATAACTTCAACTGAGGTTATTACTTACGATTAGTGTAAATAATAACAAATAAATTATTACTAATTGTATTTTAACTGTTAATATTGAAATTTGTATAGACTAAGTTTTGGTACAGTACAAGCGATTATTATAATTAATTGCGTCTTAATGAACAACATGTTTGGTTATTATATTATAAAAGATGAGTCCCCTAGTTACCAATAAATAGGTAATAAATAGTTAATCAGCTGGTCAATAGTTCTAAATTTAAAGTAAAGTTCTAAATTTTGTTGGATATTTCAAAAACAACAACTTAAAAGGTTATTAGCAAATATGTGCGTTAACAAATCGGCCAGTAGATCACGAAAAAGATTGGGAGATGTAGTAAAGGTGTCTGGATAATGTTGAAGTTGCAACGTCGAAAATGTAAAGTAAAACACGTAAAGATCACTTCAATTTAAAACTCATCAGACCTTTCTTGTCGGAATATTAATTCTTTTAGCAAATAAAATACTTATTCGCAATCTGACACAATACTATACAGCCAATCCTGTCAACATTTATGTTAGCCTTTATATTTCTTTAGTGAAAATTTTCAATTTACATAGTTTTCAGCTCATCCTTCATAGTTTTCAGTTACGTAGATAGTAAGGTGTTAAACTGACTCTTTCTATATTCGATTTTGTTCAAAGGTTGTTGTTTGTTGTTGTCCAGTATCAGGAAATTGAGCAATTTCTCTTCTGACACACCAATAGAGTTTTGATAGTTTCCTGACCTTTGAGGAGGTCAGTTTATCATTCAGTATGTAATTTCAGGTAAGGATATTTTCTTTTAAACATGAACTATAAACAAAAAAATGTTAATACACTGAACTTGTTTCTAAAAATCCATATTCAACAAAACCTAATCTGCAAGTTTGTAGTGAACTTGTAACAGAGCTCTGGGAAACGAATCTACTGCGGAAAACGCCCACGCGTTGCGGAGCCTGATCTTTTCTTAATGAATAACACGTCTGTACGCGCCGCTCATGTTGCCAAAATATTTGTCGCGAAATTCCCCGAGTCGGATAAATATAAAACTGAGCTACTCTTGGCTAGAGCAATGCGTCACCCTGGATCTTTCATTGATATGAGAGAATTGTGCATACCGTTTTCGTATAGGCAATACCAAACTTCCGCCACTAAATTTACCCGGAGCGGTAAACACAAAATGTCGAAGAAATTAAGCTCAATAGTGTGATTGGGTGTTGGCAATTGCTAAACGTACGTTTGCATATCATAAAAAGAAATATTACGGCAAATTGTTATTTTTACAATTTATTAAACCTTGCTGAATCCAATTAAAGGACGAAAAAACGTTTTTAAAATTAATTTTTCTAGGCTATATGAATATTAAAAAAATGCTTTGTAACTGCTGTTTTTCTAACTTTACAAATCTGATTAAAATCAAGTTGAAAATCGTACTGAGAAACCAGAATATAGGAGCAAAACTATTTATATAATAATGCTCGCAACGTAAAAGTGCAGGCCGCAGGTAACTTCGTATCCCCTATCGCAGGGATAAACGAAAGTTTCGAGAAATTCAGACTAAACCATTTAAAAAAGAAGACGGGATAAGAATGTGGGAGAGAAATATTTTAAGAGCGATAAATGGCACATAAAAACAAGAGAAAAAGAGTGTTGAAACTGCGGTCATGTTCAAAGATATCAATAAAAAACTAAATATGAATCGGAGAGGAAGAAGGGTCAGACCTAGAAGAGATTTCCTCTTCCCGGGAACGAAACTGTGAGAGCTGTAACTAAATGAATTGTTCTATATAACCGCAGATAATTAGTCTACGGTTAGAAATAGCATTGCACAATATTCGCTTAAATGTTTACAAATATTTCGCACTGTATTGAATTTCTCGATAAATCCAAAGTTTAAATATTTACGCGAAGCAGCGATTTGGGTTTGGTTATTAACACATTTTGGCTGTATTGATAAATTTAAAGAATGTGAACGGATTTGCAGGTAATTTTAGCGAACACTTTGGGCCTCATTATAAACAAACGGGCAGATGTGAGTGCATTCCAAAGCGGGAGAGGGGATGGGTGTGACGCAAATGAGATGACGTAGAGTACCTCAGAAATGGACTACAGTTCATTCAACAATGTCGTTATATTTATTTTTATCATTTTAAATTTGACAAGTTGTTGTTTACCCGCGAGGGAAGGTTAGGGCACCCTACCGAAATAGATGTTGGGTGAGTCATGCAAGTACGGCGACAGTCAAAAAATGAGACACCAAATTTATGTCGACTGAACCCATTACAACGGCCATAAAAGATATTTGAAAATAAAATGTTTATCTTCACAAGTGTTTTTGATAATCTAAATTAAAAATTAGGTTTGCCAAAAATCATTGTAAGCAAATTTTTGATTAAAGTAATACGTTTAATCATAAATGTTTTCTTTACATCAATATTGAAAATGTTTAACCACTGTTCATAAGTTTTCCGGTAATTCATGGTTATTTTTGAATTTTCAAAGGAAAAAGAGCGGCCATCATGGTAAGACCTAGACCCTGGATCTTGAAATGAGCGTGAACCTGATTTCTAGATCATTTTTTGAATGGTCGTTAAAATATTGTGTGTGTGTGTGTGTGTGTGTGTGCGTGTGTGCGCGCGCGTGCGTGCGTGTGCGTGCGTGCGTGTGTGTGTGTGTGTGTGTGTGTGTGTGTGTGTGTGTGTGTGTGTGTGTGTGTGTGTGTGTGTGTGTGTGTGTGTGTGTGTGTGTGTGTGTGTGTGTGTGTGTGTGTGTGTGTACTCAAATGTTCGTAATTTTGTTCCGATATTGTTAAAACTTGACATAATGAATAGATTTTTGTTATAGCTTAAATAAATCCAGCAACATAAGATCAATCGTTTCAAAATGACTGTCATTCCAAATCATAAGAAATCATAAAATTTTTCTCATTAAAAATAAAATTTGTTTCACCGTCACAATCTGCGGTTTGCGCTGCATAAAAATAGAACCTATTTTTTTGTTCAATATATGTCAGTCAGGGTTCATATATGTTGAAAATTTAAAATGCTAATTTATACAGCTCTTAACACTGACCAGATGGTTAAATCACACAAAATGGTGTAGTGTAAAAAATTATTGTTGGAAATTCGCTTCCATCACGCAAAAGACAGTTGTGTGTCACGATTATTTTGTTTAATAGGCAACTTCTTAATGATTTAAAGACATATAACAACAGATCTATTTTTGCCTAAAATTATACAGGTTATGTCTTTTCAAATAAGCAAAAATGTACCTACCAGTATTGGAACGGTATTCTCCAATGTATCTGCGAGTCAGGTAACGCACAGTAAGAGCTGCCAACAAAACAAAACAAAAAACAAGATTAGTTTCTTAATTTTATTAACATAGTATTATATATTAAAAACAAGGTTGCGTCAAGAAAGCACTGAGAGCCATTATTAAAAATGAAAAAGTAAAATAAACGTTTCTGTTTGAAATAAGTAATTGAAACTCTAGTTTAGTTTTGAAAATGATTTATTATTTAGGGCAGACGGAATCTATTGTTTATTAGAAAATTTAATTTCTAAAACGAAGTAATTATTTAAGTAAACATTTTGTTAGTAATGTTTTTAGAATAACCTACTCAAATGTCGTAAAAAATACAAATATTATATTTTAAAACAAAAATTAATAAACCACAATAATTTCTAAGGTATAAATCAGAATAATAATTATTTAATAGATTGCTATAAATCAGAATATGTATTTATAAAGAATTTATATTTATAAAAGGTTACAAGACAAAAAAAGAACTTACAAATGAATTAGAAACCCATTTTCAAATCCGTTTTAAATATTGCTGTTAATACAGCAATTTAGAGATACTTAATTAATTAAGGAAGTGAAAGTGATTTTGTTAAAATTTCAAACAATTGTGTAGTTTGAACTGTTAAACTGATCCCTTCATTATGACCCATTTTCAGCGATTTATTTTGCGAAAAATAACAAACAAACCCAAAATAAATTACTTCTAACGCGCGTTCACTACGAGCGTTTATTTTTGGAAAACTATGCGGTGTTAATTGCCGCTAAATTTAACCCGTCTTAAGCCAGAACCCTATATCCGGCGTGATCACGTGGTACGTCATAGAAAAAGTGACCTTGAATATTAAATGGCACTGCAAATTGCATTAACTTTCTCGCAGATCGTGTTGAAAAACTAAAGCCCCTGATTTCTCTAAACCATAACTAAATAAAATATTGTTTTGATCCTGTAAAGAGAATCTAAGAATAACTGCGGTAAAAAGCTGTCTCGCTGACGTGATGGAAGCGAATTTGCAAAAATTAACAATGTCGCAATAATTTTATTATGTTGCATTTTTTAAAATCTGACTTTACCGTCATAGTCAGCGTTAAACTTTCCATAAATCAATATTAGATTTAGCATTAAATTACACTGAAGATGCAAACAATAACTCTGACCTATTTTCAGGAATCTAAAAACTGATTTTAATGCTGATTTCAAAGAAGTAATCATATAAGATAAAAATAGTTACGAATTTTTAAAATTTTAATAAGGTTGCACATATTTTTCTGGTTGACTTACTTGTAAAAACTGTTAAATCGATTTTTCGTACCAACTGTAAAAAAAATCGGGCCAGCGAACGTAAGTAAGTGAGTGTGTGTGTGTGTGTGTGTGTGTGTGTGTGTGTGTGTGTGTGTGTGTGTGTGTGTGTGTGTGTGTGTGTGTGTGTGTGTGTGTGTGTGTGTGTGTGTGTGTGTGTGTGTGTGTGTGTGTGTGTGTGTGTGTGTGTGTGTGTGTGTGTGTGTGTGTGTGTGTGTGTGTGTGTGTGTGTGTGTGTGTGTGTGTGTGTGTGTGTGTGTGTGTGTGTGTGTGTGTGTGTGTGTGTGTGTGTGTGTGTGTGTGTGTGTGTGTGTGTGTGTGTGTGTGTGTAAAATTTCTTTTAACTACCTCTCGGAAAGTAATCTTAATGTCAGGATCGACACTGACTTCAATGTCCAGGTTTTGAATATCATACCATAATAAATATCGGTCTATTTATAGAAAACGGAAATTTTCTTAGATTCGATAATACTTTATTTTCTGTTTTATGCACTACTTTCCGAAGCTAAATAACTAATTCAAAAAAAAAAAAACTTTGAGGGGAAGAAAAAGCATAGCTTGAAAGAAGGGGGCTTGGGAAATGTTACACAAGAACCATAACGTAAAACACATACATTTATAGACAGATAACCTTATATTTAACACGTATACATAGATTTTTGGTTCAAAATGTGTATTATCAACACGATCGCAAAACAGTACTTCAAGGTAGGTCTCTGTTTCAACTCTACCGTTCGGTATTTGGTTTGCGTTTTGCTTGTTTTGCAGTTTTGACCAAAAGCAATGACCGATTGTTTTGAAATTCGATACTTTGTACAAAGCCCAAGTGACGTATGTGTAAGATTTGTCCCCGATTACTTCAGTTTCAAGACGGCGTTTCACGATTTAACGATGACTAGTTTTGGCCAAACGCATTAACCGATTGTTTTGAAAAACGAAGATGTCTCGTACAAAGTCCATATGACGTATTTGTAACAATTTTCCTATTTACTTCCGCTTCAATATGGCGGCCTTTGATTTAACTGCGACTAGTGTACGCAATTTCAGTCAAATGTGTTGACCGATGATTTTGTAAGTTGGTACGAAGGTACTTTGTACAAAGCCCGAAATTCACTTGTTTATGATTTTTTCCCATTCACTTCCGTTTCAAGATGGCGGGCTCTGATTCATCGTTGAGAGTGTCATTTCTGGTTATTTCCTGTAATACTGGCTGAACGGCAAAATCTATCATATCTGATCTCTGCATGGAGAAAAAGCATACAATCTCTAATAACGGTGATCCAGTAACATTTTTTTTTTAATGTTATCGGTTAAATTGGCGAAAAAATTTACGAGCGCTGTGGTGGAGCGCTTAATATTAATAAAACACTACTACGAGGTCTTCTCACCGTTCATTGAATGGTTTATAAATCACTCTGAGAAGAGAGGTGGCGCTAAGGAGAGTGCTGTGCTCGCGAGATATTCAGGTGAACGCCCGGTCTTCCTCTCGACCTCGGCTTACTTATCTCGCCCGCTTCTCGGAAACATTTCCGCCCGAGTGTCAGCGAGTTTCGCCAGAGTGCAGTCACTTTCTTGGGAGAATTACCAGCGTTTCCTCTTCGCTGTAAACACGTGCGCAGAAATACTAAATAATCAGCGAGAAGGGCGACTGCGATCAACAACGAAATAAATATGTCATTTTATCGACCTTTCATTTCTTACTATCAATTCACTCAAGAATCTTGAAATATGATAAATTTAGGCAAAATGATAAACTGATTTTCCTGTTTTCCCAATAGCCTTCAATTCAGATTCTTATAGCGAATAATGTAACTGAATAAAAATATTTTGTTTTATTTATAAAAAATAACGTCGAAATTCTTAAAGTTATATTTACCACTAAATTGAAAATAGTTAAATAAGTTTTACTTACTTAAATGTAGTACGTTTATTTGATAATTTTTTGCATATAGTTAGTAAAACCTCCCTTTTTGCACTATTTACATGAAATTTTAATAAAATTGGCATGTAGATCTGATTTGCCCGTATTTTTACAAAAATTCTTTTTTTGTAAAAAAAACATGTAAATCTTTTCAAAATTGGCTCTAACGATTTTGATAAATTTTTGCTCAGATATAGTCCAGTCCATGCCAAATAAAATGTGTGAATCGTTATACCCCCCAGAAGAAAACAAAAAAATCAGCCTGATTTCTCAAATTTGTTCGATTCCTTAAGACAGTAGCAAATTTTAAATTAATTAAATTTACAGTTAAGGAGTAAATCGGAAATACAAAACGAAAGTAAACCCTGACCTCCTTAGTTTTCGCGATTTACTCTCGAATCGTATTTTTTTATTTCAAAATTTGAACAAAATCTCATTATCCGATTAAAAGAATTAGACCTATATACGGCAAAAAAAATCAGATAAAGTTTTGAGTAGGCCTAATGTTTTGCAATTTATTCTGAATAAAGACAGGAATTAATTTTTAAGTTTTTTTTTTAACATTGTAACGGCGTGAGAATTTCGTATAATGATTACCCTAACAATGTCGAACCGTTTGTTTTATCTGTTAAAAAGAACTTGACTTTAATTCTGTATAATGTTCGACATTTACGACAGCATTCAAGTAAACAAACACATTGCCAACCTAAGCGCGCAAAAATTCCCTATGATTCACACTTCCCGTTTACACTATAAATCATACACATGCACACTTACCGGACTTGCCGACGTTGATCATGCCGAGGACTGCGATGCGAACCCGTGGCATGTTGGTGGCATTCCTTTCCTCAGTCTTCATGATCTGGAATAAAAACAGAACATGATTGCGCCATTTATTTCACCCGCTGCCTTGCGCGTGCGCCGTAAATTGGTGTGAAGTGTGCCCTTATTTAGCTGCGGTCATTTTGTGTGGGAAGTTGTGTGTTTGTGCTTTACTGATTTTATTGTCATAACACACACGCGCGCGCTCGCGTTACGCACTCACACGTACAGGCAG
The DNA here is from genome assembly GCA_022606455.1 of Callitettix versicolor. Lineage (NCBI taxonomy): Eukaryota > Metazoa > Arthropoda > Insecta > Hemiptera > Cercopidae > Callitettix > Callitettix versicolor. Next base: position 85,455,186 of record CM040189.1, read on the forward strand.
GTAAAATACACTTTTGTGTCCGTTTTGATTTATGCTACCTAAGATTCATACAGGTAGCTTTAAAAACTCAGTACATTATATAAATATTGCAAAAAATATAATGTGCAAACAAATTACGTAAATTTTGTCAGGTTCAATTATTTCCGCAAAAAATCCATAAAAAAGGCGGAAGTTAGAATAATTTGTCAAATTCGGTTCATCAGATTTTACTAAAAATGTGATCAACAAACTTAGTTTTGGAGACAAATAGCTTGATTAAATATTAGACTTGTTGTTTGGAGTAGAATATTTAATTGTTCCTGTACCACTTATTTGTTTTTAATTATTTTTTGTATTTTAATATTTTAGCGGGAAATTTCCTTCCCCCACCTTAGCGATATGAAGTGGCAGATAAACGAGACAATTGCGTTCAGATAAATGTATCATGATTTAAACTGCTTAAAGTGGGGAGATAGGACACGAACGAAAAGAAGATAAAACTAAGATTAAAAAGTAAAAGACCAGAAGGTGTTGCGTGTTTTCATTTGTCTGTTAATACATAACCCTTGTTTCGAAAAGGAAATATATGTGTGAAAACAAAACTAGATTTGTAAGTTTTAAATTTATTTGTTCATGAACAGCTAACTTGATATTTAAAAGAAATGTTTTCAGAAAGATCTTTACGCGTCACCTGTCACAACAAGTATGCGACCTTTACGACAGATACGCTTAGAAAGGGGCTGGCGTCCCGACGCCGCTATGCCCAGCGTCGTTGGCAACATTCCCGCGTTTTGGTGAACCCTAATTGTGAACAAATTGCATCTGGGGTTTTTAGGCCATGGGCGCCGAATTAACGGAAAAACGAGTGCGGGCAGAATCAATATATTACTCAAAGAGACATGATAAATATTGGATTAGAAAAGTATTTAAATGTCTACAGGTTTACTAACTGTTTTTTTCGTAAATTTGTTCATAGCTAAAATGTAATTAGCTGAATTTCATTAAGACAAATATTTTGTAAAAAAATGGAGTATCAGCGGATTTTGGAAATACTGATTAAATGCTAATTAATGAAGCTTTTAACGGTGATTGCAATGGATAAATTAGATTTTCAATATAACGTAAGAAAACATTTTAATCTTCCATACAGCTGCCACCTTCAAACGGAATTTCGAAGCTTTTTCAAAAAAAAGAAGCTTTTTTTAAAAAAAAGAGACCACCTAACATACGAGCTTTATGACAATACACGAACGCCAAATCTAACAAGAGGCTCTCAAAATTCGATTTATTTGTTTTTTTTTTGCTCAATCGAAATAAGTAAAATTAAACATTCTCGCTAGAAACACAAAAAATGCAGTGACAATTATTTAAAAAAATAATTTTACTGAATTTCTGTAGAATATCGATTGTAAACATTTTCTAGGAGCGCTCGTAGCTCAATTGGTATGGTAGCGTACTCGGACCTTTACATAAGTTCGGTTCTACTTACTACCGTTTGTTCATTACGTCGATTCCCTTATCTCTATTAGTATACTGGCATACAGTAAAAAAAATTTAAACCACAAAAAAATCTTAACATGTCCTAAAGGTCATGGTCGATGCACATTTTATGGTCCCGACTGCTTAACGTATTGGCTTCTAGAATAGATAATATCCTAAGGAAATCACTTACATAGTTTTACAGTAACTAGGCTCCTAATAACGCTTACCACAAAACTGACTGGGTTAAGTCCTTGACTGCCGGAATGCTTACAAACTACACACGCAATTTACATTTCAACAAAACCGTTTAATGTCACAAGTCAACAGTCACAGATCCGCTAATGTGAGGATAAACTCTACAACATAGGTTTAGCACAGATTGACCTGGTTTTGCTTTCTTGCGTGTCTGCCAACATTTCAAAGGGATGTTAGCAAACTGTATACAACACTCTTCCCACGATAAAGGCATCTTTGCTTTGTTTTTCCCTTCGTAACTAAACATTTCGCACAAATTATTTGTCTGCTTTTAAAGTAAAAAACAACAGTGAACATTTTTATCAAACTTGTATTTATAAAATTTGAGTGTGTAGCTAACCACTTAACAAAACTTGTAAGTTGAGATTTTACCACAATCAAAAATGTCATTAGTTCATGATTTATTATATTTTTTTGTTGTCTGCAGCCATCTTTAGTTAGTGATAGAAGAGTAGCAAAATTGATTACTTGGTTAAGTGTGTTATAATTAAATGAATAACAGGGTAGGGTAAGTAAAAGCATTTACTTTATCTCTTAATCAAACAAATAAACGAAGTTGTTTTTTACTGTTTATTGATAAAAGTCATAACACGTTGAAAAGTCCTTTATCGGAAACTCATAAACAAAATAAATTGAATATAATTAATTTAAATGTAGGTATAACATAATCTGACCGATGAAAGATTATAGTTTTTTACGTAACAGAATAACGAGTTCGCTATTTTAGAGTGCCAGATCGTTTTTTAAACGTGATTTAAGTGTTAAATAAACTTTGTTTAAAAACATTATATTCATTAGGAATTTAAAAACACACTGAACGACTGCTAACTGTTTTTACAAACTGCATAAAATGAATTTTCTGTCAATAAAAACTCTTTCACATTTACCAATACTAACTTTGCTGAGTAAACATTATTATAATCTGCGACCTTGAAAGTTTATATGACAAAGATAACTTTAAAAGAAAAAAAATCAGTTAAGTTATTTGTTATTGTTAATCAGTTATTGTTATTTCCATGCATTTCGTAAAATTAAAATCGTTATTAAAAACAACACAACAAATACGAGTATTTTGTGTTCTTTGAATAAAAACAATGTTTGTAGTACTGATTATCGTACAATTAGGCCTCGGACTGACTATATTAGTGTAACATTTCTTTTAGTGACTGTTTTAAGGTTCGGTTGTATTTATTTGTCATCGATTGGATTGATGTTCCCGTAATATCTTTGTTAACTTTATTTTGTCGTAGAATTATGAACTACATCTCTCTGTGAGCTGCCGACAAATTAGTCCGAAGTTTTTTTCGAAGTTCACATTTCACTTAGAAAAAAAATCATCAAATGAACCCGCACCCCACCACTTGACCGTAACGGTAAGTTATGGAACTAAGAAATATTTATCGGTAGGACAAAGAAGAGTTGAGGAAGAGAACGATTTGGCGAGACATCAGACGTCAAATCTAAACACCGCTGTATGTGTTTATACATTAACTTAATAATATTTAAGTGCTAGCTTTGCAAACAAATCACTTGTGGTTGTTGGCGATTAGAAACCTTGACGTGAACCGGGAAGTTTACAAACCAGAGGGTCGCAGCCAACCAAGGACAGCTGTGAAGCGTCTGAAATAACCACTATCTTGCAAAATGTGGTTATTTGTTGCAATTTTTCGAAATATGTGTAAAAATGGAGAGAATAAAATAGATCAAATTTGAAACTTGTGAAATAACTCAGTTTACCAGTCGGCTTTAAGTAGTTTCGTTTTCAGGAAAAATAAAGCGAAACAGTATAACACAAAACCAAGTATTTTAAACAATAAATATCTTACGAGAAAGTTTCATGGCAGAGGAAAAAGTCAGTTTTAAGTTTCGGTGGAACTATTGTCTGGTCTTCAAAGCTTAACAACGTTTCCAATTGGATGTCCGTCCGCTGTTTCTCTGAAAACACATAGCTGCAGACTAAACTAATTGTGTGGCATGCAGGTCTGATTTTTCCATATATTGAAACCATTTCCTTCCTTCCTTTAAAAATTTAAAAACAAAATTCTAACAAATTTTCAAGAATCATGACAAGTTATTGTGACAAATATCTTTCAAATAAAACAAATCTGGTTTTTTTACTCAAGGTTATTGATCTTTATTTTTCTAAAATTTGTTATACTGATTTTCGTTATGATTCTTAAAAGAAAAAAAATCAGCAAAACCTGATGAACCGATTTCGAGAAATTCGGTGTAGACATAAGTTTGTTGCTTTTGGACCACATTTATTATTGAAATAATTGAATGTGAGAAAGTTCATTCCATTCACAAGTTTGCACCATTTACTTATGTTTATACATAATAAAGAATATTAACTTATACTGAATGTACTTTTATTATATAATTTTATTTCTAAGCAGTATTAATACAAGAAAAGAAAGAACCAATACCAATACACGATTGTATAAACGTGCCTTTTGTATTGTTCGAGCATAAACACAATAACAGTAGAACTGTAGACTGTAACTTCATTTTTTGAGTTTGTAAATATTGTAGTCCAGTAGCCTATGTTACAAAACAGACGTGTTTGTCATGCTCGCCTCTCACATTTCTATTGTCTACTTACAATCATTTGTTACGAGCCAAATTCGTGTTACATTATGCGAAAAAGTTGCGTGCCAAATTATTTACGCCAGTTTGGAAACTGTATATTGTTGGAAACTAAATTTTCGTGTGTGACCTTGGAGTGTTAAATTGGTATACTAGTTTATAGGCCCTAATGAAATGTTATGTAGTAGCCTACCTAATCGACTAAAGATACCAAGTCATAACACTATCATTGATCTATATTATAGGTGTATTGAATGTAATTTAGCTATTGTCACGCATCGTTTGTAAATTAGCCTTCCTTCGATTGTTATCAGAAATAAACTACGGCTGCAATATTCGTTACAGATTATTTCTACATTTATAAGTTTACGATAATCAAAATTGGTAGCAGAAAATTGTGTTAAATGCATTTTTAAAAATGATTTACGATTTTTGTAGCAAATTTACATTGAGAAATGAGCTATTGAATCATGAAAGGATCGCCGATCCTAACCTGTAAAAGTCGGTAAAATTTGTCATATGTATGTTAAAAGGGACGCAATTTTGGTCCTATTATATTCAAATCTACAAAATCGTAGCAATATCTTGGACAAGTTCGCAAAACCGGCAAAATATGCTGAACATTTTCAAAATTGTGGCCGTTCCAAAGCTTAGAAAATTCATAATTTTTTCAACTTATACGCTCTTGAAAAACATATTTTACTAACGTAATGAACACTAAAACGTGTTTAAATTAGTGTGCAAGTTTTAAAGTTCGATTGAAAATTCGACTAAAATTGGGATTTAATTTAAAATGTTGAATTAGGCAGATTTTAACCATGATTATGGTATTGAAATTAGGTTTCTATAAAAGTGAAAGATAAAAATTATTGGTGATAGCCTACTGTTATGTTTTGAAATCAAAATTAAGTGTAAGTAGGCCTACTCTTTACCCATATCTTAGTCAATTTTAAATGAAACTTGAACCTATAATATTTTAAAATATTATATGAATGATTTTTAATACATATTGACTATTGTTATTATTATTTTACAATATTGTGTTTTAAAAAACACTTTATTTATTTTACAATATAACTAATTTTTGACATAAATATTTTAAAATCAATTTTTAACTTTATAAAATTTCTAATTACTTGCAATTTATAAAAAAAACATGTAAATAGGTACAATATTTTGAATAAGAACTAATTATTTTTAAAAATTTAACTCACTTTTGGTTTTCCAAAAAGCGTAAGTACTAACAATTCACTTCACAATCTTAACACAGCGTTGCACGGCTACACTGAACACTGACTGATTTGGTTAAGCGACGCTTGAATTTATCACATTGCATTGAAGAGTTGCGATTGCGTGGTACAGTAGCGCTCCTAGCGGGGACGCCGCGCAACAGAGGCGTCTGGATCTGTTCGTGCATTCCACAAACAATAACCAGCACGCTTACATCAAATCTTGTAAATCAAATGTCTCGTAAATTTATTTAGAATTTCACTTTCAATAACCGTGGAATTAGGAATATTCTATGGTTATTTAAAACACTATGACGAAGAAACAGTATAATGAAAGTATGTGATCGTAAAAAACGATTTTGAAAATCGTGTGTGTGTGTGTGTGTGTGTGTGTGTGTGTGTCACTATAGCGCTCTGACGAGCTCGTAACTTTTCCGCCAATTTAACCGGTAACCGTAATATTTACGATAAATATTACTGGACCTACTTTATTAGAAATTTTATATCCTTTCTTTATAAAGCGCTCAAAATAATGATAGCTATTTCCGTTCAGCCAGTATTACAGGAAATATGCAACAACTACCCACTCAACGTTCAAGAGTCCGTCATCTTGAAATTGAATTGAATGGGAAAAATCAAAACTTACCTTTGTACCGAATTTCAAAACAATCGGTCAATGCGTTTTACCAAAATGTGTAATTTGTCATCGTTAAATGAGAAGCCGCCATCTGGAAACGGAGGTGTATGAAAACAAACTTATACATAGGCCTAAGTCGTTTTAACTTTATATGAAGTACCATTATACCGAATTTCAAAAAAATCGGTCTATGCGTTTAAGCAAAACTGCGTAAGAAACAAACAAATAAGCAAGTTGAAACAGAGACCTTGCCTCGATCGATGAACAAAATTAACCAACCTTTTATGAATTTTTGGCATGTAGGTCTAGTTTTCTTTTTTTTTGTAGCTCGTATTTGGTCAAAATATCAAAGTTTCTCAAAAAATATATGAATAAGAAATAAAATAAATATATAAATTTTGATCAAATTTTTCTAAAATGTAAGCTTATTCAGTACGTAGTCTACCCAAATAAAACTTAAGGATCTCTTACGAACTGTCTCCCCCCCCCCAAACAGGTTCTGGTTTAAACGGAAAATCGGCATAACTATTAAAAATCAGTTAACCATAACTACTAAAATGTTGGTAAAAATTCATGACTGAATACCGTGTAATAAATCTGAAATAAAAGGAATTTATGGTTCGAGAGTATAATTTAAAAAACAACTAAAAATAAACCCTTACCTCCGTCAGGTTTTATTGATTTACTCACAAACTGTAAAATTTCTTTTATGTTAAATTTGTTTCACTGTCTTCAATTATGAATCTTCATAAACATAACCAGTAATTAAACAAAATTTATATAGCTAAATTTGAGAAAATATTTCGGCAGCTTCTGAAGAGATTTTTTTGTAGGGGAAGAACAATTCAACATGAGAAAGTTTGTGTAATGGTTTTTATCTTTTTCCCAGTATTAATCTAATAAACGTTGTGTACGAGTAAGTAGGCTACTAATTTACGTTTTAATCTTCTAAAACCTACCAAATTGAAAATACAAAAATTTAAATGCTTCTAAAAAAATAATAAAACAAAATCACGATTTTATAATCGTTTTATGTTAACATTTTTAGTTGTGTCATTGGACCTACTACACAAACAGATTTTATTTTAATCTTCAAATTTGGCATATCGACTTTAACTGGTTTTTAGTTTTCTTAAATGAGCAAAATGTGAAACAGTTTTTTTGAGAAATTAAGGACTTCGATTTCTTCTAATGTAAATTTTCTAGTTGATTATAGATAGCTTTCTGAAAAGTTACAGAACCTTGACAATTTGATGAAATTTTGCATGTAAATCTCATTTTTCCACACTCGGGATATTTTTTTAACTTCCTTAAAGTTATAAGGAATCATTTTTTATCAGATATAACGAATTTAATTAAACAGCATTTAATTAAATCGATTTTGAATTAAATTTTATTTGAAAAAGTTCAAAACTTCTCAAAATTGCTTCATTAACTCATATTTGTAATAGATTTGAAATAAAGGAAATTTATGGGTTGTCAGTGAATTTTGTTTATTTAAAATTTATAACACTGACTCGATTTATGACACTTCGTGTGTAATGACATTTTGAGCTAAATTTGAGAATTTATGCAGATTTTTGGGTGACATTTTGGAAAAAGAGTTAAATGTGAGTAATCTTTTTTTAAATTTTGATTTATAATGCTTGACATTTGGAAAAAATAGAAGAGGTGTAAAACATTAAACTTACATATAAGATTGTGAAATTAATAACAATGTCTTACCAAATTTTTGTTGGTGTTACTGTATTTCCTATCAACTGAACAAATTCGATTTCGGTATAAAATGCTTATGTTCACCCTAACCACACAAACAAATAACGATCTGTCTGTCTGTCTGTCTCTCTCTCTCTGTCTCTCTTTCTCTCTCTCTCTCTCTCTCTCTCTCTCTCTCTCTCTCTCTCTCTCTCTCTCTCTCTCACACACACACACACACACTTAATCTCCCACATAATCATGATTACACTAATAGCATTTCCTCCACTACTAATTATTAGCAAACGTGCAATTTGCAGTAATGATATTACGTTAATTATTCAGAAGTGGAAACATACTGATTGTACTTAGGCTAGTAGGCTAACAGTGGGCTAATATGTCCATTATTCGGCCTTTGTAAATAAAGAGTTAATTCCGCTTTCAAATTTGTAATTAAAAATAGAGTAATTGTTCCGTTTTATTTTATACATTCGTTTATTATACTTCAAAACGTATTTGTAGTAACAATACTAAGTATTGTATTAAAATTTTACTGGTATTTTCATTTAATTTCGCTTTGTCACTATACGATGTATAAAAATAGTTGGCAATGGTAAAAATCTTAAATCTGGAGATCCATCATACATTAGATACAGAGGTCTTTTTCTGTATTGTAGCGGTGGGAGCGGGATCTGTCGTAATAGCTGACAGATAAGCATGTTTGGAGCCTTCTGCTCTAGATGCTAGTTTTTTGGTGAGTTTGGGGAAAAACTCCTCGAACATGACAGACCAAGGAGATTCAGTAAATAAAAGTAAGGTACTTTTTGGAAGGATTCTAACATTTTACTTCGAAATTCTGAGATGAGGAAGTACCAAACCGAGGCATAGGTAAGTATGGGGCGAACGTTCATTTTATACATGGTCAGTCTGGTCTTCAGAGGTATGGGACTCTTGTTAGAAAGAACAGGAAAAAGCTTGCAGTGAGCAGCACCAGCTCTGCCTCTTAATGGCTTGACATGGGGAGCGAATGTAAGTCGTTTGTCAAGCATGGCTCCTAAATATTTGACTTAGATTTCCGTGCTATGGAAGAATCATTGAGATGAAGTTGTGTTTTGGGATGTTGTAGTTTGTTCGTAAAAGCTATGGCTTCAGTTTTGTATGCATTCTCTGCTATTCTCCATTTACAAAACCATGACTTCAGTTGGAGGTTAGCAAAAGAATAGTAGAACACGGAGTAGTCAGCCACAGAGTGACACAGGTTCGTGGACAAGCATATCGTTGGTTTAGAAGTTGTACAACTAGTTTACGACTGATCCTTGTGGTACGCCAGCTGTTTTGGGTCTGGGAGTGGAGAATGTACCATCGATGGGAACCTGGAACCATCTGTTCTCAAGATACGATCGAATGCTAGTTGTACCTAGCATGGAGCAAACTGTGAGCTAGTTTGTAAGCGTACACTATAATAACATTAAAGAAAATGTTATTTATACTGAAACATATTAAAAAAAACTTTAAATTATAAAACGTTCAAAAAAGTATAATTATTTTTTATCAAACAATATTTTCTTTGCTAGTTTGATTTTTTTTGTTTCTTTTAAGGCGAAAAGCACATTGAGGCTATTATTGCCTCCCTAAATGTAAGTGTAAGTGTGTGTTAGACTCGGGTACCGCGAGGGACGTCTAAATCCTCTCAATAGATGCAGCTAGTCTGCAGCCCCATGCGGGTTTGCTAGTTGAAAGTTAAGCAGATACTCGTACATCTGTACAAATTAAAAAAAAAAAAACAAAAACAAAAATTACTTCTTATGTTCAAAATTTCTGTAGTAGTATAAAAGACTTATTAAATTTTGTCACGTCTTAAATTCCAGTAAACTGGAACATTCCCAAACCTTGAGTATTAATCACAATTGTACAATTTAAAACATTTAAGTAATGCTTATACCTAACAATGAAATACTTTCTGAAAATGTTTCAAGTGCTGCAATAATATTTAAATGATAACTTTGTTATTATAACTGCGAGGCGGAAAAACGAGGCCGAATACCGAGAAAAATAGAAGCGAGTGGGTTACAAATTACATTATAACTTCGACCGCCAAACAAAATTCTCCAGCCGCTTAGCGGCCTCTAAATAAACGACTTCCGTCTTTTCAATTATATATACAAAGTATTTATTATTTTTAAACAACGTATAGCGTTGTCTAAGCGTACTCAGTACAAATACCAAAAATGGTGTTAATAATTAGAACATATTTCGTTACAATAATCACTTTAGTTGTTTGTAAACCGGAGAATCAGGTGTTCAGGTGGACATTACAACTACCCCGCATCACCACGGAGTAACTTCTTCGTTGAGTTTTACACTTTATAAGCGGATTTCATTGGAAAATTAACTATTAGAGTGGAAATCATGATAATACCCAGACTCATATGACCTTGAAATTAGTTTTGTTCCTGAACTAAACCACTTTTTAAGAGATTTCTAAATTTAATTTGTCTAAACCTGGCTCAATATCAATTTTGGTAATGGTTTGGACAAGCTCGTTACCCAGAAAATGTTTTTCTACAGATTCAAAGTGGCGGCCATTTCAAATCACTAAAAAAGTTGATTCTTTTTCAATTCTTTTTTTTGAAAAGCTGATTTTAATACCGTAATCAGTGTTAAAATGTGTATAAATAAATTTCGTATTTTACATAGTACAGTATTAAAAAATTTCAAATAACTTATTTTAAAGATATATTTATTATTATGATGATGAAAGCAGTTTTTTTTGAAAATAATAACATTGTTGAAATTCTCTTTTATCATGTCAGCGAAATAGCTGTTTGCAGGGATTACGTTTTTATTTTTTAGAATAGATTGGAAGAAATTCGGAAAACAACATGCGCCATGTTCATTAACTTTGCACACGTTTTTAAGGCGACCGGTTTTAAATTTCGTTTTTTCGCTGATAATCTCGCGTGTTGCCACATAAGCAGTTTCTCCAGAAGCCGCGGACTTTGTGCAGCATCTTTAGAGGTTAGTCAGCACGCCGAAATCTGCAGATACATTGGATTGGCTGGACAACGAACTGGAGAACGTATCTATCCTGGCTTAACCAGTCAGAGATTACAATTTACTGGTTAAAAAATATATGTATTACCACATGTACAGACACCGTGTGCAAGCTTGTGTCTTAATTTCTATGTGTGGAATCAAGCGAAATAATTTGCTGCACACAGCTGTCTCGCTGAAAAATAATACCGAAAACTAATAACACTGAACAACATGTAAATGATATGCGAAATTCAAATTTTCCTGATTAAATTTACTAAAAGCAAGGACACTGTCGTTACCATGTAAACTCCGTCCATTCGTTCAAAATAATAACCACACACAACCTAAAAAAATCTAAAATAAAAATCTAAAAAAAAAAAAAAATCTAATTTTACTATTGTTATCTGCAAAAATTAGCATTCTAAATTTATTAGTTCCACTGAAAGTACAAGAATGTGTAGTTTTAAATATTTTAAAAAGATTGTTCTTTCTTACTATTAAGAGTATAAAAAAAGTTGGTAATGGCAAAGAAAATTTATTTTAGTGATTTGTATGAAATTATACGTTTTCAGAGTCCAAAAAGATGGTTATTTTAGATGGACTGTTTTTGTTTATTTTTAAGACTATTAATATTACGAGTACTTCCTTTTCTTTAAAAAAATGTTTCTTACATTGTGTTGTCATTATGTTATTATTATTGTTTAGTTTTAATTTATTCAATAAATATAGTTGTTCTGTTTTGTTTTTAAATATGAATTATAATTATCGAATTGTAAATTTTATTTTATTAATGTAATTTGTTAATTTAAATGTAAATTATAAGATGTTATGAGGTTAAGTAGAAGAAAGAACCTAATGTCCTAACTTTGCTTCAAATAAATGCATTTATTAATTCTCTCTCTCTCCCTCTCTCTCTCTCTCTTTCTTTCTACTACTGACTTTAAAAGTCAGCAAATCGATAACGCAGTGGAGCATTTAATTCATGTTGTTAACAGCATTTGTATAGAAGCTGAAGAGAATGGTTTGAAGCCGAATAAATTAAAAACACAATTTATTATTATAGGCTTTCTGTCGACCAACACAACGGACTGTCACACTTTTTTCAGACTCAACATTCAAAGCTACTTGTTAGGATACCGTAGTACAGTTAAGAACCTGTGATTGCCAATTAATAACAGGCTAAATTGGGCTGCATGTGTGACTGAAACATGTAACAAAGTGTTTGCAAGGATTATTTTTTTAATGGGTTTTTTATCATTTCATGCTGCTTGTAAAATCTTAAAACTTAATTATGCCTTACTTTAGTATAATCTATTGTGACAATGTGATTAATGATATGACTGTTGAACTTGCTAATAAATTACAAGCACGCAATTATTACGTTAGATTTGTGTTTATAATTAATGTAAAATCTGATCATCTTGCTAGCTTTTACTACAAGAAATTAAATCTTTTAAAATTGTACTACTTCTGACTTTTAACTAAGCAGAGAGGAGCTGTCATGTACGCGAATCCAAATTCGATCTAAAGGATTGATAGCCAAACTCAGTTTTAAAAATCACAGAAAAATATTATACAAATGGTATGAAGTACCTCTGTTCAGAGTGTGTATATCGGAGGGCAGGTTTGTTCATATTTTTGTAGTGACTACTTCTTATCGTGGGGTATGGGTGTATGTTTTGCACGGGGAAAATTTAGTTTGCCATCATGGAACGCTCTAATTTTTGTTTAATGATTAATAAAATGTATTTTTGAAGTGAAAACGTGTATGATCGCGGTTGACAAAACATGGAAATAAAAATTTGCTTTCGCGTCACGCTTGAATCCGTAATGCATACCTCACAGCATATACTGTTCTTGTATATATCTAGACTGGAAGTGACTACTTCTAAACAACTGATTTCGCACAATAGCTTCAATATCATTTCAATTGAGGTTATGTTTATTGTTCTTGTTAATTTTAAAAATGTGTATTTTCTAAATTTGTGTAGTTAAATTATTTCATGTATATGAACTATACCAATTTTTGAATGCTACACTCACAAATATTATATTTATTATCATATTTAGACAGTATAACTATCTATTATTAAATCATACCAGTGTAACAGTACACAGTCAGGCATGCCAAAAGAAGTAGTCGCTTCTGTCGGCCAGTCCCGCACTGCTTACATTTTTTTATATAACTTCCAATTTTTAACTGAGCGTAAATGTTGTCATTGAATTAAAAATGTTTAGTTTTAATTTGTTTTATTGTATGTGTAAATATATTTTTAAAATTTAAAAACATCAATTTGTAAATTTTATTTCTTTATAGTCAAGTCACTGTTGCCTCAACAACTCGTGCTTGTTACGTCTTAACAGACTTTATATTTTGCAACCCCTACGTACTTTGACTGGCGGTACTTACCTGGGGGTTTTCTGAGTACTTGGTTTGCTTAGAAAAGGAAGATGCAGTTACTACTCTGCTGTAGATATTCTGAGACTTTTGATGACCTTCTGGGAATTGCAGGCCGTTAATAACTGTACGAAGATATACTAAGACTGATCTAAAATTTACACCAAACAAAATTTTTGAAAGCCGAAAAGTGAATTTACTAAAAATACAAACTTTGTATCAATTACAAACTATTTTTGCCGCGTTAACAAAAAGCATATGGCATTTTTTGCACACACCCTTTACTTTAATAAAGCTAAATCACCTCCAACTGTGCGCAGCTATTCATTACGTCGAGTGCAATAAGCATTCTCCCCAAGACAAGATGCAGCGCGTTGCACACGTCCCTTACAATGTGCACACTTTATGCCGTATGTCAAAATAAATCCTGCAAACGTTATTATCGCCGAGAAAAGAAAAACTCAGCCTAATAAGTAATAACTTCTGAATAATGGCGAACATCGGATATAACTTGCACGCTGGCTACCAGAAGGTCACGACAAAACTCTGGCTACGATGCTACTTGGATTGTACGCAATAAAACCCCGGCGCCTGAAGAGGCGGGTTACGGAAATTTATTCACACGCGGATTGATTTTTTTTGGAAACGCGTAAAATAAAGTTCCCGATAACGAGCGTTCTGAAATATTGTCGTCGGGGCGTTGAAAATCCGCTTCCGGTTAACTGACGTAAAATACGAACTCTTGGTCAAAACATTTTGTTTCCGGGTTTATTTATTCTTTGTAATAAATTATAAATACACAAAGTTGCTGTTTATAGCTTAAAACAGTGACAGAATCGATTAGTCATGCTGAAAGTGGCAACAAAGTCGAGAAATACCCGAAACGTCTCGAGTATTATTGTTGTTCCTTGAAGCTTGGTTTTCGAGTAAATTTGTAGTCGAGTTTATTGCACTGGCTGGCAGGACCAGAGCCACTTGTTTCACCAGCTTGCGAGAACTCGGTGAAACAAAAAGTACCAATTTTAGAACGATCTAAAAAAATATCTTTTGTTACGTTACAAATAGGGTAATTAGAAAGGGACGAACAAAAGTAAAAAACAGTGCAGAAAGGAGGTAGAATTTAAATTGTTACATCGGAAATAGGTTTTTTTAGAACCTTTTACGTCAAAACAAGTTCTTACAGATTATTATTAATACAATTTTCATTTCACGGCAAGTTTAGATTAGTAGAAACAGTTTCAATACAGCTTGAATGCCACTGTAACTACCAGTAGTGACTAGTAAGTTTATCTGGTGGTTATAAGGATGGATCAGCAAGTAAGCTAAATTATTAAAACTAGTTGCATACATAACCTAACCTAACTAAAACTAACCATTGAACTAGCTACACACTTAACTTTATCTAATCTAACTTAACCACAAAAGTAGCTTCACACATGACGTAACAAGATGAAACCATTAAACTGGACACACATAATCTAACTTAGCCTTTAAACTAGTTACACACATAACCTAACCTAACCAAATTAAACCATTAAACTAGCTATACACTTACCTAATCTAACAAAACCACTAAACTAGCTTCACACATGACGTAACAAGATGAAACCATTAAACTGGGCAGGAACAGTATAATATAACCATTAAACTAGCTACACATACTAGCTACCTAACTGATCGTTTATCAACAATAATACAACCATGAATTAAAGTACTGGAAAGAATAAAATTAAAAAAATACGTTATATTGTGTTGCTGACAATATATTCAAATCATGAACTTGTTAAAATAAAATATTGTAAATGTAATTGCCAAATGTGAAATGGTAGGTAGTTACAAAATTATGTAATGAAAATTTTATTTAACTATTAAGTATTAGTTTATTTGTTATAGACCCTACTGGAGAGTCTTTGATAAGTGGATCTTTTCATTCGGTGCCCTTTTGTAGATTTATTATTGTGTTATACGGATGTTGTCCTAGAACTTGTTCCAAGAATGTTATAACTTTATAAAGTAATGTTTGTTTTGGGGCTAGAAGTTGTTACGTAGAAGTAATTATAGTTTTCCTGTAATTCAGACACACCCATGTCCCGACATTTTATATTCTCAAAGCTGAAGTGCCACATTATGTCACGCAAGTGTACGTGCATAAGCGCGCGCCATCACACACAACGTATATAGTACTATTTATGTCAAGTGATATGATGAAATATGATATTATTTTACACGTATTTCTAAACAGCCGTAAACGAATTGCTTTGAAACTGCAAGTTACGTAATGTTTCAAATCAAAGTTTAAAATGTGCTTCTTGCAAATGCATAGCCAACTTCTCAACGTGCTATCAGTGGACATTACAATATAACAGAAAACGTGAATTCCGACAAACTATAGGAAGCATACAAATTTATCAAAAATTAATAAAAATTGTGTCAATAGGAATAAAATAAATGGGGACAAACTTTTTCACATTCAATTATTTCTCCAACAAAATCAAGCAAAAAGATGAAAGATTTATCTGATTTTCAAAATCGGTTCATCTTTGCTCAAAATTTGGTCAGATATAAAAATGTACTTAAATCAGTATAGGCTAATAAATTAATTAAAATATTGTTGTTTAATAAAAAAACAGATGGTGGTTCAAAATTTATTTTTGGTCCTTACACATTCTCTCCAACTGTAAATTTATTTCAAATATACTACAATGTTTCCAGTTATAAAGATCATATGATTGAAATCTGATAAACCTCCGGGTAACTCTTGAATTAGATATTTGGGGGGGATGTAACGATTAATACATGTACTTCCTTTGAGTACTAATAACTTACAGGATGTTTTAGGACTATGACTATCCCAAAAGAATGTTTTGTTTGAACGGAATACGTTATTTATTCGATCAAATTCCTTACAGCTGGTTTTGAGGAAAGTACGATTTTTTTGTAAAAAGTCTTAAAAAAATATTTGTTTGGAAAATTAGGAAATGTTCACGAGTATTGTACAAACGAGATATATTCCAAATTTCATTAAAATCAATCAATCAGTTAATCTCCGGCGACAGACGGGCAAACAGAAACCCAATCAGGAGAACTGAAAAAGTAAATACCCGTTAAAATGTTCGATTGTTTTTCGCGATCACCAGACTTTCCTTATACTACGATTTTTAATAAAATATACTTATAAAAACAACGTTCTTTTGCACCCCATCATGTCAGCGAAACGTGAAACAGTTTGATTTTTTAAAAGCGTAGTTGTTTTTAACAAAATAAAATAAACAATCATAGTGGTATTCACTGAGTACCAGACATAAATAAATCTTATCTGCCGCATTGTTTTCTGGTATTGCGGAAACACAAGTAATGGCCGAAGATGAGGCAACTGATTGGGCCAAGTTGGCGCCGTCTTTTGGACGCAAAATAGTTCCAATTGATGTTGGTTTTAATGATACGGTCTGATGTTGAACAACTGGAATCGCGCTGCGCTAAACATTTCCTTATTATTTTATTTAAATAAATATTACGTATGACCTTCGCAGTCTGGGTGTATTTATAAAGGCGGTTATTTATTTACTTATTTAAAATGTAATTTGACAGTTTTGGAATTCTAAGTTATGCAGATTATGATGGTGAAATAAGATTTTTTTTATGAATAAGATAACAAAAAGTATGAGAAATATGAAATCAGTAAGTCAGCGAGACAGTTGAGTGTTGCATTTTTTTGGAATACGTTAATAATTTTATTTAACACTGATTTCACTTTTAGTCTTCAGTAATGCCCAAATTGTTTCGGATTTTCTTAAAATTTGTAAAATTCGAGTTTTTATTTTCATATTTTGCTTTACGAAAGTAATTCTTATGGATAAGTTTTGTGTTTGTGTCTAAGGTCTAGACCAAGGGTGGACAAAGTATCGTTCGCGTGGTCTTGTGAAGTCGACCATTCGTTCAATCCAAAATGCAATAGACTGTAACCTAACATTTTTCAGGATAGTTTGGTGGTAGATGTCACTTATGGAACAGTCTGCTGCGCCTCTGAACTGAGTACCTCAAAGTTGCAAGTTCTTGCCGCAGTTACTGGCGTTCTTTCTTTTTACACGTAACAACCAGGGACCCTAAAAATAACACCTCAGTGAAAATAAAATCTTTTAGCAAAAGTAATAATTTGTAATAATCTGTAAATGTTCCATCAAAAAGTAACGTATTACGAAAACATGTTTCTGAACTTACAAAACCACACACATATGAACTGTATAGCAACTTTAAATATTTAGTTATTAGATACCTGAATTTAGTTATTAGTTATATAGTTATTATTTGTTATTATTATTTATATTATTAGTTATTATTTAGTTATTAGATACCATTCTCTTTCAATGATCTTTATTAGTATTCAGAAACATGATAGATCGCAAGCAGTTGAGTGAAAGTTTGGCCACCACTAGTCTAGGCGGTAGTTTGCCTTCATACGTTACAACCTTTCATGTAATTGAACATGAGAGCTTGTACTATAACTTTTCATGTAACTGAACCTGGAAGGTTGTAATACAACCTTTCATGTAACTGAACCTGAGAACTTGTACTAAAACCTTTCATGTAACTGAACCTGAGAGATTGTAAAACAACCTTTCATGTAACTGAACCTGAGTGATTGTAATTCAACCTTTCATGTAACTGAACCTGAATGATACAACCTTTCATTTAGGTTGATTTAATTCATTCAGGTTCAGGTTAATTTATGAACCTGAGAGTTTGTAATACAACCTTTTAAGTAACTGAAATGGAGAGGTTGTAATACAAATTCTTTTTATATTCTTCTTCTTTTCTGCTAGGATTATTGTCACTACGTTCAGTATAATGATCTGCCTTCCCTAGCTTCGTCAAGTCTACTTTCGTTGACGCGTTTCGGAGAACCACCATCTTCAAAACCTATATCTATACTGATCACCAACATTATGGCTCGTTCTATTTATAAAATATCGTCACGAGCCATAATATTGGTGATCAGTATAGATATAGTTTTTGAAGATGGAGGTTCTCCGAAACACGTCAACGAAAGTAGAATTGACGAAGCTAGGGAAGTCAGATCGTTATACTGAACATAGTTGTAATACAACCTTTCATGTAATTGAACCTAAGAGGTTGTAATACAACCTTTCATGTAATTGAACCTGAGAGGTTGTAATAAAACCTTTCATGTAATTGAACCTGAGTGGTTGTAATACAACCTTCATGTAATTCAACTTGAGAGATTGTAATTCAACCTTTCATGTAATTCAAAGTTATACAATTGTTTTTGCAAAATCCGTCGAACAATATCAATATGGCGGTCATTCCAAATCTTAAAAAAGTTATAACTTTTGGCCATTAACGATTTTGAAAATTTGATTTCACATGACAGTTGTCAGGGTTCGTTTTTATATTTTCTATATAACTGAATGCTTGAAATACTAATCTATGCACATTGTAATGCTGATTTTGAAAATCAAATCAAATTTTTAAAGATATTTAAGATTAAAAATGATTGTTACGATGACGTTTCCATCGCGGGGCAGACTGTGCCACGCATTAACTCTCTCTTAAGCTTTTTCAGTACAGTTAAGAACTGTCCCAAGCCTGTTCATCATCATCTGTCCGAATAGATAGAAAGATGAGTTCATTGTGTCAGTAGATGTAAACAACATTCTTGGACCGTGAATCGATATAGCTCATCTTCTGTTCAGGCAATTCCCGGTACTCATTACCTGATGATTTATTGGTTGTAGTGACTATTTTTAGGTTGGGTTACAAGTTGAAGGAGTTACGGTGCGGGGGAGGCTCGCCTTCCGAGAACACAAGGCCGTTCGCTGTAAACACTGTGTTGCGGTGTTTAGACGTTACAGTGTTATTTGCATCTGTGCGAAACTACCGCGCACAGATACAACTTAGACTCAACTGATTAAAAAAAACTGTTTAGTTGAGGTTATGTTTGGATTTTTGTAAGGTGCCCGCAGCGCGAAGTGTTTGATTGGCCGGACGACAGTGTTTAAACTTCGAACGAAATAGTTGCACAATCTGACCTTGGTAGTGGCATCTATTTAGACTGCTGTAAAAAGAAATGTTTATTTTTCAAAATTGAGCAGTTTTTTCGCAATATTCTGTACAGAATTTCCATTTGTAGTGATTTTGAGTTTTTTTGACATCCTAAAAACGTAAAGACGTATTTTAAGGTCGATTTTTTCACGATCTTATTTATACTTTGAATACTGAGAAAGGAAAATAGATACTTTTTCGGTAAATATGCAGTGTAACTTGTTTTTCGATTTTTTAGTAGTTTTTGCTAAAACGCTTCATTACTTGCCCGAAAGTAAACACAAAATACAAAAGTGCGGAAACTACGAGAAGTTAAAAAAAAAAAAAAAAATGTAAATCACCGCATAACCTGAAAATACGTAACTACCGCGCGAAAGCAGGTAACTTGTTTTTCATCGCTAAAATGATTAATTAAATGCGTTTTTTTAATAATGAAAACGATAGAACCATTTTTAAAAAAGGATTTAAGAACCTAACTAAAACAGTTGTGTGTAAAGAACCTAACACGTTAGTGGACGTAACATGGTTTTGTGCCGAACACACGAATACGATACATGAACGCGCATGAACACTACCGTATGACAAACAGTAATGACGTCACACTTGGAGTAATACATCTAGCAAGTTCTATGCAATGTAAACAGCAATGTGGTTACAAAGTAGTTCCGTTAAAAACTGCATAAAATCGTAACTTGTAAGAAATTTAATTTTCCACGGGTGAAAAATTAATTGAATAATAATATAAGTAATAAAAGACAAAAAACATTATGAAATCATTAACTTCTTAATAAAAGTTATATTTCGTAAATTTCATATTTTTGATAATTTATCAACAAATTTACTTTTTCGTCATAAAGTTTACTTAATAATGAGTTTTAAGTAATGTTATGTTACATTTTGATGGCATTATGCGCCTTCATTCTGAAAGATATGGTGCGCAGATTACAATACTATTTTGCGTATAGCATAAATGGCAGGAGCATTCACTTAAGCACTCATTATTTTTTACAGTTTAACCATTCATTTAGAACAACGATTGTTTTTAATCTAAAGCATCAATAATAAACATTATCTCGAAGTTAACGTAAATACGATTTGTACTTTCTCATCATACAAAGTGTAGAGAAAGTTTGACAAACGTGAACAAAAAATTATCTTGAAATTTTAATGGACTTTTCCAGGTTTTTACTTGATGTGTGTGTGTGTGTGTGTGTGTGTGTGTGTGTGTGTGTGTCTTCGCTCATATCGCTGAAAACTAAAATAAATCACCTATCTTTTTGAAATTTGGAATCATATCATATTTGCCCATATCTCGGAATCATTTTTTATTTCACAAAAATATTTTTTGAAGCTAAAATGGGTATAGTCTATTTTATTATGATTATTATTAGCAATTTTTTAAATTTTATTTTTATTGTTGGCATAATATTTTATTGTAATAATAATAATAACAAAAATTGTGATTACGTAATATTATTACGGTTCTCAATAGAAGAAAACAATTTAAAAATACATTATTGCAGTTAAGACGGGTGCTATTAATATTCCGTTTGAAGAAATTCTTAAAACTATTAATAAATCATATAAATCATATATAAATTATATAATCATAAAGGTTTGTATTTTGTATTAATATTTTAATTTTGATTATTTAATTTATTATATTGCCTTATTTTTATTTATTTGCTATTTAATGTTTATTTGATGGTGGCAGTCTTGTTATTTTATCATATCACATATTGTGTTTGACGATAACTTAATATAATACATTTTATTGTAGTAAAAATGAAATGATTAGGTAAAAGACAGATGTACGGAGACATGGTGAGTTTTAGTGAGGAAAGTAGATTGTGCACGTATAAATGTATAGCCTATGTCTTCTTCTCATACTTTGCGGATCGACTATCGCCGGTAGCTTTAGACCTTCCACTTGAGCCAACAGTTTAGGCTACCAACAGACGAAACACAGGTGTACGGGGCACTGGCGGCTGACACCGATTCATTGACATAGTGTCACGCACAAAACTGTGTCACAGTGAAAGTGTTCCGAGACTTTTGTGCTGTGCCATAGCAATCTATGCAAGGTTGTGTTCTTCATATGTATTGACGCCGCGGCCACCTTGGAACTACTATACAGTACAGTGGGTCACTGACACTATATATTGTTTAAAAACAGTTATATTTTACACGATCCTGTTCCTTTAACGGCCTACCTTCAAAGACTCAATTTGTTATTTGTAATGCAATAACACCATCTATGTTTAGTTACTGTATTTTGTTATATTTATGTAGAAATTTTATTTTTGTGAGTATAATTTCATAATATTTAAGTTTAGTCAGTTTGTGCTGCAACATTACAAGTTTTATATTAATTGGTTCTGTAAAAATTAATAAAATACATTAATTAAAATAGTCTGAAATGGTTTAATATTTGTCTCTGTTGTAAAAAATGCAATAATATATATCTTTTTAATATTTCATTTTTCCTAGTAGAATTAAATTTTCATTATTTTCAGTGATAATTATAATTATTAATTATTATACTAATTAATAAATATTAAAAAAACCAAGTAGAAGGCTCAAATCTTTTGATTAACCAGGCTTTGAGACTAACCTGGAGGCCCTACACATATGCAACAAGGGCAGGTTTATGGATGCCATTAAATAGTTCGAAAGTTATAGAACTTGTGTAGGGGAACTAAATCGCTTATTGAATGACCAATTAAATTTCAGATCGTAACAGCGATAAAGATGTTAAATAAAAACAAGCCTTTCCACTGATAGTTGCTTGCGGTTCCGAGACCCCGCGGTGTGCACCCTACATTGACGCATTATAATGTTTTATGTGTTTTTGTACAAATTTTAATGTGTTCACAACCTCCTAGGAGTTGGTTCTGAAGAGGGAACTTTTGCCCCGAAACGCGTCAGTAATATGACCAAAGTAAATAATGTCACAGACGGTTAAATAGATTAAATTCCCAGTAACTGTGTTATCATTGTAGCCATAACTTCAAAAGCCAATTGGATAACTACCGATAAAATAAACTGCTCAAACATTCAGTAACCTATAAAGTAATAATTCGCTTGTTTAACTCTCAGTTAGTTCAACACTTTCAAATTGATTCTTGTTTTAAGATTTACCCAACATGACGTATTTAACAAACGCTCTGAAACAATTATTGCAGTTCGGTAACGAGTCAATTGTGTACGCTTATGCGCCATTTTTTTACTGCCTCTTATTTCCGTTTCCACGTAACCTTCAACTGACATTGGGGCCTTCCCGCGGCCAGTAATGCGCATTACACTTTTATAAATAGTGTCTCTATATTTCTCACTTTAATTTCTGCATGATTTACGATTTGGCCTTAGTACATGCGCTTTGAACTATTAACGTTGAAATTTGAAAACAGTAAAATTTTCATAGGAGTAAAAATAATCTTAACATAACAAATGTATTGTTACATGAAATATGAAAAACCGAGCTTGCAGCGAATAGAGTAATTAATGCGAGTGATTAAGTGAAAATAAAAATCTTTTTTTTTTTAATTTACTAGAGAAATATATTATTTGTTATACAATTATTGTTATATATTTAAGTGGCAGACGTCATAGGGCACTGTGAAAGTGTTACGTTCAGTGTACTGCTTTATTATTTGTGTCATAGCATTTAGAGGAAATATGCAGTATTTTGTTTGACGTCATTTTCAAGTTATTCTTAATTTGTAAGATTGTGCATTGTGTATAGTTCTCATGTAATTGTATTATAATTTGAAACGTACTGCCTCGAATATACATAGACAATTTTTGTGATAGCATTGTTTAGTTAAGTGCAGACTAATACACGTCGCTATAGGAGTTGATACAATGTTATGCAAGTTGTCAAAATTATTCAACTATAAACAGTGTTACACGTTAAACCAGAATTATCTTTCAGTAGTTAAACATGAGTAAGTGTTGTAGAATGTAACATTATTTTTGTAACAGAAAATCGATTGTTTCTGTATTTTAAACGAAGATTTTGAGAAATGTAGTTCTTTTGGAGATAACCGATGGATCCATTGTCGGCTGGTCCTTGCGATTGTTGAGTTGGAACGGGAACTACAACATTGGACAGAAATTTGTCAAAGGAATCGGAATCGACGTGATGTTTGTTTTCAATTTGAAATGGAAAAGATCGCATTATTGTGCACGTTTTAGGAAAATAAACATGGAATGTTAATGTTATTAACATGGAATGTTAATAAAACGTGTTATTTTACTCAAAGATCAACGTGTTTATGGATCAACGAGTTTTAATTATATTAAAAAAAACAATTGTATTAAAAATTGGACAATTGAAAATACACGTTTTACAGAACGTGCAAGACAAGTTACTACTATATGTATCTTATAAACAGTAAAGAATACAAGGATTGTAATAAAAAAACTGACAAAACAGATAAACATTTTTTACAACTATAAAACAAATAATAACAAAAATATGACGTATTTTCAGAGCGAAAAAATATTCGACAACATTATGTATGAGGTAAGTCGTTGATTTGTCATCACCGTGTAATTGTTTGGATTTTTTAAAAGAATTTTCACATTTTCAAAATTTCCCATCAGCTGATTTAGAAGGGCAATCATAAACTTACAGCCGACCGACAACGTTGCTATCGTTTGCGAATCTGTGCTCACATTTTCACAAGTTCACGTCAGCTGATTTAGAAGTATAATCATAAAGTTGCAGCTGATCGACAACGTTGCTATCGATTGCAAATCTGTGTACGGCTCTAGACTGTATACTTTGTTACTAAATTAATAGCCTAGTACAGAACGCCCGTCACTCCCTTTGGCAAGCAACAGTTTTTTTCGAAGATAAGTCTTTGAGAAAACAAATTCAGATTTTGTTAATATAAAAAAATGTCAGAACGATCCGCAACCGGTCACAAAAGAAACTAAACCTCGGCTTGTTCCACTTTGTAAAAACGGTTTCTGTCAATATTTTGTTTTTCGTTTTGGGCATGTGCATCAATTATGGTGAAGACATCACTAGCGCCACTAGCTTCAGTAGTCCATTTTAATAACAATACTGTCCGTGATGCAATTTGCTAAAATCAACAATTTTGTTGCCATTATTTATCAATTTTGTCAACATTCGTTGGCCCACCTGTAAGTGTACTTACATTTATATTCCGGGATTCAAATCTACGCAATATTTATTTTCTATATACACATCTACGCATACAGTTTTTTAGATATCTTCTCAACTTTCTATGATTATTGCTGTAGATAGTAATCCCAAAAGAACCATCTGGCGAGCGTGGTGGCCCAAAACAATAACACTGAACAGTTGCATAACGGCTCGGTATTTTGAACAGTTGCCAAACGACAGGTAATTCCGAGTCGTGGATATATTTCTGTGGAACACACTTTGCAGCCGACATCTGAAACCAAGAGATACTGTTTAATAACCAGCAATGTCAACACTTTCATTCAGTATAGTATACAACGAATATAATACACGAAGTACAGTCGGGAAATTCATCTAAATTATAGTCACATGCTACAGGTGAAAAATAATCGCTGGCACACATCTGTGCTATTGACGTGATAGAAGCAAATTAAAAAATATATTATACTTTCCTGAAAATGTCATCGTTAAAACCAACGATAAAAACTGCATAAATTAGCATTTAAAATTTTAAAATTATATTCAAAATACGAAAACCAAACTTCATCGCCATTGAACTCAATGAAAGTTTAAAATTTAAAATCTCACATAACGCAGATTTTAACGCTGGTTACTAGGGTGAAATGAAATTTCCAAAAATGTATAATGTAAAAAAATAGTTTTTTCTTGAAAGTTAGAAAGTTTAGAACGGTTACATTGATTCTTTTGAGTAACAAACTTTTCCAAACTAAAATAGATTTTTTGTGCCAAAGTTGAACAAAATTGTACTAAAACTTGTATATATTGTTAAAAATTGTATATATATATATACAGGGGTTTAGTGGTCCCTGGCACCGCGATCAAAATAGTTGATCGCCTTTGAAAAAGGCGATTTTGCAAAAAAAGCCTTTTGGGGTTTAATTCAGTAGACTGGTGCCCCCCAATGAGTTTTAGTCTACTGACTAGGTTATTCTGCTAGAGGTCTTCAAAGTTCTGTAAGTCAAATACCCTTTGCCTTCTGCTGGCAAGATCCACTTGGGCGTAAGTTACGTAGACTGCTGTTTCATCTTCCTTCCTGTATAACCTGCACACTGTTTCTCCATGTTATACGTATCTTCGAAAAGGAAACTATTCCATCAAAAAAGTTGACGTTTGCTCTACAATTTAGGGGCAGATTCTGCACCATCAGACCATAGTGCCCTGTAATAGATTCTATGGTTTCCTTTTGCCCAAGATCTATTGGAAGCTTGCCCAGAGGTTTCTGGATCCAGACCATCACCTTAGCCATCTAGAACATAGCCAATAACATCTTCAACTCTAGGCCCTCCACCAATGTAATGCGAAAGACTTTGATCTCAAGCCACTTCTTAACCTTGTTATCTGCGTAAGTGATCAGGAGAACCACATTCTCACGGAAGGAATAAAGGGATTTGGTGCAAAATCTTGAATAGAACATCATCCAGGATCTTTTGGATCACCTCAGCTTGTTCCTTATACAAAACAAATCCCGAGAATTTCGACGGCACTATTGCCGTCTTAATAACTTCCAAAACATTTCTGGCTGACAACTCTCCAGTCTTGGAGTTCAGATTTCCATCAGTCCCTTCACTGTACCGAGATTTTTGAAGCAATATGTAATAGTTTAATCTCTACACCCAGATGTCAATAAGGTAGATAATTTTTAAAAATATTTAATTTGTCTATTTTACTATTTATTTATCTATTTACTATTTTTGAAAGTTTGATTTAACTATCATAATAAACATTAAAATAAAAATTACTACTGCTGATGACGATGATGAAATTAGATATTCAAGAATTGTAAAATAAATAGTAAGGATTTTAAGATTTAAAATAGCTGCCATTTTCTGATTTTGCCGGATAAAAAATGGTCAAAATCCGGTTTTTTTATAGTCAAAGTTGGTTTTTAGACCAAGTTTATTTGGCATAAATTATCATTATTAATTTTAAAATTATTTTGAGAATATGAACCCTGATGGCAGTCAGATTCATTTTCGCAATTTCAACCGATTTTAAAACGCTAATTTATGCGATTTTTAAAAATAAAATTAACACCGTTTGTTAGTTTAGTATAAAAATACACATACATATAACATGCATTACAGCAAGATTGCTTGTCAAATTGTACGCACTTTTTCCTGAAATATAAAGAACACATTCGCAATCAAATGCCACTTTTATAAGACAATCGACGATTTGACGATTTTTGACCGCTAACTCCTCCATTTTGAAAATAAAACTATTTTTAATAATGCTAACTTTCCTTAAGTTTAGATTAAACATAAACAGAACTGTAATGTTTAGTAATTTTGTTAATTGACGCACGACCATAAAGGTCCAGTTTATCCAATAAATACGTTCTATAATATTGCAGTAGGCTAATGTGCAAGAGGTTGCGTGCATCACGTGACCGGACCCACGTGCTCCTGGCACGGATGTTGCATTGTCACAGTGTAGCACGTTGTATTCGTAGCAGACAACTTGAGTTGACACAATGCAATTTGCACAATACGTACTTCAGCGTATTGTGTCAACCACGTTTTCCTAACAACTATTTTTGCCGCTTCAATTAACAACTATTCATCAAATCTTAGTTGTATTTTATAATGTTGCCCACCATGTGATCAACATAAAAAGTAGATATTTTAAATAGGTAATATTTGTTTATCAAAGGAACACGTTAATGTGAATAGGTTTGTGTACTACTGTTAATTCGCAATTGCCTTTTCAATTAATTTTAATATGAAAAAAAATTAACATTTTACATTAAATTTTAACTAATTTTTTTTGATACACAATACTAACGAATTTACATTGGACTTATTTGAACAGTCATCATAGTAATACCCGGGACCTTCAAATAAGCGTCCTTTCTGAACTATTGACCATTTTTACGAATGATGTTTTCAAGTAAAAGTCAAATTAGGAAGAAAATATATTTTTATTTTCACGAAATTAACGCGTGTAGTTTGTCCATATTGCAGTAACATTAAAAATTTTAACTTAACTTAATAACTTTAACTGTTAAATAATAGGATTTTCTAAAAATCGACTATAACGATTTTGATAAAATTTTATTCAAATGTAAATAAATATGACTCAAAATGGTAAAAAAATCCGTTTCGGATTCTATCGAAAAAAAAATTTTAAAATTAGCCCAATTTTTTCAAAATTTGTTCATCGAAATTTGGACAATATAATATATATCACCCTGACTTGACTGAATGTTTTTTGTGATCGCAATTGGAGCACATTATATTTCTTTACCAATTTTTAGAACTTGAATCGATTTCTCAGTTTTTTTTGTAAATTTTTCCGAACAATTTTGGAAAAATAATTGAATATTAAAATATATATTTTATTATTTTTTTATAATTTATTCGAAATATAATTGATAAATTTTCATTTAGGGCCAATAATGATGAACGTAGCTTAAAGTTAGTCATGCTGGTTATTTAGCCAAACAGTTGGCAGCATTGTCTGACCGTCGGAATGTAGCAAAGCAAAGACACCGATTAAAACATCTGGCCGTCCTCCAAGTCTGATTCAGGACTCTTTTGTCACTGAGAGGGCAGACGAAATGGACCAAGTAACTGTTTTTATTTCTTTCACTTACTGAGAAAAACGTCCGATTCCCGGATTCGTACACAGCATCCTAATTGGTCGTATTTTATCAGTGCATTTATCTTACACTGGAATTATTGTTTGTTGATTTAAACTGGAAACGCCTCGTAAACTGTTCTAAGTAACGAGTCAGAAAGAGGTGATGAATCAACAAAGCGAAACTCAGATGGTTCCTACTTACAGATGCAGTACTTGTATAGCAGTACTAGCACATAAACTATGCATATTTTAACTACAGCGGAAGCGTGACTACGATAGAAAAACTGAAAAATCATAAACTGTTTTTTTAATTTTTTTTCTCTTTTATTTTTGTGTACATTAAATAGCATCCCGTTTAAAATAGCTACTTATGATATCCTGTAATGAGTAAAACTCAATGAGTTTTCTATTATTGTAAAAAATTAATTATTGAAACTCAAAGAAAGTATTGGAAACATTTTAATGTAAATGTATCTCATAACGGTAACGTAAATCGGAATCTAAGCGCCAGTTTTGAGAGGACTGTCGGAGGAACTTTGGAAAGGTTTAGTTGGCTGGCAATCATCTGGAAAGAGTATCTAAGCGCTTTGTGTGCCCTGAATCAGAGGTGGAAGTTACGTCAGAGTATCCTCGAACACACACCTTTCCGTAGCTCTGTTTAGGCATTTACAGAAAATCGTTTCAAAAGATACTGAAAACTGGTTTTAAAAATAATTCCAGAAAGACCTACCAAAGTTGTACTACCACAAAGTATTCCTGGAGTACGCCATTCGAGTTTAAAGGTATTATTTTTAACAACTTTTTAATGAGTTAGAAACCCATTTTTATTAAACGGATCATCAACAAAAGAAAATTTCAGATTTTTGGGTCTGAAAATCTCAGAGGATTACACGAATATTAGTTGGATCAATAAAAATGTCCGTTTTTTTATCCCCAAAAATTCCGATTGCAGATCTGTATAACTAAAACTGTAAAATTGACATATTTTCTGAATATTAGTTTATCAGTTTGTGTTCATATTTTTGTTTTGTTGTATATGAAGATTAATGACTCTAGTTAGTATAGAAAATTTTAAATAAAAGAAATTTAAAGTACGGCAGTAAAATTTTATGCTGTAGCGTTTGTTTTGATTTACTCTCGTACTGTAATTTTATTTTATTTAAAATTTGGTACAGTTATGTTCCTTCAAATACTGTCAACATTTGAGCAAAATCTGATGAACCCATTTTGAGAAATCACGTCCACTTTTCTATTGTTGTATCAGTAAGTACAGAACCATATATATTTCCGTGTAAATAATTAAATTCAAAAAGTCTGTGTAATGTTTTGTACTGTTTATTGGTTATTAGTAAATAGGCTTAACAAAATTCAATATTTATCTGACAGATATCGCTCTAAAATTTACGCACAATTATTGTCAAACAGAATTTTTGTATCTAATCAACTTCGTGCAAAGGAGACTGCTATTGTTAATTTAATAAGGGTGTAGAAATTATAACGCTAACATAAAAGAGACAAATGTAACGTTATGACAAAGCTCACCTAAAACCAGATGTAATTCTTATTAATATCTAAATAACAAAGTTCTTGGAAAACAATCTACCATGCGAGAACCGTGTAGAAACACTAAAAAGTGATAAATTAAGCTATCGATTATTTTAAAAATTATCTATTTGATAAAATTTGAAATCGAGGTAATGCTGAACAACGTGCACTCGGACACACGCACTAATTCGTGTACACTAGCACTAATAGCTTATAATAACTTGACTTATTGACCTTCTTTGCCAGTAGAGGGTGAAATCCTACCTTGATATATAGAGGGATGAACACACTCAACCAAAGAGTTTAGTAGGTTATATTAGTAAGACGGCAGCTCGAGTCATAGACTAACCTCAGATAACCTATTAACCTTCTCTGTGAGTGTGTGTGTGAGAGGGTGTCACCCCTTAAACCTTACTCAAGAGAAATATCCAATCTAAAAGTTTGATTAATACAAGTTTGTCAG
Source organism: Callitettix versicolor (assembly GCA_022606455.1). NCBI lineage: Eukaryota > Metazoa > Arthropoda > Insecta > Hemiptera > Cercopidae > Callitettix > Callitettix versicolor. The sequence goes on from CM040189.1 coordinate 85,485,330, forward strand.
TGAATCTACTATCAAAGACTTTGTGTAAAGTTTGGCTTTTGAATAATAATATACATTCAATTATATACAAATTAAGCAATACTACTATTAACTTTTAATTTATTTTTACTCTGAGTGATTTTTTAGTTTCTTATTATTATACGAAGTTTAAAGAAAGTAAGCGTATAATGACAAAAAAGTGGTAAAAAGTTTTCTAAATTTGCCTAAAATTTTCCTAAAGTGGTAAAAAAAATCTTTCTAAAGAGTTAGTTTGATCTTTAATTTTCAGGTCCTTTGAGTCAAAACAGTGACTTATACTTGATTATTCGTCTCTCTCCCCCCCCTCTCTCTGTGCCCACTCATACATCTCTGGAGACTAAACTAATTGTCCGACTTTCATGAAATAGGATTTACTAAAAAAATTTCTAATGACAACAAAATTTTTCTCATATAAAAAATACCGAAAGAAAACGTATTTGTCACTATAGATCCAAAAAATTTGAATTAAGAGCTATTGAAAAAACTGAAAAATTGGCATAATTTCCCCCTCTCTCTCTCTTACACACACACGCGCGCGCGCGCAAAGGACAGACATTAAGGAAAAACATTTTTTTCTACTCGAGGACTTAAAAAAGAACAGATTCATCTAAATCCAAAGATCGTTATTTTCCATTGTGACCAAAATGTTTTTATAGTTAGAAAATTTTAAAAAAAGTTAAAATTGAAGTAAATGGGTTTTACATACAGAGAAAAACAATATACTTGCTTACTTAATTTCTAATGAAACATTTACTCTGTATTATATGACATAAATTTAAGGTAAACACAGACTTTTCGAGGTAATTATATTTTCTGAGGCATACATACCCTGCGGCCTTCAACTGCCAACTCCCAGTCCCAGGTCGTTACAAGGCATTAGCCTGTGGCCTGACTCACACCTTGGTGGGTGTAAGTGTAAGTGATCCAAATATGTGTAAGTGGGCAGTTAAATTTTAAAATTCCATTGAGTTTAATTGAGATGGAGTTTAATTTTTGAATTTTCAATATGATTTTAACAAATTTTAAGTGCTAATTTTTGCAAATTTTAACGTTATTTATAATATAATAAAAAGATCATTTAGGTCTTCTTTATGAATTTTATTCCAAAACGGTTTAAATTTAAAAAATTGTAATAATATGGGCAAAACAGAAAACTTTATGTTAAATTTGATAAAAATCTATCGATTCGTTTAGTCTGTTTTCTATGTTAATATGAACATAAAAAGTAAACGATGTTCATATTACATAAGTCATTATTTCACTAAATAATCATTTCCAGTCTGCAACAAACACAATTAATTGTAATAATATTACTTTAACTGCAGTACCTCGTTCTCATTTTTTTTCAATGTTAGGCTACCAACGTATGTACAATGTTATTAATAATTAATTACAATATTTGTTGCTACTGAAGTGGTCATCATGATAAATAAAATCCAGACCCGGGACCTTGAAATGATCACTGATCCTGACATCTAAATCACTTTATGTGGAATCGTTAAAATGTATATACAGGATGATTTACAGGAACTTTTGGAACACATTCTACATGTAGAAATAAAGAAAAACGTTTATATAAACATAAGTGCGGAGGCACTTCTTTTACCAGCTATCCGCCATTTTGTTTTTTTTATTCTGAAATAGTTTATATCTACAGAACGGCTTAACGGGTTGAGTTGAAGTTTTGCACGTTTTTTAACAATTTAAAGACACAGTTTGGAAAAATAATCATCCTATTCAAATATTCCTCAAAATGGTGGTCATTAAACGTTTTAAAAGTAACTCAAAAACTATAGTTTATTTATTTTTATAAAAAAACGACAAACGTAAATTTTAGTAACCCATTTAATTTTCTATCCAATTATTTAAGAGTCAAACAGCGTACATACTTGTGCTTGCTTACAAGTTTTTAATTGTTTGAGATTAATGGTACTATAACCTATAGCCATATAACTCTCACGTGGAATAAGGTAACGGCGTGCGCGCGTTTGTGTTAGCACGCTCACGTTCGCAATTTTGGTTGATTTGATTTAATTCAAACTTCGACACAAAAATCGATTTTGGTAATAGCTTGACCAAATTTGCTCACAAGAAATATTCGTCAACAAATTCAAAATGGCGTCTATTTCGAATCATTTAAAATTCATAACGTTTTTGTTCTAAACCTTTTTGAAAACCTTATTTCACCAACACAGTCACTTTAAAAACTGCATAAATAAGAATTTTGATTTTCAAAATTTCTTGGTTAAGCATTTTTTGACGACTGTCAGGGTTTACATTTTCAATGTAATATGAAAGTTCAATGCTGCTGAAAGTTTAATATGCTGTTGAAATCTGAATTTACAAAGGCATTTCAATCAAAAAGCATTCAAATCAAAAGGATTTCAAAATTTGAAATCTGAGAAATTCTTTTTGGAAATTCGCTTCTATCACGCAAGCAAAACTTATGTTTGGCCGCTTTTTTAAATATTTATAAGGTACAATTGCAGTATACACAATTTCAAATGTAATTACTTATTGTACACATTGTGGAAAAACATAACCTGCTATACAGTAACTATATTATTATTACTGAACAGCTGTTTAGGTGAACATTGCCTTTACCCTCGCATCGCCATAGCGTAACAATTTCCGTTGCATATTATATCATATGATTTTATATTTATAGAGTAGGTATGTATAATAAAGAATGAAACACACGTACATTTCACCCCTAACAACCACGAAGCTGTCGGCCCTTAACAACTGGAACAACCCTCCCCAGCTGTAAATCCAACGACCCAATAACCTTTAAAACTAAGTAATATGTTTACTATCCTTTGGCAGAGAATTTAAAACACTTCTTGCTGCGACAATAAAAATTTGACCGAGCTCTCTGTTTTATCTGGACTGTTTGGCATTTTGTTTGTTTGTTTCGCAGTCTTGACCAAACGCGATGACCGATTGGTACGGAGGTACGCTGTATAAAGCCCGAACTATATTTACAGCCCAACATAATTAAGTGTGTAATGTTTCTCCCCTCCCCCACGTACTTCTGTTTCAAGGTGGTGGTCTCAGATTTAACAATGATGAATGGACGCAGTTTTGGTCAAACGCATCGGCCGATTGTTTTTAAATTTGGTACAAAAGGTCCTTGTATATAGCTAGAAAAACGTATGCGTAAGATTTTTTCTCATTTACTTTCATTTCAAGATGGAAGACTCTGATTCAACCTTGAGCTTGTAGTTGCTCCTGTAATATTAGATGAACGGTAAAACCTATAATTTGGACAGCTTTGTGGAGAAAGAGCATAAAATTCTAATAAGGGTGGTCTAATAAAAGTTTTCGTAAATATTACGGTTCCCGGTTAAACTAGCGGAACGCTCTGGGTATTGCGAGTTCTATTGTTCTGCGATCTTCTAATTGTTACACTAAGTACTTTTATGTCTAGTGAAACAAAAATATTAAAGAACCTAGTCGAGTATCAGCAGAATTTTTCAGTTGAAATGTAGACCTATATTTCCGATAAAGTTTAAGAACCATTTTTATAATTTGGAATGGAATGTGAAAACTTTGAAAGCTGTAATTAATTACCGTTGGCTGTTAATTAGTTTTTGTCACTAAACGTAAGTCTATTTCACTTCACTTCAAATCCAGTACATTAACTTGAGTTACGAATTTTGACACAATACGGAGTATGAACATCTTTAGCAAGTTATGAAAAATTAGGTCTACGTGTTTTTTCAATGACTATTTCTCTTTTCTTGATAGATTTTAAAAGTTTTTTTGATACATTTGTTTTTAGCCGAAAAAATTGAATGGACGAAGGTTTGCGCAACTGCGAAGCTGACCTAACAACTTGTAAAAAATTATTGTTAAACCCAGATCATTAATTTCAGTCACCGTGTTAAATAGAACCGTTACAAAAGAGAGTTTTGTTCGGTTACGACCTCAGGCCGAATTAAGAAATGCGTTCTTTAAAATATCCGGCGCCAGCTCGACTCGGCCCCTCCACCACGAAGATATTCCAAATCTTAAATTTGAGGATTTATGAACATCTTTCAATGGCCAACAAAACGACAACAATCAAGACAATCGCGGCACGTAGCTGTTTAGCTGACGTGATAGAAGCGAATTTCCAAAACAATTTTTTTTATCTTGCTCTCTTTTCGAAATTCTGATTGCACCATAAAACAGTATTAAAGTCTACATATACTGTATTAGAATTTTAAATTTTCAAATTGCTTTTAAAATACGAAATTGAACTCCGACCGCGTCAAATTTAATTTCTTTATTTCAACGGATTTTGAAAATTCAAATTTGCAGGTTGCAATTGTTTAACAATTGTTAACAACGAATTTTCCTTGTTAACGAATTTGTCCAAGCTATTATTAGAACTAATATTTGACGAAAAATACACGCGCACACACACACACACACACACACACACACACACACACACACACACACACACACACACACACACACACACACACACACACACACACAACACTTTTAATGAACCATCAAAAAGTGATCTAGAGTTCAGGATCGGTTCTTATTGCAAGGTCCTAAATCTGGGTGTTATAATGATGGCCGGTCCAAAAGTTCGTTTTGCAATGGAAACTAGTCAAAAGCGAGAAATCATTTATTGCGGTTTTGATTTCAACTGGAGTCGGCGTTGTTTAACCCGTAATTCCGTAATTAGTACAGTTTAATTTTTTAATTTTTATAATTTTTATTTTTAAAATTATTTTAAAAAAATAATTGCTACTTTAGCGACTATTAAAATTTGTTCTACAATTTTTTTATAAATTCCAAAATTTTCTCAGAATCCTGTAATCTTTAATGTACTGTCACAAAATTATAATCCGTTTCGTACCAGCTTTTTCTTTAGCAGTTTGGATATTTTTGCTAACAATTACAGTCAGCTGACATGATTATAAATATATATACACCACTAACAGATTAATGCAATTTTGTAGGGATTTGCAGATGGTTGGATTATTCAGTCTAAAGGGAGGTGCTCATTTTGGATGAGCATCTTTAAAAAAATACTTTAAAAAACTGGCACTTTTAAGCTGTTTATAGACTTAAAACTGATATTGTGTACAAATTTACCCTATTTAGACAGAAAAATTACTTAATTTTATTAGATACCTAGTTTTTAAAACTCTGCAAAAAGCTCCATTTACAAAACTTTAACATAAAAATTACAAATTCTATAAGCCTTTATGAACATAGAAACAAATTAAAAGGTAAAATATTGAAATAGATTTATAAAAAACTTTTATAATAGTATTCTGTAAGTTATTATAAGTTGATTTTATATCAGCTTTAAAATCCTAATTATATAAGTTATACTTTTATTTTAAAAATTACATTAGAAAAACGTCATTGCTGCTAGAGCAGTGGCTAGCTCATCGCCCTCGTACAAGGTTGTGGGATCAGATCCCGACCGAGATTAGTGGATTTTTTGATGTGATTATAAATCAGCAAATGTGCCTTTCTTCGGAAGGAAAGTAAAGATAGTAGTCCCGTAAGATATATGTTGTCATCGAACATTATAAAACCTGATCTAGGGATAAAATATAGAGCAGAAAATTTATCACCTTAACAACTGGCACTTGTGAAATACACTTAGTGAAAACTGATTAAACAAACGGACAAAAAAACATTGGGAAAATAATAAATGAAAATTCACATTTTGAAACGAAAGTTGTATAGCCTATGAAAAAAAATATTTTTTCTCCTCGTCTCAATTACCTATCTCTATCAATAATTGTTTAATATAGCCGCAGTTACTTCCGTTGCTTTACCTTCACCATTAACGCTGATACCTTTTTCTTATTAGCCTAACTGGTGGACATGAAGAAAAAACAATTTTTTCTTTGTGAACATGCTATGAACATATAGCAAAGGAAGTCCATTTAAGAAAGCCCACCACAGTTTTAGAGTCGAGAAAGATCGTTTTGTTGTTGCAGTTAATACAGTAGGAGATCATAGAACCAACATAAAATATTATGTATTATTAAAAAAACATTTTATTGACTAAATTTATAGATTGTAACAAATTATTTATTACATAAACGAAATTTGTTAACCCCGTTCTCACCCTCAGTATAAGCGTTATAAAGTGTACAAACGTACATATGTACATACGGACAAAATTTCACGTACATACAAAGTTGAGATCGGAATAATGTATAACTCCTTTTCAAAAATAACCATCTCGAAGCTACGCATATACTTCCATTTTATGGAATTGAAATAAGATTTTTTACATTTTTTATTTTATTTATTTTGCCTCGATAAAATAAAATAAAAATCGATTTGTTTCGACTTCGCCCCCCCCTTTAATCTGTCCGTAATATAAACGTCTTGATTAACTCAAGTAAAAAATTGATGTTCGATAACTTTGCTGCACAGTTAATTGGTTCATCTGTGTATATATATATATATATATATATATATATATATATATATATATATATATATATATGTGTGTGTGTGTGTGTGTGTGTGTGTTAAATGTTTGTAATTTCACTAAAAAGTTCTCAGTGATAATAGTAATGCTATTTTTTGTATTTTTAAAAATATGATTGCGAACAATAATTTTCATTAATATGACTTCCAATTTTGTTGTTTTTTGGAAATTCTTTTCCCATCACGGTAAGGAGTCAGTTGAATACCAAAGCAGTTCTTTTGACCACTGGCACCAAACGGGAAACTATAGTTTTCCAAATCATAGTTTAGGCGCTAGTGTTGCGCGACCGATCCTTGCGAAAAGTTTTCGTCCGAACACACTACACGAAGAAAAATTAAGGAAAATCGCATCACAAATACATCTCAAATTAAAATAATTTATTCTTCGTGCGCAATAATTTTTTACAGTTCGACATAAGGAAAACAGCGAACGATTATTACAATGTGTTTCGCTGTTTATACATAGCGCTCGGCAGAAACATTCAACAGCCATCGATCAATACGAAACAGCGGAACGCGTGTTTTCCTTTCAAAACGTCAACAAAATATCGCGAACACGTGTTGCAGACGCGTCCTATTTTTTCGATATCCCGGAAGTGGCTTTGCCTATCTGGATTCTGGATGACAGGGATTTGGCAACGAAGCTACCACGTGCCCTATAGCCTATAGCCTATAGTCATTCACACGTTGCTGTGTATACAATATACGCATTCCTATTCAATGGCATAATATCAGTCAAAATAAATGACTTGTAAACATCTCAAAAATGTAGAAACTGTTGCAGCCGACAGTAGGCCAAACGGAATGAGGGATTTGATGGCACAAACTTTCTCGAATTCAATTTAATGGAGTTTAAAAACATCCAAAAGTACAAGCCTCCGTACAGAATCACTATTGGCGTAACCAGTATCGGATTCCTCCGCGCCTCCCTCAAACAAAAAACTAGTACGAAATTAAACTAATTTTATCTTTCCTATAAAGTGTTGTAATTAAAGGTATTGTTTTCTTTTGTTATTTGACGGTTTTGTGATTATTTGCAAAAATTTTGTACAAAAATGGTCAATCTAAAATATTGATTCATCATCATGAGCGTAAACAGTGTTTGAAAGTCATCACATTAAAATCGTTTTTAGCACTTGATTATTACTTCTTTATTACAAACTGTTATCATGGTAAGACCCAGACCCGGTAAGTACAATATAAGTTTTAGGCCGCTCACGATCGCAATTTTTATCCTATTTGATTTTAACTTGGCTCAAAAATCGATTTTGGTAATAATTTGTACAAGTTCGTTAACCAACAAAATTCATCCAACAGTTTCAAAATGATGGTCATTTCAAATTTTTAACAGTTTCACGATCCGTTTAAACTAAGGCATTTAATTTCACGGCGGTCAAGGTTCTCTTTCGTAATTAAAATCAGAATGTGTTAATTAAAGTTCATAAAAATGCATAAGTATATGTGAATATTGATTGCCATTATTCTGGAATTTTGAAATACAACGATTAAAAACTTTCGATCAGCTGTATCAGAGGCTGCCAGTCATATAAACTCCGAAGCGTTCTAAATATACGTTTAAACTGAGCAGAAGAATGGGCCCATTAACAAAACTGAAATCTCGTGTTACACACTGACTGTTTATAAACTTTCTAAAATAGTTCATTTTGACAACTACGTGCTGTATTCCATTCATTGTTTTACAACATGGTTTGATTGTATTTTTTCTTTGAATCTTAACCGCCTCCAGAAATTACTTTCTTTATTTTATATTTATATTGCTTTATGATTTATAAAGGATTTTATGATTTATATTTGCTTTAAACGTTGCCATGTCATGTTACAAATATGAATTTATAGGAAAGTTTTATGATAAGTAAAAGACAAATATATTTTATAGTGATGAAGATGTACGTTTTTTTTGAAAATCTGATTCTGTCTTCATAATCATCCTAAAAACTGCATACATTAGCTTTTTAAATTATAAAATTACATTGAAAAATAAAACTATCTCTGCCTGCCGCCAGGATACAATAAGAGCTATAGTTTTTTTAAGTATTTATAATAACTGCCATTGTAAAACGGTTGAATTTTTTAAAAGATTATACTAAACCTATAATTTTTGTAGAATATTTAGAAGGTAAACTTTAAAAAATAGTGTCAATTTATTTTTTAGAATAATGGTTTGCAACATAGATAATATTTTGTAAGTACGTATTAAAACTCATGACAGTATTATTTTAATGGCACCGATTTAAAACAAATAAGATCAACTTGTGAAGGTAATTTCAGCTTTAAATTGATTGCAAAATCTCAGCTTTTTAAGTTTATAGTTGACTGAGCGAAGCGAATCTCTATTCGGCATTTGGTTTGTGTGTTTGTTACGCAGTTTTGGCCAAACGCATTGGCCGATTATTTTGGAATTTGGTATGAAGGTACCTTGTACAAAACCCGAAAGAAGTATGTGTAGGCTTTTCCCCATTCAATTCTATTTTAAGATGGCGGGCTCTAATTCAACGTGGATAGGGTAGTTACTACTTATTTATTTCCTGTAATACTGGATAAATGGCTAAATACCATAATTTTGAACGTTTCATAGAGTGAGCATAAATAATACAATTGCCAGTTAAATTGTCAGAAAAGTTATACTGTGAGTCTACTGTTCTTTAAAGCAGTGATGAGTGAGTTAATATTATTTCAATTACACATACAAATGTGTTCTTAACATTAGATTTTTTTTTATAGCTGCGTGTAAACTCAATTTTTATCAAGAGCGCAAGAGGAACACCACATACGAAAATTCGTTGACAGGCTATGGTGTTGAGAGAATGAGTGGTATTTGGCTTTTATATAATACGTATTTCTATAATACGCGGATATATATTGGTGTTTAACGTCTGACTATTGTGCACACTTGGGCTAATGCAAACAATGGGATGATTTATAGCGTATGAAAATGCCAAGCCCTGGCCGGGAATCGAACCCGGGTTCTCGGGGTGAAAGCCCAGTACGCTGTCAACTAGGCCACCGAGGCGGCTCAAAAGATAATGCAACAAATAGACACATAAAGCAAAGTAAGAAAAAATCCTTTAAACATTTGTCCGGGAAATCTTATTTTATCAGCTATCTGCCATTTTAATTTTTTATTATCTACATCAAAGAAAACGCTTAACCGATTGACTCGAAATTTTGAATCATACTAATCAATGTAAAGAACTAGTTTAAAAAACCAAATTGATCAAATAATCCGTTTAAAAATGGCGACCATTGAAGAAGAACCATTGAAAAACATTACATTTCTTATAAAAACCTTTAAGGAAAACATTTTTAAGTTAAATTAATTCCGTTCCGAATGGCATTATATATATAATTTTCATCGGCGATGATAACCTTAAAGGTTTTTCTCCGGAAAAAAAATACATATAATTTTCAACGACCCTCAGAAAATTATCTGAGCTGCCTTTGTGGCCTAGTTGTTAGCGTACTGGGCTTTCACCCCGAGGACCCGGGTTTGATTCCCGGCCAGGGCTTGGCATTTTCATACGCTATAAATCATCCCATCGTCTGCATTAGCACAAGTGTGCACAATAGTCGGACGTTAAACACAAAAAAAATCAGAGAATTATCTAGAGTTTAGAATAGCGCCCTGAGCAATTGGTTTTACCATGATGGCCGCTACAATAGATCATTCATTTTTCATTGAAAATTTTGCCATGTTGAAGAAATTAGAGTATTAAACGATACTAAATGTTTTTCTCGAAACTTTGTTTAAGCGTTTTTTTCAATTAAAAAAATGCCAAAATAAATGATCCTTAAGTTTAAAAAACGAAGACTTAATTTCATAATTATTAAAAACTAGCTGTTACCCGTTGCGGCTTTGCCTCCAATTATAATGTAGGCTATAAAATTTATAGTCGATTTTCAAAATCAGAATTGATCATTTCATTTTAATATATTTCTATTTACAATATTATACGATTTATGGTTTTCGGCCAAGAAATATACATTTTTGCTACTCGATACTCTAAAACAGGGTCCTGTCATATTTTAATAAAATACAGTATTATTAAAAAGTCACTATTATTCAATTAAACTGGAATAGTATTGTGTTTATCTCAGGTACCTAAACCGTGTTCATACCAAATTTAATCTCAATTGGTCCAGTAGTTAAAGTGTGATTGAATAACAAACAAATAAACAAAAACAAACTTTCAGAAATATAATATGATTACCTGTTAACCGTCACGGCTTTGCCCGCAATCGTAATATACATTAAAGATCACGCATCACCGTGTTAGGACCAACAACCGTGTCAGTTAAATTATGGTGTATTTCTTTTTTAAAATAAAGGTTTTTTAACGCACCACCGTGTTAGTTAAGTTATGGAGTACTCTTTAAAAAAAAATTAAGTCTTTTTTCCTGCATCACCGTATTAGGCCCAACAACCGTGTCAGTTAGGTTCTGGAGTACTATTTTTTAAAAAATAAATAAAGGTGTTTTTTAATGCATCACCGCGTTAGGCTTAACAACCATGTTAGTTAACTTATGCAGTATTCTTTAAAAAATATATAAAGATTTTTCACGCATCACCATGGCCTAACAAACGTGTCAGTTAAAGTTTGGAGTACTCTTTAAAAAAAAAAAACAGTTTTTTTCACGCATCACCATGTTAGACATAACAACCGTGTCAGTTTAGGTTTGAAGTACTCTTTAAAAAAAATAACGGTTTTTTCACACATCGCCATAATAGGCCCAACAACCATGTCAGTTAGGATATGTGGTATTCTTTAAAAAAATATAAAGGTTTTTTTACGCACCACCGTGTCAGTTAGGATATGTAGCCTAGTATTCTTTAAAAAAATATAAAGGTTTTTTCACGCATCACCGTGTTAGGCCTAACAACCGTGTCAGTTAGGATATGTAGAATTCTTTAAAAAATTATAAATGTTTTTTCACACATCATCGTGTAGGCCCAACAACCGTGTCAGGATATGTCGTATTCTTTAAAAATATATATAGGTTTTTTCACGCATCACTGTGTTAGACCTAACAACCGTGTTAGTTAAGTTACTCTTTACAAAAAATATAACGGTTTTTTTCATGCATCACCTTATTAGGCCCAACAACCGTGTCAGTTAGGTTATAAGTACTATTTAAAAAAAATTAATAAAGGTTTTTTTAATGGATCACCGTGTTAGGCATAACAACCATGTTAGTTAGCTTATGGAGTATTCTTTTAAAAAACTATAAAGTATTTTTCACGCATTACCATGGTAGATCTAATAACCGTGTCAGTTAAGGTTTTCAGTACTATTAAAAAAAAAAAAAAATTTTTCACACATTACCGTAATAGGTCCAACAACCGTGTCAGTTAGGATATGTAGTATTCTTTAAAAAAAATATAAAGGTTTTTCACGCATCACCGTGTTAGGCCTAACAGCCGTGTCAATTAGGTTATATAATATTCTTTAAAAAGTAAAGGTTTTTTTTACACATCACCGTGATAGGCCTAACAATCGTATCAGTTAGGATATGTAGTATTCTTTAAAAAAATATAAAGGTTTTTCACACATCACCATGATAGGCTCAACATCCGTATCAGTTATGTTATGTAGTATTCTTTAAAACATTATACAGGTTTTTTCACGCATCACCGTGTTAGGCCTAACAACCATGTCAGTTAGGATATGTAGTTTTCTTTAAAAAAATATAAAGGTTTTTCACACATCACAGTGTTAGGCCTAACATCCGTGTCAATTAGATTATGTAGTATTCTAAAAAAAATAAAGGTTTTTTTCACCATCACCACGATAGGCCCAACAACCGTGTCAGTTGGGATATGTAGTAGTCTTTAAAAAAATATAAAGGTTTTTTCACGCATCACCGTGTTAGGCCTAACAACCATGTCAGTTAGGATATGTAGTATTCTTTAAAAAAATGTAAAGGTTTTTCACGCATCACCGTTTTAGGCCTAACAACCGTGTCAGGATATATAGTAGGCTATTTTAAAAAAAAATATAAAGGTTTTTTCATGAATCACCTTGTTAGGCCTAACAACCGTGTCAGTTTGGTTATGCAGAATTCTTTTAAAAAAATGGTTACTTATCACCCAAAACCCGTGTAGTCGTATTTTTATTGTTTTACCGATTTACAACACGTTACTGATTTTCGCCGGGTACCAATTTTGAGGTTATGTTGGTTACTTTTATTTTAGATTTTATCGTGCTTTCATATTTTGGATTCTTGCTCTTGGGCACATAATAAAGCATTTTAGTAACAAAAATATCGAAAAATATAGGTTATGCTACACTGCATATTTACTATTTTTTCATGTAATGTAATTACACAAATATATATACTACCTTACAATTGGCACTCTGTGTAGGGATTTTTTTACATTTATTATTGAAAATTCAACACAAAGTAACAAATTCAAGTCAGTTTTGAAAAAAATTTCAACTAAAATATTGAAAATGTTACGTTAAAAACAATAATTTTGCAATAAATAAAACACAGATTAAGATTATTAAAATAGGATTGAATCTATGTTCATCTCAGGTACCTAAATCACATGTCCAGTAAATAACTACAATTAACACATGACACAAAACTAAAAACTGATAATTATTTTGGGCTGGGTAAGTAGTATAATGACATTTTGTAAAACGGGAATAGGCCTATATGTATCTCTGATACTTAAACCATATTCGTACTAAATTTCATTTCAATTGGTCAAGTGGTTAAAGCGTGATTGAATAACAAACAAACAAACAAACAAACAAAGAAACAAACAAACACACAAACTTTCAGAAATATAATATGAATTAGATATGAAATTTTAAATATCTTGGCAAGTTTTATTCTGGAACAGAATAGGTTTACGAAACTCGCCCAGATCTAAAACAGTTTTATACAACAACGATACTTACTCTGACAGACTAAGAAGGACGCTTCAACATTGAATACTGAGCATTGATGTGTCCCGCCAAAAACCACATCGCTGAGGTCAACGCGGATTTGAGGGAATTGTTTTACAAATTGGACTTCACTTCCGAAATAAATCCATCCTTTGGTTCACCTTGATGCGATTGCCAAAACAATCACACTTACATTTACGAGTGCAATGGATTTGTGTTCAAGACTAGGTCAACGCACAGCGGAAAGGACGTGTTACAGAGGCTAAAAGGTCGGTTAACACTGTCATAAAACAACACATACAAGTCTATTATCTGTTTTCAAGAAATTAAATTTTGTAAAACTAAAACAAATGTGAACACTGTCTACTGAAATGCAATAATAATCGCAACACGCACTTGTCTCGCGTGACGTAATGAAGTCAATTTTCAAAAAACAAAGAATATAACATTAATTGAATAATGTCTTACAATTTTTTGAAGATTTTATCGCCTATATAAGCTTTTCAATTTACACTGAAAATACTAACGTAAATCCAAATTAAACTATGCATACTTTAACGTTGATTACGATGGCGAAATCAGATTTTCAAAATGTAAGGTAAAAAAGTTATGATTTCTTAATATTTGGAATGGCTACTATTATCAAAAAGATTTTGCCGAGTAACAAGCTTAACCAAACTATTAGTAAAATCTATTTTTGTGCCAAGTTTGAAATAAATCGCATAAAATTTGCAAACGCTAGAATGCTAACAGACCCAGCAAACATAAAACGATTTTTTTGTGATATCCACACTTTTTCATACTTCTTACAGTAAGAAAATACATAGCAGTCGGGGAATTGGCTAACGGAACTGAAGTTTCAAAAAACTTAAGAAACCAGTGTTTGTTTTTATTGGACCAATTACATTATTGACTGTATTACTTATTGCTAAATAATAATTACATACAGGTGATATTAAACAAAATTAATACTAAACCTATATATATCTTATACAAATATAAAACAACTTCTACAATATGTCCAAATGTTAATACTATAATGATTGTGGTAACTGAACTGGCATGTAGTATAATGTACTTCGTTTTACTCTTACTGTTAAGGCTAATCCATCATTATTAAGAAAACAATCGTTAATTATTTTAAAAACTTTAATGAACTTTTATAGACAATGTACAAGATATATATAACTATTAAGGTTCTACAAAATTTTGTGCTAGATGGGGGCTGTATAATGGTGCTAATTATAGGCCTAATTTAAATATTAAACGTTGACTTATTTATGTAAATAAACTAAACAAATAAATATCACATGCAAAAAATTAAGTCAGTAGTGCGTTTTGAATTCACGTCCTTTAGTTTTGTAAGCAGAAAATATAACACTAAGCTAGAATTTGTTTAGTGTTTAGAACTTTAAGAATACTAATTAAGTGGCTTGACGCTTTTTTACGCGCTATCTCGATTTTTATTTTTCCTCTCTTACAAAAAGTTTTAGGCCCGCTTAAAGAAGTTTTCACTTCGAAAATTATCGTAGAAAATGCAAACACAGTATGGCCATTAGAATTCCGAGTGTAAGAATTTCGCAAACATGTTTACCCAGCTCCGGATGTGATTGGTTGATTAGAAAAGGCGTTTGTAAAAACAGTGCTATCGTAAACACCGCCTGACCTGACTGCTATTTATCCAGTTTAAATTAGAAGCAAGAATACCTTACCCACGCTGGCATAGATCTGGTTTGTTGCAAAAATATTCTAAGAACTCTTTGGTTGTTTTGGAGATTCCTTCGTCTACGTCACTATTACGTAGGCAAAGTATTTAGGGAATTCCTTTTAAGTCGCGGCGCAGATAGCCTACGTTTTCTATTGGAATCCCGGAGATGGGTTCAAAAAGTAGCAGTCCAAAGTTTGTGTTCAATAAAAACCTATATATTGGTGTTCCTATAATGCGCGGAAAATAAAGAAATGGTTTTAGATCAAAGTAAAGAAAGTGTTTATAAATATATTATGTCTCTTTTACCACCATTTTTTTATAAAATGCAATACAATTTATATCTCTAAAATGACAATATAGCCTATTTAGTTGAAACTCTGTACAGTTATTGTAAAAACCTAGATAACAAAAATAATCAACTGGTTTACAATAAACTGTTTCAAAATTGCGAAAAGGTGGTCGATGTGGCTAAAACACCGGTCATTTTGCTACGTTTCTGAACCGCGCACCTCAAGGTCGTACATTGGGAACGCAGTTACTGTCGTAATTTTTCCTTTAACGCCGATCCCTTGTTCTCGTTAGTCTAACTGGTATAAAAAATTGAGCCTATTTAAAAAATTTTCAATACAAATTACTCATCATCATTAAATTTCATAAAAAGTCGTGTTAATTTTGTAGCTTCTTTGATTTTTTTAATGAAGAGTATAAATATTGAACATGTAGAAACAATAAAACAGCGTATGTTTATATCGTTTCAGCAGAGTATACTAACAATGGACGCTACTTTACTTTTACCCTTTGTTCGATATTTTTTAATTTGAATTTTCAAATTTGTTGCATCCTAAGCCTCCTCGAAATCATAATAAATTATACAGTGAAACCAAAATCTAGTCTTCTGACTAATATAAGTATGAATGTCGGATGTCCGTTGATTCGTCCTCACCTGAATACTAGAAGACTTTTTAACTACTTTTAATTATAACAAACTTTATGATAAGCTTGTTCCCGAGGATCCATTCACAATATGGATGCCAGCAGGAAATAACATAACAACAATCTGCAGAAGCCTGTCATTATGTCTGAGTGAATGCACCCTTGTACCTTTCTACTGTCTACGCACACCAACAGCACCACTGAAATCAGCTTAGCAGTCCAATAAATCCGCTTTCCTTCATCTGTCTTTAAAGGTGTAAGTAGGATTGCTACAATCAAAATGTGTGATTCTCCGGAAAAATCTTTTCTTCATTTTTCTCAAGAAGGAATAATAATAAAAAAAATTTAGTATACTTAACCCTAGTTTTGGCTTTCCCTTTTGCGGTTCAGGCTCGAGTCTCAGAGAAGTTTAGATTCGACATCAGCGTCTGGGTCAGCTTCTGTGAGCTGACTCAACGCACGATGGCTCTTCTAACTTGTCCAACAAACGAACCTATAATTGACAGATTGGTCAAAATTTCCTGCTTTTATTAGAACAACTGACAACTTTCCTGCAAAAAATAAGCAGTAAAGGGGTACAGTTTATCGGACCCGAGCCTGAATTAGGGATTTATCTGTCGTTAGCCGGGTCTGCTATCAGTAGGTGGATTAACAAGCAACACCGGGCTAGATGAGATAATCTTAACTGGCATTACCACAGCAAGCGCCTCTTTAAAAAGTTTCCTCATGGAGGACTTAGAGGGGTGGCAGACATCTTGGCCAGAGCGAAACTCAGAAAAATCATGGGTTTATTATAGGGAACTGTGATCTTAGGATGCACACGAACAAGGTAGAAATGTAACACGGAGAAACTGTGTGTAGGTTACACAGAAAGAGGAGGAAACTGCAGGTCAAATAATTCATGATTGTTAGGCTCTTGCTAGCAGGAGGCTAAAGGTTTTTGGTTTCCAGGATTATAACAGAAAACTGCTGGAATCCAGGACTCTAGCAAGGCGAACTAGTCAGTGGATTATTGGAACTTACTAAGAGCACCGGTCTGCTAAACTAGGTTTAGTTGCACAATTAGTCCATCGATTGTGGGCCTAAGGGCCTAAGGTTGTAAAATCTCTATCTCTTGTTTTCCAATTTAGACTAAAAGGGTACGGTCAGGTTGCTAAGCTCATTAGCTGCCTACTCCATTCGGACTAGCTCCCATATTAAGTAAAAAAAAACAATAACTTTATAAAATTTATATTGCATAATTTAAAAAAAATGTTTTTTTAAATTTTGATAATTAAAATTTTTAAATAGCTCCGATTTGCTTTAGGTTTAAAAGTTAAAGGTTCTTAAAAAGATTTTAAAACTCGAAGGATCAAAATAGTTTTAATGATAACGAATCTTAAATGTTTTAAATTTTTTAAAGACGAAGATCTTTAAAATATTAAGATTTGAAGATTAGTAATTCTTAAAACGTTTTTAATACTAATATTTTTTAAATTTTGGGGATTAAAGATCCTAGAAATGCTCACGGTTTGAACGTTGAATGTCTTTAATGTGTTTTAGTCACACATACAAATTTTGATTGTAGCGTATATGGCGTAAATATTTAAATTTTGAAAATATGTAAAACCTGGGTATGTTCCACGAGCCCATAATTACTACTACTTGAAAACCAAATTTACATCAGTAATTCAATTCACGTTCTTCTTTATAAAAATAGAAAATTTTCAGAAACAGCTGTTCTCCTTGAGTGACTTATCACGTATCTGTCAATAAAAGGGATGTTTTATATTGATTAATAACGTTTCTAAAAGTAATGTTACGGTAGTTTTAAAGGCGTTATGTGTATTCCAAATATTTACAAAATGTTCGTCTCGGTCGTTACCTAACACATAATTCTTTTCTGACAAGTTTCAAAATAATATTTAATTTCGGGAAAATCCATTACGAACAAGCCAAGACAAATATTTGTTTATTGATGAGCGTAGGCTTGTTAAACTTTGACCTTATTGTAGTTACAAAAATAAATGAGATTCTATTGCGTGGCCTGTCTTATTTCAATCACGGGAAATAATTTAATAAAATTAAGTAAATTTTATTGGCGAATTTCCATTAGAGAATGAACTGTTGGAGCGGCATCATGATAAGATCGAAAACCGGGAACTTGAAATGAACTATGATCCTGACCTCGGAAAGGTCATTAAATCTCTCTCTCTCTCTCTCTCTCTCTCTCTCTCTCTCTCTCTCTCTCTCTCTCTCTCTATCTATCTATCTATCTATCTATCTATCTATCTATCTATCTATCTATCTATCTTCTGTGTGTGTGTGTGTGTGTGTGTGTGTGTGTGTGTGTGTGTGTGTGTGTGTGTGTGTGTGTGTGTGTGTGTGTGTGTGCCGATTTTGTTAATGACTTTGACAAATTCGCAACCCAGCAAAAGCAAGTCTTTTGTTTCATATAGGCTACAAAAATTATGGCAAATATCCGAATAATAACTGTTAGAGATAGCTGAAATGAGCAGCTTATGGTTTAGCAATCCCATAGTACCTATAGCTCATACCACTCTCATGCATCTACTCAAGACACATATTCACTACTGTACATAACCTGGCTAACTCTTAAAGCGTAAAGGACCCGAGCTGATGGAGTGTATGACACATACCTAATGGTGTATAAAACGGAGCCCCTCCCAGTGTACCCTGCCATACACATGCATGCAGGGCTCTTGTGGGCGGACTTAATTTCCCTAGCTACTCGTGTTCTCGTAAATACCAATGTAAATAGAATGAACGAGAATTCATCGCACAACAAAAAACTGGCAACATAGGGCACAAAGTCTGACCTTTATGGTAATGAGAGTCAAGAATAAGGGAGAGAAACTGAAAGGCAATTAGCAGAACGAACATCTGCAAGTTCCTCGATAATGAATTGGGAAGCCACCAATTAGAAATGGGGTAATTATCTACCATGAATCCTCTTCACATCCTAAACTTTATAAAGAGACTAGGACTGGAGAAGATGCTGTTACTGAACACCTCGGGAATACAGAAAGGTGGCACAATCTACAAGGTCTCAGTGCAATAGTAACCGTAGAAAGTCATTCATTCACTCATCCGAACAAAATAATAATAATGTCTTAAATATTCTATCGTTAACTATTTTTCTTGTATTGTTATAATGTTACTTTTTGTAACATTATCAAAAAAACGCTTCCATCATGTCAGCGAGACAGCTGCGTGCTGCATTATTCCTATATAACATACACATTTGTTTTATTGCATATTGCATTTGTTCACCTTTACATACAGTCAAAGCAGTGGAGAGAAAACTTTTATATTGTGTTCAGTATAATGATCTGCCTTCCCTAGCTTCATCAATTTTACTTTTGTTGATGCGTTTCGGAGAACATCCATCTTCAAAAACTATATCTATCTTTTTAAAAACTATAGGTAGATATAGTTTTTGAAGATGGAGGTTCTCCGAAACGCGTCAACTAAAGTAGAATTGACGAAGCTAGGGAAGGCAGATCATCATACTGAACACAGTGGTAATAATCCTAGCAGAAAAGAAGAAGAATATAAAAAAAACTTGTATATTAATTACAAAACGATTTTAACAATTTTGGTCTGAAAAGTAATGAAAAACTAGAAATTTTGGAAGGAATGTGATACAAATTACAAAAAAATATGTTCTGTAAAAATATCGTTTACTGAAAATCGATACATATTTTTAGGCTAGAAATGGTTGTCTAAAACTCAGACTGTATTTCACAACTCTTTTACAATTAAAAACTAACCTCCACCAAGCGCTTAGCTTGCATTCCAACGTACGACCTATTAACACATTTTGAGAAATAGCTCGAGCCTGAATGGAGCTGTGGAAACGTCGGGGTTTGATTTCAATGTTTACAAACAACGAAGACGGATTGCGCAATCAAAAATTAAAACAACGTCGAGGTGAATTATTTTGATGAATCGATGACGCAAGGTAAGAACGGTATTGTATGTCTGACTTGAGGCTTTGATGAATTCGTGAACTAGGCCGTCAGAAAAGTCCTGGGAAAATACTTTGGCTCAGGTCCCCGTAGGTTGTCCATCTCAAGTTCATTTTAGTTATAGTTACGTTTTTACCAACCGATAACTGGCGGAGGATAAAGATTTGTTTTGTAATTTAAGTCGTAATGAAGTCAGACCATTAGTTCTAGCAAACTACTTATACATGCCGACTGAACTACGATCGCTCTCCTGAAGAAGGAACAGTCAGGCTCTGCTTAATAACGGATTGTGATGGTTGAGGCAACTAGCCGTACTGAAAGTTTTACTGCATATCCTCCAGATGGAAGACTTCAACAAATGAATGATGTAAAAATTGGGAAAACATTTCTCGCGTTCAATTATTTACGAAACAAATCTTTTTTGTGAAAATACAGAAAAAACTAGAAGATTACTTAATTAGATTTTAATTAAATATAGTTCATATATAAAGAGTCATAACTCAATAAAAAAAACAAGAAATTTATGATTTGTGAATAATTTTATTTTACAGTATTTATTTACTTTTAGTGAAACTAGTTGCAAAACTAACAATCAAAAATAATAAAGTTTACTAGTGTACATTTGACAAGTAGTATAAGTATACTCCTGGTTAAACCATCGGCGCTTTCAGTCTATGATGACTACTCTGTGAGCTCAAAAGGCTTAATCCCTTTGAGTCATCATTATAATTCTTCGTTATCGAGACGCCTCCTCGTTCCAGGTGTTTTTCGTGACTTTGAGAACATGTTTTATTTCTTAAGAGACAGTAGTTGATGGAGATCATTCGGAATATACCATGGTGCATTATTGTGGTTTACTGAACTTTGTTTCAAAATCGTTGAATAATTTGTATGTTTAACTTTTTTATCATTTCCCCATAGCTGGATGTCATAGGTCCAAATGGATTCAGGATTTGTTTGTACAGTACAAGATTATTATGCACTGATAATTCCGATCTTCTGCCTAACAGCCAGTTCCTTCTTCTGCCATCTTCCTTATTTTGTATTTAGTTTGTTTTTCTTTTTTATGCTCCTACCATCGAAGTTTAACTTACCCAGGTACTTTGCTATGTTAGAGTGAGGGATGCATGTTCCATTTATGACGATATGTGGATGGAGTTGAATCATTTTATTTGTGAAATTAACGTGTATTGACTTTGTTTCATTAAATTTTATGTACCATTTTTGGTCCAGCTATTTATTAGATTTATTGATTTATAAATAAACTAGCTGTTACCCGTTGCGGCTTTGCCTGCAATTATAATGTAGGCAATAAAATTTATAGTCGATTTTCAAAATCAGAATAGGTCATTTCAATTTAATATATTTCTATATAGAATATTATACGATTTATGGTTTTCGGCCAAGACATATAAATTTTTGCTACTCGATACTCTAAAAAAGGGTCCTGTCATATTTTAATAAAATAGAGTATTATTAAAAAGTCACTATTATACAATTAAACTGGAATAGTATTGTGTTTATCTCAGATACCTAAAGCGTGTTCACACCAAATTTAATCTCATTTGGTCCAGTAGTTAAAGTGTGATTGAATAAAAAACAAATAAACAAAAACAAACTTTCAGAAATATAATATGATTAGCTGTTTACCCGTTACGGCTTTGCCCGCAATCATAATATACATTAAAGATCACGCATCACCGTGTTAGGATCAACAACCGTGTCAGTTAGGTTATGGAGTATTTTTTTTTTTTTTAATAAAGGTTTTTTTAACGCATCACCATGTTAAGCCTAACAACCGTGTTAGTCAAGTTACGGAGTACTTTTTCTTAAAAAAATAAGGTTTTTTCTTGAATCATCGTATTAGGCCAAACAACCGTATCAGTTAGGTCATAGAATTATTTATTTAAAAAAATAAATAAAGGTTTTTTTAATGCATCACCGTGTTAGGCCTAACAACCATATTAGTTAGCTTATGGAGTATTCTTTAAAAAAATATATAGTTTTTTTCACGCATCACCATGTTAGGCCTAACAACCGTGTCAGTTAAGGTTTTGAGTACTCTTTAAAAAAAATAAAGTTTTTTTTCACACATCACCGTGATAGGCCCAACAACCGTGTCAGTTAGGATAAGTAGTATTCTTTAAAAAAATATAGAAGTTTTTTTACGCTTAACAACCGTGTCAGTTAGGATATTCTTTTTTAAAAAAAATGGTTTTTTCACACATCACCGTGTTAGGCCTAACAACCGTGTCTGTTAAGATTTTTAGTACTCTTTAAAAAAATTTTTTTCACACATCACCGTGATAGGCCCAACAACCGTGTCAGTTAGGAAATGTATTATTCTTTAAAAAAATATAAAGATTTTTCACGCATCACCATGTTAGGCCTAACAACCGTGTCAATTAGGTTATGTAGTATTCCTAAAAAAAAAATAAAGGTTTTTTTCACACATCACCGTGATAGGCCCAACGACCGTGTCAGTTAGGTTATGTAGTATTCTTTAAAAAAATATACAGGTTTTTTCACGCATCACCGTGTTAGGCCTAACAACCTTGTCAGTTAAGATATGTAGCCTAGTATTCTTTAAAAAAATATAGCTAAAGGTTTTTTCACGCATCTCCGTGTCAACCGTTATGCAGTGTCTAACAACCGTGTCAGTTAGGTTATGCAGTATTCTTTTAAAAAATGGGTTTCTTATCACCCAAAACCGTGTTAGACGTATTTTTATTGTTTTACCGATCTACAACACGTTACCGATTTTCGCCGTAGCAATTTTGAGGTTATGTTTTTCACTTTTATTTTCGATTTTTATCGTACTTCTCGTGCTTTCATATTTTGGATTCTGGCTTTTGGGCACATAATAAAGCATTTTATTAACAAAAATATCTAAAAATTCAGGATATGCTACACTTCATATTTACCATTTTTTCATATAATGTAATTAAACAAATATTGGCACAGTAATATTTGTAATTAATTACAAATACACAGTAATTGTAATATTACAAATTACAATTCGCACTCTGCGTAGGGATTTTTTTACATTTAATATTTAAAATTCAACACAAAGTAACAAATTAGTCAGTTTTGAAAAAAAATCAACTAAAATAATTGAAAATGTTACATTAAAAGCAATAATTTTGCAATAAATAAAACACAGATTAAGATTTGTAAAATGGGATTAGATCTAGTTCATCTCTGGTGCCTAAATATCACGTCCAATAAACTGTAATTAAACGTAACCACAATTAACACATGTCACAAAACTAAATACTAATAATTATTTCGGGCTGGGAAAGTAGTATAATAACGTTTTTTAAAAAGGGAATAGGCCTATGTTTATCTAAGATACTTATACCATATTCGTACAAATTTCATCTCAATTAGACCAGTGGTTAAAGCGTGATTGAATAACAAACAAACACACAAACTTTCAGAAATATAATATGAATAAGATAAAACAAACTCAACAGAGGTTAGGATTTTTTCCCATTTATTCCCTAACTATAAATATCCTTTATTTTAAACGTTTGTACACTAAACTGGTTCATACATTTTCATTTAAGACCAAAATTTGAAGCAAAATATTATGAACCGATTATACGAAATCGGACAACATATTTTTAAATTTATTTCTATAACTCACGAAACTGATCGTTTTGAGATATATATCGAACAATACATTTTGTTTAGGTACTTATGGAATGAATTTAAGCAAAATGTGATGAAAATCGTTTGAGTCGATTTTATGAAAATTAGATTTTTAATAGTTTTTTAACCAACAAGATAGGTTTAAAAAGTTTTTTTTAAAATCATAAGTGGTTCTGAAAAATGATTAAACTTAGCCTAAATGCCAAATTTCGTAAAAATCTGTTAATAATGGTTCACGTACGTGAGCGCGCGCGCGCGCGCGCGCGCGCACACACACACACACACACACACACACAAACGCTCGCGTCTTGGAGAAAACAACATTTTTGAATTCAGGGTTTCCTTGAAAACAAAGGAAGATCCTTAAATTAAAATTAAATTCTCAAATTTGATTTTTTTTACAATCACCTTTTTTTCTTTTATACTTCGTATTGCCTATAGTAAAGTCATTTAAACTTAAAGTTAGGCCTACAGCAGCTTTTTTGAACTTATAATTTATACTGAAACATTAAAAACGAAAAGTAAAGGTTGAAGAGCCACTGATTAATGTATTTATGAATGAAATATAGGCATTTTTGTTCTGGAATGAGACATCAAATAAATAGTCACTGGTATAAATTTATTAAAACGGTTCTAGGCACCAAAACGTATATAATAAACCCATCAGCACAGATGTTTTTTTATATCGTAGCAATAATTTCTCTAGACTACGTGAACTTTGCCGCGTCCATACACGTATCAAGTGACTAAAAGCTGAATGGCCTAATGTTTTCGTAGACGATGCATTGTCGTGCTGATGGAATAGCGCCAGCAGGTTGCTCAACCCCTTGAAGCAAACCAAAACCGCCAAAACACAATCCGCCCTACTTAACGCAGAACTAAGTTTAACGGCTGTCAAATAGGCCACCACCTAAAGCAGCATCCAGGTCATGTCCGGTGATGTATGAAGATGAAATTAATTAAATTTTTCCAATTAAACAATTCGCTCCAGTTTCGCTTGATAATGATTTTTTAAAATGAATTTCTACGTTGCAAATATAAAAACTTTTAATAGCGTGAAAACGTCAACACGTTTAAAACAATGTGTTATGCACCGACCTTGGTATCTAGAACAAACAATTTACAAAGGAAAATGGACTTACAAGAAACACAGAACCATGAAATGTGCACCAATTAGAAAACGGGTTTATTATTAAAATTACAGCTGATTACAATACAAGCCAATCCGATTTTTCATCACAGAAATTTTATCAGTTTATAATGTTTCGGTATGATAGATCGAAATTTCGTCTCACAATAAAAAAGTGTTTAAATCTTAGAAGAAGGAAATGTGTCTCTATCTCATAGAACCTGATTCAAAAAAAATCCTAATTTTTTTTAAAGAAGCGTGTGAATTCTGTTTTTAAAATTATTGTTTTGTGATTTTTTTGCACTTTATTATTACTTTTAAACACAATGCACGCCATAATTTGCGTAACTGGAACTATGCGTGAGTTACGAGATTATAAATCAACTTTTAATATAAAAACATAAAAACTTAAAAATTAAAATATATGCCTGAAATTTTAAAGGTTAATTTTACATTGCGTTACTTAAATTTTACAACTAAAATCATTGTATCAAATTTTAAATGAAATAAAGTAAAATTGGAATAAGTAGAAAAGACATATGGAGCGTTTTCACAATTTCTCTTATTTCAATTTTTTACACCGTTTCAAGTTAAGAGCAAATGTTATCAAAATCAATACCCCATTTTTAACAATGTTTGACAGCAAAATGAATTCGAAATTTTTTTTTGTCCCAATGTATGTGCAAATTAAACGGAGCCAAACCTCAAATCGACTGATTAGTTTAGTTTCCAGCGCACTCGCACACACACACTTACATACAAACAAACAGATAGAGAAACATATATCATATATCCAATTTTTTTGTCTTAATAAACCTAAAAATATAAAGTTCAAAATCTCAAGATCGATTTTTCACGATCTTGTACAGCGAGAAAGTAAAAATGTCATTACATAGGTCTAAATATATAAAGATTTTTTAGATAAAGAGAGTAGTAGCAGTGATGGAATGTAAAGACGAAAAACTTAAAATTAAATACCGGGCTGTTGGCAACACTTGCAAAGAAACACAAATTGTAGTACAATAATTTACGCGGTGGTCACTTTAAACTAAACGGAATATCGTACAAGAATGTTGAACAATTTGTCGATGGTACGAGTATTTGGGTCGATTGCTATGTGATCTAGGACGACTCTTTCTTTCCCTCTTCAAAGGCTTTTAATTAACTCTTAAAACGTCTTACTGAACAAACCTAACCTAAAAGTTTTCAAAGTGGTTGTGTTCAGATTAAAGGTGCTCCATTTCCTCTTCCGCGTTATTTATTTGAAAATACATTTTAATTATTAGCAACTGTATGATTTGTGACTTTTTAATTATTCATTCACATTTATTTTTTGATTTTGAATATTAAAAGCCGCTGTAAAATGTATACTTCAATATTGTACTGGAAATACTATACATTTTTTTCTTTGAGAAAAAGTAAAAAATGCCCAACTGCATAACAATTATATACATGATGTTTTCGTAATGCGCGGAAATAATTCAGGATATGGTTATATATGTTTCCAAGTAAAGAAAATTATTTTAATTGTCTCAAAACACTATTTTTAACAATAATCCGCCATTTTATTTGTGTACAAAATGATTTGTCTAAAAGGGCTTAATTGATTGAGTTGATTGATGAGTACTGTACTCATCTATGTAAAAACTAGTTTAAAAAATGGTTAAATAATCCGTATCAAAATGATATCCTTTAAAACTTTGAAATGAAAATTATCCAAAAACACTAAATGTTTGAAGCTAGTTTGATTTTCGAAAGATATAACTATTAAAACTATCGATCAATGGGCAGTGGTAAATCACAACCCATAACTGCTGCATTGACGTAGCATACCACTATCAGCAATGTGCAGTAATCAATGCTGTTTTACTGTGAAGCCTTTTTCGATAGTTAACCATTTGATAGGTTAAACGATCTTAGAAAATTTACTCCTGACCAATTTACTTTTGACGTTATCTTCATCTAAATTTATAAGTGGTCGCAATATTGAAACTGTTTTTGAGAACATGTGTATTTTTGTTGAACTAGGTCTTTTACGTTGATAAATCGGTTCAGCTTTCAACGAATGCAAAATTTCAACACAATCGGTTAAGCTGTTTTAAATATCAACAACAAAATTCTTTATTTGTTTCCATGGCAACGACAGTTGTAACAACAGCTGACTGCAAACAACTAATACGTGCAACACACCTGGCGGCAGAATGTATAACTGCATAATAGTACTGAAAGTGATCAGCTGTTTTCCTGGGCATAGGCCATTCATTACGGTAGTCATAATGGGTATTGAAAATAACTACTTTCGAAACAGTATGATGAAAAAATAACGGAATTCGAAAAAAATAAGCAATGAATTTCTTCTGGTTTGTTGCCGTATTTTTCTTTAACTCCTAAACCGACAATTTTAGGGGCCATCGGTTTTACTTTGCTATATTTATCGCCCTATAACATATCTTCCTGTATTTGTGATTGGACCGATGTCCAATAAAACTAATTGGGAAGCTTCTACTCAGTTTTCTCCATCATGTTTTGTCATGGAAGTATTATGGACATGTATCTTAATAAACAGAGACCTTTGTATTGAAGCAAGAATACACGTTGAACTAAGTTATTTTTCGTTCTTTCCTTTAAGTCTAAATTTTTCGATTATCTTAATATTTAATAGAAAAAAATATGTCATGTTTTTCCTAATTACGTTATTGTAAAATAAAGTAAATTTGAGTACAATACTAACTTTTGATGATGGAGTAAATCCGAAACGCATCAACAAGTAAACAAATCGACAAATTAAGAAAAAATTGTGTACTTAAAATAATAACATTCTTAGCAAAAATAAAAAAGATTACATTAATAATTTCAATGAAAAAAAATCTAAGTCAGCAACGGGTTTTGAACTCTCGCCTTTTAGTTTCATAAGCACAGAGCATAATGCTGAGGCAAAAATCACGTTGAACAGTCAGCTTACTGGTAGACTCAAATTTACTTCAAAAATTCCTGGCGTCTTCGTTAAACCCAATTA
Organism: Callitettix versicolor; assembly: GCA_022606455.1. Lineage (NCBI taxonomy): Eukaryota > Metazoa > Arthropoda > Insecta > Hemiptera > Cercopidae > Callitettix > Callitettix versicolor. The sequence continues at coordinate 85,513,138 of CM040189.1, forward strand.
AGCGTTTCACTTTCGACCGCGAAGGATGAAATATATTCATCACCCAACTGTTTACGGTGCGCCTGATGAAGTGTTCATTTCAACAATTCCGATGTGGGTTAGTCACAGCTTTAAAAGCAAACGGCGTCCGGAAGTCTACGACAAATTGTAAGGAGCAAAATGATTTACGTTTAACATTTTTCTTGCACGGAATTTTAACGGCCAACAAGTACACATAGCAAATAAGAAAGCCCGTGAATTGTGAGAAAGTGTATGTGCTTACTTGTTTCTGCACCATTACTTTTGTTATGTTATAGTGGCTTAAAATTTATTGGCTGAAACAACAGCTGCTGGTTAAATTATACATTGTATTTACACATCTGGTTTTAGTGTCAATGCGCTGTTTTACTGTTCTATATTCACAGTTTTCCTGTTTTAACAGTCTAATGTTTGTTTAACCTCACACAGTCGAGGATAAATCAAGACACAAATCTCAAACAAACCAAATGCGAGTGTGTGTTGTGTGTGTAAGTGTTTCTGAGACGGGTTTTTATTGTTATTTTCCTTAATACATTAGTGACAGCTCAAGACTACAGTCGCAGATTTGGCTACTTCCTGTTTGTTCAATTAATGAAACAAACACTGTCATTATTTAAAAGTTTTGTTTATAAACTCCATCTTTGACAATAAAATCAATATTTTTTTTCAAAACTCAACCGACTCTTATTAATTTAGAACACTTATTCTGTTCAAGTATTCTATATGTACCAAAATAAAACATATTGGTCAGTATATATTCCAAAAACGTCCAGATCGGGAACTGTAGGGAAGAAAAAAAATAACTTCTCGAAATCGGTTAAACATATTTTTCTCATATATGAAAAATTGTAATTCAAGTTATTATAGTGTATAAGAAATTTAAAAATTACGGTACGAGAGTGAATCGATAAATAACTAAAAATAATCTCTGCCCATCGTCGGGTTTATTCTGCTTTCGTTTTACTGAGGAATCTCGAATGCGATGTGTTTATAAGATCTTGTGTCATGTGTCATATATGTCCACAATGCATTAGTGGAAAAATATTTCGGCCATTATCCTAATTAGTCGTTTGAATGTAATGTATAAATATAATGTGTGTGTGTGTGTGTGTGTGTGTTTGTGTGCACCCTCGAGTTCGCAATTTAAGTTCGATTTGATTCAAACTTGACATAAAAATCGATTATAGTAAGAGCTCGATCAAGTTGTTAACAAACAAAATTAGTTTAACAGATTCAATAAGGCAGCCATTTTAAATCTTTAAAAAATCATATCTTTTTGTCCTATTTTTTTAGTGTGATTTTACCACCGTAATCAGAGTTAAAAACTGCATAAATTTACTTTTTGAATTTTCAAAATCAGTTGACATTTTGAAAAAGGGTTCATTTTCATATTTTCAATGTAATTTAACATTTTAAAATGCTAATATATGCGGATTTTAATGTTGATTATTATGATGAAATTATAATTTCAAAGAAAGAATAAATTGAAGGAGAAATACTTTTGTAAATTTGCTCCCATCATGTCAGCAAAACAGTTGCTCGCCGTGTTTTATATTTCTTTACTTTTACCGTTAAAACACACCGTATAAGTATATTTGCAACCCTGTGACTTTAAATGGGCAGGTTATAAATGTTACAGCGTGCCACGATATATTGGCGAGTATTAGTACAGCGGGAGTGTGGTGTTTTGGGCGGACGCCAGTGTCCACGTGTGCAGAGCGTCGCGATGCTGGGAATGCGACACTTTGGAATTGTCAAACATCGGTCGATGACCTCCACTGCCACCTGCTGTTTTTATCAGAATTTGTTTATTTTACGTTTTTCACTATAAGAAGTGTATTTACAAAATGCCGTTGTAATAGAAAAAAAACTTGTATGGCAGTATCCGTTCTCATTGTTCCTGAGTAAAAACTTGTATGGAAGTATCCATTCTCATTGTTCCTGAGTAAAAACTTGTATGGAAGTATCCATTCTCATTGTTCCTGAGTAAAAACTTGTATGGAAGTATCCATTCTCATTGTTCCTGAGTAAAAACTTGTATGGAAGTATCCATTCTCATTGTTCCTGAGTAAAAACTTGTATGGCAGTATCCATTCTCATTGTTCCTGAGTAAAAACTTGTATGGCAGTATCCATTCTCATTGTTCCTGAGTAAAAACTTGTATGGCAGTATCCGTTCTCATTGTTCCTGAGTAAAAACTTGTATGGCAGTATCCATTCTCATTGTTCCTGAGTAAAAACTTGTATGGCAGTATCCATTCTCATTGTTCCTGAGTAAAAACTTGTATGGCAGTATCCATTCTCATTGTTCCTGAGTAAAAACTTGTATGGAAGTATCCATTCTCATTGTTCCTGAGTAAAAACTTGTATGGCAGTATCCATTCTCATTGTTCCTGAGTAAAAACTTGTATGGCAGTATCCGTTCTCATTGTTCCTGAGTAAAAACTTGTATGGCAGTATCCGTTCTCATTGTTCCTGAGTAAAAACTTGTATGGCAGTATCCATTCTCATTGTTCCTGAGTAAAAACTTGTATGGCAGTATCCATTCTCATTGTTCCTGAGTAAAAACTTGTATGGCAGTATCCATTCTCATTGTTCCTGAGTAAAAACTTGTATGGAAGTATCCATTCTCATTGTTCCTGAGTAAAAACTTGTATGGAAGTATCCATTCTCATTGTTCCTGAGTAAAAACTTGTATGGCAGTATCCATTCTCATTGTTCCTGAGTAAAAACTTGTATGGCAGTATCCATTCTCATTGTTCCTGAGTAAAAACTTGTATGGCAGTATCCATTCTCATTGTTCCTGAGTAAAAACTTGTATGGCAGTATCCATTCTCATTGTTCCTGAGTAAAACTTGTATGGCAGTATCCATTCTCATTGTTCCTGAGTAAAAACTTGTATGGCAGTATCCATTCTCATTGTTCCTGAGTAAAAACTTGTATGGAAGTATCCATTCTCATTGTTCCTGAGTAAAAACTTGTATGGCAGTATCCATTCTCATTGTTCCTGAGTAAAAACTTGTATGGAAGTATCCATTCTCATTGTTCCTGAGTAAAAACTTGTATGGAAGTATCCATTCTCATTGTTCCTGAGTAAAAACTTGTATGGCAGTATCCATTCTCATTGTTCCTGAGTAAAAACTTGTATGGCAGTATCCATTCTCATTGTTCCTGAGTAAAAACTTGTATGGCAGTATCCATTCTCATTGTTCCTGAGTAAAAACTTGTATGGCAGTATCCATTCTCATTGTTCCTGAGTAAAAACTTGTATGGCAGTATCCATTCTCATTGTTCCTGAGTAAAAACTTGTATGGAAGTATCCATTCTCATTGTTCCTGAGTAAAAACTTGTATGGAAGTATCCATTCTCATTGTTCCTGAGTAAAAACTTGTATGGCAGTATCCATTCTCATTGTTCCTGAGTAAAAACTCGGATTCATCAGCGCACATGTGTGTATGTATCCCTATGGTGTAAGTACCATCGGATTTTGTTGAAATCATAGTCAGCTAACAAATTAGCATCGGTATTCTTCCGTGCATTGGGTGACATCTAACAAGTCAATGTTAAGAATATTTTAAAATTGCACGTCGGCCATTCAACAATCGTGTCCGCTGGATGTTCGTATTTCGTCGTGCCATTAAAATGAACTAAGATTATTGATTTACACATATTTTTTACTGAATCTAATTTTTTTTAAATGATGTTTTTTTCTACTGAATACATTCTTAAACTCTCTACTCTGAATAAATTTTAAATTAATTTTCAGTCTAATTACAAATATTGTATAACAAAATATGACATCAAAATTTCAGCAAATTTTAACAAATTTCAACTCGAAAACAAGCAAGTGGAGCAGAGCAGGTATAAGACCGAACCTAGTATACTTTTTGAAGACGATAGTTAACAATTTTTATTATATATATATATATATATATATATATATATATATATATATATATATATATATATATATATATATATATGTGTGTGTGTGTGTGTGTGTGTGTGTGTGTGTGTGTGTGTGTGTGTGTGTGTGTGTGTGTGTGTTAAACTTCCACATTCACAACTTTGGCCTGATTTTAACTACAAGTTCAGAGAACAATCTTAATCAATTTTTTAATCGTATAATTTTAATTAATTGCTTAGCCACCGCTCTACAATAGCGCTCTGAGGCGCTCGTAACCTTTTTCGCCCATTTAAATGGTAACCTTAATATTTAGGGAAAATGTTATTCGACCACCTTTATTGGGAATTTTATACTCTTTCTCCATGAAGCAATACAAATTATGATAGGTCTTACCGTTCAGCCAGTATCACAGGAAACGGTCAGCAACAACACACGTCATCGTTAACTTAACGTCACCTTGAAACAGAAATGAATTGGATAAGACCTTCCTTATACGTACGTCGTTCGGGTTTTATACAAGATGGCCTACCTTTGTACCAATTTCAAAACAATCGATCGATGCGTTTTTCAAAAACTGCGTACACTCATCACAGTGAAATCAAAAGCTGCCATCTTGAAACGGAAATAAATGAGAAAATCTTACAGATAGTCGTTCGGCTTTTATACGATACCTTCGTGCCAAATTTCGAAACAATTGGTAAATGCGTTCGGCCAAAACTGCATACACTCATCATTAGAAATCATAGGCCGCCATTATGAAATGGAAGTGAATGGAAAAAATCTTGCAAATACTGGCTTCATACACGATACCTTTGTACCAAATTTCAAAACAATCAGTCAATGCGTTAGACAAACACTCAAACCATACGCCGAACGGTCAAGTTGATCAGAAAGCTCGCTCCATCAGTTAAGACTTTGCTCAAAAAATTTGAACAAGTTCGTTACCCGGGAATAACCGTTTAACAGTTTCAAAATGGCGGTCATTTAATTCTTTTTGAAGATTTGATTTCACCACTATAATAAGAGAAAAATCTTTATAAATTAATATTTTAAATGTTGAAATTTCGTTGAAAATAAATCTGACGGTGGTCAGGGTTAATTTTCTTATTTTTGATATAATTTTAAAATTTAAAACGCCACTTAGTAAACGACTTGCGCAAGTTTTTCTGGCGCATGTTGGACAATTCCTCGCCAGCATTCAACAGTCCAGTAACATAAAATCTGTCATTCTGAGTCTACAAACTGTTACTGTTCAGCGGTAGTGAAAGGAAAGGAAGGAGATATGGTGAAAGAGTGGGGACTCAACCTCTCACTCGCACATTTTTTTCTCTGTCCCGCTGGTGTTCTTAGCAGGCCATTTTTTAAACGGCTGATTCGTTATGTATGCATATCTTCAGTTCTAATAATTTTGTTTTTATAAAAAGTATAAATAACTTAATTGGAATTAACTCGTTAATCTAGTATCAGCTTGTACGTTCAAAAACATAAGGTTGGGAGTGCTAAAAAAAATTAATATTTCGGTCTGACCAACATGTGTCTGCCGGTAGCTACTATATTATTTATACAGTATTTATATTTATACAGTAATATTTTAAATGTGCAATATGTTTTCGGCTTAGTTTTTAAGCCCATTTTGAGTTTTGAAATTATTTCAGTGAAGCCACACGGGAAATAATGGCAGTGTAAACCCATTTATTACAAATAGCCTACTTTTACCGGTTTAGACTCTGCGTACACTGGAATATAACAGCTGACAAATTTTATTTTGCATTTGAGTTATAATTAGTTTTGTTTTATTTAGTCATGTAGTTATTACCTCCCACGGAACAAGTTCATCGTAGTTTGATTAACTGTTTGATTACATATAGCCTACTTTACGTCTGTTTCTGCATGTTTCCGTTCTGGATATAATTAGTTGTTTCGATTTCATAATTTATAAATTAGTTCCAACTTCATGTATTATTATAATACTTGAAATATATTTCGTGCATATATAACCAATATAGTTAGCGAATTAATTCATTTTGGAAAATAAGTTATTGTTGCGGCCATCGTGGTAAGAACCAAGGCTTTGACATATGCGCCGATCTCTTTTCCACATTTAGACAATTTGTTGAAGGTTTGCTAGGTTTTTAAATACATATATTTTTGGTATAAAAGTCTTTTTTGTTGATAGCATGCACAAATTTCGTTACGCAGCGAAATCCCGTCAACAGTTTTAAAACTGCGGTTATTTTAGAACGTAAAATAAAAATTCAAACTTTTGTCCTCCAGTCATTTGTTGACATTGCGTAGCCTATAATATAGAAAAATATAGGCTACGACATTTTGAGAGTGCCTAATCAAAATATAGAAATTAAAACATGAACTCTGGTTCCTAGGCATGTTAAAATACTAAAAAGAAAAAAGTAACAAAATCTTAAGTCTAATATGATCCTTATTGGTCAAAATTAAAATATGAAGTGACAAACCAATTGTTTTCCTTGAACTCATTGTTGACTACGCAATCAGTCAGTATTTTGCGTTGTTATTTGCTAGTGTCCCGAGCGATGAAATTTTTATGTGATTAGTAAAACTACAATTTACAAAAATGAAAAAAAAGGGTAAAGAATATCCGGCAAATACTGTGCCAGAGAGAGAGAGAGAGAGAGAGAGAGAGAGAGAGAGAGAGAGAGAGAGAGAGAGAGAGAGAGAGAGAGAGAGAGAGAGAGAGAGAGAGAGAGAGAGAGAGAGAGAGAGAGAGAGAGAGAGAGAGAGAGAGAGAGAGAGAGAGAGAGAGAGAGAGAGAGAGAGAGAGAGAGAGAGAGAGAGAGAGAGAGAGAGAGAGAGAGAGAGAGAGAGAGAGAGAGAGAGAGAGAGAGAGAGAGAGAGAGAGAGAGAGAGAGAGAGAGAGAGAGAGAGAGAGAGAGAGAGAGAGAGAGAGAGAGAGAGAGAGAGAGAGAGAGAGAGGAGAGAGAGAGAGAGAGAGAGAGAGAGAGAGAGAGAGAGAGAGAGAGAGAGAGAGAGAGAGAGAGAGAGAGAGAGAGAGAGAGAGAGAGAGAGAGAGAGAGAGAGAGAGAGAGAGAGAGAGAGAGAGAGAGAGAGAGAGAGAGAGAGAGAGAGAGAGAGAGAGAGAGAGAGAGAGAGAGAGAGAGAGAGAGAGAGAGAGAGAGAGAGAGAGAGAGAGAGAGAGAGAGAGAGAGAGAGAGAGAGAGAGAGAGAGAGAGAGAGAGAGAGAGAGAGAGAGAGAGAGAGAGAGAGAGAGAGAGAGAGAGAGAGAGAGAGAGAGAGAGAGAGAGAGAGAGAGAGAGAGAGAGAGAGAGAGAGAGAGAGAGAGAGAGAGAGAGAGAGAGAGAGAGAGAGAGAGAGAGAGAGAGAGAGAGAGAGAGAGAGAGAGAGAGAGAGAGAGAGAGAGAGAGAGAGAGAGAGAGAGAGAGAGAGAGAGAGAGAGAGAGAGAGAGAGAGAGAGAAGAGAGAGAGAGAGAGAGAGAGAGAGAGAGAGAGAGAGAGAGAGAGAGAGAGAGAGAGAGAGAGAGAGAGAGAGAGAGAGAGAGAGAGAGAGAGAGAGAGAGAGAGAGGGAGAGAGAGAGAATAAATAAATAAATAAAGTAGAGTAGCATACATACTTGAAAAACTATCAAAAGATGCATATTTTGTAAACAATCTAAAAAGAATAATGTAACAAACAATTTCAACTAGTGTTTAATTTAAACAGTTTTGAAAATTCCTTACAGAATAACTGACAAAACAGACTAATGACACACGTTACATATAAATTAAAGACAAATTGTGAAACTTCGTTTTATTTATATATAGATTGAAATTAAGTTTTGGAAAATCGCCAATAAAATAACATTTCACTTAATGCGCTTTCAATTCTCCAGATGGGCTTCCAATATAGAGAGGGCCAATACCAAATACCGTATTGTTTGTAAACATGTTAAATCCAACAAAAATACGAGAAAAGCGTTGAGAGAAATTTTACAGGTTATTTTATATTTCGGTTTTGTTTCAAAAGAGATTGTCATACCGACTTATTTCATTTAATGTGTCGGTATTGCATCAGGAAACCTCTGGTCTTCTGTCCTTAGTAAGTCATAGCACTGTATAAGCTTACATAATTTAACTACCAAAATTCGTTGATTAATTCTTCTAGTTAATTATCGCAATTATTAACAATAACCACTTTAGTCATTTAGAGCACTTGTAGATAAAAGTATAAATATTTCAATATGAGAAATTCCAATACAAATAATAATAATCTTTTTTGGAATACATTTTATCGGATTTACAGCTGTTGTGCTTAATCACCTGTTTAGGTGAACATTAGGTCCTACTTGCCCTGCATCGCTGTAGCTTCACAATTTTTCCGTTTTACATTCTGTTAAATTTTATGTTTTTATATTTATTACGTTTGTTATTATATTTATAATATTTTTTATTTATTTATACCTGTATATTTAGTACATATATTATTACCACGTTTTACTCAGTTATCCTTATAATATTAACAATATATGTTGGCAGTTTTTGAAAATGAGTTACTCCAAAAAAGGATGAGACACAATACAGCACAAAAATTGGGCAGCAAGATCAACTGATATATAAAAAAATGATTAAAATGTACAATAATAATTAATTTTTATAGTGTCTACATTATGATTCAGTGTAGATAATTGCAGCAGTGAAAATATTAAAATAAGCTTTGGTCGCTGAATCATTACAAAAACATTTCATTTTAAAATGAAATTGAAATGAACCTATTCCCAAAAAAATATTTTAAAGAGGTCGTTAAAAAAGTGTCTTTTACATCTCGGATATGTAGTCTGTAAACGGAAACGTTAAGCAGTGATCACCATTAGATATACTGTGAACTACGTCATCCCGGCCTTCATAATCTAAAGTACACGGTAAATAAAGAAAAGTTCTTCAGTATCCCTAATTTTAAACCAATTTGTTTAAAATTTGGCACAAAATTCAAAAGTTGCAAAAGTTTGAACCAGTTCGTTACCCAGCTAAATTCTTTCAACTGTTTCAAAATAACGGTAATTCTAATTTTTTCTACAGAAAGTTGTAATATTTTTAACTCGTAGTTTTTACAGATCTGATTTCAGCGTCATAATCAGCTTTAATATAATGAAAATTAGCATTTTAAATTTTGTAATCCCGTTAAAAATACAAAAGTAAAAAATTTATGCAGATTCTAACGTTGAAAAAAATTCCAAACAGTATACAAATTATGAGTTTATTAAAGATTTTTAATGGCCGATGTTTTTGAAAGAGTTGAACGGTATTTATAGGTATTTACGGTATTACGAACTTCTTCAAGCTATTGGGAAAATCAAGTTTTTCAATTTTAAATCAACTCACATTTCCAAAATTTAATCAAGTTTCCATATTTTATCAAACTTCAAGTTTCCATATTTTATCAAACTTCAAGTTTCCAAGTTTAAATCAAAGTGCACATTTCAGCACCTTGCACGTGGCGACTCCGGAGGGGGACAGAAGGTGGTTAGAGTCATGAGCTCTGCCTACTTGCCTCATGCCTCTTATTTATATAATTGCACTACTTCTACAACGCATTAACTTTATACGAGCGCGTAAGTAACTTTATATATGTATGTGCGCGCGCGCACGTGTGTGTATGTGTGTGTTTGGAGGATACGTTTTGCTGGGGTAATTATGCCCCTGAAAGGAATTTGGCGCATTGTTATTTAGACGTTTCTAAGCCACATTTAAATACTTAATTAGAATGTTAGAAAGTTTTTACACTACATTATTTATTATTGTAAGGTCTGCAGCTGTAGGAGCTTACTTTGAGTGAATCACGGCATCTCGGTTTTGGTTGTTTTATTAGCATTGACCCCATTCTCAACAAGTGTTGGGCTATCCCCTCGGGTTGGGCAATGCGCTGCGCCCCGCTCCGCTCCGACACGCGTGCAATCACATTCTTGAAACGTAGCCAAATGACAAACTGCCGAGATTGTGAGCGGTGATTGTAACGATTCGTACTGAAAGCACATAACCGAGGTCCGGAGTTATGTCTATAGTGACAACTAGGCACTACACTTCATGCAAACGTCCTTGACAAGCACGATTAATTGTGAAAAGCTCTGTCTGTAATAAATTATTACACATATTGTTCCAAATTTTGAACACATAAAAAAGTCATAACTCAATTTCATTATATTTTTCAATTTATTTGAATAAAAATAAACTTAAATTTCCGGAGTAAAAAAGGAAAAAATATGCTACGATCGCTCAGTTGTTTGTTTTGTAATTTTTCATCATAAAAAAACATTCTTGTGATCAGGAAGAAAGTCAATTTTGAGATGCTGATTAATTTATCCGTTTTCAGTTAACGGAATAGTTTTCAATTTGATGAGTGTGTGCGTTAAAGACCAAATTATCGACTGTATTTGATGATTTTTTTTATCGGGATCATTACATAATTTAAAAAAAGTTATGTTAAATTACCTTTGTTAAATGGTTAATAATCATGCAAAATTGTTAAACAATAATTATTTAAAAATTTTTAAACATATACAAAACTTGAAAAAAAATATTAAATCAAAACATATGAAAATAGGGAGAAACATTTAATTCTGAAATAAATCCAAATTTTTATAAAACTGCTTATATTCAATTTACAAAATTACGTAATAATTGAATTACGTAATAAAAACTGACGAGATTTTAAGTAAATAAATAATAAAAATAAATTTCAAAAACTTGTAATTTATAATGATTTATTTGTTTAAAAATATTTCATTGCATTGACCGGCAATACTATCAGCTTTTCAAATATTAAAATTATGTACTTTGTTTAAACTTGCTACAACATGTTTAATCTTTTCATCATGTTTGTTTTCTGTAAATCGTTGACTTAATGAAGAACGTTAATCGTTTCAGCATATTCAAGGTAGTCCAGGCACAAGTTCGAATTGAAAGGTGTGAGACACCCTGCATATTATTAAATCACGTTGATGAAGTCATTTTGAGTTATCATGATTTTCCTGTTTTTCGGTAAGTTACAAACCAAAATTTCTGGAAAATGTATTTAATATGATAAAATTGTAGTAATGTTATTTAATTTAATCATGTAATAAAAGTTTAGTGTAAGTAATGAAATTAACAAAAATAAAACAAATATAATTTGTGTAATAAAATTGCAAGAAATTTATTCGATGCTAAATATACAAGGTTACTTTGGTAAGCTGATTGCAAGAAAGTAAACTGATTAAATATATTCTTGAAGTTTTCAGCATCGAAATAAACTCAATTATATGTAGCAGATCGCTGTAATAGTACAGTGTTAATATTAACAGAACTTTTCCAATCAGGTAAGTCGTCTTGTCGATCCAATGTTCAGCACATTGCACGTGGCAACTCCGAGGGGAGAACGACGGTTGTTAGAGTCATGAGCTCTGCCTACTTGCCTCATGCCTCTTATTTATATAATTGCGCTACTTGTAGAACGCATTAAATTTATAAGTGACTTTCCAGTCAGTGATTTGTCTTTAATGAAAATATTTTTAGCTGTTTAAGAAATGTGCATAATTTATGTTGCAATCAAAATAGCCGTAGTCAACATAAATAATCAAGTAGAAATATATATTGTAACACAATAAATTATGGTGTGTAATCAAATAAATAATACTTAGGTACTCAACAGTCTCGGAGAAGAGATGGAAGCGAATTCCAAAAAGTAAAAATGCCACATCTGATAACAATAATTTTTTTATCTTATACTTTCTAAAAAACTGATTTTACCATTATAAAAAGCGTTACTGTCAATTTTTTTCATCAAACCTGATCAAAATTTAGAACGAGATTCAACACACACACACACACACACACACACACACACACACACACATATATATATATATATATATATATATATATATATATATATATATGTATATGTATGTGTAATATGTGTGTGTGTGTGTGTGTGTGTGTGTGTGTGTGTGTGTGTGTGTGTGTGTGTGTGTGTGTGTGTGTGTGTGTGTGTGTGTGTGTGTGTGTGTGTGTGTTTGTTGTATCTGTTGGGAAATCAGATTATTAAAAAATTGCAAGAATAAAAAAAGTTATGATATTTTTTGGAAATTTACGTATCTATGATACGTGATATCTATGAAATCACGTCATAGAGCCAAATAAGTGTAGTGATTATAATTAATTTCTATAAACATTTTTTACTTTTAAATTTATTTATTTATTTTAATTTAGCTAGTAAAGTTCAATGAATGTATTTGCGACGTTCATTCAAGAAAATGAAAACTAGGGAAACTGAAACCTCAAGTTCTACAAATCTGACTGTTTCTAAACTGAACTTATCTGTAGTACAGTATGTGTTTATTATCAAGAAGCTTAAATATGTAGACATTTCTAGGCCAGTGTTTGCAGTGTTGCCAAATTAATGAATGTTTATTTCCCTACAGCTTAGAACGCGACATATTATACAGTATTTGCAAAACGCACTTGGTAGCAATATGCGTTTATAGTTTTACCATAATTTCCTGACACCGTTTAGATTTTAGACTAACTTTATTTAGAGGTGCGCCAAATACCAGTAAAGCACTCTGAAATAAATTCATTAAAGTTATTTTGTGAGGCGTTTTTTTTAATTTATAAACAAATATATGTTATTTTTAATAACTGCATTATAAAAATCAACTTACAATCTTTATTTGGCGTAAAGATCTTACACACACGTAATTTGGCGATTAGCAAAAGGAGCGCATGCGCGCGCACACACACACACACACACACACACACACACACACACACACACACACACACACACACACACACTTTTTATTAATGAATAATACAAAGCTTTGGCTAAATCTTATGATTATGTTACCGCTAAAAAACAGAAATCAGTTATTCTACAAGTTACGTAGGTAATGTGCAGATTAACTAAGATGATCCGTTAAAGTGCTGAAAATTGTTTCGTTTCTCAAATTACCTAGGCAGGCTGCATATTACCTACTGGGCATTGGTTAAAGTGAAAATAAGATATTTGCTGGAACAACAGCAACGTCTCTGTACGCTTAAGTTGGCATAATGTTAATTATTTATTTTCCGATATCTAAAGAATCAAATTAATACAATCAAACAATCAACAAATTTGTTGATAGAATCAATCATCAATCAAGAAACGTCTGAACGATACGGAAGCTGTTGGTTTGCACATTACCCAGGTAAAATACGGAAACTCTTGATTCCGCGCATTAACGGAGCAAATCAGTTAATCTGCAGATTAGTCAGGTAATGTGCACATTAACGGCTTTCAAGCTTTAGCGGTAAGAGTTACACTACACAAATTTGATTAAGAATGTACTTTAAGACATGTTGTTCTATGAACTACGTACTAACAAGATTTAAACTTCTATAATTAAAAAAGAATTAAAATAATTTTGTTATTTTTTTCCACCAAAATACCAAAAATTCTGGAAGAAACATTGTTCCGAAATTACGCTAAAATCGTATCTGGCATCTTCGACATTCTTCTCGCTCCAAGTCTGAAATCGAACCAGTAGACTTCAGTCTAGATTTGACTTCAAACTTAGAACTAGAAGAACCTCGAAGACTGTAGGTGCGATTCTGGCGAAACGTCAGAACAATATTTCTTCCAGAAACAATTGTGTCGAACAGATGTAAACCGATTTTCAATGCGATTTTCTTTATAAATAAATTTAGTAGACACTTGCATAAGGCATTCTAATAATACTCCACTTTGTTCTAAATAAGATTTTCACTTGAATAAGTCTAATGTAGTGCCAGTGTTATATGACATCCTTGGATAATCGACTCTCTTAAGTTTATTTATAATACTCTAATATTTACCTGCCTTGTCTTTGGTAGACTGTTTGTGTAACCCCAATCTCAGTTTTCGTTTTACCTTAACTTTGCTTTGCGTTACGTAAATATTTTAATTAACTTTCCTTTATAAGGACTTTCCCTTGATGATTTCTCGTCTTAATTAATATTAGCTATTCAACAAATCATGTTGTTTGCACGTGCTTGCGTAACGCTTATATAAATAAATGATGTAAATCACTACATAAACTTGCTATCAATATGTATTATAAAATGTATGCTATCGGTGGCTGTCAAGACAGTAAAATGAACGAGTCGGACTGTGTTGTTATCATAAAAATAAAATGAACGAGTCGGATTGTGTTGTTATCCTAAAAATAAAATGAACGAGTCGGACTGTGTTGTTATCCTAAAAATAAAATGAACGAGTCGGACTGTGTTGTTATCCTAAAAATAAAATGAACGAGTCGGACTGTGTTGTTATCCTAAAAATAAAATGAACGAGTCGGACTGTGTTGTTATCCTAAAAATAAAATGAACGAGTCGGACTGTGTTGTTATCCTAAAAATAAAATGAACGAGTCGGACTGTGTTGTTATCCTAAAAATAAAATGAACGAGTCGACTGTGTTGTTATTATGAAAAATAAAATGAACGAGTCGGACTGTGTTGTTATCCTAAAAATAAAATGAACGAGTCGACTGTGTTGTTATTATGAAAAATAAAATGAACAAGTCGACTGTGTTGTTATCCTAAAAATAAAATGAACGAGTCGGACTGTGTTGTTATCCTAAAAATAAAATGAAGGAGTCGACTGTGTTGTTATCCTAAAAATAAAATGAAGGAGTCGGACTGTGTTATCCTAAAAATAAAATGAACGAATCGGACTGTATTGTTATCCTAAAAATAAAATGAAGGAGTCGGACTGTGTTGTTATCCTAAAAATAAAATGAAGGAGTCGGACTGTGTTATCCTAAAAATAAAATGAACGAGTCGGACTGTGTTGTTATCCTAAAAATAAAATGAACGAGTCGGACTGTGTTGTTATCCTAAAAATAAAATGAACGAGTCGACTGTGTTGTTATTATGAAAAATAAAATGAACGAGTCGGACTGTGTTGTTATCCTAAAAATAAAATGAACGAGTCGACTGTGTTGTTATTATGAAAAATAAAATGAACAAGTCGACTGTGTTGTTATCCTAAAAATAAAATGAACGAGTCGGACTGTGTTGTTATCCTAAAAATAAAATGAAGGAGTCGACTGTGTTGTTATCCTAAAAATAAAATGAAGGAGTCGGACTGTGTTATCCTAAAAATAAAATGAACGAATCGGACTGTATTGTTATCCTAAAAATAAAATGAAGGAGTCGGACTGTGTTGTTATCCTAAAAATAAAATGAAGGAGTCGGACTGTGTTATCCTAAAAATAAAATGAACGAGTCGGACTGTGTTGTTATTCTAAAAATAAAATGAACGAGTCGACTGTGTTGTTATTATGAAAAATAAAATGAACAAGTCGACTGTGTTGTTATCCTAAAAATAAAATGAACGAGTCGACTGTGTTGTTATTATAAAAAATAAAATGAACAAGTCGACTGTGTTGTTATCCTAAAAATAAAATGAACGAGTCGACTGTGTTGTTATTATAAAAAATAAAATGAACAAGTCGACTGTGTTGAATCCTAAAAATAAAATGAACGAGTCGACTGTGTTGTTATCCTAAAAAGAAGGAGTCGGACTGTGTTATCCTAAAAATAAAATGAACGAATCGGACTGTATTGTTATCCTAAAAATAAAATGAACGAGTCGGACTGTGTTGTTATCCTAAAAATAAAATTCGTCATTTAAATGAAAAAATTTGATCATGAGATTCTTGTGGTTGTTTACATTTAGACCCCTAGTCTAAATAAAGTAACTGGAAGAATTAATTTTCTTTTATTATTTTCAAGGATTATTTCATTAAGAAAGATGTAGGCTATGTGATATTTTTCCCTTAACTAAGAGCACTGTTAAGGCGTACTACCCAAAATTTTTCTGAAAATTAGAATTCCGCGCGAACCGTTTGTTGTATGCCTGGCTGCCGAACAGTACGCTTTGCGAGTGTTCCAACAGCTGTGATAGTAAGAAACCGTGTTTTTGAGTTTCGTGCGTTGTCGCGGCGATTTTTTAAACTTTTGTAAATTGCAGATTTTACGAAGGAAAGGAACATGTATCAAATTTTGATTCTTGCTTAAAAAACTGTTGCTTAAAAAATCGCATACTTGTGGAAGCATTTGGGAACAATGCTATGAGTCAAAATAAAACGTTTTCGTGTTACAAACGCTTCAACGATCAACGAACGTCTGCCGAGCGTTCAGGATGACCATCAACCAGTACAACACCGGAAAACACCGCGAGAGGCACTTGCAGGTCATAGACGAACAATCCATGATGTTTGTGCTATCGTAGGGTCTGTGTAATACATCTTGTCAGACAATTTGTGCTGAGATGCATTGCTACAGAATTTCTACCAAGACTGCTGAGCAGCGACCAAAAAAAATCATCGCGTGGCTGTCTGCACTGAATTGAAAATTGCAGCAAGAGATTACCCTAAATTCATCTTCAATGCCGTAACCGATGATGAGCCTACTAAGCAGCAGTCGTCGCAGTGGAAGTCACCAGTGAAAGATGGCCTTCACCACGGCAAAAAGGCACGTCAATTTCGCAGTAATGTTACGTCTATGTTGATTTTTTTACATTAAAAGCATTATAAACAAGGAATTTCTCCCCTCTGGTCAAACCGACAATAGAAAATGTTACTGTGAAGTTTTGAAGCGGCTACATGAGAACAAGAACTTGGTTCTCCGTCACGACAACGCGCCTGCGCACACGTCACCAGTCGTTTGAAAATTTTTTACTTCCAGAAACAAAATAGTGATTCCCCATCCACTCTATTTGCCTGACCTCGCTCCTTGCGACTTTTTTCTGTCCTCCAAAATAAAGTTGAACTTGAAAGGCAGTTCAATTGTTTTGACACAATTGAGAAGATCCAGGCAGAATCGCAGGACTTGTAACAATTACACTTACAGACTTCCAGGGATGTATGGAATCATGAAAAAAACGCTGGGATCGCTGTACCATTCCCAAGGGGACTAATCTGAAGGAGACCGTAGAAACTAGGAGTTATTGCAAGCAATTTTATTTTTATTGAAAATTCTCCAAACTTTTGTGTACCGATGAAAAAAACTTGAAAAACTATGTAAAACTTATAAACGAAAAAGTGCACTAAAATATTAGTATTATCAATTTGATCAACTTCTTATGCTAGCAATTACATTATTGTAAACATTAGCACACAACGAAATATTTTCTTAGGCTGAACACCCTTGAATAAAACGTTATTCACACAATGTTGATTTCAAAAACATAACAAACTTTTTACTTCACGAAGACAATCGTTTCACTAAATCTTGCCGTTCAACTGCTTCGACAGATTGAACGTTTGGTAAACTAACAATTTGACTTTATATCCAGAGACAACTAAAGTAATTGCTACAAGCAGCTGTTTCACTGTCGTGATTTAAGCGAATTTCTAACACTATTTGTTTAACTTACAATTATTTTAAAATATGATTTCACCGACTAACATTAAGTTTTAACTTTTTCAATTTAAAAAAAACATTGAAAACAAAAAAATAAACCATATTAGCCAATAAATTTATTTCCTTAATTAAAATTTATTTTGAAAATTAAAATGCTGATTAATGTATATTTTAACACGATGGCGAAATTAGAGTTTTAAAAAGTGTAAGATAAAAAAATTATGGTATTTTTAAATATTGGAATTGCTTCATAATATGAAAATTGTGGACAGTTTTTGGTGGGTACAAACGTGTCCAAGATATTAAGGAAAATATTTGTGTGCCAAATTCTCATCAAATCTCTCTCTTCCTCCCTCCCTCCCTCTCTCTCTCTCTCTCTCTCTCTCTCTCTCACACACACACACACACACACACACACATGTGCACATGTGCACATGTATCATACAAGTGGCTTCCGTGTAGTTCTAAAATATACCTGCTGCTAAGTATCCTAGTTACTGGATATAAAATTACCATAGAAATAATAAAATTTGCAGTTGTAAATACGCGAGACACCTGATTTCACAACAACAATTATATAGATTTCGCTCAAATTTTCATCATAGATAAACCAATTATCTGCATTCTTTGTGATAAAAATATGCAAGAATAAGTAATAGTATAAATAAATAATAGTATAAATAGTAATAGTAAATGGAAAATACCAAGAACAAATCTGAAGGCAGTAAACATAAAACAGGACATGACGAACAATTAAAGATTTTGTTTTATGTTAACAGGTGTAAAATGTAAATTCTTTTCAGATTTAAGAAATAAAATTATGCTAACATTAACTGTTGAATGAATTATCTCTATTCCCTTCACATTAATGTTCTGTATTCTGTGGAGTATTCTGTATTCATTGTTAATACTCTACGAACAATTTAGTCCTATAAGATATGAATAGCTTTTGTTTTTCTGCGAAACCCCTAAATAGCATTTCTTAAAATCAAACAAACGAAAGAGAGAGAGAGGGAAAGTGTATATTTACCATTGTGTGATTGTTTACTCTCACCATTCGTTCACAACCACACTTTTTTAACAAAAGAATATAATGCATACTGTTTTCTGTGTAAGCTATTGTGTGTAGAGAAATATGAAAATTGAAGAAAACAAGATACAAAAATATGTTACCTACACGTGCAGAGAATTAATCTAAAAGTATGTTTTATGCTCGATGAAGTGCTTTAATATTTCTAATTGTTTATAACGCCATTAAATTCTTTTTTTCGTAATTACAATCGCGCTTTCGTAAGAATATAAAAGCGTGGTCATATTCCTTAACATCTAAAATGAAAATTACGAAAAACTGTTTTACATAAAAAAAGCATTATTTTGCTTTCTGAAAACGTTTTTAATTTAAATTTCTGTGTTAGTAGTTTAGCAGAAAATTTATAATGAGGAAACGAAATACCGGGGAATCCCACTACCTAACATCGCACTGCAAATTCAGAATGTGTTATCAAATCTCCATTGGAAAATAAGCAATTTTGGTGCTATTTGATTCAAACAGTAAAAAAAAATTTATATTAGTAATAGTTTGGACAAGTTCCTAAAAAAATTCGTTCAACCAATTCAAAATGGTGGCCTATTCCAAATCATATTTTTTTTTAAATCAGAGTAGTAAAATTACCTAACCTAACTTAACCTAATATAACGTAACCGTAACTTAACGTAACCTAAGCTAACCTTACTTAACTATAAAATCTGTATACTTTCACATTTAATATTTGCTCCACTAAATTGAAGAACAAAATTATCCTCGATCGTCGTTAGGATCATTTTAGTAAATTGTTAATTTTTGCAACTTTTAACGCTGATTGCCTTGGTGAAAGATTTTGAAAAAGTAAGATAAACAAGCTATGGATTTTTTAAAATATTTAGAATGTCTGCTATTTTAAAACAATTTGAGTAGTTTTCCATTAGTAACGAACTTGTTCAAACTAGTACCAAAATTGATATTTAGGAGCCACATTGAATTAAATATGAGCAAAATACCACTAGTTTGCTGCTCAAACAAACAGACTTAATTATATATATATGTTTTAACAATTACTCAAAAAATAATTTGGAGGTAGTTCAATAATCAGCGCTCAATTTAAGGCCTTGGACCTGGATCTTACCATGAGGACCACTTCAATATTTGCTGGAACACTACATATATATTATCTAATACTTCATCTAACCCGCAATATGAACGAAACCTTAAGAAGCATTTTCCTATATAACTGCAAGTTTTATTTTCAGCTACTACTAAATATTGCCAAATATTAAAAGTTACAAAGTGTCGTGTGCCTGCACTTGACGGGCAGTATTAAAAACACTTACTTCCTTATTGCTGAAAGAAAAGCAAAGTTAGGTAAGCAGGAAGGGAACCTGATTTAATATCTTTTTCATAAAACTTCACTTAACGTTTGTAATATAATGTAATCAGTGGTATTTCGAGAATTTTATTTTAAATTTAGAAACCGATAGGAAAAATATTAAATAAGTTAATTTATAAAATGGTCCAAATTCAATCGTAAATTTGTTCGTAATGTTATCGAATCTTGCTTTGTTATCGATGTGCTTTGTTATCGAATTCTCACTTGGAAATGAGCATATTGAAACAGCTACCATGTTTAAGATCAGAATAGGATCTTGAAATTGAATGCAACTTTTGATATGATTGTAATTAACGATGGTAAAATAGAATTTTCAAAAACACAATAACTATTGAGCTTAGTGTTAATATTTGTAAATTCGATTCTTTCACTTCAGCGATACAGCGTCTCATAATTTTATTACTTATTATTGAAACCTACATCAAAAACAAATGTAGCACAACAAAATTCTCTTTAAAAAAGTATAACTTTAATTCAATTTAATTTCATTAACATTCTATTTATATTTTATTTATTTTTGTTAAAAACAAAATTTTCTTTGAAGCCATTCTGTCTGTAAAATAGAATGTGTTTAGAAGTAGATGTACTAGAAATTGAACATGGATAGACGTTAACGAAATGGGTAAGTCTGCGGCAATAACTTCGTTTCGATTCCACGACCTTCAGGTGCGCAGATCAACAGACCGTTATGTTTTACCACATCGAAGACTGAGTCCCAAATTATTTTTAAATTTAGCATTGATATAAAATATTAAAATCTTTGTCAACTTTTTAAATTGTAATTACTAATAATTTACGACAATTTATTCAGAGGAAATCATTAAAATCTTTTTTAATATATGTCTATAAGAAATTCGACCTTTAATTTTTATTTGCTTAATTAAAGCGCTTATTTTAATTTCATAATTTTATTATTATTTGTTATTGAAACGTATTTATATTATATAACGCATATGCAACTATATAACATCTTGTACAATATATCTAACTGTTAATATTCTAACAATTGTGATGGCTGTTCATTAATAAATTAAATTGTTATTAATAAAAGCATATATATTATTTCCCAAGTCAACGTCACTTTTTCTCGGCACATACTATTCGTACACGCATAAATTTAGATAAATTGTTTAACCGGTTTCTGACATTGCAAAACGATTTTGCGATAAATTACTGTTTGTGGAAAATTTTAACATAAAAAACACCTTTAACTGTCATAGGTAAAAAGACATCTTGGATGCGCATGCGCGGCATCACAAATCAGACAGTATTTTGTATATTTTACGAAGCTAACTTACAAATTACGAATAGGTAATCCCATTACAAATGTCGTTCTGCTTAGAACAATTTCAATATTTACTTAAAAGTCATTAAAAGTATAGGTTATGTGGTCTTTATACATATTAAAGAACAATCTTGTACAAATCATGTGTCAAATATAATATTTAACTGTAAATGCTCTAACATTTTGTGTTGGCTTGACTGGTATGTGGTATAATGGCGTTTATTATAATATATATATATATATATATATATATATATATATAATATTAAAGAACAATCTTGTAAATTATGTGCAAGATACACTTTAATAAAAGGATCTATGTTTGTGCAAGATGGGTTGGTATATAGTTTAATGACTTTAATTATAATTTAAATATTTATTATTTAACGGATTTATATACTTAATAATATTTAAAATTACCGGTTGAGTAAAGTGAGGTCTCTGTATCGACTCTACCTTTTGGCATTTGGTTTGTGTGTTTGTTTGTTACACAGATTTGTCAAACGCTTTGACCTATTGTTTTAAAATTTGGTACCGATGTACCTTGTGTAAGGCCCGAACGATGTGTTGTAAGATTTTTCTCCATTCACTTCCCTTTCAAGATGGAGGCTACTAATTTACAATAACGAGTGTACTCAGTTCTAGCCAAACGCAATAATAGATTTTTTTTTTGAAATTTGGTACGAAAATACCTTGCATAAAGCTCAAATGAAAGTATACGTAACATTTTCCCATGTACTTCCGTTTCAAAATGGCTTCCTCTGATTTAACGATGAGGAGTGTAGGCAATTTTAACCAAACGCATTAGTCGATTGTTTTGAAATTTTTTGTAAAGGTACCTTGTATAAAACCCGAAAGACGTGTGTAAGATTTTTCCAGTCACTTCCGTTTTAAGATGGCAGGCTCTGATTCAACGTTGAGATTGTAGTTTCTGGTTATTGCTTGTAACACTGGCTGAACGGCAAAACCTATCTTAATTTTGAACGATTCATGGAGAAAGAGCATCAAATTTCCATTAAAGTTGGCCCAGTAATATCTTTCGTAAATATTACAATTACCGGTTAAATTGGTGGAAACGTTACGAGCGCTGTTACGATAATTCGAGGTCCACTAGTTATCATTGTATAAAGAAATGCACTTACTTTCTCGCCTATATACAGCATAAGTATACTGTATACATACAATATACTGATTAATGTATAAAAGTCAAGCGTGACATATGCCAATGCAGTAGTGAGTTTCAAAAGTGTCAGGCGGTCTCAAAGAATTTTTGTCCTCAATAACACTGATACACTCAGTGTTATTTTACTTAATTAAATGGTTTCACACGGAGTGTTTGCGCCTGCGCTTTTAACATACAAGTAGTCGTTCTACCAACATTAAAAAATAGGTTAGTTATAAGTAACAATTACGAAACAAACTGGCGAAATAAACATTACTTTCACAATTTCGTCTCTAGTAAGAAATCAATCCTTTTAGTTTGCTAAATATTTGGTTTCTTTTTTGAAAGAGGAAATTAGACCCTCAAAGTAAACGGAAAAATAGGAGTTTATTTAATTGCTAATCTCAAAGATGAATCATTAAGTAAGAACTCAGAGGTTAATAAATAATAACATCATTCGTTTACTACGGAATGTAGAACGTCGTAAATATTTCCTTGTTTATTTTTAAGCTATTGGGCGGTACATTGGTCTCGGATAAACAAAACATCAATGCAAGTTGTACGAACTTTCTTATGTACATTAGCAAACTTGTACAATTATTTTTAATAACGGCTCAATATTCGCCATATTAAAAAGCCACATTTTTACACGGAATAGTGATGGGATTTTTTGAATTTTTGTATATTATTTGCAACGGGTTGAAACATTTTGGCACGAGTTAAAGAGTTTATTTTTGGTCTTTTGATTTGTTTCATAGCTTTGTTTCTAGTATCATGATAAAATGCTCCTTTCCTCTATGGCAGCATCTGATAAATACTTTATGTATATATAAACGTTAGAGTGGCAAAATGTTTAGTTTCGAAAATAGTGGGAATGAATGCGCCAGTCAGCTGACACTGTAATATCACCTACTAATGTACAATATTTCTATTATCTATTCATCTAATCATTTGCTAGGCATTCTCGTAAATTATTAGTTCATCCCTTTATAAATTACTTTATAGTTATTCAATTGTTTACTTTGTGATTTATTGATATTTTTCTAAATTCTTACGTTTTGTTTGCCTAATAATAACGTTGTTGATATTTATCTAGATTCTAAATGTTAACGTCTAAATAAACAGGTAATGTTTTCAGATGGTCATGTAACACTTATATCTCTGTTAAGGATTACAATGTTATAATCAGACGTCGTTATTCTTCATGAATGAAAGATTGAAAATGTAATTTTTATTCGCGACTAAGTAGTTCTCATTTAGACCACTAGGTTTGTTATAAATAACGCCATTTCCGTCGAGTAAGCTTTTGCGGCCTTTCACATCCAGGCCGTAAAAATTGCTTTACAAATTTAAAAACTGCAGCACATTAAAGATCATTGTATTTTCTAGAAGTTTTTCTTTTTGAAATTTCTGTAGGTAAGCTAATGTATATTATATATTAATTTAATGTTCGTCAAATTTAATTGTTGGTAGGGTTTTACCAAATTATAATATCAAAATATTAAAAAGCCTTGAAGTTTAAATTGACATAGTGATGAAATTTTTGGGGAACGACGTTGTGTGGGAGCGCGTGAAGCAAGTTTTGAGTGTTTTTGGCTGGGGAGTTAACATCCTCTTAGTAATCAAATATTATCCTAAAATCAAAACGTGATTCAGTATGTGAGTAAAACTTTCCAAAATAACACGTTTCATAACCTCTGTTATCCATTGTGTATTGGGCAATTTTTTATTTTGTAAAAGTAAATAAATGAGTATATTAGTATATAAATCAAAAATAATTTTACGATCTATCGGAAAAATTTATAAAATTGATAATTATATTTCAATAAAAGTTTTATCACATGAAGGTTCATAATTGATACATGAAAATTTGAAAGAAAAGACATTACATTGATATATATATATATATTTATATAATATTGTTATTAATATAATAATAATAATAATAATAATAATAATACAAATAATAATAATAATAATAAAACAACAACAAAACGCGGCCAGGTTTCATTCGTATGTTTTTCGCAACTTCGGAACAGAAAAGTTTCTGTTAGTAAATAAAATAAGTACATAGTTGATGTAATAGTATTAACATTAACAAATACTTAATATATTTTTTAAGAAAAATATCGAATATGCTGATCTGATTTTCTAAAGCTATCCTTTAGAAATTTTTGTTAGCTAATATTTTTTGTTTCGTTTTGTTGGTAGCTCTCAAACAAAATCAAATTAGAAAAGTATGCTTTCACACCAAGTTTGAACACATCTTTTTGTAAAATAACTAACAAATAGTATCACAAAATCATGTTTACTTACTTAACATGTTTTAGCAACATATTTTGGTGAGATAGATACGAAATAGTATTAGGAAAATCTATACATACTTACTACGTTTGAAGACAAATATTTTTTGAAATTGGTATGAAATTGTATTAGGAAACTACGCTTATATACCATATTTTAACAAAATTATTTTGACGAAGTAGGTAGGTAATATTAGTAAAAACTATGTTTAATTACAATGTTTTATCAAAAAGTATTTTGGTGAGATAAGTATGAAATAGTACTGGTAAAATCTATGCTTACATACAATGTAATGAGGTTACAAAATAAATATAATAATATATCTAGATTGAACTAAACTATTTTGATGAAATAGCTACCTATTTCATCATTATTAAATTGTTCTAATCATTATCATTATTTATTATTATCATTATCATTTACATTAAAAATATGATTTTATACAAAACAATCTTGGTATTGTATAAAAATCTTTTTGTGAAGCAGCTATAAAATGGTATTAAAAATATATTGTACATCAAATTTTAACAAAACAGACCTAAATGACCTGTCTGCAGATTACCGGAGTTAGCCAGAGCGAGAAAAAAATTCCAAACCACTCGTTTAAGTCGAAGAGTCTTAAAACTAAAAGCCCAATATAGAATTTTTGACATATCTTCTAACTTTTCTGTTTATAAAAATAGGTCGCATCAGAAGGTCACTCATAAGACCTGTTGAATATTGAAAGATTTACAAATTAGTTCTGTGCTTTAAGAATTGTAAATCTGTCGAAAAGCACAGATGAGTCACTTGGAACTTGGCAATGGCTACGTTTGTCTAGTTTATTGTTGTGAAACTTGGCCATGTTTAAGCTAATTATGTAAGATAGGGTAACAGAGAAACGCCTAACATTGGGCATAGTTTATTTTAAAATACAGTTGCCTATATGGAGTTTCTTAACTACAATACGAAAATTCAGTGGGTGTTTTTTTTTTTTTTTGAGGAGGTACTAATTAAAGAAAACTTTTCATTAAACACCTAAAAACTTTAAAACTGGTTTTATTTCCATTCACCATTTTATCGAATTTCGATTCAAAATGAATTAATGGAGCTGCCATCATGGTATACCTCAGACCCAAGGTTTTTAGGTCCATTGTTCTAGATGTTGTTAAAATTACTTGAGAAAAAATAAAAAAGCGTTTGTTGTCATTAACAAAGTTTTGCATCCTACAAAGTTTTTTAAAACATTCAACATTATGAATTTTAAGTGGTTGTCATTTTAAAATTATAGAAAATCAAGTAGACTATTTGTTTTTTAAGTGTAAAATATAAGTTTAAAAATGTGTTGTGTCTATGTTCTGAGTAGCTATACCAAGATTCGAAATGGTAAAAACAGTCACTTGTCTCGATAATGTGATGGAAGCGAATTTATAAAAAGTAACAATATCACATCTCATAATAACAGTGTTTTTTATTTAAAACTTTTAAAAAGTCTGATTCTACTATAATAATTGGCGTTAAAATCAGCCTAACTATTACTCTACATGAAAAATGTAAAAATAGCTCACTAGCCTAGTTTATGAAGATGTTAACGATGATTAAGATGACGAAATCGCATTTTCAAAAAAGTATTATGAAAGCGTTGGGATTTTTTTATATTAAAAATATCAGTCATTTTAAAAAGGGTTCACATCATTTTCCTTGGTAATGACTTGTCCAAGTTACTACCATAATTGATCTTTGTATTTGAATCATATCGGGCCAAAATTATACGCTAGAACGTTAACAAATATACGTACAGCTCTCTCTCTCTCTCTCTCTCTCTCTCTCTCTCTCTCTCTCTCTATATATATATATATATATATATATATATATATATATATATGTGTGTGTGTGTGTGTGTGTGTGTGTGTGTTTGCGCAATAGCAATATATATATTTATCAACAAAAGAATACAAAACTCAAAGAGTTCAGGCAAGGTGGAAATAAACATTATCAAAAGCTAGTATTTTACACCATAAATCCATCAGTACTGCATTAGGGACTGCGAATGACGCAATGTGAAGCACTGTATCAGGTAAACTTTCTATGTTTACCTTATATTTGTCCCCTTAAGCATGACCTGTAAACAAACAAGTAGGAAAAGTTGATCGTTCGAATTTGAGAAATGCTTTTAAATCATAATCTGAATACTTCGTTGTGTATAACCGTTAGAAAAGCATTATTCAGTTTTGTACTGTTAGTAGAACCAAGCATAAGTACCTTGTTCTTCCTCATGAATTTGATTTTTAAAGTTATTCCCCCATCACTTTAGAAACATATCTCTCCCCAATCTGTTCACACAAATAACAATTAATTTCATTACCTCCCACAATTTCTGAATGTTTTGACATTATTAAATCGATTTTAGGAAATTGATTGCGTTCTGAAAGCCACTGAGACAGTTTTTCTGCATCTTCGTTATCTCGGAGTATTCGATATATTGTATCAATACCAACTATCGTATCGAATGCTTTATATTTAGGATTGGTAGTTGAGAGCTGTTCCACCACACCCTCCACCGAGCCCTGGTGTATTAGTGATAAGGAGTGGATAGGGAAGATAGAAGGGAGAGGGAGAGAGGGGTAAACCTTTACTACAGGTATTATTATGCCAAAATGTGCCATAGGATTCACCACTTACTCGCTATCAAGCAAAAACCAACGAAACGTTTTCACAATTTCGAGAGAAATCCTGAAAATTCAAAATACTCTATATCGGGAAGTATCAGAGCTAGAAATTTTGTTCTAGTCTCACATTGTATATAATTTATTCCAGTTTAAAATACATGTTCATATTTGTTTTTGTAGATTAATACTTTAGACGTTTTTTTGGAAAAAAGACCAAATCCAAAAATGTAGGGTTTCTACAGTTAAATTAACTGAGTGCACTTTCATCGTCCCTTTCTTATTTTGAACTTTACTCACCAATGGTGTACCTAAACCCCCTCAATGGTTAGTTTAATATTCTATTAATGCTGTATTACAAACTAATTTTAAAGAAGAGTTAGATAAATGTAATAATATTAATACCTTTTTGTTTGTATCAATTCGAATTTGAAAGAATGGCGTATAAGAATTACAATCGTATCCACGATCATGTTAACGTTTATCACCATTAAAGCGTTGAAATGATTAAGAAGCAAAGAAAGGAGTTCAGGACATACAAAATAGAAGATGGACTGCAAACGGATGTAAACAAAATGGTAATTTTACATAAAGTTGTCAATGTCGTTCCTATAAACAAACGTTTGATTACTTTTATAAAACAGGCCAAGGCTACAATTGAACGATTGACTTATTAAACAAGGAATTACTAAATATTTACATAAAGCTATTAATAGACAGAAACCAACTATTAGATGTTCCAATATAGATTACTAGAAGTTTTGTAAGGACACCTATTGATGTTTGATACCATGTGTGTGCCCTTTCACGCGATTGTTTTTCGTTAATAAACCATTGAACAGGAAAAATGACATTTAAACATTGGAATGAATGACATTAAAAAACTTGTCGGTCATAAATTATTTTGAAAATTCATCGAAAATCATAGCGGCAAAACATTGTACGAAGCTTCTTCAGTTCATTTTTGGCTCAAAGTCAGTCAATTAATCGATATGGTCTATCAAATATTCCAGTTCGAAATAAAGGGTGCAAAGTCATTACATAAACTTTTTCACATTCAAATATTTTCATAAAAGTTAGAGTAACAAATTTTAAATAAACGAAATCGACGGTTCAATTGCACCTTGAAAAAAATATTGAATTTGTAAGTACGACAAAAATTTCAGCAAAATCTGATGAATTAATTATGATAAACTAAGCCGAATATATTTTTGATGAAACCTGATATTTTGGAAAATAGCGAATCATATTTAAATAATTGGGAAAGATACATTATTGGAACAATGTTTGGGTACTTAAGGAGTGAATTCGAGAAAAATTTGATAAAAGTCTTTAATTCTTAATGATGTATACGTTGGGTGTTTCTTCTTTTTTCTTGTACATCATGCCAATCCAAATTTTTGTATGTGTGTTTAATAAAAGTAACCCATGTAGAGTAGTGAATATAGATGTATTTATCTTGAATAGATGAGTGAAAATAGCATGAGTTAAGTTACAGTGGAATCGCTAAGCCAGTCAGCTGATCGCTCCAGCTGTGCCAAGAAAAGAAACACGAATTTGAATATTTTCTGTTTATTATTAAACCTGGAAATTATTTCGTTACAGGCTTGATAAAATCCACTTGTAAATAAAATTCACATTCGTAGCCAATAAAACAAACCTGATTCCTTGTAAGACCCAAGCGTGGCGTCACAACATTACTGGGATTAACGCTTCCAATAAAGCTTTAGAGGCTTACGAATAGATTGTAGGGAATATTTATAATCGTGTGGCAAGCAGCTGTTCTGCTCTTGTGATGAAAGTCAATTGCCAACAGTAACTGTTTATCTTATACTTAAAAAAAATCTGATTTTACTATTTTTCGTCAAAATTTTAAAATTTAAAGTACTAATTTAGGCAAATTTAATATACATTCGACTGATATATTGGTCACCATAGGTAAAAATATTGCTGTTAATAAAATCATTGATATTTTTCCGAATTCCGAGAGTTGTATGTTTTGTAATTAGTCAAAAAAACAAATATTAACGCGACTTTTTCGCTAAACTTTTAATTAAAAATTTGCAAATCTCAATTTAAATCACAGTAAAAGCACAATAAAAACATTTTTTTCATTGCATCAGTTTATCAGAACACACACGGCTTTTGTAGTTTGTGAGGTTATTGTGTCTCGAGAGTCAGTTTAAACAATAGGCTAAGTATGCCATTGTGAAACCTTACAAAGCGGCGTTATGAACGCTGGACGTATCCAGTTACATCCAGATAAAGAAGAAAAAGAAATGGCAAACGGAAATCGCGAACAAAGCTTTCATCACTATTTTTTGTTGAATAATTTATTCTTGTAAATAATAATTTAGCGATAAGTTATGCTTATTTCAAAAGATGTTGCAGACAACAGATCTATTGTAAAGTGTTAATACGGCAATAGTCTAATCGTCCGGCACAGTGAGATATGATACAATCTCAAACAACAAAAAATACATTTTTTAGTAATATTTTTCGCAATATTAAATACCCTGTAATCGCTTAAAATGTTCCCCATTTATTATTGAAAATAAAAAAATATAAAATCTCTCTCTCTCTCTCTCTCTCTCACACACACACACACACACACACACACACACACACACACACACACACACACACATTCTTCACTTATAATACCAATACACTGAACAGTTCTGTTTAATAAATCTCTTATTGTGTACGCTTCTTTTCTGGAATTCACTTCCTGAAATAATTACGGCTGTTGACAGCTGCGTCCAGTTTCTAAAATTGTTAAATTCACATTACTTCCAAAAATGGCATGTCCCAGCTTTGAAATGAGATTGAATGTATTGTTTATTGTTTATCGTACGAATGTACTTTTGCTTTTGCAACATTTTTTGTATATTTTTTGTATTTAGTTTAACAAACTTTAATTTAATTTATTGTTGTTGTTATTGTGTGTTGTTATTGTTATCGTTGTGTGTTGTTATTGTTGTTGTTATCTTCTTCTTCTGGTTGATTTTGTTGTTATTATTGTTGTTGTTGTTGTTCTTCTTGAGGTTTTTGTCCATCCGGTCGTCTGTCCTTCCATCCATCTATCTATCTAAATTAACGAATACAAAACTGCAAGTACCATAGTAGTGAATTTGATAACTTTGTTTAACACTGACTCAAAGAACAATGCTGCTAATCACTAACAATACGTGTAAAAGTCCAAGTTACTGTTCAAGAATGACTGTATTTTATTAAACAAAATATTTCAAATATTACTAATATCTGTTTTAGAATTTTTTAAAATTTAATTTTGGAACATCAATTGTTTTGAAAACAACTGGACTAGTTCAGTATGTATGATCGTCCAACTTGAAAATGTGGTATTTTAATACATAAATAAATACAGATCTAAGAGCTTTTAAAAAAATGGCCTTTTTCACAAACCTTATGGTTAATACTGAAATATATTTCATAAACAAATATCAAAAGACTATTATCGATCTTCCTTAAGTAAGTTCTAGTAATAGGCTAGTCATTTGTAATAAAGACATTCGTATGAATGTAGTTTTATTTATTTCAATTCATTAAAAGAATATTTTAAGCTAAGTCGCTAACTTTGTTGTCAATATAGCTAAGTTAGGTTTTTTTAAACAAAATTGTATTTTGTTGAAAGGATGATTTGTTATTGCTATGCTTTGGAAGTGCACAGTTTGGCAAAATAAAAGCAACCAAAGTTCCGTGTCAGGGAAATGTATTTTCTAAACGATTGGGTTTGTTCCGGGCCCTGCGTGTCTAGACTGCAGCAAGTACCGGGGGCCGGGGCTGGGGCAGGGCTGATCAGTATTTGTTCCTGGCGATAATGTTTGAAGCGGGGTGAACGAACTTTGCAACTGATGTTTTGAATAATCGCGTTAAGTTGTTTTCTGAAACTACCAGAGTTTAACTGAATTCAGAAGTTGATGTTGTTTTGTTCTTCTAAAAACTGTTTTAATTTTGTTAGGTTTTATTAATACATGCATTTTATTATATATGTCAAAAATAAATATAAAGTTTTCTCTACACGAAGTATAAGCCTAAACAATTTGAATATTTGTAACCCTGATATTTTATTGATCCACTTTCAGTTTTCCTGAGACTAAGAATATATTTTACATGAATTTCTATAGGTTTGTGTGTCTGTGTGTTAGTGTGCGCAAAAAATTCGATGACATTTGGAAAATAGATCAGATGCCCATTTCATAAAACAATTTTTTTAAAGAAACTTTTATGATTTTTGTCGAAAAACTGTTTAAAAAATAAATTTCTGTAAATTAAATCTCACTATTTTCATAAAATATTAGTCATAAATGAAGACCTCTTACACAAGTCGGCTAAAACAAACAATTTAAACAAAAAAATACGGTTCGGAGTAAACAGAACAAAAACAAACAAACCCTGATCCCCCCCCCGTTGAGTTATTCTGTAACTCTATCTATTTTATTGCAAATTTCCGCGCGCGCTCATGCTCACACACACACACACACACACACACACACACACACACACACACACACACACACACACACACACACACAGTGATCGAAAGATTTTTCATGAAAATTTTCTTTTGTATTTCATTGCTTTATTTAGCAAACTTCCTTTATATTTAAAATATTGACAAAGTAAAAACAATAAAAAACATCTTTAGTTTCTGTTGAATGTATTTAATGTAAAACTGTAGATAGAAGGAAAATTTGTAGTTGACATGCCTTTTGTGTAAGTGGAACTAGGCAAATTTAGGTCATGTTTATGACGTCACCTGTTGCTAGGTGAACACTGATAATCGATATGTGTTGTGATTGTCGATGTTTCATTGAATACTTTCATAACTTTTAATTATTTCTACACGGTGCACTTAATATACGTATGGCTCATATTCTACAGAAATACATTTATTAGTGAATTTCTATGGAAAATGTGTCGTTACTTACTTTTTAGGGCGCGAGCATGTGTATTTTATCGCGCTCACGATCGCAATTTTAGCCCGTCTTGATTCAAACTTAAAACAAAAATCGTTTTTGATAATAACTTGGACTTGTTTTTTAAATCAACAAAAGTAATTCATCAGTTTGAAATTAGCAGCTGTTTTAAATCTTTAACCATAAACGTTTTTTTGAAAATATGATTTCACCATTATAGTTAGAAACTGCTTAAATTTTGAACTTTCAAAATTCGTGAAATTAAGAAATTTAATTTGACAGTGGTAGAGTTCATTTTCGTATTTTTTACGTAATTAAAAATTTTTTAATGTTTGTACATAAATATTTTAATGCTGATAATAATGCCGAAATCAGAATTTCAAAAAAGGTAAAAAATATATGTTTGGAAATTCGCTTCATCGAGACAGTTGTGTGCCTCGATTATCTTGCATTTTTTGCAATTCCGAATTTCCTTTCATAAAATCTTCATAAATTATATTTTAATATTCAATTAATAATCATACTTGATAATTTATGAAGATTTTAACGTTTAAAGTTTTTTTATGATAGGCTATAAGACAATTTGAAGAATTAGCTTTAACCATGTTATCATAAAGTCTGCGGGCTTCAATGTTGCTACTTTGACTAGACAAAATGCATTTATAGACACTGTATTCTATATATTTTGAAATATTTGCTATAAATCACACATTATTCGTTTATTAGTTACAAAATAACTAATTCTTATGATTCGGCTGTTCGATACGATACAGCGAGTAAATTGCATGAGGAAGGGGTGGAGGAATAATCGTTGAGGGTGTGGGAACTTTCCGTTGAGGGTAATAAACTTTCCAAAGGAAAGTCCCGTTACAGCTACAAAACTTTGTAAATATTGGCAAACGTCCATAAATTGTTTCATACCGAATAACATTCTGGCGATCGCAATTAAATGAAATCGCCTTTAGTAACGTATTGAACAACTTTGTTACATAGCGAAATCCGTTTAACCATTTCAAAATGGCGGACATTCGAGATTTTAAAAGAACCAAAACTTTTTATTTGTAACTTTCGAAAAATTTTATTTTTCCGTGTAATAAATCTTACAATTTGCAGAAATTAGTATTTTAATTTTTTGAAATTTCTTTGAGATACGCAAATGACTCTGACGGTGATCAAAGCTAATTTTTCTAATTTTAAATGTATTTATTTTTTTTAATTCGAAGTAATGCAGTTTTATCGTTGATTATGATAAGTAACTTTTTGTATAAGATATTAATTTATGATACTGTTATTTGAAATTTGGTCTCCATCACATCAGAGGCTACATGCTGTGATAATTTAGTATATGCGATGTATGTTTATAAAATATATGTATTTTTTCCGCAGCGCTAATTTAAAACAGTGATTTGATCCTCGTTACAAGAATGTTGAATACCTCTGTTACTGGCTCTATAACATTGACTTTACGGTACGGCGCAAAGGGTAGGCAAAACACATACAGTACAGCGTGCAGTATCCGCACAAAAACACGGCGCAATGGATCTTCCATTGTACTGTACTTCATAATTTTTACATCCACATACAATTATACGCTATAAATCATCCCATCGTCTCCATTAGCCCAAGTGTGCACAATAGTCGGACGTTAAAACACAAAAAAAAAAAAAAAAAAAAAAAAAAATACATACAATAGTACTTTAAATATACAAACAAAACGTTAAATACAATTAAACGATCAGTCATCTAAGCACGCAGTTGTTTCGCTGCCGTGTAAAAACGAATTTCTGAAAAGTATAACTGTGAAGTCACATAAACGAACATTTTAATATGCTAATATTAATGTATTTTCACAAATATAACATTAAAGCACATAGTAATGTGTTTAAGATGAAATAAGCATTTATAATTTTACATTCCATTATAAATAAAAAAATGAATTTGACATAGGTCAGGGTTAATTTTCATATATGTAAGTAATTTGAAAGTTCTAAATACTAATTTATGGTAAGTTGATTTAAATTTAAACAAGTATATTTTAGTAAAAGCTTGGACGTTTTCGTTACTCAGCAAAATCCGTTCAATAGTTTCATGCGGTGGTTGTACCAGGTCCAAAAAAATATTTAACTTTTTTTATTTTATACTTTTTTTAAAATTCGATTGCGCCATCATAGTCAGCGATAAAATCGACATATTTAAAATCTTTTACCCCCATTGATGGCAGTCACGGTTCATTTTCAATTTGTAATTTGGAAGTTTAAAATACTAATTCATGTAAATTTGTATGCTTATTACGAAAATTAAAACATTTTTTCAAAAAGTTGTAAAGGAAAAAATATTTTAAAAATTTTGCTTATATAATGACAGCAAGTCGGCTACTAAATGCAATTTAAAAATGACATACGCACGCGCGTGCGCGCACACATAGAAAGAGAGAGAGAGAGAAAAAAAAGAGAGAGAGGGATTCAGAATACCTGAAAAAGGAATAGATGTCAAAAATCGATTTTTTTGACTACCTCTATACTTCCTTTCAACGTCTTAGGCTATAGTGAGAAAGTAAAATTTCATCTCCCAAATAAATATCGGAAGTCCGAACACAAATACTTGCATAAGTCCGCGTCGTTACTTTCATTTGCTAAACTTAATAACCCAGTCAGGTGTAAAATAAGTCAAAATTTTGTTGTAAATACAAACGTATTCCAGGGCATTAAGAAAAGATTTTTAGTGCAACCAGTATAAAGGCGGGATTGGCAGACGGTGTGTTTATGTTTGTCATAAATGTGTCAGCGAAGCGTCAAGGACAGAATCAGGAAATTATTTCTTGGCCGACAAACAGCTGCCACCTTGATATTGATCTATTTTTGAATAAACGGTTGGACCGTTTCCAATTATTTAATAAAATAATAATTATTTTAAATAGAATTAAAAATTCAAAAAAATTATGCAGAACATACAATTATTTATACAAAAAACAACAACAAAAAAGCCTAATTTATTACAAATTATCCACAAATAACTCAAATTTTAGTGATATACGAAGATTTATAACTCAAGTCTCTGTAGTAAATTTTAAATAAAAGAAATGTACAGTTTAGGGTAAATATAACAAAAACAAAAAACCAAAACAAACCTAGATTAGATTAAGGTAATAAACTAGTGGAAGGGATTATAAAACCCCAGGCACTGCGATCGACGGATTTATTAAGCAATTAAACCTCTTAAGTACTAGTTCTGCAGATTGGTGCCCTTAGTAATTTTCAAAACTCCACTGACTAGGTCATCCGGTCCTAGAAACCAAAAACCCGTAGCCTACTGCTAGCAAGTGTTTCAATATCATAAGTTATGTGTTCTGCAGTTTTCCCCTCTTTCCTGCATAACCTACACTTGGTTTTCCGTGGTAAATACCTATTCTGTTCATGTGAACCCACAGACCACAGTGTAATTAGCCCCATGATTTTCTTGGGTTGTGCCGCCCCCCTAAGTCTTCCATGAGGAACCTTGCTGTGGGAACGCCCATTAAGGTTATCCCATCTTGCCTGGTGTTACTTCTTAATCCACCTATTGATAGCAGACCCGGTCAGCGATTGACACATCCCTAAAGACGGCTCGAGTCCGACAAACTCAGATGCAGATTCCAGTTAATCCAATCGGTCTGCTTCGTCATTATTCTTAACCTCCTTATGTCTTGGAACCCAGTGAAGAGTAACCCTTTGACGGAGGAACAGTGCATTGATATTCTGGAATACTGTTGCATACTTACAAAGTGCAACCGTTTTTTGCCTTTGGTCTCAGGAAGTACACTCCAGCACTAGTCTAAGTCTTTGTCTTTGTCTCCAGAGCTTACCAACACACGATGTTCCTCCTCAAATGTCATCTTGACATAAAAGGGTATAGAAACGAAGTGAAAACACACCTAACTGCAGAAAAATTAATATTTGGTTTTTTGACTCATCTATTTAATCCGAACTCTATTTCTGAAGCGAAGCTTTGGCAAGAGTGAATAGAAAAAGTATTCCGATCGAAATAATCTAACGAAAATATGTGACGAACGAGCAAATAAAACTTCTATCACTTTCTTTTTCTTCCTTCTTTTCAATAACAGTACACACGTATTACATGAAAATGTTGTCTGGCTTTCGTTTTGGTATTTATCCTTAATTAAAAAACAAGTGCACGTTTTAAACTTTTATAATACATTCCAAATTTAATAAACGTTTATAATAATTGCTGTTAATATTGCTAGTTTTTAACAACATAACCTAAAACTTATTATCAGCTGTTTATCGTAACAAAAGACTATTGTACCCTCTAACTGATCTCTTACTAAAATTACAGTAAATAATATCTAAGCTAGGTTCACGTATTCACTTATTTAAACAAAATAAGATATTTTAATCATATCTTAAAACTAATTATGATTCAGAAAACCAAATTAACAGAACATAATTCAGAAGTTATTTTCAAAAAATTGACATGAAATAAAACTTTTTATGGATAATTCACTCAATGATAGTGAAGATTCAAGTTATATACACTATGACTCAGGTCCTTATATATATATATATATATATATATATATATATATATATATATATATATATATATATATATATATATATGGACATATATTCAGCAAAAATATCATTGACAAAAGCTTCGCTTCTGTCGGTAATTCCCCGAGTTTCACGTTTTTTATTCATTTCGGTTTTTCTACACTCACCAAACTTATGAATACTGACCATAACTCCTGAACCAATTTCGAGAAAATTAATTAGTTTTCTAATTTTTTTTCTTATGCTTTCGATGTTGGATGATTCTGAGAAAATTCAATTAATAACAGTATTGTCCACTTTTACATCACCCTACAATATTTTTCTCGATACTATCACGACAGCGAAGCAGATGCGCGTTCAATTGTGTTTTCAATCGTAGAAAATTTAACAGTATATTGAGACTCATTCACAGTGTATCTTTGTCCAGTCCTATCAAGTAACATCTTAAAATGAACCTAATGATAATTTATAATACATGAAACTCTATTCTCTAGTTATATCGAATAATACATGTCCTTCCATACTAGACATTCACCCCAGATACATTACATGTACTTACAACAGGTAAAATGACCTTATCTGTTTCAATGAAATGAAAACGAGTCTGGCACTGTGGGGTGTGGGGGGAGAGGGTTGCATTGAATGCATTTAGGGCTTACCTTGAACACAGTCAACTAGAGTGCATTGATTCTGATACACGTGACATACAAATTACTGATAATAATTTTGATTGTGTATTCATCGGACAACGTCGGTCATGGAAAAGCTGCAATACACTATCTTATTTACTTTTTCACAATAAATACATTATATACACAGAGCGAGTAATTTTGTATAGAACGTTTACTTGGAAAAGCACTTTTCTACAGACAATGTGGCAAAGCAGATTTTATTTAAACTATGTATGTATGTTTGAAACAATTTTTCAATTTGTATTTACCTACACATTGATAAACGTACAAGTTAACAGTTATCTCTTGAACACCAATATAATTTATATTGAATTTAGCTTGTATAAAATCATTAATTACTCAAACAAAATTTACGGCTTAGTATCTAAAAAATACTATGTCCAGAAAGTGATGAAAATTATTATTCCAAAAAAATAATAAATTATTCAAAACACTACTATTAATTTTTAATATTCAATTATTTCATTAATACATTGGATATTAAATATCGTATAAGCAGATAATTCCACTTAATTCAACGGATTTTAAATGAAAGAAATTAACGATTCATGACTAAATAAGTAACAAAATATCTATTATTAAACAAAAAATAAAAGCCATTTATCATGTTTTCTCTTTATTTTTATTTTAATTGCGATTATTTTTTTCGAAAACATGACATAACCTAAAACTTATTAAAGCTTATCAGGTGTTCAACAAAATCAGCTGATCGTTACGAATTAATATAAAACAACTGAACTTTTACTATAACTACCAATATGAAAATTAAATTAACTATTCATTAATATATTTACTTCGGTCAAACTTCGTAGTTTCCTTTGTGTAGTGGTTTTCTCGTGCGCCTTACATGCGCAAGGTCTCCGGTTCAATTCCGGGCAAAAACACAAGAAATTAATTATAATTAATTTAATATGGCACTTATGGTGCCCAAAATACTCTATATCAATACAAATTTGTGCGCTCGCATCGTGCAAAATCCATCACCACAACCAGCCCTAACACATGCCACATGTTAAAAAAAAACAGCGACTTTTAGAGATAATTTTTTTTTAATATTCAAAGTAAATTTCAGTAAATAACAACAAGTTTCATTTATTTCCGATTTTCTACAACTTTTTTTTACTAGCCAATTCTAGGCAACAAAATTTTTACTAGCCGATTTTTAGAAGTAATGATAATTTTTAAAATATTTTATAACTACTGAACCGTAACTTGATTGTCCCGATCTATACGTTTTATTTTGTATTTATGGGCAACATTTGAGCAATTTTGAGAAAACCGTGTTTTTGGTAGTTTTTGCTTGAAAAAGAGCAAAATAAAAAGTTCTTTTTTAAAAATAATTTTGCATATAGGAAAGCCGAAAACCTAAGTGTCAAATTTCATCCAAATAAGTCAGTTTAGTTTCCAACGATGTCTACAGACTTTTTTGTCTTTGCTTCTAAGTTAAACCACGTATCGCATGCATACATGAAAAAGTCTTTCAGAAAATTTACTTATTGTAACGAGGTTTTCTTATGTAATAGAGAGAGGTTTAACAAACGGCCGGAAGAATCAAATGCAGAACGTCACATGAAGAACTATTTAAACTATTTGTGAGGCTAGATTTACTGCCGACATTGTTAGAGCGTATGAATACACAGAGTGGCACGTCCACTCATTACTTCCTCAATACATTACACTGTGGCCTACATACCGATGAAATATTAACAACACTTTCGCTGTTTTCAAAATGGCGGAAGTATGGACTATTTTCAACTGTAACTAAAATATCCGGTACTTTTAATGGAAAAAATATTAAATTTTAGCAAATAGTTTCTAATAAAAGAAATTTCTTTAAACTTTAAATATACTAAACCGTGAAATAAGGGAAGATGTTCCTGTTACATGATTATTTAAGTAAATTTTAGGTACGTTTATCTCAAAACATATTTGACACTTGTCAATAAAATTTTCACAACTATTTAAAAACACTTTGACAAATAAAACGAATCTGATTCAGCTTATTAACTCAAACTGCAGAGTTTTAAGCTATTTTCTGTTTAATTTTAATACTTATTTAAGCTACTTTTCTTTAATAATTGTTGAATATTTAAATACTAAGTAAATTATATCAAGTATATATTATTTCAATAAAAACATGGCTTATGTAATAATTTAAAAAAATATTACTTTATTATTTTTAGAACTTGAGAAAATGAGTCCAATAACTTAAAAAATATGTTTAAAAATACGTACATTGTAAGTATATTGCTTAGACATAAATCAGAGTCGCCTCGGTGGCCTAGTTGATAGCGTACTAGGCTTTCACCCCGAGGACCCGTGTTCGATTCCCGTTCAAAGCTTGGCATTTTCATACGCTATAAATCATCCCATCGTCTGCATAGCCCAAGTGTGCACAATAGTCGCGGACGTTAAAAAAAAAAAAAAAAAGTAGACATAATCAGTTCGAACTATATGCGACAGTAAGATTTGAAGATAACATTGTTGTAAAATACCTTAGTGTTGCCAAACAACAAAGAGAAATTAATTTATCTATGGCCATTGATAAGGCAGTGACATTTTATTATATAAGCTTACAGGTTGTTACAGTGTTAGGCCTACTTACAAAGGTTATGCGCGCCCACAATTTATTTATTTTTTACAGTACTAAATTTTTGAATTATCCTTTATTGTTACACACATTTTTAAACATAAGGAAATAATCTAACCTTTAAACGATATTTTTTTAATTTTCACTTACTTTTTCCCTTTAATTAATTTTACGTTTTACTGACTGAGAGTTTTATTAATTTAGTATTTTATTTCAGTTGCTAATTAAAAAACCTTTTTAAAAATAAAATTGTTATTTAAACAATTTGCTCCATAAATGATGAATGAATGACTTCTATTGTTACTAGTGAACTCCGACCTTGTTGATCTATTTTGTCCTCTTTCTATATTTCTGAGATGCTCACTTACACGAGCAACTCTCCATTACTAGTCTTTACAAAGTCTGTGATTTGGAGAGGATTCAAGGTAGGTAACTCCCTCACTTCTAACAAGTGATATCCCAATTCATTACTGAGGTTTTTGAAAATGCTTGCTTTAATAACTAACTTTCAATTCCTCCGTCTTATTCTTGATCCTTATCACAGTGGTTGTATCCCATTTGGAATCGTGCTGTGAGTTCCCGCTCATTCTGTTTACATTATTCTCATGAGAACATGAGCAGCTATAGAAACTATGTCCACCCACTCAGAGCCCCGCATGCATGGGTAAGGCTAAAAGGTGTCCTAAAGTTCCGTTTCATACACCATTTGGCTGGTGTCATACACTCTACAACACGGATCGCTTTACACTTTCGAGTTAGCCAAGCTGTGTAAAGTAGTAAATATGTGTTTGTATATATATATATATATATATATATATATATATGTGTGTGTGTGTGTGTATGTGTGTGTGTGTCGAGTATGAGTAGTATGAGCTAGACGTGAGGTCGGATCGCTAAACCCATCAGCTGTCTCTGTCAATCTCCAAACACAATGATCTGAATTACTTGTAGCCTATTATTATATATTTGCGACAACATTTTACATATTTTATTTAAATTTTAAACTACAGTATTACTTTTCAAGTTTGAAATGTATATTTTGACGGACTTGAAGAAAAAATAAACAAATGAAAAAAAATATTTAACACAACTTTATTCGCTCAATTATTTTTTAAATCCTTTCTGTTGGTTTAGTTGAGAGAAAATAGAAAACCCGACGGCAGTTGAAGTTCATTTTTAGTTTGGGATGCCATATGTTTTGTTTGGGTACTTATGGACTACATTTGGGCAAAAATGTAATCACTAGAATTAATTTTTAACAAAATTGGATTTTAAAAGACTTTTCACAAAAAAATGTAAACCCCAAACAGTTTTTCCACAAATAATAGGACTGGAGATACGTGCGAACGATAAATATGTCAAATTATATACAAACTCGGTCAATAGGCTAAGTTCAGTCCCCAGCGATATGCACAGACGCAAAAATAAAACCAATTTGCGCCAGTTTTTTTTTATCGAATACATTTTTTACACTGTCTTGAATCAACATATAATACCAAATATTTAACAAAACATGATGAACCAATTTCAAGCTTTTTCATCGATAGATTTCGAACTAAACTTTTTTATGTGAATTTGAGAAAATTTGTGTAATTTTTTGCATAATTTATTTTCAAAACATAACTTCTAAATTAACAAGCTTCAATGAGTGTAAAATGAATTCAGACACACAAGTGTTGTCGCAAGGTAATGTGCTTAGCCTACGTTAATTATTTCCCAGCTAACCGCTAATTCGTTAGATTTATTTCGGTCGTTGCCGGATTACAAAATGTTGAACATTTTAAACTGAACAATTTATGTCATCCGCCTTACTGAAGCACGGTTAACAAGATTTACTTGTTTGAGGAATTCCCCACCCCTCCCCACAATCCGCGCTAGGTTCATCCACCTCCCGTTTGGCGGATGTTTTTGGATTAAATGGCGGCCGAGAAACAGTAAACATCCTGTAATGTTTGAAAGACAAGTGTTTTGACTGTCTTTGGCTCACGAAAGAATTTTACGAATATGATCCCTTATTACTAAGGAAAGTTCAATTACATAGCTTAAAGGGATTCATTACTCCCTGGGGAGGTAAATTTCAGGAACGATTTTAAAAGATTTAAGTCAGAAAATTACCCTTGAACGTGGTACACATCAATAAATATATTCATGATGTTACTTTCTAGAGTTTTAAATTCGTTTAGTTTGGGTTAAATGCAATTGTTTTGTCAGTAACTACCGTTTAATTTTTACGCGGTATTAAATATCTAATTAGGCCTACATTATCATCAGCGTTAAAATCTGCAAAAATTAGCATTTAAAATTTTCAAAATACATTGAAAATATGCAAGTGAACGTTGATCGTGTTCAGGTTTATTTTAATATTTCCTAAATTTTAAAATACAAAATTTACAGTTTAATCGTAAATATAAAAGTTATGTACAAAAACATAAAAATTATGTAAAATATCCTAAATAGCGATTTATACGTTTCGAGTAAAGATGTTTTATAAATAAGTCGACCCAGATGTTCAATTATTCCAGTTTAAAACTCCTCCAGTAATTGATTATATTTCTAAAGCTATGTACACTAAGTAGTAGAGTAGATTTGTTTCTGTAAGGGTATACGATATACATCGCACACCGCCTTCAGACAGACGGACACCGACGCCAGTTCCGCATTCTTGGCGCTATTTAATGCGCCTGCGGCCTTGCAAGCGTACTTTTGATAATTAACTATACGTCCGCCACTTCATAATTAAACAAGCGTATTACCCCATGTGTTGGCTGTAAATCTGCAGTGACTAGGTGCTGTTAGGCATGCACAGCCTATGTTA
Organism: Callitettix versicolor; assembly: GCA_022606455.1. NCBI lineage: Eukaryota > Metazoa > Arthropoda > Insecta > Hemiptera > Cercopidae > Callitettix > Callitettix versicolor. The sequence continues at coordinate 85,555,858 of CM040189.1, forward strand.
AACCAAATTGAACATAAATGTTTCATAAACGTTAATCACATGTTCAAATTTGTTTATATATATAATCATTACTTAAATTAGTGCAAACATTTTGGAAAAAAGAGAATACACGACGTACACGCATTGTTTTTCGACGGTTTTTACACGGCATTGTTACTTCGTGTAACAAAAGTAAAAAAAATGTCTGTTATTGAACCAAAAATAAATATCATGTATCATGTTTCCTCTTCCTTTTAATTTTAATTACGATAATTTGTTCCAAAACTCGACACATTAACACAACTAGTTTTTAACAACAATACCTGAAACAGCCTTCAATGAAAACAGCTGATCGTTACGAATTAATAAAAACAAATGATCTTTTACATAATTATCAAAATTAAATTAACGATTCATTTCAAATATTTAAATCGGTCAAACCTTTTCGTAGTTTACGTAGTGTAGTGGTTATTATGTGCACCTCATACGCGCAAGGTCCCAGTGCGATCCCGGGCTGGAACACAGGAAATTTTAAATATAATCAATTTAATTTGAGACTTTCTATGCGAAATATATATTACATCATTGTAAATTTGTGCATTCGCGTAATACAATGATATATGTTACTATAAAAACAACACACTGACAACAGTCAAAGCATATTTTTGTTTTTTTGATTTACTCCCGAAATGAAAATTTCTTTATTTTAAATTCCCTCTGTGCTATAGGTTATAAATCTTCATCGTATAATCATCATTTTAGGCAAATATTATGAAGCGATTTTAATAAATTGTTATGCCGATCAAGCTTTATCAATAGATCTCCCGAACCAATCTGTTTTGACTCCAACTATAAACACAGACTCACAGGCGAAGCAAGTACAAAACCACTTCCTTGTTTTAGAAAAGCGTCTTCAAATATTAAGATTTGTTCACTGTCTTTTTATTGGGAGAAATAAATTAATCCAATAAAATTTTTAAACTTCCGTACTTTATTAAGCACTTTATAAGCACTCAGAATAAAATGAAAGCTAACTAGAATATCTTGTCTTAGTTAACCAGTCAGTGTAGCTGTGTGAATTGCTCGGTCGGGTAAATGGGTACGGTAATTAATTCCGTTTAATAAATGTACTACAAAATTTTCTTTAAGTGTTTTTGTTTCTTCATCGAACACTTAACCGAAGTCTGTACCGATTTGAGCTTCATTTTGGTTTTTTCATTTACTTTTGAATCGTAAATTTCTTTTATTTTAATTTACTAGCGACTTCAGTTGTGAAATTCCATAGCCTATGTGATAAAAATGAATATTTTCTGTGTTTTTTGCTAGAAAATTTAGTGCTAGAAACGAACCGGATTTGTTTAGAGCTCTAGTGACCATAAAGTTTTTTTTTGTACTGAACAACAGAGTCGATTTTAATAAAATCTAATATTTAAAGAAAAAGAGCTCAAATATGCGTTTTTGAAAAGTAAATAAGATTTAAAGATAACGATACTTACTCCGCCAAAACACAAGCACACACACACACACACACACACACACACACACACACACACACACACACACACACACACACACACACACACACACACACACACACACACACACACACACACACACACACACACATATATATATATATATATATATATATATATATATATATATATATATATATATAAAAGTAGTATATACACACCACTTTTTAGAATCAGGGATTTGAAAAGAAATAGATCTAGCAAAACCTTCAAATATGCAATCACTACGGGGACAGTGTTAGTAAAATCTTTACAAAACATAATTTTTAACAATACCTTTTCCTTTGTCATGTTAACTTTAAGGTTATAATTGACCAAGGGAAAAAACAATTTGACATTTAGTTTTTTTGTTTCGATTTTGTAGCCAAACGTATTGACCGATTCTTTTAAAATTTGATACGAAGTTACCTTGTATAAATTTAAAAATGTGTATGTGTGTGGTGTGTGTGTGTGTGTGTGTGTGTGTGTGTTTTGTCAGATTTTTTCCAATTCACTTCCGTTTTAAGATGGCGAAATCTGATTTAACAATGGGAGTGTAGTTGTTGGCTACTTCCTGTAATACTGACTGAACGGCAAGACCTATCATAATTTTAACCGCTTTATGGAGAAAGAGCGTAAAATTGTCAGTGAAGTTGATCCGATAATATTTTTCGTAGATACCGGTTAAATTGACATGTCGGAGCGCTTTCGTTGAGCGATCTGTGTAATTAAGAATATACTGTTCCTTGAACTAATAGTAACTCTATGGTCCCGTAGTGCTGTAGAGTTCCGTTTATAAAGTAGCCGAATTTCTCGTTTGTCTGTAAGTTGGAAATATTTTCCTAAACAGTTTACGTACACGGAAAATCAAATGAGTATTAACGAACAGTTATATTAATATTGAAATAGGGCGTGGGAGGCTATGTTGGAACACGAACGAATGTACATTGAGTGCACGCAAACGTCGCGTTTCAAGCCACTACTATTTCCTTAATACGTACGTAACAAAAATGTATTAAAAAATTCTCAGAAATACCCGCTACTACATTTTGCATGAATGTAATATTTCCTGAAGTAAGAGGAAATATATCGGCTACTTCAAATACATCGAATGTAATTTGAATACACGATAAATGTGTAGTTTGACTTGAAGTAAAATGAAGTAAAATTGCTGCAAATAGCAGATATGTTTTCCTTGTAGAAAGAACCAAAATTTAATGACCATTTAAAAAATCTAAAAAAAAGATATTTAAGACAATTTTCCGACTTATTTACTAAAGTGAAATTTTAATCCTTACGAAGACCACAGAGGATGATCTGCTAAACAGGGGAAAAAATGTTAAAGAAAATCTATAATTCAATTAGAGTGAAGAAGACGTAAAAGAAAAAAAATACAGTTATTGAAATTATTTGTAGAACCAGATATTTGTAATTATTTTGTAACCAACCAACAAAAGAAGGCTCCCTTGGCTATGTGGAGAGAATGAACCACTGTCGATTCTCTAGGTAGGTATCGGAAAGGATACGAAAAAATGGTTAAAATGTTTGAATGAAGTGGAAACCTGCGGAGATTGACTGTGCAGCGACGGAGAATGAGGACCTCAGATAAAATTTGAAAAGGAGCTATGATTCCACAAGGACTGTAGCGCACGTCAGTGGCCGAGTAAAAGATAAGAGGAAATAAAATAAAGGGTACGTTTTTGTAAAAGGTGTTTGTACTTGAAATAGTGTTAATACAGTTTAAATTTAGTTAAAAACCTAACGATTCAACAATTTTTTATTGTATTAAATTATATTGTAAATGAAAAATACGAACACAGAATAAGGAGATTAGATTTGGAAGAGGATATTTAAAAAATGTTAAAACAGCTGTTGCCTGAATAACTCTGGACGGTCGGTAAAACGATATGTTGTTTCCTCGACGAGAAATGTTTATGGACCTACGGTAAATGTATCTCGTTTTACGTCCTTCAAAAGTGTCAGGACGTTGGGTAGAAAAAGGTACAGAATTCGGTATAGCTCTTCGACAAAGAAACAAAAAACGTTAAAAAAAGTTTGTAGTACATTTATTAAACGGAATTAATAATTGTAGCCATTTATTCGACCGAAGAATTCACACAACTTTACGTGCGTTCTAGTTCATATTTACTTTTTAAAAACGCATTTTTGATCTCTTTTTGGTCAGAAACTGTTAGAAATTTGATTTTATCAAAATTTACTCTAAAGTTTATCAGTACCGAAAAATCGTGTATTTGCTACAGCTCTAAAAAAAGCACCATTTTAAATCGGTTCATAATTTTTTTCCATATAGGTTATGAAGTTCTGTAACTGAAATCGACTTTGAAATAAAAATCGTAAATTGAAATAAAAAAATTTAACACGCGAGAGTAAATGGAAAAAACCAAAAGAAATCCCTACTTAAACCGCATATTTTTGCTTCGCTCGGGAACCGTAAAATTAATATAATTAAAAATTTTCCACAGACTTGTTCATTTGTTTTACAAATGAAGTAAATTTGTAAAAAAACCTTAAATACCGATTTAGACAAATTAGGCCGATTTCCTGTTTTATATTGGTGGCTCACGAATCGTTTTTGTTTTAGAATGTAAGGAAGGTTGTGTAATGTTTCTCATAATTTATTAAATGCATAACGCTATCTGATACTTTACGACTTACGTAACCCAAAAAGCCAAATACAAGATATGTTACTCCTTATTAAAGTTGCACTGCATTACATCACAATGCACCGAAGAATCGATCACACCCTGTGACGAGACGACGCTCGTGTACGTTCCATCGCAGAAGTAAATATTGCAGATTTTCCGTTACGTAACTGACAGCGTGTGACGGAGACTGACGTCAGCTCAGAAATGTCAAGCTGGCCTTGAATTGTTATTCAATTTATCAGAAACCTTTCTTCTCGAGTGTTAGTGACCGACGCACAGTGTATTGTGAAAAGTGCTTAATTCAATTATTTAGAACTGCGCGATATTCTTATTTAGAAAATTAAATTATTTAATACTTGCTACAGTTTGATTTACGGTGATTTAAGAGGCTTTTCACAACATTGCATAAGCCGTGCCTTTAAAGTACTTTTCTACAATGCACGTGGCAATTGTCAACAGGTGGGCATGTTTTCATCGCATTTACAAATAAATTGTGTAAATATTACACCAAATTCTCACATCCAATTATTTCTTTAAAAAATTCGGTTCGAATGTCAACAATAAAAAATCGTCCTAATATTTTAAAATCGGCTCATCATATTCTGTTTACATTCAAGTCAATGTATACTAGGGCAGTCTGGTTTTATTTCTTCCGAAATAATCAGGAATCTTAAATTATTTTATTTCAGATTTGCTACACGGACTTCAGTTGTAAATCTTTACATATGATAATTTAATTTTGAAAAATATGTCACTTTTTGGTTTTTTTCAAAAGCTCCAGCTCCAAAAGCTCGAAGCTATAGCGATCATAGGTTTTATTTGAATAATTATGCAGTATGTTTGTGCAAAGATAGACCAATTTCGTTAGCGTCCATTTTGAAAAAAATCTACTTTTAACAGGTAGTGATAAAGAAAGAGTTTTAAAATTCTCCTTTTTTCGCAGACCTATTTTATATAGCTGCATTTCGAATGGTATTGGGTGACTGAACATGTACTATATCCTACCACTAACCTTATTGCGTTATACGCAGAAGTTGTATTTCTACAGATTTGTTTTGATATAACCTCTGCCTATGATGTCAGATACAACTTTATATATATATATATATATATATATATATATATATATATATATATATATATATAACTGTATATATATATATATATATATATATATATAAATTATATATATAATTTTTAACGACCCCTCAAAAAATATTCTGGAAGTCCGAATCGAGGTTTATTCGGTACCAGATGGACCTGGATGGCCGCTCCAATAGCTCATTTTCCAATTGAAATTCACTACAAAAGGAAACCTTTACGAAAATACTGTTCTCAGCGATCAATTGTAAAACATACTAAGTAAAGTTTGGTGATTGTTTGTGATTGGAGAAACAGATGGCTGACCTTGAACGTTTCCTACACTCTGAGCTCGACCAAGTGGAAAGTAATTAAATGTCGCTCGTAATAATTGTTACAAGGAAAATCTCCAAGAAAACATTTACTTTGTGAAAAACATGTCTGGAAAATTAATACGCAGTTGGTAAACTATGGAAGTACGTTTCATTTACAGACACCTAACCAGTGTTTTAATAGTAAATACGGTGAAGCGAAAAAACATCATAGATACTAAATCGGTATTAGTCTAAAACAGCTTGACAAAAATAATGTTTGTAAACTTTTCTTGAAGGTATTTGTATTTATCAAGTACTTATATTTCAAATATCGGTAATTAGTTTTTTTTTGAAAATGAGCATTTAGATCTACCGTTAAAAGTTTCAAAACAGTGGCATTTTAAAATCTTTAAAAAAACATAATTTTTCTTACACTTTTACAAAATTATATTTTCACTATCATATTCGTCATTAAAACCTGTATAAATTATCATTTATAATTTTTAAATCCCATGAAATATGTGAAAATTATACTGATTTTGGTGTTTAATTTCTCTCTCTCACACACACACACGTATATATATATATATATATATATATATATATATATATATATATCAAATATGTTATAAAAATTCTTTGACTCAATTTAATTTAATTTTAATTTTAAACTTTAAACAGCAACACTTTGGGTGCCAATTTATAATATAAAATGATATTTATGAATAAATAATTTATACAATAAACAAGATTGGTGTTTAATGTTTCCTAATTTTTTTTTAGTACTCTTTAGGTTTTATCAGATATGTACAATTTATTGTACCAATTTTATTAATCATACTACTACCTATATAAATTTACTTTTTAAATTTCCATCTTGTTTAACTTTACAGTTTATTTCATATAATACATGTAATTGCTTTAAATTTATAAAACCCTGCTCAAAGATTTACTTCTAGGGGTCCTTAATTACAATCATAAAATAATTAGTGTTCTTTAAATTTTCCTGGTAGTTAACTTACTTCTACTTCGTACTTGAACTGCACTATTGTCTTTATAAGCAGTTTGAAGTTGGATTTGATCTGCGATTGATGCTGTAAGGTTGGATTACACTGCCCCACAGGGGGTACAGACTAGCTGCAAGTATTGAGAGGATTTAGGCGTCCCTCGCGGTACCCAAGTCTAATAAACACTTACACTTACAACACCACACTTACAACTTACACACATTACACTCACAGTTATATTTAGGGATGCGATAATAGCCTCAATGTGCTTTTCGTCTTAAAATAACAACAAAAATATGAATTGCACTGATGGCGATGTAAATACTTATAATCGATGTTACAGAAATTATCGATTATTAAAAAATACACTTCCAGTGACGACATTTAACACTAAAATAAAATAAAATAACTTAAGGCCTTGGCTAATTTCTAATTTAAATGAAACACTTTAGCTCTGTACAAATATAGTAATTAATTATCAAAAACTTTTAAGAAAACCCGAGGATTTTATACAATATCTGCCTACTGTAATGTACTATATATATATATATATATATATATATATATATATATATATATATATCGTATATATCAATAATGTATCATCATATAATATAATATATATATATATATATATATATATATATATATATATATATATATATATATATATATATATATATATATATATATATATATATATATGATTCAGTGATAATGACATGATCCCAGGTTCGTGTACCAAAACATTCGCCAAAACAATTTTATCGCAGCTGCAGCCATATTAATTTCGTTTGTATTTAGTCTGCTAAACGGATTTTTACTGACACTTAACATAATTTTCAACTTTCGGACAAATCTAAAATTAATATCTCAGCAAAAAAACTTAAATAGGTCACGAACAAATCATCCTGAAAGTTGGAATGTCCGCCAATCTCTGACGTCATTGCGTCATGCTAAAATATCGGATACGAATTAGCCTCCCCTCATTAATGTCTGCTCAGCTTCAGTGTGCATTACAAAAACTCCCAGCCTATATTTTGAGTTGTTCAGGTGAACTATTAAAAAAACGTAGGTATGAGGACATTGTTAAGAGTCATTGGATCGGTTTATTTTAAAATAAACTCAAAAGACCTCGAAATTCTTAAAAATAATCGCGGCCCGTAGATGTTTACCTGACGTGATAAAAGCGAATTACTTTGAAATTATGAACATAATTTCCGTCAGATTCAGTCTCATATTTTTAAATGGATTTTAAATGTTAAATGCTAGTTTACACAATGTTTAACGCTGATTACGACGGTGAGATTGGTGTAAAATAAATACTTTTAATATTTTGAATAGTCGCCATTTTGAAAGGTTAAACAGATTCTTATAGCCTCCATAAGTTTAATACGTGTTAATGATATTAATTAAATCAATCTATTTTTTTTTTTGTATGAAGTTTTAGTTAAAATCGGAGGAAACCTGTAAATACTTGAGTGCTCTCTCCCTCCTCTCTCTCTCTCTCTCTCTCTCTCTCTCTCTCTCTCTCTCTCTTTCTCTACGCTATATTATATATAATGACGCTTTCTAAAGACTCTTTAAAAAGTTATTTAAAAGTTTTGTTATCACCACAGGACTGGTTGTTAACATAATGGCCGATCCAATAACTCGTACATTTAATTTTAATTCACTAAAAATACCTTATTTCTGGTTATTTCTCATGTCTGTTTCGACATGAGAATTTTCGAAGACATTTTCGATATTCTTAAAAAGTCGATATTTTTTTTATGAACGCAGCAATTGTTTTGTGATAAAGAATAATTGTTTTGTCCACCTGCAATAATAATACACTGTAAGTGCAAAAGCGTTGAAGATTTATTAATTCAACACTTAACAGCAAAATGAAACCTTTTAAGTCGCTAAGAAGACAGATTATCGACGACCTTGCATTACACAACACCACTGGCAATATCTACAGATACTTCTTCGATAAATACAGTCAGGTTATATCTCTTTAGGCCACTACTAGGGTGGATAGAATGATATAACAGTCCTTATGTAGCAAGGATAAGTTATGTGCACACATCTGGGAATTATGTCTTCATCGATCCATCACGTTTATTGAATAAGTTTATTCACTGTTAGCTAATTTATTTACGTAAAATATTTTATAACGTTGGTGTTGACATTACGCCATTAGGCTACGTTGAAACTACTGCTTAACCCTTTCAGTAAAACGGACGTTTGATCAATCGGACAGTAAGATTAAAAGGGTTGAAAACATATAATGCTTGGTGGAAAGCATAAATCGATATAATTCATTATTACTACCGATAATTTACTAAGTATACTTAATTTGCAGTGAATAACTAAGAAAATTAGAATTTCAGTTACCGGTGTATTTTTTTATAACTAAACTAGAGTATATTATATTTTTATAAATTCAATTAACCTTTATTGTATACTTTGTGATCAAGGACGACTAGTATATTGTCTTACTAGCCAAATTAGCCGCCTCGGTGGTCTAGTGGATAGCGTACTAGGCTTTCACCCCGAGGACCCGGGTTCGATTCCCGACGAGAGCTTGGCAGTTTTCATACGCTATAAATCATCCCATCGTCTGCATTAGCCCAAGTGTGCACAATAGCCGGACGTTACAAAAAAAAAATACTAGCCAAATTTCTAAAATAGCTAAAAATGCATCAAAAAAACCTTTTTACTTACAGAATCGATTTCCAAACAATTTGCAAAATTTTGCCTGTTTGTGTACTAGAAAATTTGTAAGTACGATAACGAAAGGATCAATCGATTGACTTAAAACTTTTAGACTTAACTCGTACGTTAACTGTAAACTTGTACACTTAAAACTTGTATTGTTTGTAATAGATATCCTTTGTTTTGTAGCATTGTTACTGAAACCTTTACGGGGCTAGTGGAAAATTGTAGGAGTTGAAAATGTTTAAAAGGGAGTTAAATAAAGGTTATTTACATGAAACTGGAAATTAAGAACTTAAGTTTTTTAATCTTAAGGTTAAGGGAAAAAACCGTAAATTTTGAAATTTTTGGTTTGAATCTGAATGGGACGTTTAGGGTATCAAACATACCGAAAATTTGTACTAAATCCGAGTGTCTCTTCATTGAAGTCTTTTTTTAATTTAGAGCTTTCAAATGGCTGAAACCCTTTAGACATCCTTCTCTTTTGTTATCAGTAATTTTATAATTTACAGTTTAGACTTTACATGTTCTAATGTGTCTTGTAAATTGTGTGTAAAATGTAAACATATTATATAAAATTTCTTGTTGTATTCTATAATTCTTATTAGAGAATTTCCATTACCAAATAGTGTGAGTAAGATAAGACCCAAACCCGAAACCTTAAATAGGAGGCAATGTTACACGCTCGCGCGTTTGTGTGTGTGTGTGTGTGTGTGTGTGTGTGTGTGTGTGTGTGTGTGTGTGTGTATTAAATTTGGTTTGATTCGATTTAAACTTGACACTGAGAATAGTTCTTACTTTACCATAGAACAGCGTGAAGTTTGTACAAATCTGTTTTTAAAACTAAATTGAAAATTGTAAATGCTAATTTATGCAATGCGAGTATATGGATTTCCAAATCTAAAAACATTTAATTTCGGAAGTTATAAAATAAAGTAAAAAAATCTGTTTAATTTCTCCTAAGAAATTCATCGGTTTTTTCTAAAAGTTTGGTCTTCATTTTTTTTTTACTTATCGTCTGTCGGTTTTGGTTTTTTCGATTTACTTACTCACCGTAATTTTTTTACTTCAAATTTATTTATTACACACACTCTTTTCGTGATTTATTTTATATATGACCAGAACCGAACAGCGTACTGTTATTTAGGGATACACTAATTTACGTACATGCAGTAATGGATACAATCTTCAAAATTTAATGATTTTTGTCTTTATAATTAATTTTTTAAATTAATTATAATTAATTAATAATTAATAATAATTAATTATTAATTATAATTATAATTTAAATTAATTAATTAATTCGTGATTACTAAAAAATTTTTATTAATTACTAAAGGCACAATGATGTTTTCCTTATACTATAATATATCTACATAAATACAATGGCAAAGAATTGAAAAATTAGCAGTTAACAATCTTTTAATAAAAATTAGATTATCAGCTGTTGCCTCACATGAAACACTAGCTGATCACGTGATGCCCGCCACGTGCCTGCCACCTGCTAACAGGTGTTGATCAAGAGGACAGCTTCATAATAAATATTTATACAATCCCTTAATAGAACTAAGTATTTGATTGATCATTTATTGACGTCTATAAAAATAGTAAGTATCCTATATAACAGATAGTTCTTTCAGCGAAACTTTGTGTACAGAAAGATTGTGTGAGAGGGCAATGTTTCGTAACGAAAATAATTGGTTTACAAAAATTACACATACTTTCTCTGATTAAACACTATTTACTTGAAAAAGCGATAAAAAAGGATAAAATGACTTAGGCCTAATTTCTCAAAATCGTTTCATCAGATTTTGTGTAAACTGTAGCCACATACGTAAAATCAAATACGAAGCCAGTGTACGAAATTTTGAATAAAATAAAATTACAGTTCACGAATTAAACCAAAGAACAAAGCAAGCAACGGAGGTCAGGGTTTATTATTTTTTTCAATTTAGAATAATTCCAAACTGTAATTTTTTTATTTCAAATTTCCTACTGCTATTATGAATCGTCATATATGACCGAAATTTACCGAACCTATTTTGGAAAATTGAATATATTTTTCACGTTTTCCTCGATAACTCCCGTACTGTTTTTGTCAGCGACCATTACATTTTGTACGGATGCTTATGAACTACATTTTCACAAATTTGAAAATAATATTGTTGATTTTTTTAAATTAAGATTTTAACAATTTTTCGCTCCTAAAAAGGGATTAATTTTCTTTTAATAAACAAACTTTGACCTTGAAAATAGGCTACAGGCCAAATTTTTAAAAAATCGGCCGATTATTTTAGTCTCCAAGTAAAACCTACCATTTGAATTTAGGGAACCATCAAACTCTCTATTTTCTTTTGATTTTTCACAATAACCAAACTTTTATGTACTTTATACAGTGTAAAATAAAAACAGTTGCTTCCTTCCAACAAGCTGTAATGTTAAATAAATTGCTACCTGTTATAATAAACAATGATCAGGTGATGCTACGATATTTAATACACAAACAAACAACACTTCAGTTTATTATCTAAGTCATGCAATACTACTTCACAGATAAACATTTTAAAGGCTTAATATCTAAATGCTTGTGCCTAGTGTTTTAGTTCTTACTGTAAATATTTGTCTACCACGAATATTTCCTAAACAACTTTTAGGTTAAGAAGTAATTGTCATCAAATAGTGGTTCTTATAGAAATAATTGAGCATAATATTTTAGTGACGATCGCATGATATTGTTAATTTCGGACTCTTCATAACTATTATATCTACTTGAACAAACAGTATTTCACATTTTCAAATTTCGTATTTTTAATGAATTGAAATTTCTATTTCAACGTAAACAATGAATTGTAATGTGAGTAATGACATTTTTAAAATTTGAAATGGTTGTAATTTTTAAACGGTTAAACAAACATTGCTAGCTAACTAACTCATACATTATGTTAACTAGAAGAGAGAACAATACTCTCATTCTTACGTGTTTGTGTGTGTGTGTGTGTGTGTGTGTGTGTGTTTGTGTGTGTAAACTACAATCCCCCAAAATGTGTGTGTTAAATGTAAGGAACAGTTCTCGTTTCAATGTTCGCCAGTTACGTTTAACTAGAATGGCCGCTCCAAAACTAATTTTCAATTGAAATTCGTTAAGTTTCAACCTTATCTACTTATAGGAAGAGATAATTACGCTTCTCACGCGTCACCATATAGATAAAATGACAAACTGATTCTGTGGTTTGGTTCGTTTCATGGTATTCATGAAATAAACACAAATAGAAAATTAAAAACATAACAATACTACTCATTCTTATATCCTTAATATATATATAATATATTCTCGTACTATATATATTCTTGTACTTTTTTAATTAAGGTCTGTCTAATTATTACCGCTATTATTTTTATTTTGATCATTGATGATTAAATTTTCTGTAAAAGAAATTTGATAAACAATCGGATGATGAAAAATGGTATATAAAATTTTGATAAAATATTTTCATTATTGCCTAATAAAAACAGTTTTTGTACCTCTGGATCAGCATTTTGTGCAATTATTAACAATTAGTTTATTATTAAGCATGAAACCAAATATGTTCTCATTGTGTTGCCGGCGGAGGCAGCTGGAATGAGCAACTGAAAGGTTTATCGATCCCACCATAACTCATACTACTCTCATTCATTTACTCAAGACACATATTTACTACTTTACATAATCTGGCTAATTCTTTTATGTAAACCTAACCTTGCTGATGGAGTGTATGATCAACCTGGGTTAAATGGCAACCTGCCAGTGTACTTTAGCCTTACACACATGCTGCGGGGCTCTTTGTGGGCGAATATAATTTTCCTAGCTTTTCGTGTTTTCATGAGTAAGAATGTAAATAGAATTAAGGGGAACTCAACGCACAAATGGAAGCAAGCCAAATGGTTTACAACTTGTGTGATAAGGGTTAAGAGAAAGGGGTTGAAATTGAAAGGCCATTAGCAAAGCAAGCATCTGCAAGTACTTCAATAATGAATTGCGAAGACACCAGTTAGAAGTGTAGGGGTTATCCATCTTGAATTCACACCAAATTTTAGTCTTTATGAAGAGATTACAACTATAGAAGGCGCTAAGACTGAATACAGAAAGGGGGCACAATAGATCTGCAAGATCACTGTGCAATAGTAACCCTAGAAAGTCATTCTTTCATAGTCCGTGGGTTACTAGACGTTAAAAAGTATTCATAAACAACTTAAATCAGTGTTGCATTATGAATACTACAAATAATTAGTTATTTGAAAATAAATAAATAAAAGTTTAAATTTTTTTTGTGTTAGAAATAATTCTTTATGTTTCAAAACAAAATTCACATTTAAAAAACACTTTTATATAGAAGAATGTCTTTCACTGACATTTCGTTTTCTAGCAACTAGTGAAAAATTTCGTTATGCAGATACTAATGATCTTGTTAAGGTTACAGGCCATAAACACTTTCCTGCCTCAGTGGTTTTAAAGTATTTGATCAAAGTCCAAAACGTTCAGTCACTGAGAACGTTTTAAAGAATCAAAGTCGTATGTCAACTTTGAACAAATCATTACACCATCAAATATTTTATCAAAGAAATTTGATAGTGATTTTAGTGATAGGGGTTACCCTATCTAACAAGTTTACAAAAGATAACGCTAAAGTTAGCCGTAGTTAAAGTAACAGAAGGACGCCAGACTGCTTTTGTCCCTCAAAGTATTATACAAAGTTTGATATGTAACAGCTGATACGATTACATTCAAGGTTGCCAACCTAGTCAATCAAAAAGTTATCTGTCGATAATTAATTATGAAACACCTACACGATGCAGGCAACTTGTCGCGTCTAGCGTCTAGAGTCTAGAGCAAAGACTGCGTTATTATTGTAACTTCACTATAATGTTTTAAAATTATTACTTGGTCGTCTTCATAAGTACAAATAGAAGATAAATAGCGTGAAACATTGTAGAAACTTTCTTATATTTAATTACGACTGAAGGGCCTCAAATTGAATATACGAAAACGTACACGTAACTCCGGTTGTAATAGATTAAAACTGAATATAAATATAAACAGTCAATTATTAACTGTATATAATTTATATTTATTTATTTATATATTATATATATATATAATAATTGCACTTACGCTTAAGTAAGTGTGTGTGTGTGTGTGTGTGTGTGTGTTTCTAACGTTCGTAACGTTCATAATTTTGGTCCTGCTTAATACAAACCTGGTACCTTGGACAAGTTTATGTCCAAACAAAATGCAATGCACCGTATCAGAACTGCGCCATTCCAAATCGTCAGAAAGTCACACTTTTAATCTTACACATTTTTGAAAAATTATTTCACATAATCAGGATTAAAGCCTGCATGAATTGGAATTGAAAGTAGAAAAGTAAATCTTTCGCCGGTCAGGGTTCACCATTTTCTTATTTTCAAAATAATTTGAAAATCGCTTTTATTATGTTAGCGAGACAGCTTCGTGACGCAATCGTTTTATTTTTGTTTCGATACAGGTCGACGATTAAACCAATTTAAATAAAACAATCGAAAAAGATTTATTTGAAAATAAATCTAGGTTTTATTTCGAAATTTTGAACAAATAGCAGCTTATACATCTGCAGATGAATGATGAAGACTCCGCAGTCTGAACTGTAACGACTTAGGAATTGCACGTATCGTTTGGCCAAACCAAATTTTATCGTCGTATTTTAATCGTGTAATTCTGTTTAGTGCTTGTGACGTGTGTTTGTAATGTTTTGTTTAACGTTTGCGACGACCTCGACAGAGGGATTTGACATTTTGTGTTACGGTGTGAAGATGAAACAGTAAGGTTTCTAAACCGCAGTAGCCTTTACGAGGTGAATAAATAGGCCACTTGGAGGGAAAATAGGTCATAATCCTAATTAAATGAATGTAGACTATTGGCAATGGTCTGATATCGCGTGTGATATGGTACATGTAAGCCAATATAAAAGTATTCACTTATTTCTATTGAAGTCTGTAAAAGTAAATTGCGACTACATTTTAGAGACATCGTTCCTTGTTATGCACTGAAGTTGTCTTGCATAAGGCAGCATTTAGCTGATGCGAGGGAGAAACCTGTGGAAGATAAGTTCAAGGTTAAATTGTAGGCCTACTTCACGTAACCATTATGTATGATGCAGACGTAACCAACCGTTTTGTAAATAAAACAAAACGTAATTACACCTCTAGCGATGAAACGCTGATCGAGTAATTGTGTATCTGGTAGTAACTCTTGGAAACAAATTTTAATTTCCTAAAACATTAATAAATGGTGCAGAACATTACACGAACTTTCTCAGATTCAATTATTTTCTTAAAATTCTGTACGGAAGGTCAGCAGCTTACTGACAAAACATTTTGGTATGACTGGTTTACCAAAAAAAAAATTACATTTTTCCAAACAAGTCTTTTTCAAACCCCTTTTTAGTTAAAATAACTGTAAAAACCTTAAATTTTATAATATCACTCTAGCTTTGGAAATATTCCTAAAATGTAGTACGTAAGTATCCAAACAAAAATATTCGTTGTATGCAAAAAAATTCGGCTCTGTAAGAATCTATATAAAATTCCTCAAAATCTATGAAATCTATTGATTCTTTATGAGATAGTAAGTGTATAAAAATGACAGAAAAGAAATTTACAATTAAAAATTAAATAGAAAAAACAAAAATTTAAAAAAAACGATTTTAAAAAATTATACCGATTCATTAACACGATTTTTTTCAACTGTGGGTTGGTTCAAAAAAACTCCAATATTTGGGATAATATCTGCCACTATTGGAACATTTGGGATCAACCTTGCACCCTTATTATAATAACGCTTTAAACTGCAATGCCTGCATTTTCACTGACACTTAAAACAATGTCTTGAGTTTGAAACATATGGTCACACAATACGTTGTTCGTATCGGCATAGATAAGAAAAACAATTCGTGTTTTATACGCCTGTTCATTCTGTACAATTTGACAAAAGTTCGTTACTGACTGAGAAGCCCTAGTTCACATGACGGAGGAGGTGGCTACACGTAATTTCTCCTTATGCGAAGTTCAAGGTTCTGTGGAGCTTCACAGATACATTGGACGTTTCATAAAGAATGCAATTTTTAATAGAGATAGGCTTTGCTTACAAACAACATTTCGCTTTGTAGCTTTTTTTTAATAGACTTCCATTTCTCACTACAAGTTTGTTAATAAGGAAATGCCACCTAAAGTTTTTAAATATTAAAACACTTTGAAAATGGTACCTTAAGAGCTTCAGTAGACTACTCGTTCCTTTTCTTCGTGACTCCAACTTGCGCCAACCGTTAGGTGTAGCTGAAGGAGTAGTTATTGAACCATTTTGTGTTTGATTTTTAATTATCCATAATTTATTTTCCGAGAGATTCAAGGATGGTTGATTTCCTCAGGCGGTTATAACAAGGCGTACAAACCATTATCAGTACAGGGCACTCGAAATAAAGCAATGCCTCCATTATCTTGAAGTCCAAACACATGCTTGTGCAGATGTCTCGATAGACCCAAGTGCTTTATAGCTGTTCGGTGTCAGAACCTGTCCTTTCAGACAACGTCGCCAGAGCTAAGTTGAGGTGAGAATATTTAAACAACTGTGATTACAGTAATTGTGACAACTGATATTTTTTGTCGCTGTATCATACTTGTTATAGGAAAGTAATAGATATTTCTTACACGATGTCGTGATTTAAGGAAGTATTATTCGTTAGTGTTTGTTTATAAACACACACTGTATTGTAGGATGAATGTCTTCTAAGTATTATTAACAGCAATGTTGTTAGGAATTTTTGTTATTGTAATGGAGAATGATACAAGTTTTTGTATTAATAGTAGGTTATGTTTCCAATAAAAATAAAATACTTTATTTAAACAAATTAAATATGCTGAGGAACATAATTTTTATAAAATAACAATCGCTTAAAAATTAATAATGTATGTACATTTTTTTATTTCTGCTTTGTATTTTTATTTCGGATTACCTTCGTGTACTCTACAGCAATAAATAAGTTTTGATAATGAACGAATGTAATATTGGAAAAGCAGATGAGTGTAGGCCTATTCAACCAAATAATAATCGCTTTCTTCTAACATTTTTGTAACACAGGAATCACAAACTTCACTTAATCTGTACACAATGAACTCTTTATGAACTCCGTATATTTAGTACAAGCTTTCCTTAACGCCAACCTTGTTACACTATCTCTGGCGCCAATACAATACATCAACACACAAATGTGGCTGACGCTCAGAAATAAAGGATACTTTCACCAATTCTTACTGTGACTGTCACCGTGTCAAGTATATTTAAGTTGGGAAGTATGTTATTTAACAAATACTGTTTAACAAATAACACGGCAAGTTTGAACAGTGACTGATGACAAAATCAAATCTATTGTTGCCGACATATTTTCTATTGGGTGATACTGAGCCACCGCAATGTACTGTCACGGGTATTTTTTTCTGTTCGTCACTGTTACTGACTGTTACAAGTACCTGTGACAAAGTCACAATCTGTGAAATGTAGTCCATCTGTAATGCTAAGCACACATTAGGGTCCACGTACTTGGTTGCGGTAAATATAACCAAGCAGTATCGTTACTCGCAGAACTGACAGGAAAAGAACAGCAAGGTCCTAAGATGTACGGGTAAAATGTTTAAGTTGCAATGTAATGTTGTGTGCTTATGTTTTTTTTGTTTGTTTATGTTTGCTTATGTTGTTATTGTTAGACTCGTTCATTGAATACAAACGTATTAGAAGGATAACCCTTATGAGAAATATGTGAGTGCTCGCTGTTGCTGGCATCCTGAGGCACAGTGTTCAACTACAGTTAAATAGATTATAGTATTTTCTATTTACTATTTTCTCAAACATCTTCCCCCTGTCCTTGCAGCTTGCAGCGTTTGTAGCGGCAAATGGTCCAATTACTTGAGAACGGATTTATAATGGTGGCTGTAATTCTAGTCCGTTTGTATTCAGTGGGTCGATACCGCGAGGAATTTGAACCCCATTTTAATAAGTACAACTAGCCTACACTTCTTATGGGCTTTGAAAATCGGATTCTATCATTGTAGATTAGCGTTAAAATCTGCATAAATTAGCTATTGAAAATTAAAACTGTAGATTCAAACGCGGCGACGAAGGAAAATCATATTAAAAAAATTTACGATAAATTTTTAAATAGCAGAGTTTATTTATTTATTCATTTTTGTGTAAAATACAAATAATATTCACACATTACAATGATTGAGATATTGTTATTTTAGGGGAATCGTACCCATCATATCAGCAAGACAAATGAGTGCCTAGGATTTTACTGTTCTGCTCGTTTTACTCATGGATTCAATATTACATTTTTGTGAAAAAATACATCATTTTCTGCAACTAAAATCCCCGCTTGTTCCATTATTCCACAGTTTCTAAAAAGCTGATTTTAAATTCAAATGATCGCATTCATTAACTTCGCAAAATGCCCGCAAGCCGTAGGCCTACACACAGTACAGTTGCAGTAAACAGTCAATAAACGTTGCGTAAATCAGCTGCTAGTTTCCCTCAAGGGAAAATAATTTATTCAACCTAAAAGTCTGCGAACGACAGGTAAGACACAGATTTTCCGGTTCACAAAGCTAAACTGTAAAAGGTTGACTAAATCACTGTGCGTCATTCAAAAGTATTTATGGAAGACATCTGGATTTACTGAACGGAAATAATTCATTCACCGATAGAACGCTGATTTTATAAAAAACAAAAAAACGAATAAATTTTTATTGATTTCCTTTAATATTCCTACAGGTGCTACTTGCAATATTAGTTGACGCAGAACCTAACAAAATCGAGTACTTTAACAAAAATAGTGTTGCCACTAACGCTAATAATTAGGCCCCCTATAGCATAACGTAACTAAAATGTTTACATTAGCAAGGGAATGTAGTGACATTAACGCTATAATTGTAGCATAACGTAACTAAAACGTTTGCATTATCAAGGTAAAGTAGTGACAGTAACGTTATAATTGAAGCATAACGTAAGTAAAACGTTTACAGTAGCAAGGATAATTAGTGCCACTAACGCTATAATTGAAGCACAACGTAACTAAAACGTGTGCATTAACAAGGATAATTAGTGCCACTAACGCTATAATTGAAGCATAACGTAACTAAAACGTTTGTATTATCAAGAAAAAGTAGTGCCATTAACGCTAATAGCTGAAGCATAACGTAAATAAAACGTTGCATTAACAAGGAAAGTAATACCACCAATACCAGTAATTGAAGCATAACTAAAACGTTTGCATAAGCAAGGAGAAGTAGTGCCACCAACGTTACTAGTTTAGCAGTGCAAAACTAAATTATTTATATTAGCAAGGAAAAATGTGCCATTAAAATGCCAGTTTAGCAAAGCGTAACTAAAATGTTTAATTTACGATGGTAAGAAAACGTGACGCCATTAACCAGTGCCAGTTAAAGCAGTAAATAATTAAAATAAATTTACGACCTCTTGAGCCGTGATTTAAATGTCAGTATCGGAGCTTCTTACATCGTACCGAGACTGGCTCTTACTACGATGACCACTCCAATAGCACATTTTCCAAAGGAAATTCTCTAGTAAACACATAGACGTTGAAAAAAAGTTCAAAATTTATGTTATTCTAAAAATAAGACAGAACTATTTTGGACGAATTCAACTGAAAAACTCATAACATTTCCTATAAACAAATTGGAATTGGATTTCTAAGATTAAAATAGTCGTGTATATGTATTGCATTTATAAAATTTAACGTTTAACACTTACACCCATAAACAAGAAGTGATTTGTTGAGTCAAGATCAAATTGCCGGAGCTAAACATCAACACGAGGAAGCAGTTTCTCTGGATGTAATTTACCGTGAAACAGCTAGAAAGGAAAATGTCCTCCTTCTTTGAAATTATTCTTATTAATTATGTTTTCGATTTTATTAAATTCTTTCTGTGCGTGACCGTGAATCCCTGAAGATACAAATAATTTCGTATTTCCAGACATATTAAGCATTTGACATTTTATACAAAGATGAATATTTTCAAAATATTTCAAATTAAAATATTTACAACAAATTAAAATATTTCAAATTTAAAATATTACAAATATTAAAAAAAACAGACACCAAATAAATAATTTTTTAAAAAAGAAATTGTAATATATTATTCAAAAGTTTTAAAAAATCTTCTGATATTAATTGGAATTTCAGGTATTTGTATTTCAATTATTTTTCTATTTGTTGGCGTTTTAATTTTTAAACGTTATATTGTTTGTCCTCTAATTGTACTTGGACACAGGTGCATTGTATTCTAGGGAACAATAAACAAACTAAAATATCAACAGAATCTTGTTTACACGAAAACGTCAACTGTAAATTATTTACTCAGAATTGTTGTACATTTGTTGTTGGCACAGTTTGCCAGTGTATCAAGTAGTTGTAACGGATGTTCCGATTATTTGAAAAAACTTTTTACGTCCTTTGGTTCTTAATTATAGTTGAAAATATCAAATCTGAATAATTTGTACACAAAACATGTAAATAGACGAGGAAATAATATATTTTGCTGAGCGTATACATCTATCTGACTTTCCTAACTTCAAAAAGTTTATCTTTATTGACACGTTTCGGAATACTTCCATTATCACATAAGTTAAAACTAAAGCGGGGAAGTAAATTACAAGAGCAAGTAAATTCACAAGCAGACATTATTTTTCAAAACCTGAAAAAATTTACAATTATAAGGATTTTTCAACAGTAAAGAGAAAGACCAATCAGAAGGGAGCACATCAGTAAATGGAAACCGGACTAAGCGATAGAAGTAAGCGGGGGGTTAGGATAGTACAGTATAAAAGATAGTACAGCAAAACGTTTATAATACAGAATTATTCCGAAACGCGTCAACAAAATGTTTGAAGCTAGGAAAGACTTATTATATACTCAACAAAACAACATTCCCAGCCGATAAAGACGATTACATTATGAAGGAAATGTTATATTATTAATTTTTCATTACACGAACAATGAAAATCGTGAAAAAATTAATTTCTTGATTTTTATGGATTTATTCGTTTTCAGATATCATCAGACCCCAAAAAACTTGTTCTTACTTAGATGTCTGTCCGTGTGTCTATGAATTCGCTGGACACTAAACTATGAATAATTGTGGCGAAATTTGTATGTAATTTGGCTTACTTGTAATCTTGGACCAATTTTTATCAACAATTGAATATGCCCAAACTTGGCCGTAAAAGTTTTTTGGTAAAATTTTGTTTAACATAAAGTATACATTTTATAAAACAAACAAAGCGTTAAAAAAATCTGGTTCGAAAGCTATCGAGAAAACGAAAAAAATCAGTATGATTTCTCACAATCGGTTCATTTAAATTTTGCTTAAATTGTGGTCGTGTATAGAGCTTCATATATCAAGTAACTGTAGCGAATTTGGAATAAAATACATTAACGGTTCAGGGGTAACAAACAAAACTTGACCACTATCAATTTCCCAGATTTACTCTCCAAATGTAGCCCAAGTTCATTTCATTTAAGATTTACTGTATTGTTTTAATTTATGGAATTTCATTAATGACTGAATGTTCAACAAAATTTATGAACCAAATTTGATAAATCAGATAAATTGTCTACGTAAAAATTGCGTGTAAAGTATTTTTTTGGTATTTTTTACTATACAAATTTTAATTGATTTGTTAAACCTTAAGATCACACTTTAATAAAGCGTACTTACGTTTTAAAAAAATCACCATCGTATTTACTTTAACCTCTGTATTTTCAATTCGTTTTCTTAAATAAAAAAATATGTTTTCAACCATCATAATTTGACAACTTTCCTTGATATGGACTTATTATTCGAAAACCTATAAATGTTTGTCATTGTCGAGTTTCTATAACCTAGGGAAAACAGTATTTAAATTTGTTTCAATGTAACAACAACGTGTCTACGAAAATCCGATCATATCTAACAAGATTCTCTGGAATACAACGTGCATAGATTGCTATCAAGAGATCAAAGTGTTCTTCAGAGACTGAAGCTCTCGCTTATCTCCAGTTTGACCTACTTTCTGCAAAATGATTGCACCACTCGACACAATCACGTCTCCAAGTACAGTAGACTATAACAATAGGATCGACGGATCAATGGTTCTGGCCTTAAACCCGTGACCTTGGATGTCAGCTGAGGGTCGACTATTATTTGATCGTTTTCCCCGTCTTTTGTATCTTAGCCATTAGCGATGCCTGTTTCTATAAATTCTATCTCACTTTCCTCGAACGATATCTTATAGTGAAAAACTTCCTTGGTTTGTTTCAATGAAGAAACTTGAAACCACCTCTTTTCTTTTTACATTTTATTGTAAGTAAATATATCATTTTATCTGACAAAAATCTACTTTTTGTAAAGTATACATTTCTGCTTTTCCTAGCTTGAAACACTTTATATTTGTTGGCGCGTTTCGGAATACTTCCATTTTCAAAACTTATTACTGTACTGCTCCTCGAAGTTCTAGGTTAGCGTTTTTATACCATCTCTCTACTTCTACCGCCTAATCAGATTTCTATTTACTGGCGTGTCCGCATCTGACTGGTCCTCCAACCGCATTCTAATCCTTATAATTTAGAAATTAACGTTTATTTCAGTTTTTATTCAATATTTTTCCGATTTATGGATCACATAATTAGAAGATAAGCTATATGTTATACTTTTGATTCTTACATATAAAGAAATCACGTTGTTAGTTGTGCATTGTTTGTTAAACCATATATTGGCTATAGTCTTATGTGATCTCATGTTAAACTCCAATCTCTAAACTACCGTCGTCCGCCTGACTGATATCCATTTTTATCCAGATGTTATTTTTCAAAGCATGAAAATATTTGACTTTTTTATTAAAAAAATGTTTTACATTTTTATAAAATATTTTTTTTAAATATTAATTTAAACTTTAAACTGCAACTCAATTTATAACATAGAAATTATATTCATGAGAAAATAACTTACACAGTAAATAAGACTGGAATTTGATGATAATTTATATTTTATTAATTTAACTGACCACAAAACATAACTTTAAAACAGTGCAATTTAAAATTGCTGACATCTCTGCAATTTAAAATTGCTGACATCTCTGCAATTTATTATACACTTTTAATATTTATATTACTACCTATATAGGCCTACATTATTTTTAAATTGCCAGCTAGTTTAAATGTATAATTTATTTTATAATACCTATATTTTCTTTAAATTTATAAACATTTATTCAATGATTTTAATGCTCGGGGTCTTTAATTGCAATCATAAGAAAATTAAAGTTCCTTAAATGTTCCTGGTAGTTACCTTACTTTAATTAATCTTACTTGAATGTACACTATTGTCTTTATTATATTGTCTGCAAGCTGGAGTTGGTCTGCAATTGATGCTTAAGTTGCTGGAGTAGACAGGTGGCGCTGGAGATCCTTCTCGATGCTACTGACGTGTAAGGTGACAAAAACACACTTACAGTCGCAACAATTGATACAAAAAACAAACTTTAGCCTTTGGGTAATTTATATTCCGGCCAAGTACTTTAGCTCTATACAATTTTAATTAATTCACTTTTTTTATATAATTCGACGATTCACAAAAGAACAAAATGTTTAGCTTTTTGATTAGTTATTGACTAATTATTCTCGAAAACATTTAATAAATCTCGAGACTTGAATACAGTATCTGCCTAAAATACTGTACTTGCAAAAACTATGTAATTCAAAGAGACCTCTCCCGGCTGACTACACACGGTGCAAAAGACAGGGGCTCTCGGAAAAATCCCTTTTTATCAATTTCTCCGTTAGACACTAACCAGCAAGCGTAGTTGATCAAAATCACCAGTGAGAACGCAGATTTATAATTTTTTGAAACTTAAGCGTTACGAACGGTTGTAAGAAAACTGTCAAATCCCTAACGTTCTAGTTGCATTTCTGGTTTAGTTGGTTGGCAGTGGTCATGCCGACAAACACGTGACAAAATTCGAATTTAAGCACGTTCCATTTCTATTGTATTTGCACATGTTTAATGAGGCACACCGTAATATTTTACAAAATTTTGAAGGCTAAATTTTTAAGCATAATACTAAAACTTTTTACATAGATTTCTAAGCCTAGTTGTGATACTAAGGTATCGTTTATATATATATATATATATATATATATATATATATATATATATATATATATAAAGTTTATATATATATATATATAAGTGTGTGTGTGTGTGTGTGCGCGCGCGCGTGCGTGCGCATGTGTGTGTTTTAGCACTCTTACTTTTGCAATTTTAGTCCTATTTAATTAAAACGAGTTACAAACATCGATTTTAGTGTTAGTTTGAACAAGTTCGTTAACTAGAAAAATCTGTTCAATAATTTCAAAATGGCTGACATTTCAAATCTTTAAAAATCCATAATTTTTTTTATTTCCTAATTTGTTTGTAAATCTGATTTCACCATCATAATCAGCGTTAAAAACTGAATACATTAGCATTTTGATTTTTCAAAAACCGTCCGTTCAAATTAAGAAATTTAATTTGACACCGGACAGGTTTCATTTACGTATTTTCAATGAAACGTACAAATTTTAAAAGCTAATAAATTAAGATTTGAATGTTGAGTCAGAATTTCAAAAAAAGTTAAGGTAAAAACGTTACTTTTGGAAATTCGCTTCCATCATGTCAGCGAGACTGCTGCGTGCCGTTATTATACAACCGTTGTACAATAAAAAACTGAGGTAAGCAAAATCACTTTTTGCGTGACCTGCCTTTCCCTTACCCTACAATACACTAGTGACACATTGTTGCTCTCAATCAATTCCCAAAATTCATGTATAATGATAATTTATTTATTTACCAAAGGACATTTACAGCATATTGATAACAAAATGAGTTTAGATGTAGTAAATAAAAATAATAGCTTTCTTGCTAATTAACCATGCAACAATACTGTGAACATCTTCTTCCACCATAACCGCGTTAAAATTTTATAAATAAGAACTTTATATTTTCAAGGACACTGAAATCTTGACACCTGTCAGGTTCATCATCGTATTTTCAAAAGAGTCTGAAATATAAAGCGCTAGTTATGCATAATTCAACTCTGATTAAGATAGTCGGATCTCTTTTTCGTAAAAGTGTGAAATACAAACTTATGATTTTTTAAGATATGAAATGGCAGATATTTTGAACGGGTTGAGTGGTTTCCCTAAGTGACGAGCTTGTTCAAACTAATAACAAAATCAATATTTGTGCAAAGTTTGAATCAAATCGGACCAAATTAATGAATTGCTAACACACGTACATCTTTATATATCATTTTTAACGACCACCGAAAATGTTTTACAGAGATCAGGATCGGCGCTCATTTCATGGTCCCCATTCTGGGTCTTACCGTGATGGCACTGCCGTTGCTCATTTTCTTGTATTACATCAAACAAAAATTAATTAGTTGCAAAAATAAAAATTTGATAAATCACATAAACGTAATAAAAATTTGGAATATCAAAAAGTTCACAATTAAATGAACCTTATTTAACGTTCATTAAGACTCGATGGTCGATGTAGCTAAGGCACCGGTCAGTCTGTTGCGTCTCTGAACCGTGCACCTCAAGGTTATAGGGTCGATCTGTAGTTACTGCCATTCATTTACTCTTACCGTGAACGCTTATCCCTCGATATCATTAGTCTGTCATAAGCGCTAGCGTTAAAAAAAAATTAAGTGATCACGTTTTGAAATAATTTATAAAGATCAGGTCCCATGTAGTTCATCAAATACAGGTATTAACGTATTTGAGAATAATTTTTAGTTTTTTTTACTTACATTTTGAGTGCTTATTTGGCTTTATTGAACAGAAGGCAAATTTCAATAGTCTGGGTTTTAAAGAAGTGAACGATTGTTTACCCCACAAAGTCGATATCGTAAGGCTTCCATTACGTTAGCAAATGTAATTCAATAATTAATTGTTGTCACACAACAGACGTTATTAAGTTAGTCAATATTTCGAAAAGTAAAATAAGGTTATTTCCCTCCGCTTTTGTAAAAAGAAAACACAAAATATCAGCTACAGTAAAGAAAATGTATAATTGTGTCAAAGTTTCAATATCTTAATTTTAATAATTGTAGGCCATTCTCCGGCGATGTAAAAAAAGAAAACAAACGGTGCAAAAACATTATACAAACATTCTCACATACAATTATTTCTAAAAAAAACTATTTCAAAATATATATACAAAATACAAAATAAAGAAGAAATAAGGCCTGATTTCTCAAAACTGTATCCATTTTCCAGAAATACTGATTTTACATTAAATTAAGTTTTTTATGAGTAAACTAAAGGGAAACAGTTTTTTCCTGTTTACTATTAAAATTTCTTTTATTTAAAATCTTCATAATGACCGAGTTTGAGTAATAATTATATGATATACCGAAATTAAAAAATAATTCCTATTTTTCAGTATTTTGCGATGAAATACCGAAACCTATTTTTCCCTTTTAAGTGCTGTTTTGTTTGACTACTTATGGACTGCATTTCAAACTAGACCGATCATCGAAATTAATTGCTTGTGTCTCCAGTGATGTGCACGAGACAGACATCCAAGTAAGAACTTTTTATTCAGGGGCTTTTTTCACAATAACTAAACTTGTTTCATACTTTATATAGTAAGAATTTGATATGTTCCCAAAATGAAGCTGTACCATACTTCATAAACATAACCAAAATTAATATTGTAAAACATTTCAGACTTCATTATTTTTTTTAAGTTATCGAAACACTCCAGAACTCACATAGATAGAAGAGAGATTATGAATTTAAGAACTTTACTTGGCACATGTATCACGGTACATCCTGTATAATACTCAAGAGGGTAGGCACAGATTTCTTAGTCCCGTGTGTCTAAACCCAATCCAGTACAGTTAGAATTACCATAGAATAATCATTTAATAAAGAAGCGTTATTTCCTTGGGGTGTATTAGCACATTGGGGTAGTCGTACTCTAAAGTGTGATGGATGAAGAAGGGCAGAGGGTAGAGGGTGACCCAGATTCTACCCTTGGGATCATATTTCCAACAATCAGGTCAAGGTAGGACTGCTATTGTTTTTGCCAGCCTTGTCTTGGTGATTGCCTCCTTAGGCATAGGCCCGAAAATAATTTTGTAAATCAATTAATTCTTCGAACACCAACCATCAGACTTTAACAGTTATTTAGCTGCGGTTGTCTTAGACTATTATTATAACTGGATTAAAGATATTCTGTGGATAATATTTTTAAAACCCATGTCATTTGGGTAGCAAATTTTCCAGAAGATCAGTTTAATATTTAACAAGTGGTCGATGAATTCATTTTTTTATAATGTTAGCTAAAGTGAAGAGGCCATTTTATTTCAACCAATTTGTAGCCATCATTTTCAATTGCATCATCACAGTTTTTATTGTATATTTTTCCTTGTCTCCAAGATATTTGAAATAAGCTGGTACAATATAATTATATTGTACCAAACATGATGTTCATTAAAACATAATTAGCAGTAATCACTGCAGTTCTTTGTATTCTACTTACCCGAAAATATAAATATTTCCATATTAAGTCTTAAAACAATTAAATAATGTTTATTTGTTATTATTTATATTCACAGTGAACAATGATAATGAAATGACGATGTAGCATTATTAAAGGATCAGCTGTGGTGGCACTAAATCAGCTGTTTAACTGATTAAACTGATTCCACCCCACCCTGCATAGCCTAACCATAACGTAAAAACATTTATGTTGGATGTTACATATTATTAGCGAATTTCCATTGGAAAATAAGCTATTGGAGAAGTCTTTATGGGAAAACCTAAATCCGGGACTTGAAATGAGCTGGCACCGGCATATATATTATATATTGTGGTAAGTGTTACTGTATATATATCTTAGTGTGTGTGTGTGTGTGTGTGTGTTTTAGCACACTTACGTCCACAATTTTAGTCCGATTTCGTTCAAACTTGGCACAAAAATGAATTTTAGTAATAGTTTAGATAATTTTCTAAAACAGCAAAATTTTTTCAACATTTCATATTCTTGAAATATTTGTAAATTTTCTTCTTAAATATTTTGTAAACCTGATTTCCCCACCGTAACCATGGTTAAAAACTACATAAATTAGTATTTTGAATTTTCGGTTGAAATTAAGAAAATTAATTTGACGGCGGTCAGGATTCATATGTGTACTTTCAATGCTATTTGAGAGTTTAAAAAGCTAATATATGAGGTTTTAACGCTGTTTGTGATGTTGAAATCGGAGTTTAAAAAGTAGGGTAAGATGAAAAATTACTTATGAAAATTCGCATGAATATAGTCAACGCGACAGCTACGTGCTGCGATTATATTTTTATATTTATTGAGTAAATAATTATCTAATCTAAAGTTATCAAAACATAAAGTTTAATATGCAGCGGAAAAGTTGTTACGCTGGAAGTTAGTTCTTTCCAAACAGCTGATTTATAACTACAAATATTGAAAATGTTACTTACACTAAGGTTACTTTGATTGGTTACTTTGATACACTAAGGTCAACAATGAACACAAGGAATAGTCTTAATCTTAATCTTAATCTTAATCTTATCTTATTCATATTATATTTCTGAAAGTTTGTGTTTGTTTGTTTGTTTGTTTGTTATTCAATCACGCTTTAACTACTGGACCAATTGAGATGAAATTTGGTACGTATATGGTTTAAGTATCAGAGATACATATAGGCCTATTCCCGTTTTACAAAACGTCATTATACTACTTACCCAGCCCAAAATAATTATCAGTTTTTAGTTTTGTAACATCTGTTAACTATAGTTAGGTTTAATTACTGTTTACTGAACATGAGATTTAGGCACCAGAGATGGACATAGATCTAATCCCATTTTACAAATCTTAATCTATGTTTTATTTATTGCAAAATTATTGTTTTTAATGTTACATTTTCATCTAATAATCACAATCTGGTATTTTTCATTTAAGGCTATTCAATGTTTTTAAAGCAGAGTGCAGAATATATATATTATATACAATTTTATTAGGATACTTTAATTGTAAGGTAGTATATATATTTGTGTAATTACATTATATGAAAAATGGTAAATATGCAGTGCAGCATCTATTGGAGTTTTCGATATTTTTCTTACTAAAATGCTTTATTATGTGCCCAAAAGCAAAAATCCAAAATATGAAAGCAGGAGAAGTACGATAAAAATCGAAAATAAAAGTGACCAACATAACCTCAAAATTGCTACCGGCGAAAATCGGTACCGTGTTGTACTGATTTTAGACGTATTTTTATTGTTTTACTGATCTACAGATTAGTAAAACAATAAAAATACGTCTAACACGGGTTTGGGTGATAGGAAACCCATTTTTTAAAAGAATAGTGCATAACCTAAGTGACACGGTTGTTAGGCCTAACACGGTGATGCGTGAAAAAAACTTTATATTTTTTTAAAGATTATTTGGCTACATATCCTAACTGTCACGGTTGTTAGGCCAAACACTGTGATGCGTAAAAAAAACTTTATATTTTTTTAAAGAATACTGCATATCCTAACTGACACGGTTGATAAGCCTATCACGGTGATGTGTGAAAAAACCTTTAAATTTTTTGAAAGAATACTAAGTATATTAACTGACACGATTATTAGGCCTAACACGGTGATGTGTAAAAAAACTTTTATATTTTTTTAAAGAATACTACATATCCTAACTGATATGATTGTTGGGCCTATCATTGTGATGTGTGAAAAAAACCTTTATTTTTTTAAAGAGTTTCCAAACCTTAACTGACACGGTTGTCAGGCGTAACATAGTGATGCGTGATAAACCTTTATATTTTTTTAATGAATACTCCATAAGCTAACATAGTTGTTAGACCTAACATGGTGATGCATTAAAAGAACCTTTATTTATTTTTTTCAAAAGAGTACTACATAACCTAACTGACACGGTTGTTGGACCTAATACGGTTATGCATGAAAAAAAACTTTATATTTTTTTTTAAAGAGTACTCCATAACTTAACTAACACGGTGATGCGTGAAAAAACCTTTATATTTTTTTAAAGAATACTGCATATCCTAACTGACACGGTTGTCACGGTGATTTGTGAAAAAACCTTTAAATTTTTTAAAAGAATACTAAGTATTTTAACTGACACGGTTATTAGGCCTAACACGGTGATGTGTAAAAAAACTTTTATATTTTTTTAAAAAATACTACATATCTCAACTGATATGATTGTTGGGCCTATCAATGTGATGTGTGAAAAAAACCTTTATTTTTTTTAAAGTTTCCAAACCTTAACTGACACGGTTGTCAGGCCTAACATAGTGATGCGTGATAAATCTTTATATTTTTTTAAAGAATACTCCATAAGCTAACTAACATAGTTGTTAGGCCTAACACGGTGATGCATTAAAAGAACCTTTATTTATTTTTTTCAAAAGAGTACTCCATAACCTAACTGACACGGTTGTTGGGCCTAATACTGTTATGCATGGAAAAAACTTTATATTTTTTTTAAAGAGTACTCCAATACTTAACTAACACGGTGATGCATGAAAAAACCTTTATATTTTTTTAAAGAGTACTACATATCCTGACACGGCTGTTGGATCTATCACGGTGATGCGTCAAAAAACTTTTATATTTTTTTAAAAAATACTAGGCTACATATCCTGACACGATTGTTAGACCTAACATAGTGATGCGTGAAAAATCTTTATATTTTTTTACAAAATACTCCATTAACAAACTAATATGGTTGTTAGGCCTAACACGGTGAAGCATTAAAAAAACCTTTATTTATTTTTTTAAAAAGAGTACTCTAAACCTAACTTACACGGTTGTTGGGTTAAACGGTGATGCGGGAAAAAAACCTTAATTTTTTTTTTTAAAGAGTACTCCAAAACTTAACTAACACGGTTGTTGGTCCTAACACGGTAATGCATGATCTTTAATGTATATTATGATTGCGGGCAAAGCTAACAGCTAATGATATTATATTTCTGAAAGTTTGTTTTTGTTTATTTGTTTGTTATTCAAATACACTTTAACTACTGGACCAAATGAGATTACATTTGGTGTGAACACGTTTTAGGTATCTGAGATAAACACAATACTATTCCAGTTTAATTGTATAATAATGACTTTTTAATAATACTGTATTTTATTAAAATATGACATGACCCTGTTCTAGCGTATCGAGTAGCAAAAATTGGTATGTCTTTGCCGAAAACCATAAATCATATAATATTGTATATAGCAATATATTAAAATGAAATGACCTATTCTGATTTTGAAAATTGACTATACATTTTATTGCTTACATTATAATTGCAGGCAAAGCAGCAACGGGTAACAGCTAGTCATATTATATTTCTGAAAGTTTGTGTGTTTGTTATTCAATCACGCTTTAACCACTGGACCAATTGAGATGAAACTTGGTACGAAAATGGTTTAAGTATCTGAGATAAACATAGGCCTATTCCCGTTTTAAAAAACGTCTTTATACTACTTACCCAGCCAAACATAATTATGTAGAATTTAGTTTTGTGACATGTGTTAACTGTGGTTAGATTTAATTACTGTTTACTGTTTACTGGACATGAGATTTAGGCACCTGAGATGGACATAGATCTAATCCCATTTTGAGAATCTTAATCTGTGTTTTATTTATTGCAAAATTATTGCTTTTAATGTACATTTTCAATTATTTTAGTTGAATTTTTTCAAAACTGACACTAATTTGTTACTTTGTTTTGAATTTTCAATATTAAATGTAAAAAAGAGTGCAGATTACGATACGTTAAAAATTACTATAATTGTAGGTATTTTCTCTTTGTGAAAGTCTGGTTTGCTTCATTGTTTGTATTTTTGTTATTTTAAGTTTCATTAGATCAAATAATCACAATCTGGTGTTTCTCATTTAAGACTTTTCAATGTTTTCGACGCAGAATGCAGAATAACATATACAATTTTATAAGGATAATTTAATTGTACGGTAGTATATATATTTGTGTAATTACATTATATGAAAAAATGGTAAATATGCAGTGTAGCATGACCTGGATTTTTCGATATTTTTGTTACTAAAACGCTTTATTACGTGTTCAAAAGCAAGAACCCAAACTATAAAAGCGCGGAAACTACGAGAAGTACGATAAAAATCGAAAATAAAAGTAACCAACATAACCTCAAAATTGCTACCGCGCGAAAATCGGTAACGTGTTGATCAGTAAAACAACAAAAATACGTCTAACACGGGTTTTGGGTGATAAGAAATCCATTTTTTTAAAAATAATACTCCATAACCTAACTGACACGGTTGTTAGGCCTGACACGGTAATGTGTGAAAAAATCTTTATATTTTTTTAAAGAATACTATGTAACCTAACTGACACGGTTGTTAGGCCTAACAACCGTGATGCGTAAAAAAACCTGTATATTTTTTTAAAAAATACTACATATCCTAACTCACACGGTTGTTAGGCCTATTACGGTTGTTAGGCCTAATTATCATGGTGATGTGTGAAAAAATCTTTATATTTTTTTAAAGAATACTCCATAAGCTAACTAACATGGTTGTTAGGCCTAAAACGGTGATGCATTAAAAAATCCTTTATTTATTTTTTAAAAATAAATAACCTAACCAATAACCGTGTCTCCATAACCTAACTGACACGGTTGTTGGGCCTAATACGGTGATGCAGGAAAAAAACCTTAATTTTTTAAAAAAAGTACTCCATAACTTAACTAACACGGTTGTTAGGCTTAGCACGGTGATGCGTTAAAAAAACCTTTATTTAAAAAAAAAATACACCATAACCTAACTGAACGGTTGTTGGTCCTAACACGGTGATGCGTGATCTTTAATGTATATTATGATTGCGGGCAAAGCCGTGACGGGTAACAGCTAATCATATTATATTTCTGAAAGTTTGTTTTTGTTTATTTGTTTGTTATTCATCACACTATAACTACTGAACCAATTGAGATTAAATTTGATATGAACACGGTTTAGGTACCTGAGATAAACACAATACTATTCCAGTTTAATTGTATAATTGTGACTTTTTAATAATACTGTATTTTATTAAAATATGACAGGACCCTGTTTTAGAGTATCGAGTAGCAAAAATTTATATGTCTTGGTCGAAAACCATAAATCGTATAATATTAAATATAGAAATATATTAAAATGAAATGAACCTATTCTGATTTTGAAAATCGACTATAAATTTTATTGCCTACATTATAATTGCAGGCAAAGCCGCAACGGATAACTGCTAGTAAATAAATAATTATCATTTGTACATTCATTGTTTATATTGACATATTCATGTGTTTAACAAGAAGGAATGCAAATAAATGAATTAAATTGTAGTTTAATTTTCAATTGGTTTGACATTTAAATATATAAGTTCAAACAGCTTTATAGCTGGATATTTGCGAATATGGTGTATATATTGTAACCAAATATGAAACTGTGAACTTTGCTTCAAGTAAATTCACATTTTTTTATGTGAATACCTTTTTTACTCCCTGTACGGGAAATTTTGTGGTGTAGTGAAATCGAATTGAGAGTAACGTAAAGAAAAATTAAAGATAAATGAATAAGAAAAGAACATGAGAGGGAGTTGAGTATTATAATGTGTGTGTGTGTGTGTGTGTGTGTGTGTGTGTGTGTGTGTGTGTGTGTGTGTGTGTGTGTGTGCAAATTTTTGTGGTGCAGTGAAATCGAACTGAGAGTAAATTAACGATCCCGCCTATGTAAACAAGGTCATTAACAAGTGTTCGCTTCGAATGAGTGTAGTCTCTATGCAACATTTAATTTTGAGATAAATAGAGTAATTTATCATATGCAAATTTTGGGTACAATTTAACAATTACAAAATACTTCTCCAAATTTTAAAATTTATAAATATTTTAATGAATTAAACTGTTAACATGTTATTATCACTCAAGAAATAGCTGGAAGAGTGTTGTCAGAATACTCTTTATTTATTTAACGCCCGTGTTAACGGATTTCTTCAGTAAAAGTATGTCAAAATGAAAATAAAAGCCTGCTTAAACTTTTACGAGTTTTTAACACAACTGTTAAGAAAGACTCAATTGCTGTCAAAGTCATTCAAAATACTTTGCAACTGGGTCATTCTGAAATAGCCTGAAGGGAAATAAGGACTACTGAAGGGTGTCCGTCCACCCCTACAATCAACCCTTTAAATCCGTCAGGGCTTAGTTCTAAATCTCAAGCTGAAAGTAAAATTATAATTAAAACTTTGTCTTTAGCGTGAAGTTTCACTTTCCCTTTAATTTACAAGCCCAGTAGTTAACTTGTTCATATCAAAGAGGAGCAAACATTTATTATGTTAACTAATGCTTATAGTAGAAGTATTATTTCTCATCAGACAAGTAATAATAGTTAACACTTTTTATCTATTGCAGTACACTGTTAGGCCGGGATGCCACCAAAGACGGAGAGGATTACAAATTCAAAACCGAATACTGTATATTGGTTTTAAATGTAAGTGCGGTACTAAGGGGAGTCAAGTGGCGTCGCTGGAATCCGCTCCGCGTAACTTCGACTTTGAAGCTGACTCCGCTTCCCCTACTACACTACTTCTTTAAAGTTCTATTTCTCGTATCATGATTATCGTTGCCTAGGTTACGATTTTTTAACATAGTTTCCTAAAATCCGTTACAGTAGGCCTAAGTATTTAGATTTAAAAGATACAAACATGTTCTTTAAAGTACGACTACAGTGTGTTTTCAGGAGAAATCTGCATATGATTCATATTACAATATTGAAAAAGTGTACATGAACAAGAAATGTCATTAAGCCATTCGTTAACAAGTTAAGATTCCTCAAATTTTTGTACATAAAGTCTACTCCAAAGGATTAATTAGGCCTTACTGAATTTAATGGTGCCATAATAATTCCGTATATTTGGTTTTACCTGGTCTTAAACCTGAAAATTTAAATAATCCCGAACGTAGTTGTCTCGCTGATGCAATGGAAACCAATTGATTTCTATGGGAAAAGAATTTATTTCTATGGATGGAAAAATAATTTATGCTTCTTTAAGCAGATTTTAACATTAATGACGATGGTAAAATAATTTTTTAAAAAAATATACGATAAAAAGTTATGATTTTTTAATTATTTTGAAGAGCCATCACGTTTAAGCTGTTTAACGTATTTTGCTAGGCAACGAACTTGTACAAGCTATACCAAAATCAATTTTTTGCCAAATTTAAACAAAATTGCGATCTCTAGATTAATATAACAAAATACACACACACACACACACACACACACACACACACACACACACACACACACACACACACACACACACACAAGTAATTATACTGTATATTTTCAGCGCGCATGCGTGCGTGCGTGCGTGCGTGTTTAAATATGTATAGCATATATTGTATATTTTAGAAACAAAGGATATATTGTGCAACTTAGCCTATTATGTTCAGTATACTAATTCTCCAATGAGTTTGATTAGTCCACTGCCTAGTAAATTCAGCACGGCAAAATGTGCTTGAAGTCGTGGAAACCAAACAACTTTTGCCTTCTGCTAGCAAGAGCCTTCCAATCATAGATTACGTGCCTGCAGTTAATCATCTATGCACTTAGCTAACACACTGTTTCTTAATGGTAAATTCCTAGCCTATTCAGATATACCCTCAAATCAATATACCCCATAATGAGTCTCATGGCACTTCTGAGTTGCATGCAAGATTCCTACTGTCTCCATATCTACCAAGAGGAACTTCTTTTAACAGACTGTCCTAACTGACAGACCTCCACTCTTAGAGTACATCAGTCTCTATCATCGCAGACTTATAAAGGTTTCTTGTCCTCAAGGTTTTGTCCCTCGAAAATCGTCTACTTCTAAGTTTAATTGGAAGCCCACTTGCTACCGCCTTTTTTCCTCTTCATTACTGATTCGAGATATTAAACCCCAACCATCACTTTTACCATTTAAGGGTTTAAGGATCTGTGGGTCTACCTCAAGTTGTTGTCTGGTTCAAACTGGCTTGATGGGATTCAGTGTTAATTCTGCACAGGGTTTTTCCATGAGATCAGGTAGTCTTAGGTGCTTATGCCACTCCCAAGGTCCACCTTTGCCATTCACACACTGTGTTGTGGGTTATTATTAAAATTAATTTAGTTTTCCTCTTAGACGATTTCTTCGATGTACACTGTTCCACTTTGTCTTGCTATGTGGAATAACTGTTCTAGGTTCTGATTCCTCCTGAAGTGTTGGAGGTGGAGGTGGTTCAGTAGCTTACATATGGGCAGGATTCGCCAAATCCTATAGCAGCTTAGAACACTAACAGGGTAGTAATGGAATCCTGCCCGTTACTCTAAATATATTAAAGACTCTTCAGAAGGTTTTCCTAAAGGTGTCTGCCTATTCAAGGTCCTGAATCTGGGCCTCACCATGATGGCTACTCCAACAGCTTATACTTTAACGAAAACTCGCTAATTGTACTAGTTTTATTTTAATTTCTCGAAATAATTATAAATAAGTACTACAAATTAGTAATTTTTTAATTAATTAAGTTTATGTATGGATTATACTTTTTATGTTATTTTATTTATTTCAAGTTGATTTTCCTAAAATGTTTAAATATATAATTTATAATAAATTAATTAATTATAATTATAAAATAACAAATTCGAAAACAGTATAAAAATATATATTTACTTTTAATACTTTAGTCAGCTAAGTATGAACTGTATTCTTTTGAGAATATTTTATATTTTCTTAGAAAACTACAGAAAGATTTAAGAATACAGACTGCAAAGGGTCATTGAACTCTGAGCCAGGGTCAAAATAAGGATTACATTTCCCCTTCGGATAGTATCCCGAGAGACTTAAACGGAGTTGAAAGAATTGACAAAAATATTCTTTCTTCAAGTGAACATGTTTCGCCGGAAGGGAGTGCAATTCTTATATCCATCTTATTGAAATTACCAGTTTTTGTTGACAGTTGTTTTACAAACATCAGATAGATTTATGTTCAAATAAATTAGACTTAGCATTATATTAGCTAGTAAAAAAGTTGTTTTAGTTTGGAATTATTTTTTAAAAATTGTTCATTAAAACGTTTTAATTTTGAAGTTAAATTTCTTTTAGCGTCAATGTGAGTGTAAATCAACATTAGCCATTAAATACTAAATTGGAATATTGTGGAATTTATCAGTGGAGAGACCAATCGGTGTTTCGTAATTTTGGTAAGATCTAATTCAAACTCGGCACAGAAATTAATTTTGAGTAGCGAGTTCGTTCAACAGTTTAAAAATCGTCGCCATCAAAAATCAGATAGGCCTAATTATATGCCTAACTTTTTTTTCCCTACACTTGTAAATCAGATTGCAACCACTGTAATCGACATGAAAATGTGCATAAATCAGCAGCGAATTCTCAATATTCATTTTAAAAAATGAAATGAACCTGGCGCGGTAGTCACAACATGAAATCAGATTTTTGAAATTAGTATATGGTAAATCAACACAAATGTTATTGGATAAATATTGTAAATTATTTTTCGAGTCAAGATCCCTTTTTCTCAGCATATACTATTCGTACAGGCATAAATGAGGTATATTTAGAAAGATTTTTTCAACCGGCTTCTAACATTTCAAAACTATTTTGTGCTAAAACTTACTGTTTGTGGAAAATTTTAACATAAATAACACTTTTAACTGTCATAGGCAATACGGCATCATGGATGCGCATGCGCGGCATCACAAATTTCGCAATATTTTTTATAATTTACGAAGCTAACTTATTAATCACGAATAGACAATCCCATTAGAAATGCCACTTTTTTGGATAACGTGCTTAGAACAATTTCAATATTTACTTGAAAGTTATTAAACTTATAGGTTATGTGGCCCTAATGGCAGTCCCCTATTTGTCGTACAAGTTGGGACAAACATTTCGAATAACAAACACATGTTTTGGACACTGTTTTTATGCAAATATATTTGTGATTTTTCCTTCTATCGTGCATTTGTCTATTGTTAATCGATCGCTTTTAGATTTATTTTTTAAACAAATTTTCCTTCCGTCCATCTACTTATTCAAACGACTACTCTTATTCAACGACTACTCTTATTCAAAAGGCTGTGTTTACTTAAAACTTTCATTGTGCGAAATTTCTCACGGGTCCTGGTATTACGAATTTAAGGAGAGTCAGGGTTTATTATTTATTTACTTATTATTTATTTACGTTCTTTGCAAAATAATCATTTCTGCTTATTAATTTAACCGTTTTTGTGTTATTAGGTTGCATTTTTAATTTTCTTTAATCTTGTCAGCTTCACAATTATGTATAAGTTATTCAAATTTTACATCAGATTCTTGAGCTCATTTTTGCTTTCAGATAATATTTTTAAAGCAATTTAATGTATTTTATTTTTAGAGTACATAAGAATGTTCATAGGCTATGTATCTAATATGTACGTTAGTGTTAATGTATTAAGAATGTTAATATACATTAATTACTTATGACGCTATATAAAGCGAACAACAGCAAAAAAACCCTGCAAAGATACCTTTTCTAAGGTAGCGACAGAATTATGCAAAAACCCTTTAAAAAAACTCAATATCATATTTAACGAAACTAAGAACTTAGCAGAACAATATACTTGGATACCAGAATGTGAAAGGCTGCCAAGAGCGCGTGTGTCCACACGCCAAAGGTTGTGCAATTCCCGCGCCTTCTCTTTCAATTATCCTCTGATTAATTTCACGGATTTGAAATATTTTTAACTTTCTGGCCTGTTATCACCGGATCCGTGGAGATTTATTACCGGGCTTAATTTTCCTACATCAAGTCTAATTTAAAACTGTGAAACTTGAAACATTTTATTGGCTCTTCGGAGCGGTTATCTTCCTGCTTTTTTCAGTCTACAGCATCTGCGTTATGTACAGCCCTGCTTGGATGCAACCCTAACCTCCAAGGTAATATTATAAAGAAATATTAGTTTTGTTTTAATTCAACCGTTTTGGTGAAATTTTGTAATATTTTGCGTTAAAAAATACGTTTTTATCTTACTGGAAATATGATTTCGCCACCATAACCAACATTAAAATCTACATAAATTAGAATTTTTAATTATAAAATTATCTTTACAGTAAGAAAATGAACCCTGATGGCTGTTACGTTAATT
Organism: Callitettix versicolor; assembly: GCA_022606455.1. NCBI lineage: Eukaryota > Metazoa > Arthropoda > Insecta > Hemiptera > Cercopidae > Callitettix > Callitettix versicolor. The sequence continues at coordinate 85,595,439 of CM040189.1, forward strand.
TCCATATATCCAAAGATATTTTAAGTGCAGATGTATTTAAATTTTGAAGGATCATTAAGATGGTGACAATAGCTGCAACAAGAAATGAAGAATTAGATTAAATGAGGTAAAATCAACACACATCAATTTTACTTACAGGAAAACGGTTACAATATTGATATTGGAGAACTCACAAATAATTCTCTATGGAAACACTGCAAAGTGTCTGGTAATGACTCTGGATGATGAACATTGTTGTGAAAGCATATTAAAACGAAGAAGGAAAAACTGAATAAAAATATAGGAACATGTACTGTCTGCTTGGAAGGCATTCAGAGTTGTCATTATACAATAAACTGCTCTTATATAAACAAATTCTAAAGCCTACATTAGGATTATCCAGGTGTTTCAGAATAAAGTATTTAGGACAGTTGTGAGGGCTCCGTGGTACATCAGAAATGACAACATGCATTATAACTGAGAAAGTTGAGACATTTGGCAAAAAAATAAAAGATTTGCAGTGAAACACAAGAAACGCTTACACCAACGTGTGGACCTAGAAATTGTTTAGTTACTTGATACCAGCGATCTGGTGAGACGGCTAAGAAGAGTCAAGCCGTGTGATCTGGTTTTGTAAGAAAGAAGTGTAATCACGTGAGCTAGTGGACAGTCTGTTCGGCAGTCATCAGTGGGTGTTTACTGACAAAAGTGAATTTGGTAGGGAAGGTTGTTTAATAACTGTAAAGTTAGTTATAACATGTCTATAACAATAATAATAAAAAAGATTACTATGGTGAAATCAAATTATCAAAAATGTGTAAGAAAAACAATTTTTTTTTAATTTCGAACATCCGCATTTTGAAACTATTACACAAATTTTGTAGCCTAAAGTGGGCCGTTTGTCCAAGCTATTATCAAAAGTCTATTTTCAAGCCAAATTTTAATCAATTCGAACTAAAATTACGAACATACATAAGCCTACGTATGAAATGTTTAAGAACCACTCAAAACATTTCGTAGAGGTCAGTATCGGCACTCATTTAAGATCAAGATTACTGTTATTGCACTCCAATAGGCTACCTCATTTTCTAAAGGAAATTTTCTAAAAATATGATTTGGTTAAGAAGTTTTAAAAATGCTCCCATTTTGAAAGAGGAGAATGAATTTGGTTCGGTAACGAAATTGTCCACGTAATTTTTATTCTAAGTTTGAAATAATTAACGTGCTAAAGTACACATACACATATACACATATGTATACACATATACATAAATATGTATACTCCAACTCCTGTGTTCTAAAAGTCAGTATCATTGAGCATTTAATAGTCTTATCCTGAGTTTTAACGTCATGCTGTTCGATAACTTGTTTTCCAATAAAAATTAGTTTATAATAAGTCTGGTTTTAAAACTACGCGTAGGTACTAAAAATTAATTTTAATAAATGTTCTAAAAAAACCCCACAGGCTGCTCCGAAACCACATTATCCTTTTCGAAACATTTATCATTCTAAACAGTTAAATTAAAATTAATTCCGTTTGTCCCCGCTCCAAGTATTTCCCAACATTTGCACATTAAATCAGTAATACTACATTTAACCGGTCAACGACACCATTCTGCTGCCGCCAACTTGAGTTACAGCCACCTAACCCGTATTGGACAAGTCCGCAGCTGATCCGTCCAAACTTTATATCGAAGCTTTCAACTTATCCGACATTCCAGGGCGATAGTGCTGCACTCTATTGGCAGACTGACAAACCTTCATAGCGCCGGTGACAATTCCAAAATGGACGTTTTACTGTCCAACGAAAATGTTTACGGTCGGTTTGAAACGTAAAATTCCCAGTTTTAGTTTTTCATTGCGGTTCCCGCATGATAAACGAGCGTGTCATCTCGAAATTCCGTGTCACTGGATAGCTACATAATTGTTACATTAACACTTCTATTAATTTTATGGCATGTCTTTGAGATTCTTTGGAACGCGAAGGACTAAAAATACACATTAATATTAAAAATACGTTATTATGTTTTTTTATATAACTTTCAACGACATTTTACGGCACTCCATTAACGGTCAAGCTGAAGAGCTTAGCTTTTTACTTCCTCTTTCTACGAACTATAAAAAAATATAGGCCTAGTGTGAAAAAAACGATTTTATGATTTTGATAGATTTGTTCTTAGGCGGGTTACCTAAGTGCAAAGTTAGGTTTACTTGGATGTCTATAAAAAAAACTTGAAAATTACAGTCTATATTTTTAAAAATCTGTCTTAACGATGTTGATTAAATTTTTCTCAAGCGTAGTCTGTAAGTGTCCAAACAATGTAGGTCTACGTATGTACACTGTACATAAAATGTGAGGTTGGAAAGCATTACAAAAAAGGAAATAATCTGCAAATTTTTTAACAAATTTAGTTTTTCACATTTTCTTCAAATTTTGGTAATCTATAAAAATTCATGACCACAGTATACACGTTTGGAACTCGGGCAGTTAGAGACAGAAACGAAGCTTTTGTTAATGACATCTTTGCTGAATATATAATTAGTTTGAATATATATGTTAGAAATATCTTGTTTTGTTTAAATAAATAAACACGTGAACATAGCTTATATATTATTTACTGTAGTTATAATAAAAGACCAGTTGTATAACATTAATCCGAAACGATCAACTGATTTCATTAAACAGCTGTTAGGCTATAATAAGTTTCAGGTTATGTTATTAAAAACTTAACATTAACAACAATTATTAACAAAATTTATATTAATTTGGAATGTATCATAAACGGTTACAACGTACACGTGTTTTTCAACTAAGGAAAAGTACCGAAACCAAAACAACACAACGTTTTCATATAATACGCGTGTGCTGTTATCAAAAAGGAGGAAGAAAAAGAAAGAGACAAAATTCGTTTGCTCTTTCTCTCCATATTTCCAAAAATGTGAATAGACTTTTTTCTATTCACCCTCTCACCAGAGAAGCTAACATTAAAAGCTTTGCTTTAATAAATGGAATTTGCTGTTCAGGGGTAAATATAAAAAAACTGAAAGTAAACCTGGTCGACGAAGAGTTTTTTTTCGATTTACTAGCCTTCAGTAAATTCTATTAACTTAAAATTTGCTATAGGCAGGCTTACAGACTTGAGATTTTATTCTTTAAATGTGACCAAAATTTGCGACACAATTTAGTCTATCACATTTTAAATAATAGGAATTTTTTATTGTTCAGCAGTAAAAAAAACAACCTAAAAATTAATCCTTACAGCTGTTGGTTTTGTTACTTACTCTAAACTAAAATTTTGTTTTATTTCACTTTGTTACATGGCTTGAGATATGATCCTTCATTTTCCACCAAAACGTGAATACAATCCGATGACAATAAAAAAATAAGAAAAATCAGCCTAATTTTTCAAAATCAATTCATTAAAATTTGCTAAACCTAAGTTCGTATATGAACTCAAGTCGCTAAGGCAAATTATATATAAAGGAATTCTACGGTTTGGGAGTAAATAAAAAAAGTGCAAAAATGCTGACCTCCGTCGAGTTTGTTTTCGATTTACTCATTAATTGTAAATATTATATTTCTTACACTGACTTGAGTCAAGATTCTTCATATATTACTAAAATTTGAATAAAATCTAACGAAGCGAATTTGAGAAACTATGCGATTTTCCAAGTTTTTTATTTGTAACTTTCAAAGCGGATTTCCTAGTGGAAACTATTGAATAGGCCTATGATACAGTTTGTGTACATTATCTTAAATTTCATTTACATTTCTCTTGAATTTACATTACTTACAGAAAGCACTGATTTAAAAGGACCGTGACCAGGGAAAAAATACGTTTACTTAGAATCAGAATTAGGTTGTTACTTTTATTAGAATGAAGTAATTATTTCACCGTCCAACTGTTATAATTATCCAAGACGCAGAAAGATTACACAAAATGCCTTACATCACTTTCCACTGCCTTATGCTGGACGTCGAACTAATCATTTCAGCGAGACAGCTGCGTGCCGTGATTATTTTTTTAAATTTATACCACAATTATAAATTTCACTTATTTTGAATTTGGTTTACTGGCTTGAATTATGAACCTTCTCATTCCAACAAAATTTGATGAGCATGTTAACTATTAATGTTTAGGAGATTTTTTATCAATAAATCTTAAAAAATAAGAACTATTTTAATTAAAAAATGGTTCCAATATATACTTATATAATAAACTAGCCTTATTGTATGTCTATAAGTGATCAAAACTCATAATGAGTTTATTACATTTTACGAAGACTGATTGAGTAGAAAATAATATTACGAAAGTTGTTTCGTGTTTAATTGATGAAAAATAATTACTTAAAATCAATAAGTTGGATGTACTTGAAAGTTTCGATTCCAAAACTGAATACAGAAATCAGCAAAGTACAAGATGGCGGTCAGGGTTAGTTTAGTATTCTAGACTAAGTATTTAAATAAATACTCCACTTATCTACCCCCTAGGTGGTTAATATGAGATGCGAGACCCATAGTCAGAGTGTCCTATTTTCCTTTGTAAGGTAACACGCTTCGACTATCACACTAAAATAAAATAAAGTCATTGTAAACCCTAAACTAGGCTATATAACAAGTGGACCACACATCCTCTGTCTCTCCCCTTAACTGGGTTATGTCAGACGATCAGCTGCAGACAACAGAAATGGAACATGCTTCACTTTCTGAACGTAGTAAAATAATTTTACAAACAGAAATAATTGTTGCTTACAGAATAATTGCTGCACGCAGATGTCTCGTTCACTTATTGGACGCAAACTTCCAACTTCAATTCTACATTGAAAGTTAGATTTATTACATTGAAAGTTTATTTATTGAAGGTTGATGATTTATACCTATTTTAACTCTGATGGTGAAATTAAATTTTCAAAAAAGTGTAAGATAGAAAAGTTGTTTTTTTAATATTTAAAAATGGCCGCCGTTTTTAAACTGTTGAATGAATTTTTCTGCTTGACAAATTTGTCTAAGCTATTGTTAAAATCGTTTTTTGTGTGTTAAGTTTGAATCTAATCGGGCGAAAATTGCGAACATGAGGTTTTATTTTTAAAGTTCGACTATTGTGCACACTTGGGCTAATGCAGACGATGGGATGATTTATAGCGTATGAAAATGCCAAGCCCTCGCCGGGAATCGAACCCGGGTCCTCGAGGTGAAAACCTAGTACGCGAACGTGAGGCCCATTCCGAAGTGATTTTACCATTATGACAGCTTTCATAGTTTATTTTTCAATAAAATTTACCAATAAATGGTAATAAATCACTGTAAAAAGGTTAGATTGAATTATTTAATAGTTTTACAGTTTGAGAGTAAGTCGTATAACTGCACGCAGCTGATGTGACGAGACGAAATCAAAAAGTGACAATACAACAATAATATTTTAATCTAACACTTTTTTGAAAATCTGCCTTCAGCATCATATTCAGCACTGAAGTTGGTGTAAATTAGCATTTAAATATTAAAATTACATTGAAAATTTACAAGCACATTTAATGCAGATTTTAAATTTACGATGGTGAATATGATTTTCAAAAAAGTTCTGTGATGAAATAATCGCAAAAATACTTTTTTGGAAATTCGCTTCCATCACCTCAACAAGACAGCTGCTTGTAGCTGTTATTATTTTCAACATGGTTGGATTTATATTATAATTTGTTTAACTTATAATGTAGATTTAAAACAAATAATAAATGTTTTAGTGAAGTATCTTAATCAAAGCACAATTTTAATTAATTTATAAATTACTTACCAACTTATAAAATTTCTATAAATAAGTCCTCCCGAAAGTAATAAACCCGAATCCTTACAAGAAAGACAACAATTCAAGTACGTGTAAGAACATTGACATCCAAGAAGGGAAATAATTAAGAATTCATATAAATGCTTGGTTTCTATTTTTGTTTTGTTGGTACACATGTCGATTGTTAAAAGACTACTGCGTAGTATTCAAAAGCGAGTTAACAATTGATTTGGGGTTAAAAATAATGCATAAACTGGAAAAATAATAATCTAAATATTTTTAGGGTTATAGTCACGTTTTTTATCAAGGATTTGCTCGATGATAGACATTCTTCCTCGCCTCCAGTCGGGAAATTTTTATACTTTTGTAATGACTAAGCTTAAGCCTAGAAATTGTGTTTTTAATTTTAAAATTTGTTTTTTTTATTTAAAGTAGCCTATGCTGCGTCCTTAGATAGACAATATAGGCTGTTAAAAAATGTAAGTTTTTTTCGTAGGAGTGTTTGTGCCTAATCGGTAAGTCACAAAATCATTAGCCCAAACACAAGAAAAAAGTGAAGATTCAAAGTCTTTTTGTTTTCAAGAAGGAAAGAAAAAGAAGGAATCGGATATAAATATTTACGAAATATGTCGTGTTTAATTTAAGATCATAGCAAACAGAGGCTTCATAACATATTTTGATTTTTAAAAAGTATCGGTAGTTTTTTACTCGATAAAGCCTAAAGAATTTTGATCAATCCCATAATTAGTAATTAAAATATCTAGAAAACTGTCTATTGTAATTTGTATAAAATTTAGAAAAAGAATTTGAACAACGCAAGCATTTTTGGATACGCTTGAAAATTTGACCAATTTAAAAACTTGTACGTAAAAAAACCTCAATATAGATTTAATAACCACTAATACAGTTTTAAAGACCTCTTGTACAAATCTAATAACCTATACGCAAGACTTTAAACTAAGTAACCTCTTTTATAAACTTAATAACCTCTGTCCTAGACTTCAGATTTAATAAACTCTTCTATATACTTAATAACTCTACTTCAGTCAACTTATGCTTCGTAATGACCTTTTCTACGAAGTTAATAATATCTACTTCAGATTTAATAAACATTATTCTAGACTTTAAAACACACGTAATAACCTTCACACATTTAATAATCTCCACTTTAGACTTAATAATCTCTGCTGTAAACTTAATGATATCTATTCTAGACTTCAGACTTAATAACTTCTACTGTAGAAATAAAAATTCTTACTTCAGACTTAAGAACCTATTCTATAAACTTAAATAACCTCTATTATAGACTTAATAACCTCAAAGTTATACTCAATACCCTTTTACAGCAAAAAAATAGTTAATTGAAAGATTATTAACTTAACAACATCTACTAAGTACCTTAATAAGGTTTATGTAAAGATTATTTACATTAATAAACCTCTACTTTTGGCATAGTAACCTTCATTACAAACTTAATAACCTCTGCTTTAGAATTATTAACTTCTGCTATCAACTTAATAACCTGTAATAAAGGGCAACAATATTTTAAATAAACCTGACAACATCTAAAGTAAACATAACTTACGCTACAGACTTAATAACTTTTACTAAAGATTATTAAGCACAACCCCTTCTGTAGAATTAGGAACCTTCATTTTAGACTTAAATTAATAACCTCTATATAGTCTTAATGAGCTATATTTTAAGCTTAAAAACATCTACCATAAACTTAATATCTAATAACCTCTATCTTAAACTTAATAATATTTACCTTAGACTTAATAATATCCACAGTATATTATTACCATAGATTTAATAACCGTGAATCATTATTCACGGTTAATACTTTCACTACATACTTAATAACTTCTTCTATATACTACAAAATAAACTCAATACCCTATACTTATTGTAGATTTAATAACCTCTACTTTCACATTAATGACGTCTACTATAAACTTATAACATTTACCCTTGATTTAATAACCTCTAGTTTATTCTATAGTAAATAACCTCTACTATAAACTTAAAAACTCTTCTCTAGTCTTAGTAACCTCAACTGTATCATTACTAATCTTTTATTTTCAACCTGATAATCCCTATTATACGAGTTTTAATAACCTCTACTCTATACGTATTTTAAATAGTTTTCCAAATAAATACATTATCAAGTTATTTTTGGAACAGAATGGTGACAGCAGACTTTCAGCCTTGGTCGTCTTACGTTTTATTAAGTAGACACTTTGGAAGTGGGGGAGTTTAATTGAATGGAAAATCACACAGATGTGAAAAAAATAATCATGGAAAATAACCAAGTAAATATGAAAATGAGTTATATAAATTTCAAGATTTGCTCTTAATCGAAACATAATCCTACAATAATAGGGTAGATCTTATGAGAATATTTAATTTTTATTAAGAGCACCTTAAACGATTTTGATGAACATAGTTTTTTTGTGTTTACAACCGTTTTAAATCTACATTGTAAATATAAATTATTAAAAACAATTTGATTTGTTAATATATAAAATAAAACAAAACATTATATTTCATTGAAACTAATAAGACCAAATTAATTTTAAAATAATTTCATAAAATCTGTTATTGTACACCGTAAGAGATAGAAAGAGAGAGAGAAAGAGAGAGAGAGAGAGAGCACAAATAAATTAATAAGTGAACTACAGTGTATTAAATATACATTTATATTTTCCAGCTTTGAAATGACAAAAAAGATCATGTTTATAAAAATGTATCTACTTTTGCTGTGAAAAGATTGGACCTGCAAAGAGCATCTGAAGATTACTCTGGGGTTCAGACAGTTCCTGGAAATTTTTTAGGACGTTTTGAATTTGAAAATACGACAAATAATTGTAACAAACAGATTAAAGGTCTTTAAAAAAATGAAAAACAATGTTACTTTAAAAAATTTTTTAAGGTAGTCAACAATTAAATGGAATCTATAACAACTAATTTTAGTTTGAATTTTCAAAATTGCTGGCTTGCTGGGAGCGTTCACATGACATGTTTGGTTACTTGAGTGCGTAGATAATTAAGTAACATTATGTAGAACTTGCACATGCTTAAAAGTAATCATTTTAGATTTTTATGCTGTGGCTGATAAAGGCCACCATATAAGACTTACAAGCCAATACAGTTTTTCAGACACGGAAAAAATTCAGTTCAATATTGTGATTATGTAAATGCTAAAGTTTATTTCATTATTTTGTGTGCAGTTGAGTAATTGAAATTACGTTTTATTTGAAGTAAAACTTACTTCACTTAAAATTTTGTGTCTAATTGCAAATAATTACTGAAAAAAATGTTCTAATTTCGTAATTTCTCTTCTCTTTCGTTAAAAAATTCTATCATATTCTACTGAAATAGACTAAAACAAGACGTTTAGCGAAAACATTTCTAAATTTGCATAGTCGGTAATGTGTATAGGCTATTTAGTAAACTGTTTAAGACTATAACTAGATTAAATTAGTGTAATTCGTAGTTGTATGAAAAGTAGTGATTCCAAGATAAACCGCATCCACAAGTTAAGGACGTTCGTTGTAATTGTTTTTAGAGACTGAAAACTAACTTTTCGTATATTTTGTGTTTACAAAACGCCTAAATATCATATTTACCTCCTGTTTACTGTATAAAGGGTTCCTGTTACATTTAAGCAGCTATATTAATATTGAAAATTGGAAACGTAGTCAATTTCATTTTTCAAAACCTTATATTTATAGAACTGATTTAATTAAGTCCACAAATTATAAATTTTCATCAATGACCCGGTTAAGCAACATTAATATGCTCGGAAAGAAAGCCAACGAAGAGTGTAGTTGTTAATATCTAATGTTGAATAAGCAGAAGATTAACTTGATAAAATACGTACAAAATTATCTTTAAAAAAACAGCTGATGTTTAAGTTTTAATACTTTTTTTTATTTTAACTTTCAGGTTATGTTTAATTTTGTTGTTTGAAGATCGTGTAAATATTCAGGAGGTAAGTATAATATTTAGGCGTATTGTGAAGACATAAAATATAATTGTAAAAAGGGGGGTAAAATTGTATAGTCTCCAAAAATAATTAAAATGTAGGCCTACGCCTTCAAATTGTGGATGCAGTTTATCTTGGAATCATTTTTTATTACACATTTCTTACAAATAAAGTTTACACTTTTTTAATATGGTTATAGTCTTAAACAGAATACTAAATAACCTATGCACACTGGCAAACGTTGTAAATTTAGAAATGAACGTCTTGTTTCAGACTATTTCGTAAGAATATGAAAGAATTTTTTAACGAAAAAGTAGAGAAATTAAGAAATTAGAAAAAAAATTCAGTGATTATTTTCTATTAGGCACAATGTTTGGTTTACGTGAAAAAAATTTTACTTCAAATAAAAGGTAATTTTAATGACTCAATTCTACAAAAAATAATCCAATATTAAATATTTTTTTTTTTTTTTTTTTTTTTTTTTTTTTTTTTTTTTTCGGCGGAAAACCGTTCGGGTTATCATCGCCGTAACGAAAAATGAAAGTACATAAAACAAAATTTAAACAAAATTTACGTAAGAATAAAACAACAACAACAAACTATAACATTAAAATAAATTAAAAATTTAGATAACAGGTATAGATTATATTACACTTAAGAACTAAATAACAATAAATAATCAATAAAATTTAATAACATTTCTTAAAACTATGCATAAACATAACAGAAATAAAGCTTTTAGATAAAATAAATAAATAAATAACACAAGAAATAACAACTATATAAATTAAATTTTATTTAAAACATTCAGACGATGAAGGAAGTCTAGAACCCGGTCAACGGCCGAGGCACTATCTCCCAACATCGTCTGCAAACAGTTGCTCAGACCACACATAAAACGCACATTTTGGAAACCATCACAATCGAGCAATATATGTCTTATTGTGATGGCTTCCCTACAGAACTCGCATTTAGGTGGGTCCCCGCGTTCCATCAGAAATCCATGCGTTAACATGGAGTGACCGATGCGAAGGCGGGTGATCACCACCTCTTCTCTGCGACTTGCACGTATTGACGACCCCCAAGGACGAACTGTACTTTTGATTACCCTCAATTTATTACAGCTTGTAGCTGCCCATTCATTTTCCCACTGTAGATGAATTAAATGTTTTACGTGACAAAGGAAGTCAGACACGATTACACGTTGAGTGCATGGTGGAAGAAAAGTTGCTTCCTTTGCCGCATTATCCGCTATAGTGTTTCCAGATATTCCACAGTGGCCAGGAATCCAGATAAATGATACTCTTGCACCTCGTAGTTCAAGTCTATGGACAGAGCACAGAATATCTTGAACCAGAGGGTTTACCGAATACATATCCCGGATTGCCTGGAGGGCACTTTTTGAATCAGAACAAACTACGTAATGCAAACTATCGAATTTAATAGTGTTCAAAGCCTTTAAGATGGCAAAGAGTTCGGCCGTAAAGACACTACAAATTGAGGGTAATCCATACTTATACGTTTCGTCCAGTGAGTAAAATGCACACCCAACATTATCGTTCATCTTAGAACCATCTGTGAAAATAAATTTAGCAGATGGATATGAACTAGTCAGTCGAAAAACTCACGTTGATACACAATGTTAGGAGTGTTGTCTTTCTGGTATGCACACAAGGAGAAATCAAAGGTCGGCATATTGATTTTCCACGGAGGACAAAACAAAAGGACCTTTCAAACATTGGGGTAGTTCAATACGTAAGTCATCAAAAATACGGGAAGTTCTAATACCAAGAGGAGCAGTAGCATTCGGTCGAGATTCATACTGTCGCACCAATTGATTTTTGAAAACTGTATTAAAAGCAGGGTGCCATGGTTTAGATGATAGATTGCTTAAATAAGTTAACTGTAGTTTCTGTCTCCGTCGAGAGAGGAAGGTTCCCCAGCATCGGCGAGAATACTCACGACGGGACTTGAACGGAAAGCACCAGAAACAAGGCGGATTGCAGAGTTATGGACGGGATCTAGTTTCTTTAAAATCGATGGTCTAGCAGATGAATAAACAATGCTGCCATAATCAATTCGCGAACGAATTACGGCACGGTAAAACATCACCATACAGGTCCTATCAGCACCCCATCGAGACCCACTAAGAACCCTCAACATATCGAGGATTTTATTACATCGTAATTTTAAATCACGCACGTGAGGGCTCCACGAGAGTTTTTCGTCGAGTATTAGACCCAAGAATCGAACGGATGGAGAAGTCCGAAGCTGTATACCATCAAGATATAACGACGGAGCCTGGATCTGTCTACGGCGACTGAAAGCAATACACTGAGTTTTAGCAGCGGAGAATTTAAAGCCAGTAGTTCTCGTCCAGGTCTGCAACCTATTTATTACCAGCTGAAGGGTTCTTTCAGCTGTTGCCATGTTTCTGGTGCTTACGTAAATAGCAAAATCGTCTACAAAGAGAGAACATCTGACAGGGGACCGTACGTTAGACGTTATGCTATTGATTGCAATAGCAAACAGAGTAACACTAAGTACACTCCCTGTGGAACACCATTCTCTAAGTAGAAACGATCTGATAGCGTACTACCAAGACGCACCCTAAAATACCTATTACTGAGGAAGTTTTTGATAAAATGCAGAATCCTGCCCTGTATACCCCATGATTTTAATGTGTTCAAAATTCCCTTCTCCAAGCCATGTCGTATGCCTTCTCTAGGTCGAAAAAACAGCTACTAGTGTTTGACGCAAGAAGAACGCATTTTGTATCGCAGATTCCAAAGATACTAATTGATCCACAGAACATCGTCCTTGCCTAAAGCCGCACTGGTCTTTGCAAAGTAAATTGTTGGTTTCAAATACCAAACAAGGCGACGATTTACCATTTTTCTACCAGCTTGCAAAGAACGCTAGTAAGAGAAATCGGACGATAGCTACTTGCATCAGTTTTATCTTTACCTGGCTTAAGAATAGGAATTACTATTGCTTCCAACCAAGCGTCAGGAAAGTATGTTCATCGAATATACGATTGTATATCTCGAGTAGGGCAAGCCTACCTGACGTTGGAAGGTTTTTGATCATGGAATATACGAGGTTGTCAGGACCGGGAGCTGTGTCCTTCGTTGAAGACAGTGCAGATTCCAGCTCATGCAGAGTAAACAGCCTATTAAGAGGAGAGTCGTCACAAGTACCGATGGTGAACGGCAATGGTTCCACTGCACTTTTGTATTTACGAAAAGCAGCGTTATACGCCGTAGAACAGGAATAACTAGAAAAGGATGATCCTAATAAATTTACAATATCGGAACACTGAGAAACTAACTCTCCATTCGGCCGTTTAAGACCCATCAACTCCGTGGATGGAACACGGCCAGATATAGAGCGCAGTTTCTTCCAGACGACAGATGTTGGTGTTGTTCTGCATATTGTTCCGACATATTGCGACCAAGATTCCTTTCTACTTTGTCTGAAAATTCTTCGAGCTTTAGCTCGAAGGATTTTGTAACGCTCAAGATTTTCATCTGTCGGGCTTTTGTTGAATATCCGTAGTGCTTTTCGGCGTAAACGCAAAGCCTCCTTACAGTCCTCGTTCCACCAAGGAACAGATGGACGATGTGGGCATGCGGATGTTTTAGGAATAACATCCTCGGCTACATTTAAAATCGTATTGGTGAATTTCTTAACCACTGCGTTAATGCAGTTCATTTCAATGTCTGGTGATACAAATCTTTTGCAAATTCTTCCCAATTTGCCTTTTAAGGATCCAACGCGGCAGGCGTCGTTGCACATGAGCGAAAGTACAAAATGAAATATTAATGGGATTATGATCACTGCCATACAGATCTGGTAACACCGACCATTCAAACTTTGTTGCCAAAACTGGACTACAAAAAGACAAATCGACAACTGTCCATCCGCCAGTAGATGCTGATAAATGAGTCGGGGAACCGTCATTTAGAAGACACAAATCTAAGTTTGACCGTATTCCTTCGATTCGTAATCCCTTGAGTTACAGGATAAGGAACCCCATGAAGTATGGTGAGCGTTAAAATCACCTGTCAATAAAATCGGTTGTGGCAACTGAGATATTAAATCATATACTTCATGATGTTGGAAATTGTAACTAGGCGGCAAGTAAAGGCAACAGACGGTAACTTTGAATGGAACGGTAACCTGAACGGCAACAGCTTGTAAAGGAGTTATTATATTGACAGATATGGACTGGACAGAGTTGTGAACCAATATGGCTACACCACCTCTGGCTCTTTCCTCAGTGACGAAATCTGCTCTGAAAATAGAATAACCCCTAAAATTGAAGGTGTGGGATTCATGCAAGTGCGTCTCTTGGAGGCACATTATTAGAGGAGATGAATCTCGCACAAGAACTTTGAGATCTTCAATATGGCTTCTTATCCCATTAATATTCCACTGTATCACATTGTTCTTAATGGAAAATTCAGACATTGAAATATACGAAATTAATATAGCAGCGGATTCCCTTCGTTTTGGTCACATATTAATTCAGATTTATCGGAGTCTATCAACATCAAATCACTGGTGTGATTTATGTCGGACTTACTGTGATTGATGTCCGACTCTGTAGAAATAGTAGTTTTGGAAGGAGGCACCTTCGAAGCAACTCCTTCCTTTGATTTTTTTTCCTTCTTTGTTAGTATTTTTTCTTTTTTTGACACAACTACTGGTGGGTATGTGTTTGATTTTTTAAGAAAATGGGCTAGTCCAGAAGGAACGTTTTTAGACGAAGACTTTAACACTTGCGACTTTGTTCTTACGCCTAGATTGGAAGAAGATGGATTTGCTTCCAGAATTACAGGCCTTGGATTCTTTGTCACAAGGGTTTTACTAGCGACTTTCGGAAGGTGAGTATCCTTTCCTTTTGAAGACACTTGAGAGGAAGACATTTCAGACGATTTAGACAGCGAATCGGGAATGGAACCCGCAGAAATCAGAGTTAGCAATTGAGCTACCTGTTCCGATAATGCTTTTACCGTTTTAGTTAGCTCTTCGCAATTAGCACACGATGATTTACTAGTAGATGTGGCAGCAGCAAACGATTTACCTTCAATTATTGATTTTGAGCTTTTGAAAACCTTCCTTGCTTCTGAAAAAGATATCTTGTCCTTGGCCATGATAGAAAGAATGGCTTTCTCGTCCTTAAACTTGGGGCAGTCAAAGGAACGAGCGGGATGGTCTCCACCACAATTCGAACACTTTGGAACATTTTTGCATTGCTCACTATCATGACCATTACCACTACAATTACCGCATACCTGATCCTTCTGGCATGTGGAGCTCACGTGTCCAAAACCCTGGCATTTAAAACACCGTCTCGGGTTTGGAACGTATGGCCTTACCGAAAGGCGCTGGTACCCGGCATAGATGTGGTCTGGTACGGTAGGTTTACCAAAAGTCAAAATCAGAGAGGCAGTAGCTACTTTTTGCCCCTTCTCGTTACGAAAAATACGGCACACGTCTACAACTGATTGCTTTGCCAACTCTTGTTTAATCTCCTCTAGTTCAACATGGAGGAGATCTCTGCAAGTCACCACTCCCTTAGCAGAATTTAATGTTCTGTGGGGTTCCACAGAAACCTTGACGCTATCAAAAATGATGTCATATTTAACAGCGATAGGCTCTGCTTATCGCTATTAGTCTGAACCAGTAAGGTCCCGTTCTGCAGCTTTTAATTGAAGCTACGGGACCTGCTCTTCCAACAATTGCCTTATTAATCAAAAAGGGCGATACTTTAAGTAAGTCCGCCCCTTCCATCGAGTTCTTAAAAATTAAGTATCTAGGAGATGGTAACTGAAGTGTTTCAGTACTCATCTCCTTGCCTCCCACATTTTCATCCTTCTCCACTAAACCAACAGACCCGTTTGACAAAGTCGAACGAGGCCTCTTTAACGGAACTTTGGCGATTTTGTTTGTGATTTCCATAGTTTGTTTTACCGAGCGATTCATGAACGAAGATGTTTCGAACAACTGGCACAGGGTGCACCCAGACGACCACCAGCAGCCCAGGATACTCGAACTAAAGCGAGAACCCCAAAAAAAAAAAAAAAAAAAAAACTGGGGGGGACCTCCAGATATCCTGGAGCCGAAACACATGTCTGTCAGCACTCCAGAATATTTTAGGAATGGGTTCCGGTACAACGTTACGGTTCCCCAAACCCAAGTACTACTGGCAGCCGCCCTCTATGAACTCACAGAATGCACCACTTGTTTCGATAGACTCAGTTATGGGCTCCGACACCCATAACTCAACATTCATGTGCTTGCCAGACGCCTATAGGCTGCTCGGTCCCAGAACTTATCCCATCAGAGGTCCTCGGCAGTGCTAGGCACACATCAGGTTCCACCTACTTGGCCCCGCCAAAGGAAACCAAGCAGCATCGCCACTCCCAGACGTAACGGAACAAGTACAGCAAATCCCTAAATGTATGTGTGTTTGTAAGGTGTTTAAATCGTAAGTGTAGTGCTGTAAGTGTTAAGTGTGTGTTAGACTCGGGTGCCGCGAGGTTCGTCTAGGTCCTCTCACTAGATGCAGCTAGTCTGCACCCCCCTGCGGGTCTGTAAGTGTTTGTGTGAGAGAGTGTGTTTGTGGGTGTTGTGTGTTGTGTGTATGTGGAGTAAATGAGTGAGAGTAGAATGAGCTAGAGGTATGGTGGGGTCGCTAAGCCCATCAGCTGCTCACGTCAGCTGCCTCCGCCGGCTCCAATATTAAATAAACAAACTTTATCAGTTATATAACTACAATTAATGAACTTAATTTTTTTATTTTTTAAAGATATATAACCTATTACAACATTTGCTTATAATTGGCCTGTAATCTTACACAACTAAACAGACGCGTCTTCCTAATTCAATTATATGATGGCCTTTATCAGTGTTATCAGATCCAGTCAGACTACATAACACCTTGTGGTAATTAACAACCACACTCGAAAACATAACCTGAACTCTTTAAATAAAAAGTAACTTTACAACTTACAAATCTAAAAAAGCACGTGTGAGTCTTACATAAATACTTACTTATCTATGCACGGAAGCTACCAAACATTTCATGTAAAAGCACACAGCCAGCAGCAATTTTTCAAAACTCAAACTAAAATTAGTTACTGTAGATTCCATTTAATTGCTGACTATCTTATTTTTAAAAAATAGTTATTTAAGTAAAACCGTATACACACACACGCGCGCGCGCGAGCGTGCATACATACATACACACATACCAGTCAAAATTTAAATTACAGTAGACTATTGTTTTTGTTTGTCTTTCTAGGTCTGCATTTAATATATAGGTCTGTATTTAAAATTAACCTAATTTGTAGATACGGTATATCACAATTTAATAGAAATTTTATGACTATCAAATAGTAATGTTTCTAAACAGCAACTCTTGATTTTGATCTTGTAAAAAATTCGCTTATTCCAAAACGATCCAAAATCATACCGCTAAAATCTACCGTTAAAATCTATTCAGCTTTAGATTAACAAGTATAGAGAAACAGCTGTATGACATTATGTATATGACATTATAAGCACGTTATATGAAAAGCATTTCATGACATTATTGGCCTAAGTATGTTTTAGTGCATCGCAAAAACGTTTCTCAAAGAAAAGAAATGGGCGACGTAATCGAACCAGATGCATGCGACTTATTGGATTTTGTTCTCCTTTACTGAACTACGCAGCTGTCAGTCAACTTAACCTTTGCACGTCAAGATGGAATATCAATAACAGTTGAAGGTTTTCCAAATGGCGTTCCATATTTAGTGTCAACGTCCTTTTGTTGATTTTCCAGTAAACGTTTACTTTTCAATTCTAATCATTTGTAAATTGACTTTAAAATGTGGATAGTGTTACTGTACACAGTAAAAGGTTTTTTGGGTTTGAATTTAATATTTCCAGTTTGGGAAAGTTATTTATTGTCTCCTTACAAAATAACGAAAAAATCGATTTTGAGATATAAATGGATCTACTATTTTTTCGTCCATGTGTCCAAAAAGGAGTTATTACTTTGGATGTGTGTGTGTGTATGTTCCAATCATTCGCAATTTCTGTCCGATTTAATTCAAATTTGCCACAAAATAGATTTTTGTAATAGCTAAGACGTTACCCAGCAATTTCAGTTCAACAATTTTAAAATGCAATAAAATATTCAATAAAATTGATTGAATTCATTAGGAAAACATTTTACAATTTAAATGTATTTGTGCTGATTACATACTTTAAAATTACCCAGATAATTAAAAATTTTAAATCATTTAAAGCTGTTTCAAAATTATTTTATTCAAAAATATTTTGTAAAATTGTATTAAAATGTTGAAATTTGTTGAGTCATATGTTGTTGTTCTTAAATATGTTGTTTTTTTTAGTTTTAATAAAATAACAATGAATTATTTCGCTGAACGTCTTTAACATTACCAATTAAGTGTTTTTATATTCCGTTTTATTAATTATAATATTACAAATAGTTACTGTTTTAATTAGCAAGTAACATGAAAATTATAACATAACCTTATCGAAATGATTGACTGCACTTTGGTCGAGGTAATATTGTTTAATGTGAAGTTTGGACCTGTGGGTGGTCACATGTTTCCAGTCCAACTGGTAATCAGTGGATTAATGTTCGTGCGCTAATGGGATGACTGAAACGTTTTAAGTGAAACAAATGGTGCACAAACATTTCCCAAACTTTATCGCGTTCAATGATTTTTGTCTTAAAATCTGTCCAAAGCAATCAGCATGAAATAATAAATCAATATAATTTCTTAGAATTTTTTATAAACTTTTGCTCAAATTTGGATCATTAATTGTACATAGAATCATAACTGAAGTCACTTTACTCTGCAACAAAATAATTTATGTTTTAATAGTGAATAGGAGAAAGAAAACTTAATTCAGATAATATTTATTTTTGAGTTTTTTCCTATTTACTCCCTAACCGTACGTAAATGTAATACAAATTAAATAAATGTCTTTTCACTAACTTGAATGGCTCAATAAATGTCTAAACTTTTAAAAATCTGCTAAACAAATTTTGATAAGGTTGATGGAATGAAATAACGACTAAAAGAAGGGATAACAAAACCCCAGGTACTGCGATCAATGGATCTATTTTGTAACTAAATCTCTTTAAGTCCTAGTTCAGCAGACTTTTTTTTTGTAGACATGTGATAGTTCATCAAACAACTTTCCCTAACAAATTCACTTTTATCAGTAAACATCTACTGGTCACAACCGAACAGACTATCCATTAGATCACGTGGTTACAACTAACACTTTATTCCCTTACAAAACCAGATCACATGGCTTGACAACCCGTCTCACCAAATCGCTGATTTTAAGCAAATGAACTACTTCTAGGTTCACATGCTGGTGTAAACGTTCCTTTTGCTTAACAACAAATCTAATTTCGTTATCAACTGTTTCAACTTTTAACGAGGACCTATTCAAAAGAACTTGAAAAATATGTACATTTTTCAACAAATCATTAAGTTTTGCTCAAACTTCGATCATATATAAAGATTCATAGCATAAGTCTGACGAATGATTTTTTGTTCTGTTTTAAGGAATTCTAGTGTGATTATTTAGTTTTGTCTACTTTCTAAATATCTTAAATTTAGTATACTCAAAAAATTTTCAATTTTTTTACTTTAGAACTGGAATTTTTGGAAAATGATTAAATTTAAGAAAGCTTGTATTCAGTTTTGAAAGTGAAAATTAATACACCATTGCATATCTATTTTTGTGATATAGGGCATTTATCCCTTGAGTCCAAAAAAGGTTTTTATTTAGTTGTTTTGTCCGTTCATTCCTTCCAACATCACAATAAAAAATTCTTAGAAATAAAATAAACTCGAAAAAATGTTAATACTTTTATTATATATTTTACAGTTTATCTTTACAATTTTTTTTTTTTTTTTTTTTTTTTTTTTTGCGATGCCAAAAAAAGGTGGAAAAATCTTTTATAGACTACCTGGGGGGTAGGGTACCGTCACTCCCCCCAGAGTGTGGGATTCAAGTTAAGCTTAAGTTCAAACGCAAGTTCAAACTTAAGTTAAGTTGCTACCCACTAAAAAACCACCAAAAGCATTCCTCTTCTGTTGTTGGCTAAAACAACAATACTTACTAAGGTAGTAATAGAAACTTCGTTATAGAGAACGATCATTGTTGACAACAATAGGAAAGTAATTAGTTTTTTAATTGTTAATATTTTATTGTAATAATATGATTATAAAATATAAAATATATAAAATAAATAACTTTACAGTTATCAAACAACTTTCGCTACCAAATTCACTTTGTTAATGAACCGATGAATACCGAACAGACTATCCACTAGCTCACGTAGTTACAACTAACACTTTTTCTTTCCTTACAAAACCAGATCACATGGTTTGACTCTTCTTAGCCGTCTCACCCGATCGCTGGTATTAAGTAACTTAACAACTTCGAGGTGCACATGCTAGTGTAAGCGTTTCTGTGTTTCACGATAAATCCTTTATTTTCGTTGTCAACTGTCACAATTTTTAAGTCTTGATGTATGATATCATTTCCGATGTACCACGGAGCCCTCACAACTTTTCTAAGTACTTTATTCTGGAAGACCTGGATAAAGCTGAATTCTTGGCTCAGCCGCAAAGCTGAATGCCATATGTCCAAATAGGCTTTAGTATTTGTTTATATAGGATCAGTTTATTTTATAGCGAAAATTCTAAATGTCTTCCAAGTAGTTATCAAATTTTCCTATTTTTCCCATTCAATTCTTTCTTCTTCTTTTTAATATGCGCTTTCCATATATTTAACAAAGTTTTGCATTCATATTAATTCCCAGACACTTTTGTAGTGATCCCATAGGGAATTATTTGAGAATTCACCAATATAAATATTGGGACCATTTTCCTGTAAGTAAAACGTGTTGATTTTATCTCATTTAATCTAATTCTCAATTCTTGGTCCATCTATTGACTTTACCCAATCCTGTTGACTCCTCAAAGCTCTCGCTCGTAAGCATATTGCTATATCATCGGCAAACGTCGCTCTATCAGGTTCCTCATTCCTTGCTACTGGTTTACAAAAGATGCAGAACTGGCCCCATCACACTTCCTTAGGACACACTCGCAGATATTCCCTTTAGCTCATCGTGTTTAACTCTGAAGCTCTGATTCGAAAGATACGATTTTAGTATATAATAAAATTCTATGGGTAAATACCGCTTAAGTTTGCACTCCAATACTCAATCCCAAACTTTATCAAAATCCTGTGCAACGTCTACTAATACACTAGCACAAATGTTTTTACCCTTCTAGTGTGTTCTCAATAATATTTGTAATAAAATGTACTTGATCAATGGTCGATATCCAAACTGACGTGATGGTATTCATTTTCTTTTCTCAATTACTCGCTTAATACGTCCCAAAAGCAATTTTTAAACAGTTTAAATAACACTGGCAATAATGATATTGAGCGATACGAAACTTTTCGTACAGGGGCTTACCTGATTTGGAAATGGCCAATACGAAATATGATGGTAAAATTAGGCTTTCAAAAAAAGGATGTCTTTTAAAAAATCACTTCAGCGAGACGACTGCGTGCTACTTACTTGCAATATGATTTTATATTGCAATCAACGCTTTCAACGTTTACTCTGCATAAAGTAGGATTTTAAAATTTCATTTTAAACTGAAATAAAGAAAATGACCTTGATAGTGCTCAGGGTTGATTTTACAAATTTCAGTTTTATTTGAAAGCTTAAAATAATAATTATTGCCGATTTTAACTGTGAAGGAGGAATAAGATTTTCAAAAAAGTATAAGTTGAAATAAATTATTGTAATATTTTTTTCAATATCGACAAATTTATGAAATTATATAAACTATTTTAACGTCGTTTTATTACTCTGAATTACTTCTCATAAAAAAAGGCTTAACGTAAGTGACTGTTAACAATCCATTCAGACAGACACGTGTTAAGAGGGGGGAGGGGGGAGGTAGAGGAGACAAAGCATCTGTGACGTCAACATCTGGATTTACATTGCAAATTTTTCCGACCTTTTTCAAGACCGGTGAAGTTCTTATAATTCGTGCAAACTTGATGAAAGTGTGCATTAGCGTTGGAAATGAACTCAGCGGAATCCCTGAGCACGTCATTGAACTACATGACTACATGCCCGCGTCGCAACGAATTTTAAATAAACACTTTACTGACGTCACTACAATTCTGTTTTACAAATTCTACGTTAAACCTTATCATGTATTCCTAAAGTTCCAACTATCTTTTTTTACGAATTACCATTGGAAAATAAGCTATTGAAGCAGCCATCGTGGTAAGACCCTAACCCGGAACCTCGGAAAGAGCGACACGTCGGAATAATGTTTCTTTTAGAAACAGTCAAGTCAAACGAACGGCCGTGAAGGAATATATATATATATATATATATATATATATATATATATATGTGTGTGTGTGTGTGTGTGTGTGTGTGAGAGAGAGAGAGAGAGAGAGAGAGAGAGAGTATTAACTAGCAAAATTTATTCGACAGTTCCATAATGGTTATTTAAAATATTTAATTATAATCAACATTAAAAATTGCATTAATTACCATTTTGAATTTTCAAAATACGTTGAATTTAAGAAACGTTTAAGCGGCGGTCGGGGTTTATTTTTGTACTTTCAATGTAACTTGAAAGTTACTGCGGTTGTTTCATCCTACCGTTAACGCTGATCTGTAGTCTTCGTTTGTCTAACTGAAGTACGGAAAGTCATCAATAAAAACAAAAAAAAACCATTAAAATTCATTTATAGATAAAGTAAAACGAAACTATGCCAAGACTTTAAAATTATTAGTAAACCGTATTTCGTTTAATTATACATTGATTTGATTTGCTAATTAATTTCTGTACTTAACCTCAACAGTATTTTAGAAATTAGAACTGGGTCGAAGGCACACCTGATATTCAAAACAGAGACATTCAACTTTCAAGTGGTGTTCTAGTTTAAGTTCAATTCTAGTTCAAGATGATTTTATCTATAAAGGTTGACAAAAATATAGAAATAAATTTTAATTAGAATTTAACGTAGAAGATTAAAAAATGGTAAGGAATTACTTAGCAATAACGGGGATTAAACCTTTGTTTCAATTATTTTACTTGACAAACTTTATATATATATTGGAATGTGTGTGTGTGTGTGTGTGTGCGAGTATGGGACTCAAGTTAAGTTCAGGTTATACCATGTGTTATTGCTACCCACTAAAAATCCACTTCAGTAAAAAATTGCATTCCTCTTCAGTAAACCCCCTCACGGAACCGCCGTTAGACATTACTTCGTGGGGAGGTAGACTGGTTGTCCGCCTACTCGTCTACAGCGTTGGCTCTCTTTTCTTGATTTCAATCCTCAACCTTTTCATGACCACTGCGGCGAATTCTGTACGGCCCTCCAGTCGGCCTCTAAAATCATAATTTTTTCAACCAAAATTCCGGTGAAATGCTGCCTCGCAGATATGTTTACAGGTTCATTCTGTCTTTGTCGAATCCATAATAGCGGGAAAATACGTGATCCGCATCTTCCTTCACTGCTAGAAGACAGGTGGAAAAGTCTAATCTGTTTTCAGTCGAAAACGTAACAGGTAAGCCCTGAAGCAACCGTGCCCAGTTAGAACCTTTGTGAAATGGAAGTCCACTTCTCCTTGCTTTCTGGTGCTCTAGTCTTGGATGTTGCTTAGCCTAATATATCCAATTTGTGTGTTGCAAAGGAATGTGTACTTGCACGTTCCTTACAAAAGTGTGTGTATACGTGTGTGTGTTTTGGTAATAGATTTGAAAAGTTTGTTACCCAACAAGTTCCGTTAAACCGTTTCAAAGTGCAGCCATTACAAATCCTAATCAAATGATTTTTGAATATCGGATTCAACTATCGTAATCAGTGTAAAAATCTGCCTAAATTGGCATTTTTATTTTTTTTATTACACTGGAAATTAAACTGACGGCTGTCAGTGTTCGTTTTTTTTCGATATACGCTTGTTCTGATGGTGAAATCAGATTTTTTTTAAATATTTAGGTGAAAATTTATTTTATAATTGTTACTTTTTGGAAATTTACTTAAATCGTGCGGGACAGCTGCGTGTCGCAAAAATTTAAAACCGAATTATTTTCGAAAATATATACTTTAATAAATGTTATTACAAACACTTGTAATAGTTTTTTAATAAATATTTTTAATTTTGGGCAAAATATAACTTTTACTATGACATAATTCTGTAATCGCCGAAGAACAAACGCGGAGCACAGATTAAATTGGTTAACTGATAAACTGTGCACGTGTTTTTATAGCTTGACCTTGCTAGCCAGCACATGGCAAGTCTTACATTAAACTCGCTGACAGCGGATTTAACGACTCGTTAGATGTTTTATTAAGCCATAACACTGAACTTGCACTGCACTTTGCACTTTAAGGGCTGTTACTTCTGCGTTCACTAAGACTTTACGAAATGAAAAACAGAAACAAGCTTAAGGATGCAATAACATGCAAAATTACAAAAAAAATCATTAAAATTAAATGTAAAGTTTGAATACTCGACAGTAATTCAGTTTATCGTCTTTGGAATGCTATATCAAAGTCTTTAGAATTTTTGTTTAAAGGCGGAGTGTTTCTGTTAGAAATCCTAAGGCTCTTTGCGCTACCTTAGCTTAACAAAATTAGACAGTGTTATCCACATTTATTTCTTTGACTAATCCCAGATAGATACCACAATGTTCATAACTAGGCCCCCAATTGAGTATTGGAAAGCTCGTTATTTACTTCTACCTTAAACAAACCTTGTGACTAACTCACATCTGAGCATCATGGATTCATCCTCTGGGACTAACACGCTTCGTCTGTCCACCAGTCATTGTTGCCACCTTCTCAGCAACACTTGGACAAGCTGCGCAGTCCAACTAATCTTTCTTCCTTCCTTTGCTTTTACGTGCAGAGGTAAATGTACTAACAACATGTACTAAAAACATTAACAAGTATCAGATTTTTTCCATTGCATGCTGACTACCGCAAAAATCACAAATACAAAAGATTTTTACAGATCAAGTACAAAAGACAAAATCGACAAGAAACAAGTTGTCAAATGTTTCTAACAAGTGAAACTATTCAAGTTTAATAATGATTCATTATTGGAGAAGTTTTAATAAATAATTACTTCTATACAAGCATTACTAATGATTGATTTCTAGGAATAAAATCTAAATTCGTAATTCTAACATCGTAATAATTCTCAGAAACTGTGTAACCTATAAACGTTACTTACAAATAAGATTTGAAAATATGAGCTGCACTTTATGATTATTGCGTACATCAAAGAGATCAATCCATCTTCTGATACCACATGTTCCGATACGTTATAGTGTTGTCATATCCGACGCGCATTTACAAACATAACCTACTTCAAAGTTTTGCTTCCTATAAGGTAACGAGAGTTTTGTTATCATTTCTGAAGTCGAAAAAAATAATTTCAAATTTTCTTGTTAGAACATTTCCGCTCCTTCTGTTTTGTCAACATTCCTGTCAACACTTTAGAACTGCGAGTGAGCAATATTGTCTCCTATGTACTCGAATTGAGAAAATTTTACCCAAAAAATTCACTAATTCCCTCAAAACAAATTTCAGGAACTTACCGAATAAAAACTATATATTTGTATTATGAGTGTTCCTTCAATGTTTCCCCTGTCTCATTTGCTCAATGCATGCCCTGAACCATTATCGTTTTGGAATGGTTTGGTTTTTCCTGGATATACAGACGTCCTTCAATTATCTAGCAAAATTTCAAGAAACTGTTACTGTGTTTAATGTCAAATTAAGAAGAAAAAAGCCTTTACACAGATAACCTATCTTACTTTTTTAACGTCAGTCTGTATGAGAGTTTTATAAAAACAATTTTCACTCTACTCTTGTTGAAGATATACAATTTTTAATTTAGCCTAAACATGTAAGTGACCATCTTATACTTGTAAAAAAATTGAACCGTTTTTTATAAAATGGTGGCCGATAACCACAAAATTACAAAAAAATTCTTAACGTAAATATTAATTGCCTCAAAACATTGTAATTCAATATATTATTATTATTATTATTTGCGCATAGACCCTGTTGGATCACGCAAAGCACTCCGACTCATGTCTTGTTCCTTCTAATCCTCCACACCTCCCTCATCCTGTCCCCATGGTTCATCTTCCGCACTCTCCACTTCTTTATATATATATATATATATATATATATATATATATATATATATATATATATATATATATATGCTTTAAGTAATATAAATCAGGATTTTTAAAAACACATTTTTTTAAAATCTGTCCATAAATAATCCAAGTAATACTGTTAGAAACGAAAAAAACCCATTTACTTAACAATGGTAGACCTATTTTTCCATAAATTGTGGTTTCTTCATTGATACTGTTTTTGTAAGTTATATGCACACTTATTAAAAAATTGTTCTTTTTGAAATTTTGCATCTTATTGAAGCTTAAGTCATCTTTTTTTCGTAGGGTCACTACTGAATCTCTGTTGTTCTCCGACAAGTCAGCTATTAGCTTTTTGTGTTTCCCTTCTACTTTAACTTAAACCGACTTCAGTGCCATTGAGCTCCAGAATCTTGTACATGGACTTCTTGAGGTATTTGAGGTTGTTGAGGTCCAAAGAGTCTCTTTCATTCCGGCTAGGTTCCTTCGGGTTTCTTGCAGAACATATTTTGTTTGTTTTTTGTTTTTTTTAACGCCCGATTATTGTGCACACTTGGGCTAATGCAGACGATGGGATGATTTATAGCGTATGAAAATGCCAAGCCCTCGCCGGAAATCGAACCCGAGTCCTCGGGGTGAAAGCCTAGTACGCTATCCACTAGGACACCGAGGCGGCAGAACATAGACCTCGCACTCGAGGAGTATGTATGCTGCGGTTTCAGCCTCTTGTCCGCACAGACAACACTCAGGCGAGATTTGTGGCTTTCCCACCTTCTTTAGATAATTGCAGATGTGACCGGTGTTCGACGATCATGACTTCCTGATGAACTGAACAAGTGTTCTTGTCAGTGCATGATCTGGTCCCTAATCATTGTCCAGGGAATTGTCTCCGTCTTTTGATATGTTGTTCCCTACCCACTTTCTCATTGCACCTTTCGCAGTTGCGGGGCTGATCTTGCACGCGGGTTCTGTCCTACAGTCAAACAGCCATCAGCTCTGCTCTCTCGTTTCCCTCAATCCTGCAATGCTCAGATACCCACCATGTTAGCATTTGACCGGACAAAAAGGGAGCAGAGGGAATCCCATATCAATTTGGATGAGATTTCTACAGAGCTGAGAGCCTTTCTGAAAGTATTAGAATAAGCCTTATCTATAAGGTCTTCTCCTAATGCTTGGTGTACGAGTACACATGCCAAGATTACACATACGAGTATATCAGCTTCGAATACCGTGCAAAACCTTCCTAGGCTAACTTGAAATGTTCAAGTGGTATTGCAGTATTCTCCATATCCAGACTGCTGATCATGCAGTGATCCGTCTGTGTACCAGACAATCTGACCTGGATGTACCGGTCGCTTGTAGCTTCCCAGTCCTTTCGTTAATGGAGTAGAACTGTGAAAGGTCGAGTAAAGACACACTCAGTATACATGTCTAATTAAATCGTCTTAGTAAGCCTGTGTCGGATTACGAACTTAAGAAACTAATGTTTAGGTTATAATATTATGTAATTTTGCAATTTTTAGCCACGAGGTCCAATTGCTTTTATATATATTGCAGATTATTTACATCTTATTTGTACTAAATTTAAAGTTTCTGCTTCCACAAAATCAGATTGAAAGTTACGTAAGAAGAACTGTATATAAACACAAAGAGAGACTGACACTGAACAAAGAACTTATCTGTAAAGAAGTATTTTGTCTTCTATACTCCCATAGAACCATTTCCAGAAGTTTTTGTAGATAATTTCCAAACAAACTGTATCTTTATTTTACTTTTTAACTCCTTTTTTAAATTTTATATATAGTACAATTTCGTTAAAAACAGATTGAACAGTATAGTATTATAGTATATTTTTTATTTCTTAAAGCTATTTACACACACATTATATATAGTACATAGAAAATTATGTCTACATGTGTTTTCTGTGTATGTCTGCCTGTGTTTCTTAAGAAAGTCAAAAAGAAGACAACGAGGACCTAAGGAACAAACTTAACACTTCTTCAATATTGAAAATATAAAGGGCAGCACTTTTAAACTTTTTTTTAATGTATTTATAAAAACAAATCCATTAAACTTGAAATTGTGTTGCAATGACCAAGAAAAATCAATGCGACTTGTCCAAGTCTCAGGGGCCGCACGTGGCGCTGTAAATCTAATAGTGGACACGTGTACAGAGCAATTGTAAAATACGTAAAATTATTTGTGGGGCACGTTTATTTTGTATACTTACAGCACGGCATGTTTAAAGAGAAGTTTAGTTTGTTTCAATTTAAGTATTTTATATTACACGTCCTACTTTAAATAAATGGTGCAAAACATTACACAAACTTTCTCACATTCAAATACTTCTCCAAAAAAATCCAATTCTTAAGCAACAACAAACACCTAAAATAGGGATAATTTCTCAAAATCGTTTCATCAGATTTTGCTCACATTCTGATCATGTATGAAGTTATGAAACGTGACTGAAATCTGCGTACCAAATTTAAAATTTATGATTACAACACAGCCACCAGACTACATATTTAAATAATTAGAATTATGACCTATTTTTCCGTCTAATGGTCTACTTACCTCGTAAACGCTACCGCGGTTTGAAAACCTTTCTGCTTCATTTTCAGGCCGTATTACAAATTGTCAGCCAGTCCGGAATGTAACGACATACGAGTTGCACGTATCGTTAGCCAAACCAAATTTTATCGTGTGTATTTTAATCGTGTAATTGTGTCTAGTTTTTGTGAGTGTGTTTTCAATGTTTTGCTTAACTTTGTGACCACCTTTGAATTTTGACATTTTTACATACGACCTGAAGATGAAACAGTAAGGTGTCAAAACCGCGGTAACCTTTACGAGGTGAGTAAATAGACCACTAGAAGGAAAAATAGGCCATAATCTTAATTATTGAACTTTATGGAAACATTTGACATTGAAAACAAAAATCCGGCTACGGTCAGTGTTTATTTTTATGTTTTCCGTTAAATTCTCAACTGTTAACTTTATTTTATTTAAAATTTACCATCTTTAGGTTATTATTATGAAAATTTGACCAATTTTTGCTTCTATTCATACTTTCCAAACATGATTTTCCAGAGATTTTATAGTGTTACACAGAAGTTTTTTTGGATACTTATTTTAAGCAAAGTGCAATTAAAATCGTCCTAGTCGATTACTGTTACCGAGTTTAAAAGTTGTTTTTACCAAAAGCTGGCTTCAAAAACATTTCATATTTTGAAAATTAAAAAATAGTATCCTACCAAGATATGGACAAATCAGACCTACTTAGCGATTTTCAAGGAACTTAGTTAATTAATTTAGTCTCTAGGTGTACGTGCACGCGCACACGAGACCACCCACACATACAAACAGAAAGGGAAGTCTTTCACGTTAAAACACTTTTTTGAATCAGGGAACCTGATAAATTCATCAAAATTTTAAGATGAATTTTTACACTATTACCAAATTTCTTTCATTTTTTGTGTAGTGAAACAGTTAAACTATTTTTTTAATAAAAGCAATTTTTTTAGCCTATGAAGCAAAAACAAACCACACAGTTTGTATTGTCAGTACGCTTCTTTTGGCAACATATTTTTAAAAAAATAAAGCAAAAAACTTCCTCAAATATGTAGACTACCGTTTGGTGTATCATAAAAGTATTTATTTTCTATAAAAATTAAAAATGGCAGCGAAGAGAGACAACTTACTGTTCTGTTTCCCGAGCGAAAGTGCAAAACTTTAAAGTGCTTTTCATTTATCAAAACAAAACTAATTTAGCATATTCCCTTTGCAATGAACTTCAGATGTAACTTACGGCTTCCGTCTAAATGCCGGTGTAACGAGGTTTTGTAACTTGACTTTATGTAACCGGACAAACAACTAATTTTAATCAAATTTGCAGTGAGGCTTCTCCGTTATGTTGGCAGCCCTGACAGAAATACTCACCGTCTTATACCTCGACAAAAATAGATTTACACAAAAACATTGATTATTTACACTTTCAACAATGACCCAACAGCTGTTACTCCGTAACACAATTCCATTAATAAATCCAGATTTACTCTCGGCTTACAAAAAACGGTTGTCAATTTTTTAATTTTTCCACACTGACAACTAAAATTTGAGTTATATAATGACAAATTTTGAGAATTTTTTCCGATAGCTCTTGAAACCTTGAAAACCTTAAGACATGCGCTTAGATTCAAACTATATAATTCACTCCGAAACAAAAACCAATTAATGTGGCTAATTAAACTATGAAGACCTGTTACTTAATAACCCACAAATAAATTCTACACATATAAATAATTTCACATAAAAGCTAAGAGAAGCTCAGAGCTAAGAGATCGTTTGATCCAATCACAACTGAATTTCTTACATATTACTATCAAATGTATCCGCTAGTGGAATTAGTTATTTTAAAGGAGGGACGTATGCCGCCGCCAAGTACAAAGATTTATATTGTTTAGAAAAACTAAGGAAGCAGGTGCCTGATTCTTGATAGAATTCAGAGGTGATAATTTTATTTCAATACATAATTGTTTCTAAGTGCCTAAGATGCATGCGTGCGCTATTCTGTACAAATCATTCACTGCTGGAATGCTGTTACGATGAATGGTATTTAGTGAGCTGTATGAATAAAAAAACTAAAGGATTTTTTCGTGCGAAAAACCTTTAAGATTAAAGGAAATGCTTCAAGTAATGAGGTAGAAGTAAAAAGTTTTATTTCAAATAAAATGTAAAAAAAGCATTTCTTTCATTCAATATGAATAATGATGAAATGATTATTCCTACTGCTTACAAGTAAATCCTTCATTTTAGAAGTAAAAAGGATCAACCGAAATAACATTCACGTAAGCCTGATTCTATGTAACACACGAGAATGAATTCAAATAAATTATCAGTTTTTGTACTATTTAAGTTGTTGCTGTTGGTTTCGTGTTGATTGTGTTTGTATTTTATACTTGTATTTACTGTAGAACGTTTTTGTCTTATCCAAGTGGTGAGGGAAATGATTTTCAGATTGCTAGGAGGGAATGCATTTCATTGCAGTAGAATTGATATGCCTGTAATACCGCCCTTCGTATAATAGGAAATGTAACCCAATCGGTGTTTTCGTTAATACTGGTAATAACAATTTTAAATATTTTTTAATCATTGTGTCATACTAAGTTCCTCACCGGTACCTTTTTGATATCCACGATCAGTTAAATAACGCACACATATGTTCATCTTTTGTGACGAAAAAGAGCCCCACCTCGAGTTTCTTCAATAGGGGAAGAGCTTATATGACCAAAAGATCAAACAACCAAAAGTTCATTCGATCAAATTATACTTAAATATTTTGGTTGAATGAACTTTTTGGTCATATGAACCATGTTTTTAACAGTGGTTCATATGACCAAAAAATCAAACAACCTAAGGTTCATTCGACCAAAAATGTATAAAAGTTTTGTTTACATTTATTTAAACTTAGAGATTATTAACATGAGGTTCGTATTTCCTTCGAAGGAGAATATTTTGTAAAACACGATTTTTTTACTATTGCATACAGATCAGTGTCATTACTGATATTTAAATTAATACACGCCATTACACAACATACCCAGACCAGTCATTTCTATATTGTTTTAGCGTTTAGGCCTAAAGTTGAATATACTGTCAATATTTTATATATTCACTTTTTTTTATTATTGCATATACGTAAGTTTCAATACTAAATATTTAAATTAATAATACACGCCATTATACAATTCACGCTTGAATACTAAATAATTAAGTTTGACTGGGTTAGTAGTGTGATTACGTTTAACATAATTTAAACATTTATTATTCACACCTATCAATATATAATACACGAATAAAGCGTCACTGTTATACAATTAACACTTGAATACTAAATAATTATGTTGGGCTGGGTAACTAGTATGACGGCGTTTAAAATAATGTAAACATTTATTATTCACACCTACCAATATATAATAAACGTATAAAACGTCACTGTTATAGAATTAACACTTGAATGCTAAATAATTAAGTTGGACTGGGTAAGTAGTGTGATGGTGTTTAAAATAATAATAAAAACATAGTAATAATAAAAACATGGTTCATATGACCAAAAGTTCATTAGGCCAAAATATTAGTATAGAATTTGGTTGAATGAACGTTTGGTTGTTTGATCTTTTGGTCATATGGCCCCATCGCTTCAATAGTGCCTAGAAACTTGTTCGTTAGTCACTCCAAAGTCTCTTTTGGAAGCTATTAAAATCTAAGTAAGCTAAAAAGTAAGTAGAAAAGAAGGTGATTTATAATGTTTAACACTTTGCCCACGAAATAACTACGCCGTGGCAACAAGGAAAATACAGCAAAACCATTTACTTCACAGGTTAATCTCATACTGAATAGATTCATCGTTGTTAAAGGATTTGCTTCTCATTTAGAATAAATGGTCAGTTTTATTCATAACCATTTAGTAGAGGCAAAGCAAGTGGATCAACAAAATAAAGATTTGCTTTTAATTTAAAGTAAAATTGGATTGATATTTTTATGTATACCAATTTAAGGATA
Organism: Callitettix versicolor; assembly: GCA_022606455.1. Lineage (NCBI taxonomy): Eukaryota > Metazoa > Arthropoda > Insecta > Hemiptera > Cercopidae > Callitettix > Callitettix versicolor. Next base: position 85,628,024 of record CM040189.1, read on the forward strand.
TACTTCAGATTTTGTGAATTGAAGCTTTTGCTTCTTTTTATTCATGAGGCTCATTATGTAACCGCCATAATTTTGTTTTTCATTTCTTCCACTGAAGCATAACGGATGCGTAAATTTGGTTTTTATTTAAAGGATTCACAAAAAGAAGCAGTGCAGGGGTGTCAGGTTTGGAAACCTCACTGAATGCGGTACAGGATAGACATCCATCAACCTGGGAAGTGAGCGTTGAAGAATCTTTTGTTTCCTCACTGTTTTGTGCTGTTGATCATTTCCGATGGAAAATTATCAGAATTTTTGGTTTAATAAAAAATCGTCAAGGGACGACACTAAAATGGTTTTCCAAAATTATATTACAGACAGCATCAGTTAAGTTACCTTGGTAAAAATGTATGGCCAGAACACTATCACCAATTTTTTACAAACTATGTTCTTTATTGATTTATTACTTGTGTCAACCTGTATGATTTTGTATATAATTGTTTCAACTCTTCAGTTCGGCATGTGATTTGTGTGTTTGTTTGTTACGCAGTTTGGCCAAACGCATTGGCCGATTATTTTGAAATTTGATACAAAGGTACCTTGTATAAAGCAAAAACGACTTGCGTGTAATATTTTTCCTATTAACTATTGTTTCAAGATTGCTGTAGTTATTGTGTAGTTATTGTAGTTTCCTATCCTATCTGAACAGCAAGATGTGTTATAACTTTGACTGTTTCATGAAGAAAGAGCATAAAATTTCCAATAAAGTTGATCTAGTAATGTATTTTGCCTAAGTATTACAGTTAACGTTTAAAATTGGCGGAAATGTTACGAGCGCATCAGAGCGCTACCATAAAGCCTGGGCCGGGCAATTAAAAATACACTGCGACTTCTACTGTTCTTTTTACTACCAGTAAACTTACGCTTTAAACCTGAATTTCTTTTATTTTAAATTGTCTATATTTCATGAGTGCAAATTAGTCTACATACTTGTACTATAATTTAGTATATACAAATAATTTCGTCATATAATTTGACTATATGTTGATTAAATTTTATTCCATGTTAACATTGACCATCTAGACCTAATTGACCTTTGCAGTCGTTTAACTACAATAATTGATTGATTAGAGTCAAACGAAAAATATGTTCTAAACATTATTCCGCATTTGTATTGACCAAATAAACGTAGAAAAACAAATCTATCAGTCGCTGCGATAGTGTAACTGCTATGAACAGGTAGAGCCATAGAAGAAATACAAACCACATAAGGTAGGTCCATCTAAACTTACTGCAAAAACAAATTTAATAATCGCTGCAATAGTGTAAACTACAGTAAATGAGCAATAGAGTCAATTAAGAAATTTCTAGCAGGCTATTATTATTATGCGTTAATACTGATTATCTAGACATAAAAACAAATGTGTTGCCAATTGTGTAATTACAATGATCAGACGAATAGTCAGTCAAGAAAGATGCGATAGGCGTTTTTTATACGTTAAAATTGAGCATCTAGACAAATTTAAATATTTTAATTTGTTGCAATCGGGGAATTACAGTGATTGAGCGATAAGAATCAACCAAGAAATTTGTAGTAGCCTACTATTCCGAGTTAATATTGAGTATCTATACTTAAAAGGTAAATTTGTTGCAATCGGGGATTTACAGTGATTGAGCGATAAGAATCAACCAAGAAATTTGTAGTAGCCTACTATTCCGAGTTAATATTGAGTATCTATACTTAAAAGGTAAATTTGTTGCAAACGGGGATTTACAGTGATTGAGCGATTAGAATCAACCAAGAAATTTGTAGTAGCCTACTATTTCTAGTTAATATTGAGTATCTATACTTAAAAGGTAAATTTGTTGCAATCGGGGATTTACAGTGATTGAGCGACAAGAATCAACCAAGAAATTTGTAGTAGCCTACTATTTCGAGTTAATATTGAGTATCTATACTTAAAAGGTAAATTTGTTGCAATCGGGGATTTACAGTGATTGAGCGACAAGAATCAACCAAGAAATTTGTAGTAGCCTACTATTCCGAGTTAATATTGAGTATCTATACTTAAAAGGTAAATTTGTTGCAATCGGGGATTTACAGTGATTGAGCGACAAGAATCAACCAAGAAATTTGTAGTAGCCTACTATTTCGAGTTAATATTGAGTATCTATACTTAAAAGGTAAATTTGTTGCAATCGGGGATTTACAGTGATTGAGCGACAAGAATCAACCAAGAAATTTGTAGTAGCCTACTATTCCGAGTTAATATTGAGTATCTATACTTAAAAGATAAATTTGTTGCAATCGGGGATTTACAGTGATTGAGCACACAAGAATCAACCAAGAAATTTGTAGTAGCCTACTATTTCGAGTTAATATTGAGTATCTATACTTAAAAGGTAAATTTGTTGCAATCGGGGATTTACAGTGATTGAGCGACAAGAATCAACCAAGAAATTTGTAGTAGCCTACTATTCCGAGTTAATATTGAGTATCTATACTTAAAAGATAAATTTGTTGCAATCGAGGGATTTACAGTGATTGAGCGACAAGAATCAACCAAGAAATTTGTAGTAGCCTACTATTTCGAGTTAATATTGAGTATCTATACTTAAAAGGTAAATTTGTTGCAATCGGGGATTTACAGTGATTGAGCGACAAGAATCAACCAAGAAATTTGTAGTAGCCTACTATTCCGAGTTAATATTGAGTATCTATACTTAAAAGATAAATTTGTTGCAATCGGGGATTTACAGTGATTGAGCGACAAGAATCAACCAAGAAATTTGTAGTAGCCTACTATTTCGAGTTAATATTGAGTATCTATACTTAAAAGGTAAATTTGTTGCAATCGGGGATTTACAGTGATTGAGCGATTAGAATCAACCAAGAAATTTGTAGTAGCCTACTATTTCGAGTTAATATTGAGTATCTATACTTAAAAGGTAAATTTGTTGCAATCGGGGATTTACAGTGATTGAGCGACAAGAATCAACCAAGAAATTTGTAGTAGCCTACTATTCCGAGTTAATATTGAGTATCTATACTTAAAAGGTAAATTTGTTGCAATCGGGGATTTACAGTGATTGAGCGATAAGAATCAACCAAGAAATTTGTAGTAGCCTACTATTCCGAGTTAATATTGAGTATCTATACTTAAAAGATAAATTTGTTGCAATCGGGGATTTACAGTGATTGAGCGACAAGAATCAACCAAGAAATTTGTAGTAGCCTACTATTTCGAGTTAATATTGAGTATCTATACTTAAAAGGTAAATTTGTTGCAATCGAGGATTTACAGTGATTGAGCGATAAGAATCAACCAAGAAATTTGTAGTAGCCTACTATTCCGAGTTAATATTGAGTATCTATACTTAAAAGATAAATTTGTTGCAATCGAGGGATTTACAGTGATTGAGCGACAAGAATCAACCAAGAAATTTGTAGTAGCCTACTATTTCGAGTTAATATTGAGTATCTATACTTAAAAGGTAAATTTGTTGCAATCGGGGATTTACAGTGATTGAGCGACAAGAATCAACCAAGAAATTTGTAGTAGCCTACTATTCCGAGTTAATATTGAGTATCTATACTTAAAAGATAAATTTGTTGCAATCGAGGGATTTACAGTGATTGAGCGACAAGAATCAACCAAGAAATTTGTAGTAGCCTACTATTTCGAGTTAATATTGAGTATCTATACTTAAAAGGTAAATTTGTTGCAATCGGGGATTTACAGTGATTGAGCGACAAGAATCAACCAAGAAATTTGTAGTAGCCTACTATTCCGAGTTAATATTGAGTATCTATACTTAAAAGGTAAATTTGTTGCAATCGGGGATTTACAGTGATTGAGCGATAAGAATCAACCAAGAAATTTGTAGTAGCCTACTATTCCGAGTTAATATTGAGTATCTATACTTAAAAGATAAATTTGTTGCAATCGGGGATTTACAGTGATTGAGCGATAAGAATCAACCAAGAAATTTGTAGTAGCCTACTATTTCGAGTTAATATTGAGTATCTATACTTAAAAGGTAAATTTGTTGCAATCGAGGGATTACAGTGATTGAGCGACAAGAATCAACCAAGAAATTTGTAGTAGCCTACTATTCCGAGTTAATATTGAGTATCTATACTTAAAAGATAAATTTGTTGCAATCGAGGGATTTACAGTGATTGAGCGACAAGAATCAACCAAGAAATTTGTAGTAGCCTACTATTTCGAGTTAATATTGAGTATCTATACTTAAAAGGTAAATTTGTTGCAATCGGGGATTTACAGTGATTGAGCGATTAGAATCAACCAAGAAATTTGTAGTAGCCTACTATTTCGAGTTAATATTGAGTATCTATACTTAAAAGGTAAATTTGTTGCAATCGGGGATTTACAGTGATTGAGCGACAAGAATCAACCAAGAAATTTGTAGTAGCCTACTATTCCGAGTTAATATTGAGTATCTATACTTAAAAGGTAAATTTGTTGCAATCGAGGGATTTACAGTGATTGAGCGATAAGAATCAACCAAGAAATTTGTAGTAGCCTACTATTCCGAGTTAATATTGAGTATCTATACTTAAAAGATAAATTTGTTGCAATCGGGGATTTACAGTGATTGAGCGACAAGAATCAACCAAGAAATTTGTAGTAGCCTACTATTTCGAGTTAATATTGAGTATCTATACTTAAAAGGTAAATTTGTTGCAATCGGGGATTTACAGTGATTGAGCGATAAGAATCAACCAAGAAATTTGTAGTAGCCTACTATTCCGAGTTAATATTGAGTATCTATACTTAAAAGATAAATTTGTTGCAATCGGGGATTTACAGTGATTGAGCGACAAGAATCAACCAAGAAATTTGTAGTAGCCTACTATTTCGAGTTAATATTGAGTATCTATACTTAAAAGGTAAATTTGTTGCAATCGGGGATTTACAGTGATTGAGCGACAAGAATCAACCAAGAAATTTGTAGTAGCCTACTATTCCGAGTTAATATTGAGTATCTATACTTAAAAGGTAAATTTGTTGCAATCGGGGATTTACAGTGATTGAGCGATTAGAATCTACCAAGAAATTTGGAGTACATTTTTACACTAAACCTCTTTAGCCAATCTCAAAACACACACACACACACACACACACACACACACACACACACACACACACACACACACACACACACACGAACAAAAACAAATATCAACAAATTCATAAACTATATCTTACGGTTTTTTGACTTAATCTGTAATTGAATTAGGTAAAAAAAAATACCATTAACTTACTGTTTTGAGTAAGTAATTGTGCTCAATAGGTTAGTATTTCATATATTTTATTTTACTAGCTTGAAATTTATTTAAGTAACATAGTTAAAAATATTATAACTAAAAATAAATATAACTAATTGACGAAAATATTATATTTAATATAACTGTCAGTTAATAAATGTAAAAATGTAACAACATAAATATTTTATAAAAAATAAAATATATTTTATTAACATTCTGAATATTAAAATATTTTGCATTAATTAATTACGTTTATTTTTAATTCTAAGTCCTTATAGAATATTAGTTGTACAGTATACAATATATATTTATGTCTAAAAATTTTAATCTTCTTCAGTTAAATATATTTTTATAAGTTATAAACTTTTATCTCCTTAAAATGCAAAATAATTTACACACTTTTAATTTACACTAAAGTAAAGGAAGTCAAAGTATATTAGGTTGTTTGATGATGTTACAACGTTGTAAGAGGCTGTATGAAATAGTGGTTACATTGCTGGAAGTTGTGTGGTTTACTATTTTTAACCTAGTATTTGAAGGATTATATAATTAAGTTACAAGTTAAATTGTTAACATTAAATTAGTTAAGAGTAGCTCTACAATAATTTATTACTTTCATTTTTTTTCCAAAAGTATGTTTTGTCATTTTTTATCAATATTATTTCAAAGTTATAATGAAATGAAGTTTATAAACTTGAACATTATTTTCAGTTATAAAAGCACAATTGCTATGGACAGATTAAGATTTCTGTATAACAAAATGTTTACTGAAGGCGATTATCCTAGTTTGTAATATTATTTAGACTATCACTATGTCCACCTATAACAAACCACACAAAATTAAAATAAAACAAATGTTAATGATTAATCATTACAGACTCATCAATTTTTGGAAACTCTTTTAAATGTTTTTTTAAATATAAAACACAGCTTTTGCATTAGATTATTTCAATCATATATTTATGAAAATCATTAAAACAAAAGTAAAATGTTAAATAAGTGAAAAAGTGAACAAAATTTAAGAATCTTATAAAATTTGATTTAATGAAAAAAACGATATTTTCTACTTACTAAGGTTCGCAAGCTGTATAGATTCTGCCATTACGAGATGCATAACCGCAATGCATTTGCCCACAACAGTCATCTCCATACAAACACTGTAAAAAAATAAACACAATTAAAAAATATTTTTTTATATAAAACTATGAAATTAGTTTAAATCCTAAACTATTTTAAAATGTTTAAAAAAATTAATATTCATAATGGCTATAAGCTGCTGTCTTCCCAATGTGATAAAAGTGAATTAACAAAAATATTTTCCTTTATCTTAACCTTTCAAATTCTGATTTCACCATCATTTTCTGCATTAGAACCTGCATATATTAAGCATTTTAAACTCTCAAGTTACATTTAAAATACGAAAATGAACCCTGGCCACAGTCAATAAATTCAAAGCATTTTTTAAAACTAAAAATATTAATATATATATATATATATATATATATATATATATATATATATATATATATATAGACCCTGTTGGATCACGCAAAGCATTCTGACTCATGCCTTGTTCCTTATAATCCTCCACACCTCCTTCATCCTGTCCCCATAGATCCTCTTCCGCTCATTCGTCCTGCTCTCTTTGGGATTTCATTCTCTGGGATTTTCCACCCGAGCATCTTTCTCCTGTATGCGTTCCTATCTTCAATATCTGTTGAGTCTATTTTTGCGTCAGGTAGGTCTATTCTGACTTGTGTGATCCACGACGTTGTTGATTTGACTCTTTGTATATACTTAAGGATTCTGTTAACAAGTCTCGTTGTTGGGAGTCTACTGATGTGTCCATAGAATTGAAACCTCCTTCTTCTGATATCTGCTGCAAGGTTCGATATCTTCTCTGTGGTCTTCAGGGAGTGCAACCTGTAACCGTCTTCTGTAAATCTTGGGCCAAGGATCTTCCTCAAGATTTTGCGTTCTTCCTTCAAAATGTCTTCCATGGTACCTTTTGTGTGGAGTGCTAGTGTCTCGCTTGCGTATAATGCCTCCAATTTTATGACTGTGTTGTAGTGTCTGATTTTTGTGTGCGATGACATACATTTCTTATTGTATATATCACGCGTTATACCAAGTGGCTACTCTTCATTCAAAGTACCCGAACCCTTTGCCCACCCTTCTCACCACCTGTGGTTCAAGAATTTCTCCCAGATATTTGAAGTGCTTGACTCTGTTAATCTCCCCATATTTTGTGTATAGTTCTTTAATATTTAATTTTGAACAGAAGAATTCGATTTTTTTAATTATATATATATATATATTAAAACGGTACATTCCTATTGCTTCTATGCGTTTAGAAATATCTGTAGAAATACATAATTATATTTTAGAGACGCAATAACAAAACTGCTGTTGGTTTAAAATAAAATAAAATTGGTACACAATATTTTATAAGGAAAGTCAGTACTCACCCGACCATCTTTGTTAGGATCGCAATAACATCTGCGATGATTACACACGCCAGAGCAGCAATTTGATCCTTTTGAGCACTGAAACATATGAGTCGTAATAATAACTTAAAAAAACCTTCATATTTATATCATTGAAATGTTTTGAATGTCCAAAAAATTCAAAGTATTTGTTTTGGATTAATCGATTAAAAAACAACAACTATCAGGTTAAATTTTCAAAAATTAGTTCATAACATTTTTCCACTTTTTAGAAGTTAAATTTGAACGAGAAGAGGAAGTTACTGTTAAGAATAAACTGACAGATTTAATAAAGAAACATAAATATATTATTTCAAATTTAGTATATTAACTGCAGTTGGTATTATGTTTGTGTATGCAAATATCAGATCTGAAAAATCAGGCCTATTTTCCCGTATTTATTGTGAATAACGTTTTAACTATTATGGAAGATATATTTCATTAGCGAAGTAATACATTTAAGCAAATTTTGATCAAAGCCGTTTTCGATGAAACGCCGATTTTAATAAAATAAAATATAAAAAATCCATTTTTAAAGTTTTCATCAAGAAATAGCTTAATTTCTTTTTTTAATTTAAAAGATAAGATTAACCTACAATTGCATGCCATAATTCTTCTAAATAGTTTAACATTAGATCTCTTTCAGTTGACCTAAGAGTAGGCTATAGAAGCAGTGATAGCTGTGTTAACAACAATTAGTTCGTATCTAATATTTTAGGACTTTATTTATAATAATCCTTAAACAAGTTACAATATGATAAAACGACAACGTATTTTAACTGAATTCATAACATTAAAATAATGGGAAGAAAATTATTTTGGTTTAAGCAGAGAAACTAATTCAAAATGAGAAAAAATTTCATGCAAAAAAGCATGTTACTGGGATTTGTCTAATGCTCTTATAACTAACCATAACATATTAGAGATGAATCCACGGTATTCTTCTCTTCTTTTCGGTTTAAAACATTCTCCGATGTATTCATATTCTTTTTTTTTCCATTGTCTCTGTCGTTACATAGATCTTAATCCAATGCTCTCTCTCTCTCTCTCTCTCTCTCTCTCTCTCTCTCTCTCTCTCTCTCTCTCTCTCTCTCTCACACACACACACACACACACACACACACACACTTCGTTATCACACTTTCTCTCCAACTAAGTCTGGGTCTTCTTTTTTGCTACCATGTGGTTTCCATGTGGATAGTCGATTTTCCTCCATCCTTTGAATATTGACATTGTTTTGTTTTGATATCGTCTACAATCTTGCTCTTCACATCCTTGATTTCAAGGATTCTTAAATGTTTTATCTTTTCCCGTTCCCACGGTATTCTTACCGCATTCAAATTCTGAGGGTTGATAAGGCTCAAAGTATTATAAAATACTTTACTGATTGTTATGAGAAAGTCAATCATTAGTAATAGAGGTAACGCTTTTCCGATTTGAAATGGTCCTTAATGTACGTAATATTGTTTCCTGGTTATATATTTTCATTGACCTATTGATAAATATTGTCTATATAATATTTAATACAATTAATTAGTGTAAATAGAATTAAAATTATCACCATAGTAAAGTAATTTTATTATTTTAGTATTTAGTTTTAAATGTTTAATTTCAGAGCTTTGCATAATTTTATTTATCTATTGCGCCCCAATGCTCCTTGTTTATTTGAAAAGAAGTGTACTGGGTAGTAAGACTAAAACATCCAAATACCTTTTGTTTTTTAAAATAGAAAACTTAATATTTTTTAAATTTTACAAATCACAGTATATTACATTGATTAATAATTTACTTGTACTCACCGATTGATTTATTCTGCGACATTGTGAACAAACAAAACCTTCACAAAGCCCTGAGCAACACTCGTCGTTGTCTCTACACTGTAACAGTTAAGGATATCTAATAACCACAAAATACGTACAGTTTATTATTTATTAATTCATAACATAAAATACGTTATTTATGGAATCATTATTGAATCATGCATTTAATTTTATATTTTCTTTGCCACGAAATTTTGGTTGGTGTAAAAATGTCTAAGCTGTTGTTAAATAAGGTAAACTGCTAACGATAAAATAACTTATTTATCCATCCTGAATAGAGAAAAAGCAAAATAAAAAAATATAAAACAACCTTGAAATTTTACGTTTCACTAAACTGATATTTGCTGACAGTTGTCTGTAAAGGTAAACTGTGTGAATAAAATAGTTCCACTTTGTGAAAATTTATTAAATATAAAAGATTTATAACTTTGTAATACTAAAAATTATTTAATAAGTTTTGAGGAATTAATGTTAATTTTGTTGCAAAAAATAATAACTTAAAATATTAAGATTACATGTTTATGTTACAAATAAATGTTTATAGTTATAGTGTTTATAGTTATTAAATACAAAGAAACAATTATCGGTAGAGACTGTGCTTAGTATCAAAGTAATGTAATAAAAATTGAGAAAAAACTTGTTAAACGTTAAAAACAACAGGACAAGTAATAATAATTTCATTATGAAACAATAATAACAGTTACGATTAATGATAATAATAGTTCACCAATAGTAATAAGTAAGGATTTATTTTTTTCATTAATTTTGTAGTTATTAAAATACAAATAATAAGACAAAAAATATCTCTGTTCTATAATGTTTAAATCTATACAATACATAATACTACGAGACTGGTAAATTTAATTTTATTCAAATCGTATTTTTAACATTTTCCTTGCATTTAGTTTAGTGTGTCATTACGACTAAAGAGAACTAGTGTTCCCTGCCAATTGATATTTTGATCTATTTAGTAGCTTTAGTAGCTTTAGGCAGACAGTTAATAAATGTAAACTTTTCACTAAATTGTGTTCAGTCAGTTTCGGTAGTCGTGATGCTGTGACAGAATGTAATATTACAGGCTGACTGGCTGATAATGAATAATCAGAATTTTTAGAATTTATGTATAAAAAAATTGAAACCAGATGTCTTTCTTTTAAATAATACTTTTCTAAAAAAATTCTTACATCTTTTTCCAGTATCTTGGAAGCCAGACTTCGAAAAATATTCTAATCAAACTTTTTCATCAACTTGCAGCATGTTAGGATAGATTGTATTTTTCAAAATATTTGCTAAAAATAGATTTTATAACCGAAAAAATCAAATTATTGATTACTATGTCAGTAATACTTACATCATCACCTGGCTGTCTACAACTTATGCACTCACTCTTGTGGCACATCATGTTGTCGCAGCACTCATAGTTTGACAAACACTGTTAATAGAAATTAACAAAACAGATAAAATCAACGTAAACAAAACATAATAAAGATAAAGTAGTAATAAGTCTTTTTGTTTTTGGAAGAATGTTTAAATTAGTTGAGCCGAAACTTTTGTAAGTTTAAGTTGTACTTACTGCGTGCTGCTCTAAAAACAGTGTGCAGTAAAAACTCATTTACTCATTAACAGATAGATAAATGTAAGAAATTCTATTTTTACTGTTAGGCTAGTCAGTTTCAAACTAAAGAAAAAATATGAAAGGAAGTTTGTAACATAGATAAAATGGCGGCATTTAATAGCGGTAGCATTAATTTTTACTGTTAAGCTAGTCAGTTTCAAACTCAAGAAAAAATAAGAAAGAAAGTTTGTAACATAGGTAAAATGGCGGCATTCAATAGCGGTAGCATTAATTTTTACTGTTAGGCTAGTCAGTTTCAAACTCAAGAAAAAATATGAAAGGAAGTTTGTAATTTGATAAAATGGCGGCATTCAGTGGTAGTAGCAGAATCAAAATGAAAACGTACCTTCATACAGGATTTTATTGCTCTAATAGCATTAAGAAATTTCGTTTATCTGAGGTAATCTTTAAGTGAACGATGTAGAGTTACATCAAGATATATATATATATATATATATATATATATATATATATGTGTGTGTGTGTGTGTGTGTGTGTGTGAAATTGAAGTCTGCAAAAATAAGGAGATAAGGGAAAGTGTGTCTATGCTGTCAAGAGAAGATATACCGATAAGCGATGGATTTGAAGTAGCTATGAACATCTACCATTCCATAAAAAACAGAAAAGGAAGTGGTTTTCATTTTCAGTCTTAGCAACTATAGGTTAAATGTTTTCCTTAAAGCGTGTCATCCCTCTTCAAAAAAACTACTTTCATATAGCCTATTTATGAATTTTAATAGTTCTTTTCAAATCAGATTTAATAAAATTCAATTAACTGATATGTTTAACGTGCTGTGGCAGGTTTGAACTATTACATTGGTAAGTTACTGGGCAAAACTCTAAGTATAATAAATATTTGAGAAATAAAACTAGGAATTGTACCGCTGCATGCATTTTTTTTAAATCGGTGCAGAAATATTAAAGCCAAACACGGTGTTGATGATAAAGCTATAATATGTGATGCTGTATATAGCAAATGCATAGGTAATAAAATATAATCGGAAAAATGTATTTTTATTAATATGGTGTCTGTTTCAGTGGGTATATTTACTTATAACTGCATTAAAAAAACATTAATTATTTTGCATGTATAGAACCTATAGAGAAAGCAGTTTTTTTTAATAAGAAATAATTAAAGTAGTTAGTGATAAATTAAAAAATTAATTAGTAAACATTAAGGTATAAAAGTGACAGCAGATTAAAACAAATTCATTTACTTACAAAATTACCAGCCCCTTGGCATTCACTACACTTCCTGTCAATACAATAATGAGTGCAGCATTCGTTGTGATTGCGACACTGTAGAAAAATTAAATATGTAAGACTTAATTCAACAAGTGCCTAAATATATTTGAATACTACATACTCCATGTTTCCAGTTTTTCGAAAGGAATTAAGTTCTTAATTACATTTTACCGCAATAAAAGAGCTTATATATAATATTTTTATATATATAATTAATTTATTAATTACAAAATTAGAACTAACTATTAGGCTAATCAGTTTCAAACTCAAACAGAAATAAGAAAGAAAATTTGTAACTAAGATAAAATGGCGGCTTTCAATAGTGGAAGCATTAAATTTTGCTGTTAGACTAGTCAGTAAAATAATTATAATAATATTATAATATCTTCTTATTCATATTATATTTCTGAAAGTTTGTGTGTTTGTTTGTTATTCAATCACGCTTTAACCACAAGACCAATTGAGATGAAATTTGGTACAAATATGGTTTAAGTATCTGAGATAAACATAGGCCTATTCCCGTTTTAAAAAACGTCATTATACTACTTACCCAGCCCAAAATAATTATTAGTATTTAGTTTTGTGACATGTGTTAACTGTAGTTAAGTTTAATTACTGTTTACTGGACATGAGATTTAGGCACCTAAGCTGGACATAGATCTAATCCCATTTTACATATCTTAATCTGTGTTTTATTTATTGCAAAATTATTGTTTTTAATGTTAAATTTTCATCTAATAATCACAAACTGGTATTTTTCATTTAAGACTTTTCAAAGTTTTCGAAGCAGAGTGCAGAATATATAACATATACAATTTTATTAAGATACTTTAATTGTAAAGTAATATATATATATATATATATATATATATATATATATATATATATATATATATTTGTGTAATTACATTATATGAAAAAATGGTAAATATGCAGTGTACCATATATTGGATTTTTCGATATTTTTGTTACTAAAATGCTTTATTACGTGCCCAAAAGCAAGAATCCAAAATATGAAAGCATGAGAAGTACGATAAAAATCGAAAATAAAAGTTACCTACATAACCTCAAAATTGCTACCCGGCGAAAATCGGTACCGTGTTGTAGACCGGTAAAACAATAAAAAATACGTCTAATACGAATTTTTGGTGATAAGAAACCCATTTTTTAAAAGAATACTGCATAACCTAACTGACACGGTTGTTAGGCCTAACATGGTGATGTGTGAAAAAACCTTTATATTTTTTTAAAGAATACTACATATCCTAACTGACACGGTTGTTAGGCCTGACATGGTGGTGCGTAAAAAAACCTTTATTTTTTAAAGAATACCACATACCCTAACTGACACGGTTGTTAGGCCAAACACGGCGATGCGTAAAAAAACCTTTATATTTTTTTAAAGAATACTACATATCCTAACTGACACGGTTGTTAGGCCTAACACGGTGATGCGTAAAAAAACTTTTATATTTTTTTAAATAATACTACATATCCTAACTGACATGGTTGTTAGGCCTAACATGGTGATGCGTGAAAAATCTTTATATTTTTTTAAAGAATACTCCATAAGCTAACTAACATGGTTGTTAGGCCTAACACAGTGATCCATTAAAAAAACATTTATTTATTTTATTAAAAAGAGTACTCCATAACTTAACTGACATGGTTGTTGGGCCTCATACGGTGATGCAGGAAAAAAACCTTATTTTTTTTTAAAGAGTACTTCATAACTTAACTAACACGGTTGTTAGGCCTAACACGGTGATGCGTTAAAAAAAACTTTATTAAAAAAAAATCACCACAACCTAACTGACACGGTTGTTGGTCCTAACACGGTGATGCGTGATCTTTAATGTATATTATTATTGCGGGCAAAGCCGTGACCGGTAACAGCTAATCATATTATATTTCTGAAAGTTTGTTTTTGTTTATTTGATTGTTATTCAATCACACTTTAACTACTAGACCAAATGAGATTAAATTTGGTGTGAACACGTTTTAGGTATCTGAGATAAATACAATACTATTCCAGTTTAATTGTATAATAGTGACTTTTTAATAATACTGTATTTTATTAAAATATGACAGGACCCTGTTTTAGAGTATCGAGTATCAAAAATTTATATGTCTTGGCCAAAAACCATAAATCGTATAATATTGTATATAGAAATATATTGAAATGACCTATTCTGATTTTGAAAATCGACTATAAATTTTACTGCATACATTATAATTTCAGGCAAAGCCGCAACGGGTAACAGCTAGTTATTTAATAATTATTATAATAAATAATATTATAATTAATATAATATTAAAGTGGTAAGAAGTTGATTTTTTTAAATTTTCCTGATGTCTGCTATACAAATACAAAATGACTAAAAATTATGTGACATAAATTTTCAATCTTTCAATAGATGTTTTAGTGTAATTAATATTATAATAATTTGTGTAAAAAGAATTATGAAGGATTACTTTTCTTGCTTTTTGGAACACCCTGTATCGGATATGTAATTTTTAAAACATCTTCACTTACTTTATACGACAATAAACTAACAATAAATCATTTTCACTACGCCCTGAAGTGACTTTAAATTAATAATTTACTAAAAAATGTCTACACATATTTTAGTAATAAAAACTTATATAACCATCATTTAAGCAAACAAATGCAAAGTTGAAAACTTGCAGATTTATCTTTATTATGCTGTCTGTAGACGTTATACATTTGTTTTAGATATTAATCCTGTTTGTTCAGTGTTTCAAACTCTTTCATTATATATTGTACCTCAGAGCATACGTCTGAGTTTTGAGTTAATACCGAAGTTTTTTCTATTAACATTAAAAATTAAATGCTCTATTTATTACTTACTATGTGGTAACTGTTTTTACGAATACACGTTGCGCATCTAAAATCACAGACAAGTTTGTCACAACACTGGTCTGAAAAGTCACACTGAAAAAAAAAGAATCTAAAAAAATCTTAAACTGAAAAATACACTATACCGAAATAACAAGAAATCCAACTGACTTGTAGCATTGTTGATAAATCATACTATCAAATAAATTTTATATTAAAATATATACTTTAAATAATATATATATATATATATATATATATATATATATAGTAAACAAAGAAAAATTATACAATTACATGCAGTTTAACGTAATAAAACAGCTGTTAAATATAAAATAAAACAAATTTAGACTAAACATTATTAAACACCAAACATTTTAATGTTAAAATTAAAAAAATAATAAAATTATTTTACAAAAAATATTTTTATAATAAGTAATTTGCAGAAAATAACAATAAGATTAAAAGCAACAACATAATAGATAAAAGCACTGTATTTTAGAGAGAGCATTATAATGTAGATATACTTACAGGTTTCCCACTAGTTATACAACAAGTTCCAGTATGGTCTAAATCGCACTGGAATTTTTTGCTGCAGCATCCCTGCCGTAATTTACTGCACTGTGGAATAAAAATAACTTCATTTTGCAAACTACTTTATGAATTACTAGAATAATTTTTTAAAAAATCATTTATAGAAATGTAAAACAATCATATTCGTTTTGTGTTAATATAGCTACCAGAAAATGAGTTGTTACTGTTTTAAAATAGCAGTTCGTTAATAGGTTTATACATTTAAATAATTTATTTATGTAAAAATATACTCATAACGTATATTATGCCATTTACCTGCTTCACATAACTTACGTTTCGTTTTAAATATTACGTCCTTTAAATGCCTTACATTTTTACTTATGTAATCTTATAGTGTTTTTCTGATACCTTGAGTTGCCCTTACTAACAATGTTTTTCTTCGATACTGCAAATTTCTTCTGGTATGACACACGAATTGATCTGTTGATGTAAATTCATACTTCAGAAAACTCCGCAAGAAGTGGTTAAAGACCGACCGAGACGACAGGCAAGCGGGGATACTAATTTACATCGCAAAAACTAGAAAATGTATTGAGCTCTCATATCCTAATTGTGTGAGTGGTAGCTCCATCTTCTTGGAACCATAGTGCTTACTGGTAAATTCCTCACTGCTTGCTAATCAGAACTCGCTGCCACAGATTCTTTATTCTTTTCAAATAAATACGAATCAATCTGTGACTACACCACACCGAACTGTTACTTCAGGACTGTGAAGTTTTGGGAGAATTATTTGGTGCCAAGTATCTGAGATATTGTTTGTTTACACTACCATTTAAACAAAAATGCGCCTCATCACTCATCACAACAACCCCCTTCCCAATTTTAAGCAATCTCTCGACGAATGAATTTCGTTGGTCATAATCATCACTTAACGTTTGCGCAGTCATCAGTTCATAGGGGTGAAATTTGAAAGTCCAAATTAGCATGTACAGAATCTGTCGATGCTGTAGCATGCCGTCCTGCTGAAAGTTGTGAACTCTTACATCAGCATCCGTGCAGATCCATCACGGTGGCTTCATATTTAAGGATGATGCTGTTAGCCTAAAATTCTATACTCATTACAAAATATGCATTCAGTAATACTTATTTACTGTAACAGCATAGTGAGAGTTGGGCGACCTTCACACTTCAGCGCTAAGTCGCGTGTGGAACCGTTCGTCTCTTCTGGCGAACCCAAGTTAAATCGCTACCTTGATGGCAGCGTTAATAGATTAATTTCCATTGGAAATTATTTTTTTTTTAAATGTGTAACTGTGATTTATTTATGCAGTTTTATGCACAAGATATGCGGTTTTTAAAAGTTCTCAACTTTAAAACTAGAAATGTTATTGGATTATTTCTATTAGTTTCTTTAAGGAAAGTATACAAAACTTTACTTTTTAAAATTTACTAAAAATATGTGGAGAAACTGAGGTTTTGAAAAGGTTATATTTTTAGATTTTATATCTTCTTCTTCTTCTTCTTGTTCCTCTTTCTCTTCCTCTTTCTCTTCCTCTTTCTCTTCCTCTTTCTCTTCTTCTTTCTCTTCTTCTTCTTCCTCTTTCTCTTCTTCTTTTTCTTCCTCTTCCTCTTTCTCTTCTTCTTCTTCCTGTTCTTCTTCTCCTTCTTCTTTTTCTCCTTCTTCTTCTTCTTCTTCTCCTTCTTCTTCTTTTTCTCCTCCTTCTTCTCCTCCTTCTCCTTCTTCTTCTTCTCCTTCTTCTTCTTCTTCTTCTTCTTCTCCTCGTTCTTGTTCTTCTTCTCCTTCTTCACTTTCTCCTTCTCCTTCTCTTCCTCCTCCCCCTCCTCCTTCTTCTTCTTCCTCTTTCTCTTTATGGTCGTTGACATGTCTACAACCTAACTACTGAATCATTTATAGGCATTCTGAGAAGAAACATAAGTTGAGAAGTAATTGTTGAAAGTACAGTAAAATGAAAGTAATTATTGTTTACACAAATTTAATTATCTTCTGGGTAAACATCTATAGAGGATTTGCTTTCACCCAACATTAGTTTTTTTCAGATATAAAAAATATGAGGTATGTAATATTATTACATATTAAATACCTCATATTTTATATATCTGAAAAAATATAAAATTGCACAAAAAAATATGAAATGGGTATCATAAAAATAAAATAATCTAATAAAGCCGTTTAATAGTTAAAATTAAATATCACAAAAAAGGGTAAGAAAATGTCTATTGGTAGTATTCAGGAGCGCATTCCAAGAAGGAGATGAACCATCCATATTTCCTAAGGTGGAACAAGCTTACATTCCAAAAATCTTTCACACTTCAGCCAGCTTTGATGAAACTAAACTTAACATTAATTTGCTAAATTTAATAAAAAATTTAACATAATTTTGAGCTGTGTTTAGGAAAAAATTGAACTTATGCCTTACCCATGAAACGTGTATGTTAGCTGTAAATGTTCCATTAATCGATTAAGAGAAGTAGTGACGAAAGCTAAGAGCAACATCATCGATGATAACACCTTATTTCACATACTCATTAAACTCTTAAATCTGTAGCCTATACATGAATAACATATTTAAATTTTCTTTTATAAAGCTTGCTTTAAAACTAGGCCTTCAAGTTTTTTTCTAAATTAAAAATTTACCGATTTTAGTTCAAGAACAGTAATTTTAAGTCCTCGTTAAATCCTTTTTTATTTTATTTTTATAACATTTCTGCAGCTTGCATTTAAAAAAAATACAGAAAATAAAACATAAAAACAGTTGTCACACAGTTTAATTTTTTATTTGTTGAAAAATATATTTGTTTAGATTATGAAACTATGTACAATAATAAATGATTACAAGCAAATCAGCAATATAATAAAATGTATATAATCGTAGCAATATAAGGTTTGCTATGCAACGAATATTATTATGCTGAGGTAATAGTGATAGAGGTAATGATCAAATAAAAGTAGCCGATTTCCTAACACAAAGGTTTCTTCAACAATATGAAGTTACAGGGTCTATACCAAAAGTAGTAGGACTGATTTTATGTAGCGCGAGCTGAGCTGTGAGAGGGGTTTGGCACAGCAACAGAGAAACACCAGCCGCAGTCATCTACGGGCTTTGGTTGAGTTAGACATCGGTTATTGTGAAGCGTGTTTTTTTGTCGTCGTCAGTGCACAAAATGAGTCAAAATCTCGAGCAGCGATATTCGATAAAGTTTTATATCAAACTCGGGAAATCGGTAACGGAGACCCTAGGTTGTCGGTTTACGGGGATACTGCAATGAGCTGCTCCAGTGTTTTTGAATGGCACAAACTGTTTAAAGAAGGTAGGGAGCTCGTTGAAGAAGACAATCGCACCGGATGGCGGCCAACAGCACGAATCGATGACAATATGGTCAAAGGGAGAGAACTGCTGGGTGCAAGTGCTAACCCGCCTGCGAAACCGAGTGAATTGCATCCAACCAGCCATCTCCGACAATTGGACACTGCATCACGACAATGTGCCTTGCTATGACTCCCGTCGTGAGGCAACTGTTGGCCCGATTCGGCGTTGCCACGTTGCCGCACCCCGCCTACAGTTCCGATCTGGCTTCGCCTGACTTTTTTTATTCCCATGGATGAAAATACAGCTGAAGGGACATCGGTTTGACTCGTTTCAGGACGTTAAGTAGCATCGACGAGGGCTCTCAACAGCATCCCCGAAGCTGACATCCAGCAGCGTTATTTTAAGTGGGTAGTTGCCCAAGGGTGCTACTTTCTAAGAATATTAAGGAATTGTAAATATATTTTCAATAATTTTTTTTTAAATCAGTCCTACTACTTTTGGTATTGACCCTGTATGTTTCTTGTCGTTTGTGATTATTAATTTAAATATCATTAGTAAATGCATTTTAATTTTTAATATTGAATTTTTTTTATTAAGAATACAAATTACTTAAGTGATAATGGTAAACAATTAAAACTGTTTTATTTAATTATATTTTTGTAATAATTTTATTATATTAACTGATACAGTGTTACTAGTATTTAGAATCCATAAAGAGATCGCAGATCAGAATAGAAATTGGCGGCCGAATATCGAGAGCAGACTACTATAAAATTTTAAAAAATATTCTAAATTTATACTTAAAGTGGTAAGAAGTTCATTTTTTAAATTTTCCTAATGTCTACTGTACAAATATAAAATGGCTAAAAATTATGCAACATAAATATTTATCTCCTTTTTAAGCAGAGCAATTTTTCACTGTTCTCTTTGAAAACGTTTACCTGAACAAATTAATTTACCTTAACAATTTTTCATTTTATATATGACCTACTGTCAAAATGTCTTAAAAAATTAGTTTAGAAGGAAGATTATACCTTACCTTTTCATGATCTTTGACACAAATATTTAAACATTCGTGAATTGTGAAGCAACTACTAAAAAAAATTAGCAAACTAACAAGTGACAACATTGTTGATTCGGTAAAAATTAAAAACTAATAATTTGACCTTAGCACGTGTGTATTTATAGTGACAGCAAGAAATTTTAAAAATATTAAAATACAGGTGGCATTTGACAAGTGAAACGTAGCAATTACGTAAATTCAATCTTTTAGATATATCCAAATACCACTGTCTGACTGACTGACTGACACACAGATCACATTTCTCCAAAACAACTAGACCAATAATTATAAAATACAACATCGTCTTCTTGTAGAGCAGACGCTCATTAAGAAAGAATTTTTCAACATTCGAATTCTAAGAGGGTTGGATTGTATGTACATTTTTAACATTGGAGCTGAAAGATGTACTATTTTTTTGTTTTGTGTCAGTGAGTTATCACTATTTAAATCACAAAATTCTAAGAACCCGCTAGGTGGGCCAAGGAGGTAGTAAAACTGAAAAAGTTTAACTTTTTAATGGTGCATTAGAGCTTAAAAGTATACTGGATCTTCTTTGTGTCTTTGAATTATCACTAGTTCATTCATAAAATTTTGACCAAGCCCTTCAGCGAACCCAGGGGGCTTAGACAAAATTAATAAAGTCCCCCCCCCCACTGTTTAGGAAGCATCTGGTACAAAATATAAAGCGAATCTTTTCTGTTTCTCTCACTAAAGTATATATATATATATATATATATATATATATAGAGAGAGAGAGAGAGAGAGAGAGAGAGAGAGAGAGAAAAGAAATCATTATTATCATACAAATATAAAAATGGTGTTAAAAAGTAGGGTCAAAGTTTAAAAAAACACATTTTCATAAAACATTTCCCTCTTCTCACTTGAACGCTGCAAAAACGGTAAGAGAGAGCAAAATGTTTAGCCAAAGCAGTATTCAGTTTGAATATCGATATAAAAAAGCTCGCGATTACATATGTGTCCTATGGTACTACAGGCAAAAGCATCGCTTATAAGGCCAATTTCGGGCGTTATTTAGTCGATTTTTGCTGTCTAACGAACAAACAGGGAATTTTTGGAAAACTTGTGAACTAGGGGCAGCATCTAAGATACTTCCTTATGAGCTACAAATTTATGGAAAAGATAATCTTTTAGTCAATTACGATGAGCATGTTTAGGGAACAAAAATACTGCGATATAGGCCTACAAGTGAGCAGACCACTTTGATATTCTCATTCCTCTTGAACCATCTAGCACTGGTCTCTCACTGACATCTGGTAAAGTAAAAGGTGGTCATCGTTAAAGAGTGCATGTGCGGTCACGCCTCCAACAGAAACGTGTTCCTCAACTAAACTGTAGTTCCTGCAAAAAGTAACAAGAGAAGAATGAAAAAGAGGGGTAAGCAATTTTCTAAAACTTACCATAAGAATTCTCATAGACATGCCGTTAAAAATATTTGGAAAACATTCCTGAAATAAACTGTGTGGTTGTAGAAGTAAATCTTTAAAATCTTCAATTACACGAGGCCGTAAAAGAATATAGTGAAAAAATCCTGAATTTTTTCTATATTCACTTGCTGCAGTAAACAAATATAGTAAAAAAAATCCTGAATTACACATTGCTGCAGTAAAAAAATATAGTGAGAAAATCCTGAATTACACCTTGCTGCAGTAAACAAATATAGTGAGAAAATCCTGAATTACACCTTGCTGCAGTAAACAAATATAGTGAGAAAATCTTGAATTACACCTTGCTGCAGTAAACAAATATAGTGAGAAAATCCTGAATTACACCTTGCTGCCGTAAACAAATATATTGAGAAAATCCTGAATTACACTTTGCTGCAGTAAACAAATATATTGAGAAAATCCTGAATTACACCTTGCTGCAGTAAACAAATATAGTGAGAAAATCCTGAATTACACCTTGCTGCAGTAAACAAATATAGTGAGAAAATCCTGAATTACACCTTGCTGCAGAAAACAAATATAGTGAGAAAATCCTGAATTACACCTTGCTGCAGTAAACAAATATATTGAGAAATTTCCTGAATTACACCTTGCTGCAGTAAACAAATATAGTGAGAAAATCCTGAATTACACCTTGCTGCAGTAAACAAATACAGTGAGAAAATCCTGAATTACACCTTGCTGCAGTAAACAAATATAGTGAGAAAATCCTGAATTACACCTTGCTGCAGTAAACAAATATAGTGAAAAAAATCCTGAATTACACCTTGCTGCAGTAAACAAATATAGTGAGAAAATCCTGAATTACATCTTGCTGTAGTAAACAAATATAGTGAGAAAATCCTGAATTACACCTTGCTGCAGTAAACAAATATAGTGAGAAAATCCTGAATTACATCTTGCTGTAGTAAACAAATATAGTGAGAAAATCCTGAATTACACCTTGCTGCAGTAAACAAATATAATTAAAAAAAATCCTGAATTACACCTTGCTGCAGTAAACAAATATAGTGAGAAAATCCTGAATTACACCTTGCTGCCATAAAATAAAATACCGAGAAAAATCCTGAAATATACCTTGCTGCCGTAAACAAATATACTGAGAAAATCCTGAATTACCCCTTGCGGCTGGTGTGAATTTTAGGGAAACCCTGTTTCTCACATAGCCAGTGTATGTAGTCTGCTCGAAGTTTAGTTCATCTGACAGCTTATATTATAGTGCAGCCTGAGAGTATTAATGCATCCTAAAGAAAGGTCCCTTCAAGAGAGACATAGAGGGGCAGCAGATATCTTGCGCAGTGCAAAATTCAGGAAAATCATAGTGATCATTACAGGACACTGTGGTCCCTGCGTGCACATGAACAGGATAGAAATGTTCTATGGAGAAACTGTGTGTAGGTTATATAGGAAAGAAAAGGAAACTGCTCGTTACATAACTTATGATTGTCAAGCACTTGCCAGCAGGAGGCTAAGGGTATTTGTTTTTCAGGACCCTGAGGACCTCCAGCAGGATGAGCTAGTCAGTGGATTGCTGGAACTTATTAATGGCAACAATCTGCTGAACCAGATCTCAAGAGATTTTGTTGCACAATATGTCTATTGATTGCTATTATCCCTTAATGTAGTACCATTCTATTTTATTCTATATGTAATAAAAAAAAATGTCTTGATAATTATTTGGCAGGGGCATCTTTTTACCTTGAAGTTTTTATGTCAGATAATACTGCTTACATTTGCTGTACAGGGCCACACCTATACACCGACAACGCTTTTTTGTTACCATAATCTCATAAATTTAATTTACATGAAATAATTGCTATTAAAATGTACTCAAATTAACGTCATTGGTTTTATTTGTTATTTTTTATATATCTATCAACGTCAGACAGCAACTGTATTTGCTCAATTGTGTGTCAGTGGTGACAGACATAACTTTTCAGTTATGCCAACATGGCTGGTTATGAAAAAAATAAAGGTACACAAACGTGTTGAATATGACTTACAGTCTACAAAAGACGTTACCATTAATTATTCTAAAATACAATTTTTGGTATTATCTAATTAACAAATTTATAACGGAATCAGTAAGATAATCAATAATACTACTAAGAGCTAAAGCAATATTATGATATGGTTATTCATTGTCTAACCAAATATGATCATTCTTTTGGAAAACATGTATAGTGATAAAACAAAAGCTAAAGTTGTATGCTAGAAAATCACTTGTGTTTTCAAACTTTCCAAGTATCAAACACAGTAATCCATTATATTTATTTACTTTTAATAAATCCAGTAAATTGAATTAAGTAACATTGGGACATTTTCAAATTAAATAGAACTGAAAAGTGTTATTTCGGTTATTATTATTTCTTATATCACAATTCTTAGCAACACAAGCCACATCAGGTAACAAACTGGCAAACTTGCAGTAGGTTGGAAGCATGAAGGTCACTACAGCTGGTGTCCTGCAGGTTTTCTTAAGTCTGCTGCCTCAGGAAATATTCAATGTCAGAGGCAAGGCAGGCTGCCTATAGGCTTTATACCTATGGCAAATAAAAGGGGAGCATAGCATACTTGAGGTGAAACAGAATCGGTGTTAGACTTTACTCAACCTTTCATAGTTCTTCTCCATTCAAAAGAAGACTGCAATGGTCGCATTCAAGATACTATTACATCCAGGTCAGGTTTTCTGGTATACAGACAGGTTATTAAACGATCTGCAATCTAGGTGTGGAGGATACTCAAAACCACAGAGGCAATGTTTGAAGCTAGCCAGAAAGGTATTTTACAGTAATCCCAGCCGAGATTTGTGCAATCTCGGCATCCACGTCGATCACTAGGAGGACTAAAAGGCAATCGGACAACTGCAAGAGCTGCAGTAAGAAGGTGGGCTTAGAAAGAACACATCAAACGATACAGGCAATTCCTTAGACAATGATTAGGAAAACGTCTTTTATCAGGACTAAACCTTGCATTGATAAGGACACTTTTTCAGTCAACAGAAAGTCTCTGCAACATGTCATCACCATGATCACTGGACACGGCCACATCCAGAGCCATTATGCATAAGATGAGTTTATAAAAAATCTCTCTTTAACCTCGTCTGTGCAGGCAGAAACCTGAAACTGCAGCACACTTCAATTGTGAGGCACTTCCAACAAACTCCTGTACAAGATTCTGGATCTTGTTAAAGGCAATGGTTTAAGGTGATGAATAAGAGGAACACAAAAGGTTTACAGCTGACGAGTTGGAGGCCAGTAGAGTTTCAGCAGTATTCCAAATAAAGGAAAAATCTTCAACAAAATAGTTGATAGGGGATCACATTGTCATGTATGCAGAATACTGACAACACTTAAGATTAAATTGTGTAGGAATACTTCATTGTCTCTAGTTTGATCCTATATTTCTGTAGAAAAATTATTGACAAGCAATTTTATTTGATCTGCTTCAGTAAATTTATAAATAATTTAATTACCTCAGGTGCAAATGATTTGAGAATATGTGCTAAATATTGTCAGAATTTGTCTGCTAGCCTAATGCTAGTGGTTTTTATTTCTTTTGTTTATAAGCTTGGGCTTTCTGCATTTTTTATATAATGAACAACTGATCATGAACAACTTGAATACAGAACAAATCTTAACTAAGTTTTGGTACTAAATATGAAATTGTATGACCAACTAGAAGATTTTGTAGTAGACTTAACTCTAATAGACGTTGTTGCATGAGACCCACTCTGCAACATTAATAACATGTCACATAGTTGTGCTTGTGATGAGCATATTAAATATGTTGAGTCAGAAATTATTTTTATTTGCAATTACACTTATAAGCAAATTTACATTAAAAAATAAGTTACTGTAGATTTATATTCAAAAATACAGACTGTGAAATATAACCAATATTAATTTAGAAAATGTTTTGAAGTAATCATTACATAGCCTATGTGTGTGTGTGTGTGTGTGTGTGTGTGTGTGTGTGTGTGTGTTTTTTAACTCTAAAATAATTGCAATTTTTGGTTCAATTTGATTCAAAATTGAAGAAATTGTTTTTGGTAATTAGTTTGATGCCAAACAAAATATGTTATAAAAGGGCCATATTATTTTTAGATAAACTTCAAAGAGATGGGTGAATTGACAATGTTAGTATTGACAAAAAGAATCGGTAAAAATTAATAATCCAGGGTTATTCAGCAAAATTTGATACACAATTTAAATACAGAACTGAATTTGGGGCAGTAACAAAAACTGATGTGGTAAAATCCGTAAAGCATCAAAATATTGTGAATATCCGTTATATTGCAGAGTAATTTGTATTATTAAAGAACTAAGTCTTACTGATGAAAATCACTCATTGCCAAGTACAGGCTGTAAGGGGATGATCAAAAAATCCTACTGTAATTGATTCAGGAAATTTTGAATTCTTTAAACGCTGTAAGGATGAGTGTTGTAAAAAAAGGAAAAGCGTTGCCGATGACAGCATATCCCCAGTAGTACATATTGTTGGCCCAATGTTGGGATTTTGTCGGCAAAGTTGGGCAATGGTTAGTTAATACGCCAAAAAATTATCTTCAATGGGCCAACGAGCTGTTTGTCTGCTAGGCCAAATGTTACATTCGTGAAAACCTCTGCTGTTGGCCCTACATTAATTCTGAGTTGGCAGAAAATATAAGAAATATTTTATTAAAATAAATACTTCGTAAATTAAATAGGGTATATTTATTCAAAAAGTTTAAAAATAGTGTATTATTTGTTAGTATAATAGTATTTAATCGAAGTTGTAAAATTTACTGCAAAGTGCAAGTGCACGTGATGACTTACACAGAATTGCCAACAACAGAACAAAATTTTTTAGTATAATTGTGAACAGAATAATATTATATCTTTAATTACTATACTAACAATAGTGTTACAATGATTAAAATTTTTTTTTAATTCTTATTTTATTTCTACTTAACTATAATCATTTACTATGGATTTTGTGATGTACTTATTATTTGAAATATTGCCAGCACTGCGGAAAAGTGAAAGTATGCCCGTTACTCGGTTACTTTGTTGTCAGGCATCAGTCGTAGTTACACGGTCCTATATATGTACAGTACAATTATAATCGTAATCTGGTGTTATAGTGCTTTTTTGGTATGGCTTTTCACAATTTTCATTTAAATAAATTTTGTTTGTGTGAATTATGTCTCTTTTTATAAAATAATCTTGTTTCAGTAACGAAATATGCTATGTTGGTTACTCAACTTTCAATAGTAGGCCTAACCCTACTAATTACCGATATGTTTAAAATATTATATTTTATTTAATTGATTAGTGAACTTAATAATAATCATAACTTCTCTACATTCGCGAACACATTTGAATACTTTTCTTATCAAATTCAATACGTATTTTTACTCGAAATAATATGTACATTGTAATATATAATTAAAAAGCTAAAGTAGGCTACATATTATATATTACTTCGAGTAAGTATATTCTACATTTGATAATAAAAGGTATTCAAATATGTTCGCGAATGTATGGAGAAGTTATGATTACTATTAAATTCACTAATCAATTGAATAGAAATATAATACTTTAAACATGTTGGTAATTAGTAGGGTTACCATTGAAAGTCAGTTGGGTAACTGTTGGGAGTAAGTTGGGCCAACAATTTCTTTGTTGGTTTTTGGTGATGTTTAATTGTTGGCCCTATGTTGGGATTTGGTTCGTTATTAATTGGTAGGCATTTGTGCCAATTTTAACCGTTGCCCAACCGTTTGTGAAAACAAAATACCAACAATGGGCCAACAGAAAATGCTACTGAGGATTGTAATGTTTGGTTTGAATATCAGTATTTCTATATAACTCTAATTTTAAATTAGAAATTAAAAAAAGTGCTGTGATAAAACAATATTTTATATAACACTCACTCAAATTATACAATTACTTCTAAAACCTTACCAAATACCATGCAATTTGAAATAATATTCCTTCTTATATTCGTGTAATACAATTGGTATATTAAAAACCTAACAGTCTATTATAAATCAACACATTTTATTAATTCATGAACTTTAAACTCTTGAAATCGTTACATTATAATTTACATAAACAGGTTATAAGTATGCTGGGTAATTCTGTTAAGATGGCCACCACCGACATCTTGGGAGCTATTTCTTTTACAAAAAAAATTAAATGACAGACTTTCTCTAAATTTTAAAAGATATAGGCCGTACAATAAAATATTTTTTTCATGAAAATTAAAACAAATAAACAAAAGCTTGATCTTTATTATTAAGATTACAAATTCTTTATCACAGATAAGAATCAAACAGTAATCCTTTTTAATCTATTTAATTAGATAAATTCAAATTCTTCAATTAACAAAATCTTCAGTACTGTTATTGCTTATTGTCTATTCACTTCTTATCACCAAGAAAAAATATTATATTTAATCCTTTTGCTACTATATGATAATTATGTCTATTCCGCATATATTGTTCATAACCAGGTTAGCTTAGTGCATCATAATTAATAGTAGACACAAATGAAATGATAAATGATGGATAGTTAAATTTATATCTTGGTTGGGGGTTTGTCATGTTGACCTTATTCAAGGCTTTACATAATAAATAAACAAACACATTCTTATAAATAATACAAATGTTAATAATTTACTCTGATGGCAACTGTCATAAAATTCAAGTAATATTTAGATATTTTGAAAAAAGTTTTATAATATTTGTTTTTAATCATATTTCAGAAATTGTTTATTAAAATCATTGTTATTAACTGAAAGCTTGAATTTGAACATTGAAATTAAAGTCAGAGAGTTATTAACCCATTTAGAAATATCTCACCAAAGTTGTAGGATATTTCATAACACTGTAAGTATTTATATGATTTGTTGCGTTTTAGATTGAAATCTTCTGGTTCTTGGAATAATATTTTATTTTTATTGATCAATTTCACTTAACGCACTCATCACAATTCTTAAGCGGAACATTCGACAAAGCGTCCGTCTATTTCAGTGTTCTTGACCACACTCACGAGGAGACCTTCCGTCTGTCACCTTCTTTCCAAGATATCCTATTGTATTGCTCTGCACCTGTATGCACTATTTTTTTTTTTTTGGTTACTTGATTTTTACTTTATTTCAATAATTATTTTTTATAAAGAAAATTATTATTGAAATATTATTATTTAACTTTTTAATTTGGAAAATTATAGAATAACTTATTTATTTAATAATTAAATATATTTACTTAGACCTAGTACATGGAATTTCTATATTTATTTGGTAAAGCATCAAATATCAAGATTGTTGAGAATCGTCAAGATTGACGCAGTTATTGTGTCATCTCATATGATTTGTAATTGAAACCTTATTTATGCAGTGTGACCCACGAAGAGGTTTACACATTTGATCCTCCATTATTTTCTCATTCCTCCATTGATCATTTTGAAACTATACGTACTTTGTAAAGAAGGTACCAGGAATAGTATGTGAGAATTGCATCTGGCTGATGTTTGTAGAAACAAAATGGCGGCCAAAATAAAGTTTAAATAAAGTACAGAACTGATTTTGTTATTTTTTTCAAAAAAAATGTATTTTTTAATTATTAAGGTTTTTAAATTTAATTAGATACAAACTAATTAAAAGAAAACTAAATAGCAACATTTCTTAAATCAGACGTATTCAACTAGAGACCATCCATAGCTACACATTGGTAAAAATGCTGAACAAATGCACTCTTGAAAATAACTCCTCAGGTATCCGAAGTAATTCCTCTTTAATAAAATGTTTCAAATCGTCATCTTTGTTGAAACTATGGGTCTACACATCTCCCTTTAAATATCAACGTAAGAAAAAGTCAAATACAGTTAAATCAGGCGATCTGGGTGGCAAATTTCAAAAGTTATTTCCACAACCAATCCAACGCCCTTGAAGGTTGACATTTAGTAACTGCTTGACTGTGTTTGCTTAGTAAGATGCAGCACAATCATGTTGGAAAATAGCTTGTCCCATTTCAGGTACCGAAAAATGGGGCAATAAATGTGCATTTAAACTTGTTCATACCTACTTCCAGTCATGTTATTGTCTGAAATGTCAAAAGACATTTCAGCATTGACTGCGTTAGCTGCGTTAGACAGCATAAGACTGCGTTAGCATTGACAGTGGCTCATACAGTAATCCCTTCAATTTAAGATGATTTTTTTTGTTCAAGAATATGAGGGTTTGTGGTGGTGTATTAATTACAATTATGCTTATTGACTACACCAGCGCGATAAAAAATGGACTCGTCTGAAAAAAATAATACACAAATGCTAATAATGATTATGCTCATGAAACTCTATGATGCGGGAACAGAATTCTCTTATAACCTAATAATGAATAGGTCAAAAGACATTTATTTATTAATTGTGATTATTTTCTTACATAACTATATTACAATATGTAATAGTTCAAAGTTCCTGCCCTCAACCTAGATGCATGTGTGCACTATTTTGTACAAATCATTCACAGTTGACTCTGTGGTATTATAATGAATGATATTCAATATGTAATTCCGTAATTTTGTTTTTCATTTCTTCCACTGAAGCATAACGAATACGTAAATTTGGTTTTTATATAAAGACTTAACAAAAAATAGTGCAGGTGTTTCAGATCTAGAGAATTCACCGGTTAAGTTTTTCAGGTTAATGTGTCCATAGGTAGATAGATATTTATCTGCCTGAGAATTGAGCTCCAAGGAAACTCTCGCTGCCTCACTGTTGAGTGCTAGAGCTCACTCCTGTTGGGACATTAGATGAATACTTTGGTTTAATGGTAAATTGTCAAAGAAGGACAACAAAATATTTGCCAAAATTATATTATAGAGAACATCAGTTAAATTATCTTGGTAGAAATGTACAGCCAGAACACTATCATTAATTTTTCACAAATTATGTTCTTAGACCCGTTGCAGACTAGCTGCACCTATTGAGAGGATTTATACGTCCCTCGCAGTACCCAAGTCTAACACACACTTACACTTACAACGCTACATTTACAACTTTAACACTTTACACTCACTTTAGTAAGTGTAAATAGCCTCAATGTCCTTTTGCCTTAAAACTAAAAAACAAAAAAATGTTCTTTAGTGATTTATTACTTGTGTCAATACTGGCTGATCGGCAAGAACTGTTTAAATTTTGACCATTCACGGAGAAAGAGCATAAAATTTCCAATAAAGTTGGTCTAATAATATTTTTCATAAATATTACAGTTACCGGTTAAAAAGTCATGAGCGCTTCAGACCTTTGGCCAGACAATTAATTAAGAATATGCTGTGAGCTTTACTGTTCTTTGAAATACTGTACTAGTAAATTTGTGTATCAAAAATGAATGCCTTTTATTTAAAATGGTCTTTACTTCATGAGTACAAACTACTCTATACTTGTACTATAATTTAGTTTATACAAATTTTCTGTAATTTCATCTTATAATTTGAGTACAGATTAGTTTTGATGTTAATTAAATTTTTAATCCATGTTAACACTGACAATCTAAACCTAAAAGACCATCAACCTAAAATGTACCATCTAAACCTAAAATGATCGAATCATTTTGATCATTGCAATCATTTAACTACAGTTTATCGATTAGTCAAACAATAAATATGCTCTAAGTATTATTTCACAGTATTTGACAGAGAGAGAGAGAGAGAGAGAGAGAGAGAGAGAGAGAGAGAGAGAGAGAGAGAGAGAGAGAGAGAGAGAGAGAGAGAGAGAGAGAGAGAGAGAGAGAGAGAGAGAGAGAGAGAGAGAGAGAGAGAGAGAGAGAGAGAGAGAGAGAGAGAGAGAGAGAGAGAGAGAGAGAGAGAGAGAGAGAGAGAGAGAGAGAGAGAGAGAGAGAGAGAGAGAGAGAGAGAGAGAGAGAGAGAGAGAGAGAGAGAGAGAGAGAGAGAGAGAGAGAGAGAGAGAGAGAGAGAGAGAGAGAGAGAGAGAGAGAGAGAGAGAGAGAGAGAGAGAGAGAGAGAGAGAGAGAGAGAGAGAGAGAGAGAGAGAGAGAGAGAGAGAGAGAGAGAGAGAGAGAGAGAGAGAGAGAGAGAGAGAGAGAGAGAGAGAGAGAGAGAGAGAGAGAGAGAGAGAGAGAGAGAGAGAGAGAGAGAGAGAGAGAGAGAGAGAGAGAGAGAGAGAGAGAGAGAGAGAGAGAGAGAGAGAGAGAGAGAGAGAGAGAGAGAGAGAGAGAGAGAGAGAGAGAGAGAGAGAGAGAGAGAGAGAGAGAGAGAGAGAGAGAGAGAGAGAGAGAGAGAGAGAGAGAGAGAGAGAGAGAGAGAGAGAGAGAGAGAGAGAGAGAGAGAGAGAGAGAGAGAGAGAGAGAGAGAGAGAGAGAGAGAGAGAGAGAGAGAGAGAGAGAGAGAGAGAGAGAGAGAGAGAGAGAGAGAGAGAGAGAGAGAGAGAGAGAGAGAGAGAGAGAGAGAGAGAGAGAGAGAGAGAGAGAGAGAGAGAGAGAGAGAGAGAGAGAGAGAGAGAGAGAGAGAGAGAGAGAGAGAGAGAGAGAGAGAGAGAGAGAGAGAGAGAGAGAGAGAGAGAGAGAGAGAGAGAATTCCATTACCCCTATATCTGTCTCTCTCTGAGCTGCAAGTTCATAAAAAAACATGCAGCGCTGCCTATTGGCGGGGGATCGAAGTAGCGTTCTCGGCCGAATAAAATGTGCTAACTATTTCAGGTAAGAAGTGTCCTTCTTATAGATTCTGTATTAATTTCTAACATGCAGAGGAATGTCTCTGTACCAGTTTTTCTAAAGCCTTCAGAATGAACAAAATCAGACTCACCTTAGCGTCAGCATATGATGATGCCCCAGCTTTGGGATAAAGACTACACAAGCTTTCTACTCCAGGGGTACATTCCTGGTGCCAATGCTGATCTCGTATAATCTGTACTGAATAAGAACAATAGACTCGCCTCCGTGCTGTAAAGAGCTGAAAAGTTTCCATTGTGCTACGCAAAGCAAAAATTATGCAAGCTGTTTGTGAGAAATCCTTTAAATCTAACAAAGAGATCTGAACCTTTAATTCTTTGAACAATCACTTCCCATACTCAGAGATAATATTTTTCAGTTTATTGTACAAGAACTATAATAAATAAATAAATATCAATTAAAATATACATTTTTTTAATTTTAGTAGTACATAGGTGTTAAAAAGAGTTCTTAGAGAAGATTTTAGTATTTTTGGTTTTTTGTATATGAAACATACATATAAAGTTCTTAATATTGTATTAATATTATTATTACTATTATTATTATTACAGTGATTAAAAAAAAATTGTATACATTGTGCATTTGCACGTTTTACCTTTCACCAATTTTTTATAATGTATACAGATATGCACTATGCTTTGTGTTGTTTATGTAGAAACTGCCATGGCAACAGAAATACGTTCAGATAAAAATGAAATGGCATTTCGAAGTGCGCTGAAAAAGTAAGTAATAATTAATACTTTTAGAAAAATATGTTGAATCAGTGAAATTCTTTACTGTAAAAATATCAAGATATTTTTGCTTTTTCCAATAAATAAAATCTATCAAAAAGATTGAAAAAGATATCTTGTTTATAAAATTCAAAATGTCAGGAATTTAAAATGTAAGGAAGATTTAAAATAATAGTATTTAAACTATTTTTTAGCTGAGACTATATTTTTTAAGTATTGTTTTCACTGTTATAGTTTATTGAATTTTTAAATGTTTTTATGATGTTTGGTTATGATGTAGTTGATAGCATACTGGGCTTTCACCCCGAGGACCCGGGTTCGATTCCCGGCCAGGGCTTGGCATTTTCATACGCTATAAATCATCCCATCGTCTGCTGCATTAGCCAAAGTGTGCTAAAAAAAAAAAAAAACATATTTAATATTTGTTGATGTGTACATTGAGAAAATGTGTTAATCAAAATCTATTTTTTCCAAACACTAATATTCCATTTTTGTTTTTAATATTTATAATGTTAATTATTTTTTAAAAAAAGAATATTTATTATTTATTTATTTTTTGATGGATGAAATTATATATTTAGTGGTATGGACCTTGCAGTCTTGTTGAAATTCAGGAAAATAAAAGTGTTACTAAGAGATGTTTATAAAATATTTCACTAGTAATTATAAATACATTTTGAATTCCAAATGATAATCCCTTAGACATGTTTTATAGAACTAAAGAATGGTTTATTGCTTGTTTTCACTTTTTTTAGGTAGAATTTTAAGCAACAACAAAAATGTATATTACATAATATTATATTACCTAAAAAGACTAAATGCAAACTGGGTATCCTTTAAGGATAATCTTAAAGGTTATCCTTTATAACAGTAACTGAATGCCAATTTTTAATGAAGTAGTATTTGATGAAAAAAAAATTCATTTCTTGGTTTTTCACTCAAAACAAAATAAACTTTGAATAAAAATAAACAGTTTATGAAACTGTTAATGTTTTGGATATTTGGCTTTTGGTGCACCATTCTTAAAGAATGTAAGAAGTTTTATTTACAGTATCTCTGTGTGGGGAAACAATTCCTATAAACAGTAAAGTTTTTGCTTTTGTGTACATAGTTTAAAATATTATGTTAAAAATAATTTTAAAAAATAAGCTAATAAAACTTACATTAACCCATACAGAGAAGCATTAGATAAAAATTAAGTGAAATTTTATTTCAAAAACTTTACCTCTACTTTTTAAAAAGAATCTTATCTATAGTAGTCACTACTATTGTAAAATTACAGGTGCAGAGAATATGAATCTTTTATAAATTGTCCATAAAACGTTTTGCCAATTTTTTTTCTGAAATGCAGATAAGTTTATACTGTTGGTATAGTATTTCTATATGCTATACTGCTTGTTCAGAACAAATTGAAACCAATTTATTGTTATATGAAAGTTAACAAAGTTATGAGATCATAAGCTCTCTAATAACAAAAACTGCAAGAAACATACTTTTCTGTCATTTTATTTGGATTTTCATTGAAAATATATTTCAGTAATAACAGTATAGGTTTGTAGAAAAATGAACATAAGTCTGTTTTATATAGTATCTAAACATATCTGCAAATTCTTGCTATATAATGTAGTAGTTCATTTTCTAATTGAACATTCCTGCCTTATTTATTTTAGAAATTTATTTTTACTTTTAGTCAAAGCATTTGAATAAAATAAATTTAATGTTCAGGGCATCATATGCTGTTTTATATCGTGCTTTTAAACCTTGGCTACATCATGAACTGCTCTTTAATTGGTCACCAACTGGAACAATTTTTCGAGAGAGAGAGAGAGAGAGAGAGAGAGAGAGAGAGAGAGAGAGAGAGAGAGAGAGACACACAATAACTTTTATTCAAAATCAACACCATATTTTAGAACAGCTTAAGAGGAAACAGTAGAGGTTAACGAATTAGAAAAAAAGATATATTGTATTAACAGAGAAAAGTAATGAAAATACTTGAAAAACATTATTAGGACTTTTAACTAAAAAAATGATCATATCTTTGGAAATGTGATAATCTTTGTTAATTATAAAGTGATGCCAATCAAGCCGCTAGTACATATTACTTGGAGTTAAAAATAAAAACAATTTTGATCCCAGCTAAAAAATACTTTTTGAAAAGTGCTTGTCAGGTAGTGAATGATACTATCATCACTAGATTACATGAACGCTATAGTAATTTAATTATATTCTTGGGATAGACTGAAAAATGTATTTAAATCGTTTGATGAAAATACCAAAAATATTTTGGGCATATAATATTAAAACTATATAGTACTGTATAAGGGTTTTAAGCCGCCTCGGTGGCCTAGTTGTAGCGTACTGGGCTTTCACCCCGAGGACCCGGGTTCGATTCCCGGCCTGGGCTTGGCATTTTCATACGCTATAAATCATCCCATCGTCTGCATTAGCCCAAGTGTGCACAATAGTCAGACGTTAAACACCAAAAAAAAAATTAATAAATAAATAAGGGTTTTGTTATTTTTGAACTAACAGCGGAAGAGTACAATTAATTTTTACCACTATCGTTACACTAGACCAACTTTAAAAAAGACGGTGTATTATCTTGAAACCCTCCAAACAAAGACCTAGACCACTGCCAATATCCAACTTGAATATAGAAATGATAAAGGAAGGAAACATTACTTACCAAAAGCCCTTTTCCATATTGAAGGTTTACGCTAGAGCAGGGGTCTCTAAACTACGGCCCGAGGGCCACATCCGGCCCGCGGATAGATTTTGTCCGGCCCGCGGAGAGCTAGCATACTTGAAAACTCCTTTTAGAGAACATATTTTTTATAGCAAATTAAATTTAGTTTACTGAAGTATTCTAATTTTATGTTGAATAATTATTAATATGACATCTACATTGATATGGTCATGGGCTAACTACTGATAACATTGTTGTAGGCTTATTATTATTGTTTTTGTGATAAGTTGGATAAAGAAACACAGAATTGTAATGAGTAAAGACATGTATAATATGCAGAAAATTTAACTTCAGTATATAATAACTAACAAATTATTGAAATGAATCCAACTAACATTTTATACATTTTAAATAAAAACATAACTTATAACAAGCATAATGACATATGAAATACTAATGAGATTTATGTAATTGAGATTTTCCACTGACAATAGTTTGTAGTTGTGGACTAATTTTACTTGTACCAATTATTAAAAGAGATTTAAGATGCTCATCAGTTAATTTAGATCTGTAAACATTTTTTGTGTACTTCATTTTGGAGAAGGTCTTCTCACACAAATAAGTAGTACCAAAAACAGAAAACAGCCCACGAGCAAATTTATGTAAATTATCAAATTGTGTCAGTGGAAGACTCATAAAATTCCAACAAAGATGAGTTTTGATATTTGTTCTTAATTATATCACTGCACTGTAGAGTGTAGATCAATCATTTCCATTTGAAGTTCCGGGGCTAGGGTTTCAATGTCAGTATCAAAAGGATTCTGAAAAATCTTAATTTGATTCGCAATGGCATCAAAGTCCGAGAAACGAGTATCAAAATTTATTTTCAAAGCACTCAAAGTTTCGATTGCAAAATCGATAGGAAACTCAGTCTCAGTGGTGTGGCTGAATATTTCACATGTTTTAAAATGTGAAAAACATTTACTTCGTAGTTGTGATTGAAACAGTATCAATTTCTTCCGGAATGATTTGATATTAGTGTATAAATCAGGAAGATGCTGCTTTTCTCCTTGCAATCTCAAATTCAGTTCGTTCACATGTTTTGTCAAATCAACATAGAATGCTAACTTCCACAGCCATGCGTTGTTTTGCAATTCAGTAAGAGGGCGATGCTTTTCATTCAAAAAAATTTCGATCACTGCTCGAAGTTCAAAAAAGCGCTGAAGGACTTTCCCACAACTAATCCAACGTACGGCAGTATGATAAGGTAAGTCATTTTCTCCAATCTCTTCAATAAATTGTCGGAATTGTCGGTGATTCAGCCCAAAAGATCTGATAAAATTAACAGTTGATATGACTGGTTTCAGAACTTCAGACATATCCAAACATTTTCCGCACAAAGACTGTTGATGAATGATATAATGTAAGACTAATGGTTTTAAACCACCGTCATTTTCTACAGCCTTTGACACAAGAGCGACCACTCCTTTATCTTTCCCACTCATGTTTTTGCCTCCATCAGTTGTAATACATTTCAAGTTTTTCCATCGAAGGTTCTTTTGATTAATGGCCATTTCAACTCCTTTAAAAATATCTGTACCAGTAGTTGTGCCATGAATACTATACATATCAAGAAGTTCTTCATGCACTTCATAGCTTTTATCTACTTCTCGAATATAAATCAACACCTGAGCAGTATCTGACACATCCGTTGACTCATCCAAGGCCAAAGAAAACCACTCAACATGTCCATTTTTGTCGAACAGTTGAGAGGATATATTTTCAGCGATGTTTTTTATCCTTTGAGCCACAGTGTTTGCTGACATACTGACAGTTTTTAATAAATTTACCTTTTCAGGGCACATTTCTTCGGCTACTGCAATTATGCATTCTTTGATCATTTCTCCATCGGTGAATGGTTTTCCACGTTTTGCAATTTCAAGAGCCACACGAAAGCTGGCACGAGTTGCAGCCTCTTGTTCAGTTTTGAGTTTTGTAAATGAAGATTTCTGCTATTTCAATCCGCGCTTAATAGCTTCGAATTTTTCTGTCCGCAAACTTCCTGTATATTTTGAGTAATTTTGAAAATGTTTTGTTTCATAATGACGTTTAATGTTATATTCTTTGAGAACGGCTATGCTTTCATTGCAAATCAAACATAGCGCCTTGTTACCAGTAACAAAATTACGAAATACTGAATGTTCCACTGTTCTTTGAATTTTCTGCATTCACTATCAAGTTTTCGCTTCTTTTCCATACTACTATAAAACACACACAAAAGCAACAATTCAAATAAAAATACTGTTACAAAGATGTCTTAAACTTAAACACGCACAAACACGTTTTAAGGAGTTACGCACTATTTTATTTCACAACAGTGTCATAGGAACTGACTTGTGGTTGCGCCACTAGCCTTTTTATATATTCCAATTACTGCCATCTAGAAGTGAATGGAAGACACCAGAACTTTCTCGAACCAACGAGATTATTCTGTACGTGCTATTAGCGCCATCTGTTAGCGATAGAAGGTACTACCTATTTCCGCTTGTGTCCACCAGATGTCGTGTCACGTTACATCTCATGGCTCGTACTCTACGACTAATCTAGAAATTACAGATAATGACAGGAAAATTAATAATATGCAGTGTTGCCGTTTTGCGGACTTTAGTCCGATTTGCAGCCTTTTTTAAACGTTGCGTACTTTTTCGGACTTTTTTTTCATCAGTGGACTATTTCACTTTTTACCACCGGCAACAATGATAATATGGTTTTGGCCCTCGGAACTTACTGGAGTAATCAGTATGGCCCTAAGGCTGGAAAGTTTGGAGACCCCTGCGCTA
This sequence comes from Callitettix versicolor, assembly GCA_022606455.1. NCBI lineage: Eukaryota > Metazoa > Arthropoda > Insecta > Hemiptera > Cercopidae > Callitettix > Callitettix versicolor. The sequence continues at coordinate 85,666,705 of CM040189.1, forward strand.
GAGCAACAAATGGAAATGGAAACCTTTAATAGCTAAAAAATTAGCATTTATTTTGATTAAAATGGGGCAACAATGTGCAAAATAAACTAATTTTTAAAAGCCTAGAAATTTTAATTATGTAATCAATTACAATTACATTTACTGTAAACATATTGAGTCCAAACAAAAGTTTTTCTTATTGGTAATTGGAAGCTTCTGAAAGAAAAATATATGGTTTGATAATATGCAAGAAATTACAAACTAAGATCATTTATGAGAAATTACAAAACATGTACATGGATAATTTCATTTTTGTTGAAAAAATGAAATTTTGCTTTATTTGTTCAACATACTTTTAACATCTGCATAAAGTTTGAATTTCTTTTTCAAATTAAATTCCGCACTTAAAATTCTGTGTCAAGTTCTAAAAGGAGACGCAATAACAAAACTCCTGTTGAGTTAAAGGGATGCAATATTTTTTATAAGAAGGAGGGTCTGTACTCACCTGACCATGTTTATTAGGATTGCAAATACATCTGCAACGATTACACACGCCAGAGCAGCAATTTGATCCTTTTGTGCACTGAAAAATAAAAGTTAAATTGAAAAACTTTTAATATGTCTATCACTTAAATGTTTTGAATGTCCAAAATGTGAAAATATTTGTTTTGGAATAATTGTTAAAAAGTAATAATGACAAATGCCTTAAATTTTCAAAATTGGGTCAATACGTTCTTCACATTTAGTAATTATATTGCCTGTAGAGACAGTGACAACAAATATGGTAGTTCAGCAATTAGTTTGTTTCTAAAGTTCTAACTTTATTTACCAAAATAAGGATAAGAATTCTTAAACAAGTCAAAACATGATAAAATGACAACGTATTTTAACTGAATCCATAATATTAAAATAATGAAAGAAAAAATTACTTTGGTTTAAGTAAAGAAATTAACTCAAAATGAGAAACAGTTTCATGAACTGCAAAAAAAAACCACTCAACTCAGATTTTTAATGCTCTTGTAACTAATCAGTAACATATTAGAGATTAATACATGGTATTATTGCTGAATTCAAATTCTATGGTTTAGTAAGACTCAGATGCTAGTGTTATTGTAAGGACACTTTATTGTATGATCTTTATGTAAAGTAAATAAAAATAATTAATATAAATAAACTTTAATCGTTTAATAATAGAGGTGAAAAAAGGTAAATTAAAATATTTTAACGTTTTTCCGATTTGAAGGTTTTCTTAATGTACCTAATATTGTTTCCTGATTATACTTTCAATTAACTATTGATAAATATTGGCAATTGAACGTACTTAATTGGTGTAACAGAACTAAAATTGAATGAAGGTAGGCTACATCATAGTAAAGTAATTTTGTCATTTTAGTATTCAGTTATAAATTTTTAGATTCAGAGTTTTGTATAATTTTATTTGTCAATTGCACCACAGTGTTTATTTGAATAGAAGTGTAGCCTATTGGAAAAAAAGACTAAAACATCCCAATACATTTACTTTTTAAAATAGAAAATTTGACTAATATTTTTTTATTATTTTAATTGATCACAGTGTAATACAATGACTAATAATTTACTTGTACTCACCGATTGATTTATTCTGCGACATTGTGAACAAACAAAACCTTCACAAAGCCCTGAGCAACACTCGTCGTTGTCTCTACACTGTAACAGTTAAGGATATCTAATAACCACAAAATACATACAATTCATTATTTATTGTCAACACACACGCGCGCGCGCACACACACGCACGCGCACACACACACACACACACACACACACACACACACACACACACACACACACACACACACACACACACACACACACACACACACACACACACACTGAGATATGCAGATAAGTTTCCTTCCCAGCCCTTCAATACCTTGGCGTGTGGGTTGACGCGAGACTCTACTTTAGGGAACATCTCAAGGCAGTTAGTGAAAAGGCGGCGAACGTGGCAGGAGCCCTTTCTAGGCTCATGTCGAATCTGGGAGGTCCAAGTCTGGCACGCCGCCGACTCCTGGCTAGGGTAATAAGCTCGGTGCTCCTTTACGGAGCGCCGATTTGGAGCCAGGCTATGATGGTCGCGAGCTATGCGTGCAAGGTTAATGCGGTGCACCGCCGTGCATTGCTGCGTGTCGTGAGTGGTTACCGAACAGTTTCCTACGACGCTGCATGCGTAGTGGCGAGCGAACCGCCAATGGAGCTGATGGCTGATGAAAGAACGAGGCTGTACTGGCGTAAGCGAAATGCTGAGCCGCGGTATAGTCATACAATGGCAATTACAGAGTAGCGAAATCGGACCCTGGAGACATGGCAGCGACAGTGGGACGAATCAACAAATGGACGATGGACATACCAACTCATAGGTAACATCCAGGATTGGTGCAACAGGAATTATGGAGAGGTGGATTTCTATCTCACACAGATTCTCACTGGGCACAGTTGCTTCCGAGCTTACTTGTTCCGTTTCGGGCTGGAGACGGACTCTGCTTGTCCCCTCTGTCTTCCAGCAGTGGAGGAAGATGTGGAGCATGTGTTTTTCTGGTGTCGGAGATTCAACAAGGAAAGGATGAGGCTGCAAACATATCTGCGAGGCAGCATTGCACCGGAAAATCTGGTTACAACTATGATGGCTTCAGAGGCCAACTGGAGGGCCATTGCGGGATTCGCTGCAGTGGTCATGAAGAAGTTGAGGGCTGAGGATCGAGAAAGGAGAGCCAACGCTGTTGAAGAGTAGGCGTTCAGCCAGTCCACCTTCCCATGAAATAATGCCTGGCGGCGGTTCCGTGGGGAGGTTTACAGAAGAGGAATGCTTTTGGTTGTTTTTTTAGTGGGCTTGAGTTTGAACTCAATTTGAGTCCCACACTCTGGGGTAGTGCGTACCCTACCCCAGGTAGTCTATAAAAGATTTTTTCCACCTTTTTCGGCATCGCAAAACACACACACACACACACACACACACACACACACACACACACACACACACACACACACACACACACACATATATATATATATATATATATATATATATATTCCTTACAATGAAATTTTTGCTGCCGTAAAAACGTTTATACTGTTGTCAGATGTAGTGCTAAAGATTTCATGAAACAAATTATTTATTCATCTTGAATAAAGAAAATAGCAAAATAAAAAAAATGTAAAATAAACTTGTAATTTTATACTTTACCAAACTGATATTTCATTACTCACTTATCTTTTTAAAGTTGATTAAACAAATAAATTTTGTGGATATAATAGTTTCACTAAGGAAAAAATGTAATAAATACAAAAGATTTATAACTATGTAATACTAAAAATTATTTTATAAGTTTTGAGGAATTAATGTTTATTTTATTACAAAAAAATAATTTAAAATATTAAGGTTATATTTTTAGTTATAGTGGTTACAGTTATTAGATATTATGAAGCGATTATTGACACAGACTCTACTTAATATCAAAATAATATACAAATTGTGAGAAAACTGGTTACACAAGTGGACAAGTAATAATAACTTATAGTAATTATTAAACAATAGAAACAGTTATCATTAATAATAGTTCGTTAATAGTAAAAAAAAAGCTTTATTTTGTTCATTACTTTTGTAGTTATAAAATACAAAACGTTTTAATGTATATAATACATAATATTACGATAGTAATACATTTAATTTGCTTTAACTCGTTTATAAAATCTTTCTTTATTAATTTTCCTTGAATTTAGTTTAGTGTGTCATTATCAATAAAGAGAGCTAGTGTTCCCTTGTCCACGATATCGCTACCACCAAACTCTGTTTCTACTTAAAAAATTAGGTCAGACAGAAATTTATTAGTAATACCAATGCATGTACTTCTTAACAATCTTTGACGGCGAAAAATACAGTGGATGAAGTGAACATTCACATCGTTCTGCACTGTTACATATAGTGAAAAAATCAAGCACAACTACCTCTACATAGTAACTTTAGCCAGATAGTTAATAAAGGTAAACTTTTCACTAAATTACGTTCAACCAGTTTCGTTAGTCGTGATGTTGTGACAATATCTAACTTTACAGACTGACTGGCTGATGATGTATAACCAGATTTTTTTTAGAAATTATGAATAAAAAATTAAATTGAAATCCAATGTCATTTCTTTAAATAATCTATTTCTAGACAAAAATGTCCTTATAATGTCTTTCCTGACATTTTGGAAGCCAGACTTAAAAAAAATATTCTAATCAAAATTTTTCTTTAAGCTTGCAGCATGAACTACTTCCAAAGCTGCCAGGAAGACTGTATTTTTAAAAATACTTGCTAAAAAATAGAACATTTAAAGAAATAAATCAAATTATTGATTATTATTTAAATAATACTTACATCATAACCTGGCTGTGTACAATTTATACACTCAGTTTTGTGACAGGTCAAGCTGCCGCAGCACTCATAGCTGGATAAACACTGTTAACAGAGAGGGAAAAGTGGAAAATTAATGTAAACAAAAAATATATATGCAATATATATAGAACTGAAGTCTTCAAACATAAGGAGATAAGTGAAAGTGTGTCTATGCTGTCAACAGAAGATATACCGATAAGCAATGGATTTGGTATCAATCAATATCCACTATTTCTTAAGAAAAAATCAGAAGATAAAGGAGTCGTTTTCATTAAGTATATCTCAGTCTTAGGAACTATGTGTTACAAGTTTTCCTTAAAGCATTTCATCCCTCCTCAAAAAAGATCTACATATATTTGTATTTTAAAAATTCTTTTAAAATCATTTTTAATGAAATTCAATTTACTGCCATTTCCATGTTATTATTTTGTATGTACAGGACATATAAAAGGCAGTTTTTAAAATTATAAATAATTTAAGTAGTTACTGATAAATTACAAATTAATTAGTAAACGTTTAAGTATAAAAGTAACGGCAGATTAAAACAAATTCATTTACTTACCAAATTACCAGCCCCTTGGCAAACACTACACTTTCTGTCAATACAATAACCACTGCAGCATTCATTATGTCCGCGACACTGTAGGAAAATTAAGTTTATAAGAATCAATTCAAGAAATATATTTAAACAGTATATACTCCATTTTTCTTTTTCACCATCTTTCATAAATGTTTTGTCAAAGTGATTAATTTAATAATTACATTTTACCGCAATACAAAGAGCTAACCAAATAAAATAAAACAGAATTATTTATACTTTTAAATATGATCCTTTAATGCTACTGTGCTATGTTTCCTATAGTTATGCTAATAACAGCAAATAAATATATATACGAGGGCTATTTTTTTTCAAGGTCCAATCGGTCGTAAAATAAATTGATTTCTCATGGGATTGACAGCCTTTAAAAATCAAGCTATTTCAATACTTTAGATTAAAATGACAAACAGAAAAAATATATTTCATTTTATATTGTATATATATATATATATATTTGATTTTTTTAAACTATTTCTATATATATACGCGTATACATATAGATAGAGATAGAGATATAGAGATATAGAGATAGAAGAGAAAGAGAAAGAGAGAGAGAGAGAGAGAGAGAGAAAAGAGAGAGAGTAGTAATAAATCTATAATACAATACAATATATATATATATATATATATATATATATATATATATATATAAAATGAAATATATTTTTTCTGTTTGTCATTTTAATCTAAAGTATTGAAATAGCTTGATTTTTAAAGGCTGTCAATCCCATGAGAAATCAATTTATTTTACGACCGATTGGACCTTGAAAAAATAGCCCTCGTATATATATATATATATATATATATATATATATATATATATATATATATATATATATATACGATTGATTTAATCGTATTATATTATATTGTATTATAGATTGTAAATTGTATTGTATTATAGATTTATTACTACTCTCTCTCTTTTCTCTCTCTCTCTCTCTCTCTCTCTCTCTCTCTCTCTCTCTTCTATCTCTATCTCTATCTCTATCTATATGTATACGTGTATATATATAGAAATAGTTTAAAAAAATCAAATAGCAAAAACATATAATCTTTTTAATTGTTATTTTACTCTATTGGTGTACGGAGAATACACAGTGTGCAAAAAGTAAGGAAATAGCTTAATTATTCAAGACCTGCTATAGATATAAAAATGATCAATAATTCATTTAAAAGCTCTTTATATATATATATATATATATATATATATATATATATATATATATATATTATTAATTTATAACTTAGACTTTAAATAAATGTCTTATTATAATTAATATTATAATAATTTGTATAATAAGAAGTATGAAGGATTACTTTTTGCTTTCTTAGAACACTCTTTATCAGATAGGTAACTTTAAATACATCTTGACTTACTTTACATGACAAACTATTAATAAATCATTATTCTCTCCTCCCTGAAAATTACTTTAAATAAATAATTTATTTTCAATTTTCTACACACATTTTAATAATAAGTAACTTATGTAATCATCATTTAAGCAAACAAATGCAAAGTTTAAAACATGCAGATTTATCTTAGTTTTACTGTCTGTCAACTTTATATTTTTTCTATAGAAAGGGAAAAGTGGAATTCCCTTAATAAGTCTTAATCCTGATTTTTCGATAAGTTTCAAACTCTATCGTTATACACTGTACCTCAGAGCATGCTTTTCAATTTGAGATAATAATAATATACCTAATTATTTATTTTAATATAAAAAGTACACACTTTTTATTACTTACTATGTGGTAACTGTTGGTAGTAATACACGTTGCGCATTTAAAGTCACAGAATAGGTGTGGACAACATTGGCCTGTAAAGTCACACTGAAAAAAAAACAGAATCTAAAAAGTATGTTTAAACTGGAAAATGTACTATATCCAAACAACAACAAAATATTTATCCAACTGATTTCTAGCATTGTTAATAAATAACACTGACAAGTATATTTTATGTGTGTGTGTGTGTGTGTGTGTGTGTGTGTGTGTGTGTGTATATATATATATATATATATAATTATGTGTTTATATATAATTATATATGTGTTTAATATATATATATATAATTATGTGTTTATATATAATTATATATGTGTTTAATATATATTAAAAAAGTAGTATTTAATTCAAGAATAGTAAAAACTGAAGGTAACCTTAAACCAACGTACAAATAAAAGGTAATGTGAACTGTATATTTTAATTGTAAGTTTACTCGAAGAGAACATATTGAAAGACTTTTTCATCATTATTATTGTAATAAATTTCAAATTACTAAAAAACATTTTTTTCTGTGAGTAGAACTACGAGGTGTGGCTATAACAAGACTGACGTTGTAAAAAAAATTATTTTCATTTTATACATAATTACTTATACCTTCAATATACACTCCTTCTCCATCCCTACAACGCTCCTTGCGAATTTTCCATTGTTGGAAACAGTGCTTCTGTCATCTCCTTCAGGATTCTTGCCGCTTTCACTTTTACAGCTTCCACGGACTCAAATCTCGTCCCTTTTTAATGCAGATTTCACCTTAGGGAAGAGATAGAAGTCACATGGTGCAAAGTCTGGTGAGTAAGGTGGATGCTGTACACACTGGGATGAAAGAGGGCTAGCCAGAAATTCAGAGAGTAGCTAAATAATTTTATTGTCTGTTCCATCAGTTCCACCTTTCTTTAGTTTCATGTTTTAATTACATTTATTATTTCATTGTTATTAGTTAAATGCAAAAAAATAGTTTTACATTTTTGCAAAATATGCATATATATATATATATATATATATATATATATATATATATATTACTATTAAATAAATATCAAAAGTAAAATATTATCAAGTAGTTGTTTTTCATAAAACCAAACTGTTGAACACTTATTAAATTGTATTTAATGGCAAACTTATATAGTCATAAGAAAATATTTTTTTCAAATATGTTTGCCAAATTAAAAATTAGTTCTATAGGGCAATAAATATCAATTTTTGTTTTGAGCAATTTTTAATTTTATGTGGACAAATTCCTTCAGTAATTATGTTAGTGATAGTATTAGTTAAGATTGATGTAATGTTGGCACAGCTAGCTTTAATATTAATGCATGGATATTATAACTACCTCGAGATTTATTTTTGAGTTGATTTATAGTTTGAGATACTTCGCTTTCATTTGTCGGTGTTAAAAAGAGTGAATACTGCTTAAAAGATATAAACGGCACTTCTTGGTGATGAACTGGAGGAATTAAACTACCCTGTTTAAACTATCAGCTATTGTATTAAAAAAAATTGAAAATATTAGCTTTGCATAGTCATTATTATTATCTCATTATCTTGTTTAATACCACCAAATAGTCTACTTTTCGGTTTATGATTTATTTTGGAATGTACATATTGCCAAAAGTTTTTAGTGTGAGCTTTGGAGATAAAATTTAAATAGATAAACTTAATATAGACTAAAAGCTATTAATCACCAATCAGTTTAATGTTAAAATAAATAAGTAATAGAATTATTACACAAAAAAGTATTTTGCAAAATTGACAATCTTCAGGAAATAACAGTAACACTAAAAGCAACAACTTGAAAACTAATAGTATTTTAGAGATAACATTATAATGTATATGTACTTACGACATTTCCTTCAGTTATGCAACACGTTAAACTATAGTCAAAATCACATTGGAATTTTTTTTACAACTCTTACAGACGCTTTTTTTACAGACGCTTTCTATAACTGCACTGTGGAATAAAAATAACTCCATTTATAAACTATTGTTATTAATTATTAAATATTTGTTTAATATATTTAGAGAAGTTAAAAAAGAAATGTTTATTTTGCTTTAATACAGACACCAGAAAAGGAATTTGTTTTAAAATAGCAATACGTACATAGGTTTATACATTTAAGTAACTTATTTATGTAAAAATATGCTTGTAACTTATATTATGCCATTTACTGATTTAACATAACTTCTGCTTCATTTTAGAAATTATGTCCTTTAAACGCCTTCTATGGCATCTTAAAAGACTATCTTAAAAGTCTCTTTCTTTTTCATCGTTGAAAGTCTTTAACCTAACTACTGAAACGGTGTTCATAAGAAATAGCTAATTTTGTTAGGTATGCAGTTAGTGCTTTTTATGTAGATAACACAAATAAATTTAGTTGTACTAAGTTAAAATGAAAGATATTGAAAATATAAGAAATAAGTAAAAAAAAGTTCAAACCTAACCTAACCGCAATAACAGTTTTTACAACAAATAGCTTATTTTGTTTATTACAGAAGTAAAAAGACCTTGTTAAGAAATATTATGGAATAATGTAATTTTTAAGCTATTTTTTTTTAAACATTACGTTATCTAAACCAATTTTGAAAATTAACTAATTTTTGGTGTTTTTTGTTTTAAATAGTGTCTTTTATAAATTATTTTGTTATATGATTTGAAAAACCGGAAAATATAAAAAATATTTCATGAACTCAATTTAAAAAAAAAGCTTTATTTGTTCACTTATTTATAGGTAATGTATTTAACATATATATATATATATATATATATATATATATATATATATATATATATATATATTTAGGAAATCGAATAGATTGATTTTAATTATGATTTGTCCTAATATTTCTGAAATTTAATTTCAAACTCATTTTGATTTGCATAATATTTATTTACACAAATAAAACAAACATATATACAACACATAACAACAACAACAAACAGGAAAACATACATGATACATATAGAATAATTTTCTAATGGTTTGGTTTTCATTTTCAACAACTTAGTTGCAGTTAGAGGCACTCTGAGAAGAAATATAAGTTAAAAAGTAATTGTTGAAAATAAAGTAAAATTAAAGTAGTCATTGATTACCCAAATGTAATTATTTTATGGATAAACATCAAAAGAGGATTTATTTTTACCCAAAGTTTTTATTTTTTTTTCAGATATAAAAAATATGACATATATAAAATGTAATAACAAAAAGTATGAAATGGAAATCAAGAAAATGTAAAATAATCTTAATAAAACCGTTTAGTAATTAAAATTAAATGTAATACAAAGTGTAAGAAAATGTCTATTTGCAGCACTCAGATGGGGCATTCCAAGAAGGAGATGAACTACCCGTATTATCTAAGATGGAATAGGCTTACGTTTCAGAAATCCTTCACACTTCAGCCAGGTCTGATGAAACGAGAGTTAGCATTACTTTGTTGGAAAGTTAATAGTTTAGCTGCAGTACTAGGCACTATGGTAAGAAACATAAGTTGAGAAGTAATTGTTGAAAAGTGTTAACTTGAATTATCAAAATTTCATTTTTTTTATGGATAAATATCAGTAGAGGATGTAATAAATTATTTTTAATTATATTTTAATTTTTAATATTGAAATATTTCTTTATTAAGATTACAAATAACTTAAATGATAATGGTTAGCCATTAATTGTGTTTTACTTAATTACATTTTTGTATTTATTAATTGTATTATATTAGCTGACACAATGTTATGAGTATTTAGAGGCCATAGAGCGATCATAGGGCAGAGAGCAGAGATTGGTGGGTAAATACCAAGAGCAGCATAGTATAAAATTTAAAAAATATAGATATTTATCAGCATTTATACAGAGGAATTTTCAACTGTTTACAAACATTCACCTAAACAAGTTCAACAAGTTTGCTTGTTAATTCTTTTATTCTACATATATATATATATATATATATATATATATATATATATATATATATATATATATATATATTAGAATGACCTTCTGTTAAAATTACTTTAAAAAAATAGTTTAGAAGGAAGACTATATTCCTACCGGTTGATGATCTTCCACACAAATATGTAAACATTCAAGAGCTCTGAAGCAAATACTAAAAACAATTAGCAAAGTAACAAATGGCAACATTCTTGATTAAGTAAAAATTAAAAACTAATAATTTCACCTTAATACGTGTACAGTTATAGTGGCAGCAAGAAATTTTAAAAATATTAAAATACAGGTGGCATCTGACAAGTGCAATTACGTAAACTCAGTCTCTTAAATATTTGTCAAATACAACCGCCTGCCTGACTGACAAACTGATCACAATTTCTTCAAACCACTGGACCAATAATTACGTATGAAATTCAATAGGCCGGCTTCTAGTGTGCAGATGCTCACTAAGAAAGGATTTTCCAATATTCAAATTCTAATGGGGTTGGATGGGGAGCAACATTTAGTGTCTTAGAGTGAAAATTGTAATATTTTTTGTTTGTGTTGATGCGTTATCACTATTTCATTATAACATTTTTACTGGAACTTTCAGAAGAACCAAGAGGTTGAAAAAATGTGTAAAGTTGCCCGTACCATGTAGGAAGCATAACATAAAAGGTGAAGAGAACCTTTTCTGTTTCTCTCACTAAAATACATACAGAAAAATCATGACTGTTATAAAAATATACAAATGGTTTCAAAAAGTAGGGTCAAAGTTAAAAAAACAAATTTTTATAAAACATGTCCCTCTTTTCACTTGTACACAGCAAGAACGGTAAGAGAGAGCAAAATATTTAGCCACAGCAATGTTCAGCATACATAGCGATATAAAAAAGCCTGTGATTGCATATCTCTCTTAGCTAGAGAGCAATAGGCAAAAAAGTAAAATTGGCTATAAGGCTATTTCGTTGGTTTTTGCTGTCTAGCGACAGAACAGGAAGAGCTATCCAGTAAGAGATATCCACTGTGGTGGTCTTTTTAAAGTGCAATTCTAATTGAACAAGATGACTTTTGTTTTATCTTTGCAACTGTTTCGAGTTTCACAGCATAACACATAGTTCCAATGATTCATTTTAAGCTCAATAATCATACGATATTTAAAAAATTATTGAATTTAATATCAAAATTCTATTACTATGCATACAGTTCATTCAAGGTGGGGTGTAGAAGTGTGTAAAACCAACAAAAACCAAGTAAAATTAGTTAATTAAATTCCCATTTTGAAGCAAGTGCATGTCAGCTACATCGATATAAAGTTGTCTGATTTCAAAATGTTTTTCAACGATGATTTACTGAAATTTTTAATGGGCATCAGAGCTGAAATGTTCACTAGATTTTTTTTTATTGGATTGAATTGTATTATTTTATTTATAGATAAATTGTTGTTACTTTAGAACGGTCATCTCCTCTACCTACCCTATGGCCAACGGAACTTTTTTAACCCCTGACAGAGCCTGCTCATCCCTCCCTAATGCGAGTATAGAGCAAGAAGGGATAGTCTGCTACTCACTAATAATAGCCACCACCCATGTCTATTGATAACACCCAATTTTAAGTTTTTATTTTAAAAGTGTGACTATTAAACCTGCTATTAAAGAGGTTCCTCTATTCCTTTGGTTCGTTTGTTACGGGACAACCGATCTTAAAATCTGGTGATTTATTTATTTCTTATAACTGTACCGAGTGCATGTGTTATAAAACACTTGAAAAGTTCATTAATCTTTTTCAACAATTTTGTATCACTATCTTGGGTTCATTAGATTAGAAATGTGTAGCTGATAGATGATGATAACTGGAATTTAATTCATTAACACAATATACTTTTTTTATAAAAACACCTTTTAATTGAACAAAATGTCTTCTATTTTTTAAACGAATGATTTCTTGTCGTAATTATTTCTCCCTGGTGTAATAAGCAACTAGCATACAAAACTCCTCTTTGTTAAATCAAATAACTAATTTTTATATAGTGATACAATCATATAAAAGCAAAAGTTAAAAATTAAGTTTTTATGAGTTTCTTTGAATTAATTTTACAAATCATAAATCGTACATTATCTATATCAGCAAATTATACACCCTTACAGTATTATTTATTTCAAATGTATTTATTATTAATTTAACATTAAATCATATGCACTGTTATTTATTAAATAAATCAAAATTAATTTATATTACGGTAAATTGTTGCTACTTCTTTTTTTCTACCTTTATACTTGATTCAAATAGTATTTCTAAATATATTAAATCTCTGAAATGTTTACTTAGTTATAATGTATTTTTAAAGCAAGATAATAATTTATTTTATATAAATATTATATTAAATCTCAGAAAGGTTTTCAATTATTTCAGTAATTGTCAATTTATATTTAAAAAATTATTTTACTATTCAACATTAGTTCATTTACAATAATAGGTTTTTCGACTGATTAATCAAGTTTATAAAATTATCAATTATTAATAATTTTTCAATTGAATTTATTTAGTTCTCATTAATTTATTATTAAAGCAAAGCTTTTAATTTTACCTTTGGTGAGAGCAGTATATAGAAAAAAATATCCAAAACCAAAGAATGTAACGGAAATATGTAACAAACCATCAAACGAATTTCGTCTTTCTATTTCTGTTTTTTTTTCTTTTTCTTCCCCCTTTTCGATAACAGTACACGCATTTTATATGAAAAAATTGTGTTGCTTTGGATTCGGTATTTTTCCTTAGTAGTAGAAGCACATTGTAACTTTCTATATAATACGTTTTATCAAAATCGGTTGTACCGTTTTTGGGATTTGAGTGTTTTAATTCCAAATTGAAATTTGAAATTAGGAATTCGCCTAATTTGTACCAGGAAATTTTTGAAAAACTAACCAATTTAATAAATTTTGTTTAAGGTGAAAAGCACATTGAGGCTATTATTGCCTCTCTAAATGTAAGTGTGAGTGCAAAAGTGTTAAAGTCGTAAGTGTAGTATTGTATGTGTAAGTGTGTGTTAGACTCGGATACTGCGAGGGATGTCTAAATCCTTTCAATAGGTGTAGCTAGTCTGCAGCCCCCTGCGGGGCAATTTAATAGAAAGTAAGTCATCATTTGTACCTTGTAATGTCGGCGATCGATTTCCTCTGCTGATCAGTATCTCCTCGACTGGTCCTGGCCACAATCCTGGAATAGTCTCAACTTCCAGTAGGATGGCAGCATAGTGCCTTTACAGTTAGGACATCAAGAAGCCTCCCAATCTTTTGAAGTAACACCCGACATGAAATTCCTGTAGAACTGAAACCCATGCCTATACTATCAAAAACCATAGTACCAAAAAACCAAATTCTTTTCAAAATACTACTTTTCTTTTATAACTTATTTTCAATGATTTTTTAATTTATTTCAGCTTTATACTTAATTTACTCTATATGTAACTATTATGACAGTTGCTGACTACAGTCTGACGTACAGAACACACAGGCAGTTTTCTGTTTCTTCAAAACATGTCTACTTGCTACTGTAGCCTGGACCTTCTTTCGAATAGTCGAGATTTGGCGGTACTCTCACTGGCATGTGTATCATCCTAAAAAACGAAATTTCTCTCCCAAAGAAATTTCATTCTAAATAGTAGCATTCATTTCCTGGAGCAATTTCCAATGGTGTGGTTGCTTTAACACCTCAACTGATGTATTATCCAATCAAAAATTGTTTGTAACCCTTCCTATTTGTGATATTAATTAATTAATTCTACTCTTTCTGTATATTAAAAGTGGCAACAGTTGCAGGTTGCTTCCCATTGGCCTCTGCCTTCAGGTTGATCTTTCTATCTTACTATTCCTAACTCAGTGTTTCACCGATTTTCTCTATTTTCAGTTTGTGTGAACCGATTTTATTTTTGAAGCATCATTTGGTTCAGTTCCTTTTCCTGTTTAAGTAGCAATTTGAATGGTGATTATCTAATGTTTTGTTGTGAAGTTATTGCTTTGCCATATTTTTACTGTTTTAAAAGGTTTTAATTTAATCATCAGAATTGTTTAGTTCCTAATAATATTCTATTTTTACCATGTTAATCTATTTCAGTTCACATTTTATTCCTGTAATTTACAATTTTACCACTGTTGTTATTTGCCTTTCTAAAATGACTTTTCTTATTATTTACTCTTTTTTAATTAATAAAATCAATATTTAAATAATAATAATAATAATAATAATAAAGCATATGCTTTATGCACTAATTTACATCCATATATAATATTAGAACAACTATACTCACTTAATCTTGTCAACAATGATACAATTTTATGTAAATTGGTTCCCCATTTTTTGTACATTGTTGTTTTGATTAAGAGGCATAGGAATTGTTTTGACAAATAAGACTTGTTTTGTTTTCCTATATGATACAAAATATCATATAGGAAAACAAAACAATTCTTATTTGTCAAAACAATTCCTATGCCTCTTAATCAAAACAACAATGCCACTTATTCAAAATAATTCTATTTGACTGCCTATCTTATAGCCATAGTAATACTGTTTAATATTTTCTACTAATTTTTACTTCAGATATAGTATTTACACTACATTACTTTAAAAATATATATATTATTCAAATTCACATATTATAGAAAATAATTTTTATTTCATCTTTCTAGGCTTGTAACTTTTAAACTACAAAGTTTTATGACAATCTTGTATTCTTAATAAAAGTTTTAAAATGAACTGATCTATCTAAAAATAACTCTAAAACAAGTTTTATATTCTTTTAATCATTTTGCTTAATCTGTGTTATATTTAAGACACAGATTATACAACTTATGTATTCTAAGTTGTATTCAAATAATATGCCATAGTATGTGAAATTGTGCCTGTTTTTTACATATTTTTCTTATCCCTACAAGTCAGTAAAATGGGCCCTGTTATTTTTAAGCTTGATTGATTTGCCTGTGATAACCAAGGAAGCTTGCATTCCTAACTAATGACTTTTATTAGTTACGCAAAAACTTTTAAAAACATGCACAATTTGAAACTAATTTCTTTAACATTTATAATATTTTATAATTGCAAGAAATTTCTCACGTTCATATCTTGCTGTGGCTTCAAAATATAATTACATCTAGCCAAACTGATATTTCAATTTTTGCTGAGGTAACAGTCCTTGAACTTGATCCCACTTTCCATGAAATATTCAAATCAAACATGATTCATGCCACTGCGGAAGCCTAACCAAAGTTCTACCTTTACCTACCAAATTCAAACCATCTACCTGCATGGTAAATGGTTCTGGCAGCTACCACTGCCCTTTCACCAAAGATACGTAAATGGTTGATGATGGTTACCCTTAATGTAACAGATGCTCTCCACCTCATGGGAATTTACAATCAATGTAAAATTGTGAATATAGATAACAGGTAGGTAGGTGGTGATGTATAATCCTATTTTGTTGCATACTTTTGTGACTTGTATAAAAGTTGAGTTTAATCCAAATAAGTCCATGTAAGAATGTAAATAATAGTGGTGATCAGGCAGCTTTTGTCTCCAGAACAAGTTTGATGAAGTTACACAGTATGAGTTGGATTGCCATGTTAGTAATTTGGAGGCTGCTTGGCGAATATTCTGCTTTCCAACCATGAGAGGTAGCCATGTATCCATTGTCTTTCAGTTCACCTCAAAAATGGTCAAAGAATTTACTTTACTTCCGAAAACGTTGAAGATAAGGCCAAAAACATCTTTTTGATATGTGTAAATTAGATTATTTGGCTGGGACACTTCCTTATAGAGAATAATAAAGTTCTGGTCTTAGGTAGGGTACACTTTGCACACTGAATATTACTACCTTCATGATGAATGTTCATGCATCATAATTCATATGAAAAGGAACCTTCAGAGAGAGTGTCAAGAAAGACCTACCTGACATGGAAATAACAGAAACTTGATTCTGTTGGAAGACTTGATATTGCTGTCTTTCCACCACTTGCAGCAATATGGCCTGCCTTCTCCTTCAAAGAACAGTTCTAGTCAATCATGAGCTACTGAGGAAGACGTGCTATGACATAGTCAAGTTACTGGTCAATGAAAACAAGTCCAAACTTAAAGATGATCATGAGAAGGTCTATGAAACATGTTTACACAGTGTTCATTTGGAGACTGGACAGCTTTTGTTTGCTCCTGGAGGTAAAAACCTTCCCCATAAATCTATCCCTAGCTAGCAGTGCAGCTACTTTATTTGCGGGGAGAACAGTGCACTCATCTTTCAAGTTGTCACTTGATTTAATCGCCAAAAAACACTTATTTATAATGTTTCAAAACAGAGTGACATGGCTAATGTTCTGTGAGATTGCAATTTGATAGTGGGGACAAAATTACCATGATACATAAGAGAGGGTTGGAGGCTCTTGATAGAACCTTTAAAGACTTGAGAAAAAACAGAAATTTGATGGGAGAGAAAAACAGAAATATGCTTTTGGCCGAGAGTTTAGACAGACCTTGCCTATCATTCTAAGAGGAATTCATGCTGTTAAGGCATGTCTGAAGTCATTGTTCTTATGGCCCAAAGTAAACATTCTATTTGAAATTTAACATAAGAATACAACTGATAGGTCATTCTGGGATTGAAAACATCTCCAATTTACTTTTACAAATTGAAAATGGTTGGGGAGAACGTAACATTGACATTCCACATAACCTTTGTATTACTGTTAGGTAACCACCTATTGACCTAAATGTCATGGGGGAGGCACACAAACCAGCATATAGACTGCAGGAGAGTCTGGCTATCCTCAACTCGGGGGCATGCTACAATCATAGAAAAGATTAGAGACATGATAGAAACTGATGAAATGCCTAACTAGCCGTGGTTTGTAGACTTTTTGATGTCAAGATGACATTTGTGAAGGTAGATCATGTGTTGGGAATCACTGGGAACCTATTATGTTATAAAGATGGCTCCAAGACAAAAAATGACAATGGTGCTGGGGTGTACTGCCTGAGACCAAGTGCAAAGAAAGCTGTTGCTCTGGGACACTATTTAACAGTATTCCAGACTGAAGTAATGACCATTAATGACTGCGTTTGGGAGAATTTGAAAAGGACCTTCCAGAAGACCCTATTCATATTTATACCAATAGTCAGGCAGCAATCAAAACACATGTGGGTCCTAAATTTGGTCCAAGCTGGTCTGTGCTCTGTCCCTGGGAAACCAAGTTACTCTTCACTGAATTCAGGGGCATAAGGGGATTGAGAGTAATGAGGAGATAGACCGATTGGTTGCACTGGATTCTGTATCTTAGTTTATCAAACCCGAGCCATCTTTAGAGATTTCTATCATTGGCCGTGATTGCTATCAATATGTGGAACTTATCAGGGCTACCAAATCTGCTGAATTAGATATCAAGAGGTTAAGTTGCACAATAAGTTCACTGATCGCTATTATCCCTTCCTGTAGTACTATTCTATTCTAAATAGAACATGTAGTACTATTCTATTCTAAATAGAACAGAGTTTTGTTTTATCTCGAAGTTTTTGTCAAATTTATTATGTACACAATGTGCAGTAATATTGCTCACATTTGATATACAACATAAGCATGTACAAGTACACAACTACACAAAGATATTACCGCTTTTCTGTTATCATAATCTCATACATTTAATTTACATGGAATAATTCCTATTAAACTGCACTCTTACATTAACATCATTGGTTCTATTAGTTTTTCTTTTATATATCCATCAATGTCAGACAACAACTGCATTGGTTCAACTGTGTCATCTTATTAGTGCTAACTAACATAACTTGTCAATTATGCCAACATATCTTGTAATGAGTAGAAGCTAAAAAATAAAGATTCACATTTGTGCTAAACATAGATATGCATAGTCTACTAAAGGCATTTCAATGTATAATTACCATTAATTATTGTAAAATACAATTTTTGTTATTATCTAGTTTGTAGTTTATAATGGATCAACACTCACTCAATAAGAACAATGAGGGCTAAAGCAACATTATGATACAGTTATTCATTGTCTAAATAGAAATAGTTATTTTGGAAATCATGTATAAAATGATATAAGTTAAATCATAGGTTTGAAAATTACTTGTTTTTCAAATTCCACTCATCAAATATAGTAATCTGTTATACTTCTTCACTTTGTACAATGCTTTTTAGTAATTTAGATTAAGAAACAATGTGACATTTTGAAATTAGATAGAACTGAAAAACATTATTTAGGTTATTATTATTTATTTAGAAATTTTTCTTAAAGAACAATATACGATAATTTGCGAATGTATATCTACTATCATTCTTGTGTATTCACCTAAAACACAATAACTAGAACATAAGCACGAATTATATCTTGAGGTTAAGCAGGATTATATCTTGAGGTTAAGCAGGATTATATCTTGAGCAATTAAAACATTTACCAGTGAAACTACAATTCTCAAAAATAATGCACATTAGCTACCAAATACAATTCCATAGCCTTTTTAAAAGTTGTAAGGATAATAAAATTTAAACTAAATAAATAAATAAAATCACCTCATGGCAACATTCTATCAATTAACAGAACCTGACTGCACATAAAATAAATGCATTGCCTATTTTCAGTTGTAATCCATAATAACTTCAAATGTCACTTAATCATAATTATTGTAACCATTACTTTTATATACTGGTACATATAAATAAAAATATTTATAACAGTGAGTACATTTTATATATATATCACAGAGAGGTATGCTTCTCTTTTTCGAGATACATTGTATCTCCTAGGAGTAATGTATTTATAGCTCAATAAATTGAATTGAATATATATATATATATATATATATATATATATATATATATATATATATATATATATATATATATATATATATATATATATATATATATATATATATATATATATATATATATATATATATATATATATATCTGAAAAGCCACATCGGTGGCCTAGTTGATAGCGTACTGGGCTTTCACCCCGAGGACCCGGGTTTCTATTCCCAGACAGGGTTTGGCATTTTCATACGCTATAAATCATCTGCATTAGCCCAAGTGTGCACAATAGTCAGACGTTAAACACACAAACAAAAATTAATAAATAAATAAAGATCTGAAAAAGGTTTAAAAGGACTAAGAAAAAGGTAGAAGAAAACTCAACAATGAGTTTCTAATTTTTTACCAGCTTGGTTAGAAAAATTCTTGAACAGCCTTGAAAAGGACAAGCCCAGCCATAGTTTTATAAAACTACTACTTGTTTTCTCGACTACTTAGCTATTATTATTTAGAAACAAAATACAGTAGTCAGTTTATTAGGTTCCCAACCAATAGCAACATCAAACAATCCATACTGTTATAATTTTACACTAGTTAAAAGGGTTTCACACTTTCAATCGCCTCATTAAATTCCCATTGTCTAGTCACTGAGCAACTTGGAACACACACGTCATCCTGATGTTCATTTAGTCTCAGGTCATGTCTCTCAACCATTTTTTTTTTTCATTTCTCTCTCCATAATGCTTACCTTCTAATCTTGACGAACAGTCTCATTAGTAATATACCCAGATATATTACTATTACTATGATATGTACATCATTGTTCTACGTAAATTTTTTTCAAGACTTGTGTAGTTTTGATGTTTTATTTCCTTGTACAGACTCAAGGCTGAATACCATATATCGAAAAAGGCCTTAACACTTACAGAGTAGACATTGTGTATTGGTAACTGTGATCTTCCAGTCAACCAGTGATGAATACGTAGTTGCTGAACTTTTTTTAGCTGAATACCTAGTTGTTCTCAATGTTGAATACCAATTATAATTACAGTATTACTTGTTTTTAAAAAAGGAAAGTAATGCAACTACGAAAAATTCTTGATGAAAATTGGTTCAGTTGTTTAGGCCGTAGAAGCATCAATGTGAAAGGAAAACAAATTGATGGTGCTTTTTTCCACACTTTGTACCGATTTTTAAAATTTTATATTTAATTCTTACAACTTTGTTATGTGCCTTGACGTATTAGTACAGAAAAATTTATAGTGTACATTTTGTATAGGCAATTAAGAAGTAAAAATAATAAATTCACAATACAAAATTCATAAAAAATATGTTACATAGTTACCTTATTATTTAATTTGTTAAATATATTGTTAAAATCTTCTGTCTAAAGTTTTATATTTTAACTTTCAAAAACAACTATACCAAATCTGAGAGCTTTACCTACAGTACTGAAAATTTGGGAAGTATTATTTTTACTTAATTTAGAAAAAATTAACAAATTTTTAATGCCCTTAAATTTAATTTTTAGAAATGCAATTTTGTTCATTTATTATTCAGCTTCTAAAAATCAACTGTTAATTTTTGTGCTTTATAAAACATTGTATTACTAATAGTTTCACAATAAATATTACGGCCTCCCCTTATTTTGATTACCTTACAAGCTATCTATAGAAAGTGTATTTTTACTTTTCTATCATCTAAAGAACAACTATTCCATTCCATATATTTAACTCTCTATTTATATGAGTGGGAAGATTGGTATATGAAGGAGTGAGTGTAAAGTATTAATGGCATGTAAACCACATGTAAAGGTTGTAGTTACAATATCAGTTCATTTTTTTTTCTATTAGAATTTATTTTTACATTTATTAATTTAATAGCAAAAAAATTACATTTTTCAAAAAATAAATGCTAACTTTGTTTGCATTTGAACAGTCACCACGAGGAGGACCCGGGTTCAATTCCCGGCGATGGCTTGGCATTTTCATACGCTATAAATCATCCCCCCGTCTGCATTAGCTCAAGTGTGCACAATAGTCGGACGTTAAACACAAAAAAAAAAATGCATTTGAACAGTACCTTAAATATTAGTGCCTAAATACAATTTAACACAACTGTAACCTTTTTTTTGACAGTACTATTCAACAGTAGGTGTTCCAAGATTGATGACAATTTGATGTTGCAATTTGGCTCAATGTTAGCCTAAGTACGGCATAAACAGTAATATCAAACAAAATATTTTTTCACTATAATCAAATAGGTTTTACTGAATAACAAAGAATGAAAGTTTTTTCCCTAACTACATAAATTTACCACGACATATTCTATAGTATTCTCCTACTTTCTCAATAGTTAGGCCAGGCAGCCACAAAGTGTGGAGTGGAGTTGTGCTGAGTTGAGGCAAGCGAGCGGAACCGAGATGAATGGCACCCAGAAACAAAGTTTAGTCAGTTTAAAGAATGTGTTTGTATATTTTAAATCTAAATATTTAGACCTACTGCTGTAATGGATACTAGGAACTATTATGTTTAAAAACCATAACCTAGGTAACGAGAAATAATATGTTTGGAGGCTTGGTCAGCATGATGGGGGATGCAGTCAGCTTCAAAACTAGGGGTCTGCAGGGTCCCGAATTTTACGGGTCAGTTGAAAAGCCCTACTTCGGTTCGGGCCAACTGTACAATTCGGGTCAAAGACGGGTCGGGCCAAGTAAATATTATAACTTTTATTTTTAGGCAATAATGTACGCAATACGCATAAATATTTTCACTATCAAAATACGTAATATACAAATAGTATAAACAAAGAACAATTTAATGAATCAACGAAGGTCAAGTATCTAATTACTTACAATCATTCAATTTGTTTAACTGGACAGAGCCATTTGTTGAACTGTCAGTATTATTGGTTAATAGTTTTATTTATTGTGATGCTACAATGAGAAGGGACAAGTGGACTGTGCATGTTTGCAAATATAGTTTCCTCATCAGGCCGGGTCAACACACTACCTTGTCAAATAAATATGTCTGAGATTGACAAATGTACACAATCTCAGTTCAGAGAATCTGTAGATATCCTTTTTCCAAATGTATATCGTTTCATGATTATGTCACAAATTAAAAGATGTAATTATTCAAAGAGAAAAATCAAATGAAAATATTGAACACAATGAGTCCGTATTACATCGTTCGTTGCGGTATTTACATAACTTTTGCGCGCCGACATAATCGGCCCGTGGCGGTATTCACCCAACTTTTGCACGCCAATGTAATCGGTCCGGTCCGTATTCAGTATTCACACAACTTTTGCGCGCCGATCGGCCCATGGCAGTATTCACACAACTTTTGCGCCCCGATATAACGGGTCCGGGGCGGTATTCACACAACTTTTGCACGCCGATATAACGGGTCCGGGGCGGTATTCACACAACTTTTACGCGCCATTGTAAAGGAGGATTAAATTAAGGATTGTAAAGGAGGATTCCCGTGGCGGTCAGAGGATTAAATATGAAAAAAAAAATTTATTCTATTTTTTTTTTTTTTTTACTTAGGTCTAGCTAAAAATATGATGGTTTTCCCATTTAACTGTTTGGCCCGACCAGAAACGAAAAGCCCAAGCGCCGAAAAAAAACCAGACCCGGCCCGACCCGAACTCTAAAAAACTCGGCCCGCAGACCCCTTTTCAAAACCAAGTCTAGATAGAGGTCATAGCCGTTTCACTCCGCTCAGCTCAGTTACACTTTCAGTGGCCAAACTTACATTAAAATTAATAGGTTACGTTTTGAATGCATAGTCCACTCCGTAAATAGGGGGGGGGATCTTTAACCCAATAGTTGTAGGTGATCACATTGCCACATATTTAGATTAATGATTCATCACTTATGATTACATTGTCTATTTGTCTATGAATACTTCACTATCTGTAGTTCAATCCTGTATTTTTTCGGAGAATTTTTGACAAGCAACTTTATCTGATCTGCTTCAGTAAATTTATAATAATGTTATATTTGAATCACTTAGTGCAACTGATTTGAGAATATGTGCTAAATATTGTCAGCATTTGTACGCCTTTTTCTTTGTAGTTTTTATTTCTTAGCGTTACAAGCTTGGGCTTTCTGCATTTTTTATAATGTTTTTTGATCATGAACAACTTGAATACAGAAAATATCTTAACTAAGGTTTGGTACTAAATATGAAATTGTATGACCAACTAGAATATTTTGTAGTAGACTTTAACTCTAATAGACGTTGTATCATGACACCCACTCTGCAACACTAAAAAGATGGTACATGGTTGTGCTTGTGATGAGCATATCAATTATGTTGTCAGAAAGTATTTTTATTTACTACTAATGATAAATTTTCATTATTAAATGAGTTCTTGTAGCATTACAGTAAAATACAGAGACAATGAATTATATAACCAATATTAATATTTAGAATGTTTTGAAGCAATCATTAAAAATTTTATACTTATGTGTTAGCATTACTTATAAAAACTAAAGGGAAAGAATTATTAAAAGCTATTAATATACATAAATATGAACATTTATTGGTAAACCTACTTTATTGGCCCACGGATCCTGCCAAAATATCTGATTTAATAGATTTCTATATTTAAAGATTTAAAAGAGTAAACTATTTGAACTGTGCAGTTTTTAAGTCTTACTGTTTAAGAGACTATTAGTTCTAAACTACGTTACTGTCAATGGATGGAACTTAGTATAACTTTTATGTATTAAATTAGGTCCAAAACAAATAGCTTATTGGTGTTGCACTAGATTTTTATTTAAAAAATGTGTTAGTATTAAAATAGTTGAAATTTCTTGTTCAATTTGATTCAAATGATAAAAATTGTTTTTGGTAATAAGTATGATGCCAAACAAAAACTAATATCTGGGGAAAATCCATAGAGCATCAAAAAATGGTGAATATCCATTACTGAAACCATTATTGTAACACTGTTATTTTCATCCAACACTACAATCAGATAAATGATCTGAATCATGTACCTCCATTCTTTACTACATAGATAAATATGCTTCTTTTTTTTTTTTTTGGTGTTTAACATCCGACTATTGTGCACACTTGGGCTAATGCAGACGATGGTATGATTTTATAACATATGAAAATGCCAAGCCCTGGCCGGGAATCGAACCCGGGTTCTCAGGGTGAAAGCCTAGTACACTATCAACTAGGCCACCGAGGCGGCTAATATATGCAATCTGAATACATGTTTATTACATTTATGGGAAATGTAATATAAATTCTAGGAGAAATGAAAATAATAAAAAATCACAACAAATGATAAACTTGATAACAATCAAGTTAAAAGGAAGAAATCATAGATAAATGAATATCATAATAAGGAACACCTAAATTAAAATTATTAGATACAGGATTAACAAAAGGAATGATAGTTAACATAAGTTCTTCCTTGATCAACAAAGGATGGGAAAAGAGCCAATACACAAGTAGTGAAACATAACAGTTAAAAATGGCCATCATGACATTAATGTGTTCATTTGAATTTTACAGAAGGAAAATAATACAACCTAATTTAAGGCTTGCTCCTTACAAACCTGAAATTTTGAAATTTTGTGTATTTTATTATATGGAAAAATATTCACATCTACAAAATTATTAACAGTACAATAATTCTGATTATCACAAACATGTTTTTTGGATATTAAATAATCACTGACAAGATTAAATTAATAATTTATTACTTCTAGACTAGACACTATAAAATATGTTTTATTTTCAAAATTATTTACATATTATTGATTATCTATGGTTAAAATATATTAGAAAAAAGTGTATATTGTAAAATTTTAATTTGAAAAAATTGATTATTTCAAAAACCCATAACTGAAATAATTAGCACTTTGTTAATTGTAGTAAACAAAACAAAGAAATAATAAAAACAGCAATATTTACACAGCAGCGTAATTTTAAACATGATGTGAGGTGTAGGCCAATAGTTTTACACATTCTAATCTGTTAGAGACATTTTTAAACAAATTATCCACAACGATACGATGTAATCACAAGAAGAAGTGACATACATAAAGACATGTTATTGTCATTAACTAAAAGTAGGCACACTTGCACAAATATCTTGTAACATTTTTTCAGTCTACTTTGACAACGCTATAAATTTTACGCACAAACCAGAAGCAAGCGAAAAATCCAATTGACCCTGTAACAAAAAACAAAAAAATTATCAGCTGCAATTAAAAACTTCTGTAGATTGTGTTTTTAGTCTATTTTCCTCTGTTAAAATGTTACTTGGGTAAATTTATTTTAATTACAACACATACCTGTTAGAAGGAAAAACAGGAAAACCATGATCAGTGTGTAACCAAAATAGAGAAACGTAGAAGCTGCATCTTCAATGTTAAGTTTTGTCATGAAGTAATGTACACAGTACACAAACAGATAGAAGGCGGTGAAACCACTAGTCAGGAAACTGCGCCACCACCAATGATAATCCTGCAAAATAAATGCACACACACCTCTGCTATGAAAAACTATTAAATACACAAGATAATTTCTGTACACTCTAATTATATATTTCAATTTTATATATATATATATATATATATATATATATATATATATATATATATTATATATTTTATATATATATATATTGATATATATATATATATATATATAAAAATTGAAATGATAAACATATCATATATAATATATGCAATAACAACAATATAATAATAATTAATAATATTAATATATAATAATAATGGATTTTTCAATATTTTACATCATATTTCTGTATTTTTGGACTTCAAAAAAGTGTTCTAAAAAATTTACCCTGTAGGTACACAACTGATGTTGAATTTCGGATGTTAAAGATAATCTGATTTGAATAAACTGTAAATTCAGATTCTGATTAACTCAACAATGAATTATTTTTACAGAATACAATGTTGATATTCGGATGTTAAGGGATTTGAATGAACTGTAAATTCAGATTCTGATTAACTCAACAATGAATTATTTTCACAGAATATAATGTTGATATTCGGATGTTAAGGCATTTGAATGAACTGTAAATTCAGATTCTGATTAACTCAACAATGAATTATTTTCACAGAATACAATGTTGATATTCGGATGTTAAGGGATTTGAATGAACTGTAAATTCAGATTCTGATTAACTCAACAATGAATTATTTTCACAGAATACAATGTTGATATTCGGATCTTAAGGGATTTGAATGAACTGTAAATTCAGATTCTGATTAACTCAACAATGAATTATTTTCACAGAATACTATGTTGATATTTGGATGTTAAGGATAATCTAAACTGTAAATTTAAATTTGAATTATTAACTTAACATCGAATTATCTGCATAGAATAATTTTGCATCAAAATCAAAATGTTTTGTTATCAGCATCAAATCTAATTGCATAACCAGAATAAGTATCTGTGTATAATTATTTTCCATATACAACATACTGTACTCTACATTTTGACAATGCCTAATCATGATATAATTTCAGAAAATAAATAATGCAGAATGTACTAGAGATGAAATGGTATCTAAGTACTGAGTTTTTGAACCGATTACTAGAAAGGATTGAAAGTACTTAGTACCAAAAATGTTTAGTATACAATTATTTTGTCTTTTAATCGATTCTAATGCCTACTATGCCCCAAGCTTATTTGTAGCACGTGTATACATGCCCATACTATCACTAGTTAGTAACAAATGATTACTTCCAGAAACTAAAATTGTTGTTTATGATGGAACCAAGACATCAACATTAAATTTGTCTGTATTTTCTTTTATACGCTTAGTATTTAAGCAAAGGACCACAATTTTTTGTCAATTTTTCTCATCCAATATAGTTTATTATATCAAAGACTATTATGCTATATGCCACTATAACAGGATGACTGTAGTAAAGCATCCTTGACACTTTAAATGAATTTTCTATCCTTTCACATATTTTACGATTTTTTACTGATCATCATTTCTTCAATTTGCCCTGATTTTTCCCTGTTAAACGAATTTCTGTAACTTTTCCCAGTATTCTCTGTCTGGCCACTCTGCCACATTAAGTAAGAATTGGCCATTTCTGGTTTTCTTGATACGATAACTTCCAAATCAGGTTTTTTTTAAGGAAATGCAATAATTTTGTTTTGGTAATTTAAACGTTTATATTTGAGACCACTCTAAATAATTAGTTGTAAGAAAATCTGTAGGTTTCTGCATAATTAATTGTTTACAATATCTTAGGAAATATTAACACATAAACATTATTATAAAATAAACTAAATAAAATTCTTTTGAAAATTAAAAATTTCTCTAAGAGTCCAATGTACCTACCTCTGCACACAAATGGAAATAACACAGCAGAATAGTCGTCTCTGAGCATGTAATCACCAGGATAACAAATACAAGGAACAAGAATCCAAACATGTAGTACATCTGATTTGACCTGAAAATCATGCAAACAGCAAGACTAAGCAAGGTAGCAGGTTCATGAATAAACAGAAATACAGTAGAACTTCTTAGTTTAAAATTAAAGGGAAACCACAGATAATATAAAAACATGGTTAAGAATATAATTCAGGTTATCAACAAAAGGTAGGGAAGACGAGGTCTAATGAAAACCTCATTATGTTTTCGTGTTCGCTTATACCATTCTGCAACATTAACACCGCATAGCGTCATAGTTTGGTAAAATCAATGTATCAATATGCAGCAGTATTTTTATATCGTATTGAAGCACATTGTTTGCCTAACACATTGTATTGTGTACGACTCCTGTACATTAAAACAGTTTTTTTAGTCAGCCGTTTGCTTGTTGGTGAATAAGCTCAGCGAACTATGCAGTAGTAGTTTGTTGACATCATTGCGTTTGTATTACTTTCTTATTGTCTACATATGCATATATTGTTAAAAAAAAAACTTATAGTAACACTGTTTATTTTATTTTCAAGATATTTATGATCAAATCTATTGATACAACCAATGTGGAAATAAAAGGAAGTGTGATATAATTATTCCACCATCCATACATGGCTTATTCAGAAGTTTCAAGTTTCTTTATATAATATATGATAATGCTTTTCTTCTTTATAGATTAATTTAAGAAAATATCTTAATATTATTATGTTTTTTTATATTTGAAACTAATTTGGAATTCAAACTCTTCAATTTGGCAAATTCCTACAGTGCCTAAAAGTGAAGTGTTTTAATTTTTTTTCTGTCTTTTTATAACTATTAAGACAACAAGTAAGAATCTTTTCATTTATTTATTTTAAAATTATTCTTTAGTTATTTCTGAAGAAAATGTTATGTGATATTTCAGCCATTTGTAATATTTTAGAATTAATTTTAAAAACTTGTCTGAATGATGCCCTAAAAGTTCACAGCATCGTAAATAAAACAAAGCTAGTAATGTAGTTTAGGCTTTACTTGAATATTAAATTACATTTCATTTTGTCTTCACTGTGACTTTCATTAAACATAATGACCAAAACCTTAAAAATATAATTTTACAGTACATCACAATGGGAACAAAACGTGACTTTCCATCAAAATTTGCGATACTATTTGATCTCTGCGTGGCTCAAGAGAAAGACTACATTTTATTCAAATACACACAACTATACACATCGTACAACAGAAACTCATGAAATTGTAAGAAAACTTACTGGCAAAGATCTTGATACCAAGTCACTATAATTTTATTCTTCTTGTTACCTTTTCAACGATTTTCTGAGCTATTCAACGATTTTCCCATTATTCAATCAATCACCTTGTTTCACTGATTGATATTTGGTTCATTGTTACTTTTTTGTCTCCAATCACATTGTTTCACTGATTGATATTTGGTTAATTGTTACTTTTTTGTCTCCAATCACTTTGTTTCACTGATTGATATTTGATTAATTGTTACTTTTTTGTCACCAATCACCTTGTTTCACTGATTGATATCTTGTTAATTGTTACTTTTTGGTCACCAATCACCTTGTTTTACTGATTGATATTTGGTTAATTGTTACTTTTTTGTCACCAATCACCTTGTTTCTCTGATTGATATTTGGTTAATTGTTACTTTTTTGTCTCCAATCACCTTGTTTCACTGATTGATATTTGGTTAATTGTTACTTTTTTTCTCCCTCCAATACTATACTTGAGCATAACATGTGAAATGGCACTAAAAATTGGTGTACACAATGAATGTGAATGGTATTCCCATTTAACAGGAGTGTTAGGCCCTGCTGTTCACTCTACAGCCATCAATAAGCTATTCAAAGATATATCCTTGAACATTTTTTTCATGCTGGCTTTCAACACTAAATTATACCAATAACACAATGTTCATTGAAACCCATGAGCACAGTTACCAGAAACATTTTAAAACAAATTAACTGGAAATTTTTTTTGAACCAGATTTACTAAACGGCAGAATTTCTTTTGTTTCTTAATTTTTACTCTTGTTACTTTTTTCATTTGATTAATCTGCACCTGGATAATTTAGATAGAGTGTAAATAATCCCCCATTATAATTTAATAGTTTACAGTGGCTACATAAACCTTTTTTTTATAATTCAGAGTTAAATGTTTTTTTTTGCTCTTACTTTTACGGTTTCACAGTAAAAGCATTATCTTTCATAATTTTCCACAAGATGAAACAACATGAGGTTTAGGAAGGGATCTTACAAACTTAAAATACATTATGTCTCTTTTTCTTCAGGAAGAATCCATTACTTACTCAATGTTCTCCTTCAATAAGTTCACAGTTGCTAAATAAACATAAATAAGAGGCCAATTCAAAAGTAACTTCTTCAAACAATAAACTTCCTGTACAATAAACAAAATGATTCGTAAATATTTGTAACATCAGAAATTCAACCTGATGTTACATCAAAGTTGCATCGGCATAAAATGAATGATTTTATGGCAGAATGGATTTTACACAAATATCAATTTGTTAAAGGTATAATTTTCATAGTATTGAACATGTATTTTAAGTGTTTTTCATTTGTATATTATTTGTAACTTTTTTTTTTTTTTTTTTTTTTTTTTTTTTTTTTTTTTTTTTTTTTTTTTTTTTTTTTTGTCTTTTTATTCACTACAATCTGTCACATATTGGGGGACATTAAGTAGTAGGTAGGTCGGGACTTGTCATGACATGCTCGGAATGCGACTAGGGTCACATCCTACTTTACTTTATTATTTAAGTATGTCTTGGGGCATTTTCCGTTTAAGTCGACGAGTTGCGCGAGTTTCCTCCATCAAGACTTTCGCTAGGCGATTTGGGTGGTTTATGATCCTTTCTTTGTAGGTTTTCGTATGACGCAGAATTTCTTGTTTGACTGTATATACTTGAAGGTCGTGATGCAGCTGTTCGCTTGTCACGCACCATGGAGCGTCGGTTACCATTCGTAGCATTTTATTCTGGAATCTCTGCAAGATTTCAATGTTGGAATGAGAGGCGGTCCCCCACAATTGGATACCATAGGTCCAGATTGGTTTAAGCATAACACTGTAAAGAAGAAGTTTGTTGCCCATTGACAGTTGCGAACGGCGACCAATTAACCAATAGTACTTCCGTATTTGCAGTCCCAGCTGTTTGCGTTTGGTAAAGATGTGCTTCTGCCATGTAAGTCGCTTGTCCAGGTGTAAACCTAAGTATCTGACATGATCTGCTCGTGGAATTTCGACGTTATTAAGCGTTACTGGTGGGCATATACCCTTTTTTAAGGTGAAGGTGACATTTATTGACTTCGTTTCATTAGCCTTGATTCGCCACTTCTTGAGCCATGTAACTTTTTAAATCGTCAAAATTAAAATTAAACTTTGAAAAGTTTTCCACTTATTAGTATCACTACAAGTACAAAATGTCAGAACAATAGTCTTACCATAAGGAGTTTAGAATGAAGAAGAGTTGAATGAAAATACAACCAAACGGCAATACACCACCCATAATGATTCCAGGAATCGGCTGGGTGTAGACACTCTGGTCAGGAATCTGGCGGGGAATCTGGTTTGTTCTCACCGGGTGTTCAATAGCCTCAAAAAAAAAATTAAGAAACAATTAATATACTGGCAACACACCACATAAATGGTGTAGTTAAATTAGTTAAAACTGACCTGGTAGGCAGTGGTCAAATGTAGTTACTAAATTATATAACATAATCCTTAATTAGACATAAAAGAGATACATTAAAAAAGTTATAGTAATAAATAAATCTTCACAATAATTAATTATATACACATTCTTACTTTGCGCATATTTGAATTTGAACTAGGGGTCTGCGGGCCCCGAATTTTACAGGTCTGGTCAGGTCAATTGAAAAGCCCAACTTCGGTTCGGGCCAAGTGTACAATTCAGGTCAAAGACGGGTCGGGCCAAATAAATATTAACTTTTTTTTAGGCAATAATGTAAACAATACATACATATTTTCACTACCAAAATACCTAATATACAAATAATATAAACAAAGAACAATGTCATTCTTCATCGAAGGTCAAGTGTCTAACCACTTACAATCATTCTATTTGTTTTACTGCACAAAGCCAATTGTTGACCTGTCAGTGGGTTTAGTATTATGATGCTAACAATGAGAAGGATCAAGTGGACTGTGAATGTTTACAAATATAGTTTCCTGTCTGGCTGGGTCAACACACTGCCTTGTCAAATAAATATGTCTAAGATTGACAAATGTACACAATCAGTTTAGAGAATCTGCAGATATCCTTTTTCTGAATGTATATCGTTTCATGATTATGTCACTAAATTAAAAGATGTAATTTTTCAAAGACAAAAATCAAAAGACAATATTGAACACAATGAGTCCGTATTACATCGTTTGTTGCGGTATTTATATAACGTTTGCGTGCCGATAAAATCGGCTTGTGGCGGTATTCACACAACTTTTGCGTGTTGATATAAGTGGCCTGTGGCGGTATTCAGAGAGACCAACGAGGCCCATATTACATCGGCCCATGGTAGTATTCACACAACTACTGCATGCCGATATAATCAGCCTGTGGCGGTATTTATACAACTTCTGCATACCGATATAATCGACCCAAGGCAGTATTCACACAATTTTTGCGTACCAATGTAATCGGTCCATGGCAGTATTCAGTCAGTCCAACGGAGCCCATATTACGGTATTCACACACGGGTTGTAATCGGCCCGTGGCGGTCAAAGGATTAAATATGAAATGAAGAAAATTAAATTCTAATTTTTTTTTGTTGACTTCGGCCTAGCTAAAAATATGACGGGTTCCCCATTTAACCATTTGGCCTGACCAGACTCGAAAAACCCGAGTGCCGAAAAAAACCCGACCCGAACTCTAAAAAACTCAGCTCGCAGACCTTTAATATGAACACAAAAAACATTCTCATTAATTTAACAACCGGAAGTTATATAATACTTCATAATTTCAAATGTTGTACACAGATTTACTATCATTTCATTACTAAAATGTAGAAAATTAGTTATATACTACTGTCTGAGTACTACTAGTCTGAACAACCTGAGACCACACTGGTTTAGACTGGCAAAGTTTTTTGATTAAACAAGTTTTTAAATGTGTGTTTTTAAAACACCTATATTATTTAAAGTACTGTGATCTAAATATATTACTAGTAATACGATCTAAGAAATATTACTCACATATAATTTTTTTTAATTTTTCATTATACAAAATATAAACAAAGTTTGTATGTACATCCATTGTTAGAAACTAAACTATTTGGCAAATTTTCTTGAAATACGAAGGTCAGTTTACAAGTATATCTGGAGGCAATTTTTTTTCTATTTTGCAAAAAAATGTCTTTGAAGTTTAACTGGGTTTTATCATGATTGGGTATTTCAGAGATTTAATTAAAATCATTTACTTTACATACATTTACTTCATGTAACGCACAAGAAAGAAAATAATTTGTCATGTTGTACTATACAGAGATTGGATAATTAAAAAATTTTTCATTTTTTTTTTGTGAGGTTACAAAGAAAGTTTTATAACTCTGTAACATTATATGTTTTACATGTTTTTTTTAATACCTCATTAGTTTTATGTTTTAATTAAAGACTGAAAATATCTAAAATTAATGTGATCAGAAACACCCGGCTAAATGTCAACCGAACTGACCCTATTAAAATTTTAAATGGCATAAAAAGGCTACTGACTATAGTTACATCAGTACTCTTTGTTAATCATCTGAAATTCTTTATTTATTAAACTTACTGTAAAGAAATCTATGTGAAGTGACATTTTCATAATACTATGACATAGTTTTTTTATTGCTACTGTAAAAGCAAAAATGCACAATAAATATTACATTATTTTGGGTAATTTACCCAATAAATTATTTTATAATTTCAAAATTTGTTGTGCCAAATTTCAAATTTCTATCTTCAACAAGAACAGAAAAAACTAAATTTGAACAAAATCACACATAAACATTTTTAAAGACTAACTGATGCTAAACAATTTATGGGTCATGTTTAATAGAACATTTTCTTGTTTTGATCCACAAAATTTTCCCAAAATTGTTTTAGTAGACAATTTCTGTACATCCAGTAGAAAAATGTTCTTATTCATACCAATAAAGATTTTTTTTTAGTAACTAATATATTTTACAAAATATTAACTACATTTAATCAAAACACATCTAATTTTGAGAAAATTTATATGTTTTAAAGTTTTCTTACAAAAAACTGAAATTGTAAAATTACTTTTAAACCCTACGCAACAGACTGCATTAAAAATAAAACTAACGGATGCAGTGTCTCGATAACGTTATTTTATTGTTAGATTTGTAAAACACATATTGTTAACTTATACTCTAAACTTACTCGTTTTCTAAATCCAAAGAAAGAGCCAATGAAGGTGAGAGGAACTGATACACAAAACCACAAAGACAAAAGAGCTACCAGAGTGGAGAACGGGACAGCGGCGGAACTGTCCTTGGCCCACAAGATCAAATTCATGACCAGAAATAAACAGAATACAACCCTATAAACAAAATACAGCATCAGTAAGCATAAGGGCATTATAATGTACAATCGAGTACAGATTGTAATAGCAGATTGTGGTTTATAAGTTAAATGCAGAATATACTGCTTATTCCTGACTTTTTCTGTATCTTATGTTTCACTTTTCATTTTAAATGCACACACCGAACATCTTTTTGTAGAATTTTAGAAAATTTTAATGGATGATAGTTTATTATTTAATCTTCATGAGTAACGTTTTTCATGTTTCAATTTTTGTTTGTTAGTAACAAACTAACATGTTTGAAAACTGAGAAAAACAAGAAAATGTGAAAACTTACCATATTTTCATACATTCAATGTTGGTATAAACCTAACTAAACTTACATGATATGAGTGGTATTACATGTATATAGTAGATTCCAGTTCATTTTTGCTTCCCAACTTAAAATAAACATGTATAAAGAGTCAGAATAACTAGAAAAGGTAAAATATTTCTTTAAATATAATCTTCTGGCAAACAGCTAGATGTTTGTTATAGCGAGAAACTTCAGTTTCATCATTTAAGACCATATATCACTTTCGAATTTCGATTAATTTGACAAAACACGATTGATTGTAAAAGAAATTCTGTTGTTTATTTTTTTTAAAAAAGAACAATAAATGTAGTTAGTGTAAACTCATACAACTTCTTCATAAGTCTATCGCTATTGATTGCGATACACCCAACTTCCATTTCCAGTTACAATTGTGACCATGAAATCCAGATCTGCATAAAGATAATCCTTCATTTTTATACAAACTGATACAAGACTTTTCTTTCTTTCATCGATCAAAAGTCTGGGGGAAATTTTACGCTCAAATTCATTTGCAAATTATCAGTTAAAATGTTGTGAACAGACCTAATCAAGTACTAAATTCTTCGATAAACTCTCGAATAGTCAATTGCTTGTTTGAAAGAACAATTTTTGCACATTTTCATCTGTTATTAAGACAGTCCCGTATGTTGCTTGTCTTAAACCAACTCATTTCCGCTTTTAAATTGCTTGTACCACTTGTAAACAGTTTTCAGAGTCATCACATTATAGCCATATACTGATTTTAACATTTCATGAGCTTCTTCAGTACTTTATTGCAACTTAAAACTTTATGTTAAAATATTGTCTATGATACGCAACAGACAAGGTAAACACGACCAAACTCAGCTATAGAAGCTGATTGACAAGTTAGAACATGTTCAAACTTCACACTGCCTGTCTCAACAAATCAGACAATAGGGTTAATTATATTAAATGTATGTAACATCAGCAGTTTTTGCTATAAAAATTCATTTACTCCATTTTTGGATCACACCTTATATATTGTTAGTAAACAAAAATAAACAACTTATGTTAATATGGAAAAAGTTGATTATAAAAGCCAAACAGTAAAAAAATTACTGAAATACGAACTGTAGAAGGTACATGTTTTTTCATGGAACAAAAAAAATGCTTTATATCTAAAATACCAGTTTTTGTCTCACACTATAGTTTAATCTGTTCAGGTATTTGATAGTTGGAATATTATAAATTAAAAGATTGTGAAAGATTCCTCATCAAAATGTAATTTCCTCATTTCAACAGGCACAGTTTAGTCAAGTATTATTACAACT
The DNA here is from genome assembly GCA_022606455.1 of Callitettix versicolor. Taxonomy (NCBI): domain Eukaryota; kingdom Metazoa; phylum Arthropoda; class Insecta; order Hemiptera; family Cercopidae; genus Callitettix; species Callitettix versicolor. The sequence continues at coordinate 85,702,864 of CM040189.1, forward strand.
TACCCTGGGCTCAGCATAGAAGTTAGCAAAACATTTGACTTCCATTTTTCTCCGCCAAAGCTCTTGTACACTCTAGCAGAAACATAACCAGCAGGAGTTCCTAGACACACGTATAAGACCATCGCACACGTCATCAAAGCCCCTCTATTGGCTGGTGATAAGAAACCCAAACAAGCGAATGCTGAAAAATCAAAACATTAACACAACTGTCAAACTTTTCTTACCTTTTTTACAACTAAGTGTTTATATGGTTTTTGGTACATATTATTACCAAAATACACTACTTAAAAGATTTACAATTGACTTATTTAATGAGTACAAAATTTTTATATTTTGAATTTATATTAATTTAAGCTGTTGATAAACAAATATGTCCCTAAATATCATGAAAAGTTAGTATAATATACAAGCACTTTATGATAACTTTATATTGAATTTTGGATAAGTTCTTTCATTCTTGTGTGCTGTAAAATTATCAGGCTGTATTATTTTTTTTTAACATACAGGTTTTTTTAACTATTAATTTTATTTATTATTAATTTAAAAGCTTCAATTAAAGCATAACCAAAAGTACAATAATTACTTTGCAATAAATTAATAATTAAGTCACAGTGAGTTACAGTAAAAAACAACACAAAAACAAGTTGAAAATGATCTAGCAAAAGTGGAACACTTGACTATTGTAGACCAATATTAATAAACTAAGAACATGTTAATAAACTAAGCTTTAAAAGTCCAGTCTCATGTATTGATATGAGACTAGACATTTCAAACTTCACCCAATACAAAAGAAATTAATTGTATTAAGCAAGGAGATGACTGAATTTTCCTCATTTCAGGTAACAACTACCATGGATAAAGCCAATAATTTTTGGCAACTTTTATGATAAATTTATAAATATATTTTGTTGAGCCCTGCAGGGCCTCACACATTGTGAGCATGGGTTTGGAAATGCCGAGATATCACAGCTGTATCTAACCTTCCTGCATCTATCTGCTCGGGTTAGAAACCTTCATCCCAAGCCATGTCATATACCAAAAGCTGCATAACTAAGAGGTTAGCTTAAATGTGTAAACTTTGGGTAGCAGATAACTTCCAGTTTTAATCCAACCTTACCCTCACATACAGGGTTCTGTATGGGTGATCATTACATTATCCAAGCTATGTGTAGAATTCTAATGACAGGAAACAAACCATTAAAACCCGAGGGAACTGGCAAAAGATAAACTGGGGAGTGAAAATGGCATGGGGTGGATGAAACTGGGACTGTGTTTAACCCTATGGAACCCACAAACAGTGAATAGCACCACACTGTGGGGATGCCAGGTGGACCTATCCAACCTGCAGTGGAAGATATGGGAGATGGCGTATCAATCATATCAAGAGTGCAAAAGCACAAACTGAGAAGAGAGAAGATAGTATCAAAGACACTATAATTAAACTTAGAACCAGAAGGCCTCCCAGGAATCAAACAGAGCTGCAATGACAGGGCTGACGGAAATGTACTCCAAGATTAGAGGTCTGTCAGCCAGGAACATTATACCACAGAGAACTGTGTGTAAGCTATGCAAGAAGGATAAGGAAACTTATGGTCACACAATCTAAGACTGTGAGTATTACCAACAGGAGGTGAAGTATATTTGTCTTTTAGGACCCTGAGGACCTCCAGCTGAATGAGCTAGTCAGTGAAATGCTCAACTCACTGAGGAAACCAGTCTATTTAACTAGTATCTTAATTGCACAATAATTTCTTTTGTCGCAGTGCCAGGGGATAAAAAAACCCAATAATTTCCAAATATCTATCTTGTTGAGATATCCTCTCTTTATTGCTTCTAAAGAAGGATATTTTCAACACCATTTTAAATACAACTACCAGTTACAAAAAATTATTTACTTGAATACTGCAGTAAATAATGTAGTATGTAACTATATAAATTTAATAAGTACCTATACATACTGTATGGTATTATATATTACTTATTAATAGGAAAAACAGCAAAAAAATTACTGTCTACCAGTAGTTTTATTATTCAATTTGTTTGCAATAATCTTAAATGAGTGTCTCATACCAGTGCCAATCATAAATTGTTACTATCCTGGACCTAATCATTTAATCTGATTCATTGTTTTACTGTTTTTAGTTTCTGTTGTTACAATATATTTTCATTTTAATGCAAATGTTAAAAAACCCACAGTGAAAGTACTTTGTAAAGATTAAATAACATAACCAGTATGACTAAAAGTAAACTAACCCAATGTAATTACTGGTGTTAATATAGGTTACTTAATAAGACACAAATATGACTAGTTAAACAAAACTTACTTATCCTAATTAACAGTACGTGCGTAGACTATAAAATCTGCTTGTAAAAACTAAAATTAACAAGTTTGATTAAACGTTAACCTAACCTCACCACCAGTGTATATACTATACAGAATTCTTATTAATAAAACAATTTGATTAAATTTAACCTTATCTTGCCTAACCACACCTAACCTAACCAATATACATTATACAAACAATATGGGCTACTTATGATGGAACAAGTTTGATTTAATTTGTACATAACCAACAGTGTCTACACTGAATAGGTTATATTTAATAATGAAACAAATCTTATTAACTTAACCTTACCTTACCTAGAGTAACAAGAGTCATGAAGAATACTTGTACACCAGATCCTAAAAGCACAGAAAGCAGCATCCCTTTACGCGGAGGTCTAAACACATCACCATGCACAAGTTTCCAACCAAATTCTTCTTGTACGTCTTCACCTGAATCAATCTGCAAAGAAATTGTGTACACTAAAGATGTATGCTCTAATAGGACTAAATATATTTCTTATGTTAAAATTTTAAGCGTCTGTTATTTCAGAATTTAATAACATTATAAAAACAATCATTTCAATGTTCAAACATTTTTTTAATACAACTAAGAAAATCCATGACCACTATAAAATTTATGCACCTTTTAACTTGTATAACAATAGTGAATGTCATTTTCAAAAAGGTATACGATAAAAAGATATAAATTGTATGACTTTTTATACAATTTGTATAAAAGGTGGTCATGATTTTTTTGTTTAGTTTTATTAAAAGATAAACAAATGTTTGAACATTGACATGATTGTTTTTGTTATTAAATTCTGTTACAGCAGACACACTGCTGAAAGCCATTATTTTTTCCCAATTATTAATATACACAAATATGCTTTAAACAGAATGCATGCCTAATTTTTAAATTGTCCTTTTGTCATTCATACAAAACATATTAAAATATAACTGAAAACACAAAATGCTAAAACATGTGCACATTTAACAAAATAGAAAACATGTACAGTATTGTCTAATTAAGTAATTGATGTTTGCATATATAAGTTACGGTTATATTTCTTGCAGTTAATCTATATACTTGATACATATAATGTGTAAATCAAAATTAAGCTTTTACTTACTTAACAATAAATCATTGCAGATCCAAAATACAGTATATACTTGAAGATATTCTCTTTCATTGTATGTACTCGTAGTTTTTTTTTGTTGTATTTTTGTAGCCATAGTTTCTCCATTCAGTAACATTATGTGTTAAAACTAAGATTACTATTATAGATTGTTCAATTACGTAAAATGTAATACACTGATTGTGGATGAATTATATGGACGTATCAAGAAAATATTTCTTAGTTTAATGATTTTTTAATAAATACCTGGTTGTAACGGGCAATGTCCTTGTGTAGTGTTCGCAGGATTATCATAGCAACCATGCCTGAGAGGAAGAGGACAATCATCAGAGAGTTGAGGATGCTGAACCAATGGATATTGGTGTGTGGCATAGACTCCAAGATGTAATCCCAACGAGAGGACCATTTCACAGTGTTGTTGCGCTATTATGTAGCCACAAACACAATTACAAAATTTTAAGTATGTTCCATGTACATTAATAAATTGTCTTAAATGATATGAGGTCAGGATACTTCTTTTTAATTTTTATTATAACTATTATTACTGATTGTAAAATAGTTACAATATACAGTTAGAACAATTATAATGTTGTATGTGATATGACATTAAATCCAAGTGATGTGATAAAAGTGTATTATAAAAGAAATACTTAATTTTAAATATTTGTAATGAATAGCAAAGCTTATTGTTGCACTGATACAGTATTTTTATTACTATATTTATATATTTAAAAGTTAAAAGATAGATGGGTCTTTCAGGCCCATTTTGTAGAATGAAACTGTTTATGATATGTATACCATTAAAGTACGAATCTTCGTATTTTATGATATTATCTAAACATACCAATAAGACATTATGTAATTAATTGAAATCAGTCATTTGAAACCAGTCGTGTACAGAAGAGCTTAACTACGGTAAGGATAAAACATAATTGTCTAATGTTTACAAACAATAAGTTCACAATCTCTTTAGATACTTATCAACAAATAATCATGTAACAGTATAACAAAATGAGCAAATCAAAATTTGAGGTATAATAATGTTTTGTTTTTTTTGTGACAAGCATGGAATTATCTACATTCACTGGGACCTCGAAGGTTAGACGGTCAAACTGCATTATTACTTTGAGATTCTTATACCGCTTTATGAATAAGTGAGAAGATGATGAGAAGAAATGATGAAAGACCCGATTTGTGGAAGAGCAGTTCATGGATGCTTCACCAAGGCAATGCACATGCTCATTCCGCCTTGTCTGTGAAGGTGTTCTTTGTGAAATACGCCATCACCATGTTGGACCATCTACTGTAATCACCCAACTTGGCCCCTGCGACTTTTTTTTTTGTTTCCTGAGGTCAAATTGGAGCTTAAGGGGAGGGGACAAGATTTAACATTATGAAAGTAGGGAGAGCAAAAATCTCGACAAGCTGACAGAAGCAGATTTCACCACTGCTTTGAACAATGGAAATTTCGAATGGAACATTGTAGGGATTGGCAAGAATACACTGAAGGGGATACACATTTGTCAAATTGGAGCTTAAGGGGAGGGGACAAGATTTAACATTATGAAAGTAGGGAGAGCAAAAATCTCGACTAGTTGACAGAAGCAGATTTCACCACTGCTTTGAACAATGGAAATTTCGAATGGAACATTGTAGGGATTGGCAAGAATACACTGAAGGGGATACACATTTGTCAAATTGGAGCTTAAGGGGAGGGGACAAGATTTAACATTATGAAAGTAGGGAGAGCAAACATAACATCTCGACTAGTTGACAGAAGCAGATTTCACCACTGCTTTGAACAATGGAAATTTCGAATGGAACATTGTAGGGATTGGCAAGAATACACTGAAGGGGATACACATTTGTCAAATTGGAGCTTAAGGGGAGGGGACAAGATTTAACATTATGAAAGTAGGGAGAGCAAACATAACATCTCGACTAGTTGACAGAAGCAGATTTCACCACTGCTTTGAACAATGGAAATTTCGAATGGAACATTGTAGGGATTGGCAAGAATACACTGAAGGGGATACATATTTCAATGCATTTAGTGATCAGTAAAATGTTTTATAGCACCAGTTTGGTTATTTAATTGCCATACCTCATACTTATAGAACACAAGACGCAATAAAGCCACTTGTATAAAACATACCTTGTAAATGTTTAAAACAGAAACAAGATCGCTATCTGGGGAGAATTATATCTCCTGCCACTGACCAAGGGATACTTATAGAACAATCATCGAAAAAATTTCTAACCAGAACATTTGGTAAGGAGCCAGAAGCAAAAAGCCTCACCTAATTACGAACATATAGAAAGTGGGATACTCTAAGGACATGATTATCCAGAACATGAGAACACATTTATATGAAGTCTTACTTACCTAAAACAAGTTCTTTTTTATTAGACTAATTTCATTAATACGCCTATTTGATAACAAAAAAATGTAGAAACTGACCACTTGTTTTCATTTTTAAAAAGTGAGGAAAAATTGCCTGTTCCCCTTAAAATCATTGAAATTAATCTAATTGAAAATTTTAAAATGTTACCTTTTATACATCTAAAAATGTATTCTACAAAATAAAATGAAACACAATTTATAGAATGAATGAGTGTTTATTCAGATTGCTATTCTTCATTTAGATCATAGTACTGACTTCACTGAATTCGACTCCAATTAAATTTAAAACTTTCAATTTGTTTTGTATCAATATTTAACACAAAAATATACTTACAATGAATGTGACACTGTAGGAATAAGTAATATCTATTTTCTCATTAGGTTGCAGTCGTTGTTCAGGGATTTCCAGAGGTTCCTTGGAGTTACAGTCAGGATTTTCTGGATCATTGTGTTTAATACTTCGTGGCTTAACCTTTACAGCTAAAATCAAAAAGAAAATCCAGTAATCTCTTAGTAATCCGACCACAGGACTGTTGTGATTAACAAAAATACCAGATTAGCAAAAGTTCATTTAAAAATAGTAATTAATGGCAATACCTATGTTTATTGCACAAAATATTTATTGCACAGTATACAAGAAGTGTATGTCTAGTACTAAATGCAGTACTAAATTTAGAATACATGGGGTCTCAACTTACAAATGATATTACTTACGAAAATTTCAACTTACAAAATGAAATTTTGAAATTCTGCCCTAGCTTACAAAATGTGCTTTAACTAACGAAACAACACGAAAAAAAAACACCCCGAAAAAGTGTTTATGAATAGGACAGCCGCACATTTTGATGACACTTGCCTAACACATTTTAGAAGTATTCTTAAAAATTTTCAAAAACAACTGTTGCTGGACCATTATTTCACCAAACGTACATCAGAAGAAACTGGGGAAGGTGGAAGTGAACCCAAAAAGTAAAAGAAAATGATAATTAAAAATTAAGTTCTGAAAAATCTTCTCCTCCATATCCACTACCTTCACCGCCACCTCCTCCCACAAACTTCGCTATGTAGCCGAATCTTTAGACATATTTTTTTCCCGGTAAAAAACCGTTAAGGTTATCATAGCCGCATCTATAGACATAAGAAACTTTATTACATACATTATTATGTATATGTAATGTATTACATATTATGTGTAATTAATTCATTTTTTTTATTATTTTGTGTTTTATCTGTGTTTTATTAATGCATATTTCTTCCGTATTTAACATAAATGTATATTTTTTTCGTAGTATGGAGAGAGTTTCGGGGTGGTGGAACGAATTAGGCAATTTACATGTAAAATACACCTTAATTTACAAACTTTTTAATTTACAAAACAACTTCCAGAACGAATTAAATTCGTAAGTTGAGGCCCCACTGTGTTTTCCTATGTAGTGTTGAAAAAAAATTGTTGCAATAACAGTATTGAATTTTCAAAGTATATTAGCCTACTTTTAGCCAACAAAATATAATAGAATGGAAAAAAAGTTTAAGAGATAAAACATAAAATTTTTATGTTTTGCTTACTTTGTACAAACATTTTTCGCACATAGTAATAATTAACTTTGAAATAAAAACAAGACTATCAGATTGGTAACGTGTTATATTTTAGAGACCACTGTATGTAATATCAAAATTTTAATAAATCATAAAAAAAGAATTAGAAGTTTATGGCTAAAATTAATTTTTCCACCAGTTGATAGTTTGTTATCAAAACAATAAAGAATCATTTATGTTATGTAATAATGAAAAGACAAATGCCTAAAATTGTTTGACTCAGTATATTTCTTTTGGTTTATCCTAAAGAATAAGCTTCAGCCATCTTACAGCCAGTGGTTGAAACTCAGGTGTTTGTTACGGCAATCAATATTCAATTTTTATATTTTAACTGTAAACTGTATTGTATTGTAAAAGTTGATATTTTTGGAAATTAGCTTCTCATATCAGCAAAACAGATTATTTATTAAAATTACTGAATTTAAAAATCTTTCTGATAAAACCACACATTTTAAATAATCTGGTAATAGTCTAGTGTCAAAAAAAAGGGTATTTTTCAGATAGATATTGTGTGAACAAGTTCCAGAATATTGTTTTATTTGTGAATATTGTATAACTATGGCACTTACAGAGATAACATGAGCCTTAATCTACTGTTAATGAATAAATGTTGCCTAAAAAAATCTATACAGATTATAAATATTTATCGTATAACATTACTGATAATTTGTCGTTTATTTTGAAATCCCTACAAACTTGACTAATCAGATCAACTTTAAGTAACAAGTCAGTATTAGATGAAACTCCATATATAAAGAAGTAGATAAAATTTTATTGCTCAATAAAGATTTTATAAAACTTCTGAATGTTTTTCCATTAATTAATATTTGTCTAACCCTTCTTCAGGTTCTAATTAAGTTCAACTATATATAAATGTTGATATTTACCAAAACAAATTTTACTTTCACCAAAAAAAAACAAAGTATAAAGAAATTCTGGTGATCATGAAAAATAGATTGGTACGTTTTCAGGACCTCTGAGCCCTAAGTTTTATTTTTTCATTTTATGAATTATAAAGAATGTTTGATGATCATGAGAAAATCAATCTTGAATTTTTGATAGATCTACACTTTAGAACAAAGAAGTAGTTTTCCTTTGGATGATTCTCCATTTGTGTTTGTCTCTGTGTGTACCTATCTGGAGAATATACCTATCCACCAATTTTGACAAAATATGGCATTTGCTCATATCTCGAGGCTTTCTATTAATTTTTCTCATACACAAAATAACCTTTCAAAAACCAAATAAGAAACTATTAAAAAAGACCGAAAATTGGCAGTTTTTTTTTAATTTACTCTTGAATCATAAATTCCTTTTACTTAAATTTTGGTATACTGACTTCAGTTTCGAACCATACATTAAAATTTCAGCAAAATCTGATTAACCAATTTTGTGAAATTAGTCTTTCTTTCTTTCTTTCAGTAACTTAACAGGTTTATTTGCGAAATAACTGAACATGAATAAGTCTTTATAAATTTTTGCACCATTGCTTTTTTTAAACAAAATTAAAGAAGTTAGTTGAAAATCACTTGTGGTTATATTAAAAACAATACTTACAAACAATACGTCCTCCATTGCCTTTAAAGGTATTTCCCCAATCTTCATTTTCCCCACTATGGTATGTGATGATCAAGTCAACGTGGTTAAAGATGTAATATGTATTAGGCTTATTGTACAACATCTACAAAAAGAAATGATGTTATTGTGATTTGTAAATAAACTAGTAAAACAACAACATTATAAATTTTGCTGACACAAATAAACCAAATTTCTAGTGTTTTAAATTTTTAAAAAACATTCTTATTTTCAAATAATTTTAATTATCATAAAATTACAAATTGAACTTGTCCTTTATCATACTACATACAAATACAAAGAGGAATTTGTTAGATAAAAACAAAAACTAAAAATAATATTACAAGGTGCTTTGAGAAAGTGTCCGGACTATACTCACACAATTACAAATGTCTGTACAAGTAGGTGGGGATCCATATCTAAGAGGATAAAATGCAGTAAGTCAGCTTTTGTTATATTCTTATGTTAATGTTAACTTGTAAATTTGTGCGATAGCTGATAAATTTAAACAATGAGGCTACATTGTTTTGTTTTAATATTGGTAAATCACTTGCTAAAACTTCTGCAATATTTCTAGAAGCTATTCAAGAACGTCCACTTAGCAGATCACAGGTTTTTGGCTGGTACGCTCATTTCAAAGCCAAATGGATTTCACTTGAAGATGATGATCGTTCAGAATGACTATCCTCGTGCAAAACTAATAAAAATGTTGAAAATTTCAAAATTTATGGACTGTTGCTAAACAATCGATGATTTATATAGAACTGTCTAACAGTTATTATTCTAAATAAGCTGTGGAAGCTACCAAGAAATTTTAATAAAAATGTAGCGAAGTCTGTCACTCAGCTTTTGTCCTTGAATTAGAAACAGCAGCATTCTGATGTTCTGGGAACTCTGAGAAGTCTGAAAATGGCCCTAAATTGATCTCTAAAGTCATACCTGGTGATGAAAGTTGAATTTGTGGCCGTGATTCAGAAACAAAAAAGTTATCACAGCAGAAAAGTTCACAATTACTGAGATAAAAAACCGTGACAAGTCAAAAATACAACAAAAATCAAGCTAATCTTTTTTTTATACCAGAGGTTATTTATTAAAAGTTCGTCAGCGTTACAATGAACTCTAATTTTTACTGTAGTGTTTTGAGGTTACTGAGAGTACATAAAAGGCTGAAAAGGTCAGAATTGTATACAGAACAAGACTGACTCTTGCATCATAACCAACCATGATTGATCACATTTCACTGTAAACAAGTTTTTGATTAAAACAATATGGTCAGCATCCCACACACTCCATTTTTACCACATTTAGCCAACTTTGACTTCACTGTTCTCAAAAATATTTCAGAAGAAAGGTCACTATTTTAATATTTAATGATATTAAAAACAATGCATGAGGTCCTTGGACACATTAAAAAAAGAGTTTTTGTTATACTTTGCAGGTAAGGAACTTGGTGGATCCATTGTAATGATTCATAGAGAAATTACTTTGAAGGACATGGAGACTCATAAGAAATTAGAAAAGAAAAAAAATTATTAAGATCTAATTGAGAATTTTCTGATAGCACTAACAATAAATTAGGACAAAAAAAAATTATTAAGATCTAGTTCAGAACTTTCTGAGAGCACTTTGTTCAGCAAAAAAATTGACATAACCTATAAGATTAACTGATCCAAAAAATGTACAAAAAAAATATTTTTTTTATTGTTTTTGTATGCCTACTGGTACTCCTGTAGGCGTAGCCTGTAGTAGAAGTACACTACACAATTACTCCAAACATTATAAAAAAAAGGCAGCAGTGAAGCTACACTATACTAAATGCACACGCAGTTCCAATAAGCACCTAGAATTTTTTTTTTATTCAATTTTTTAGGCTACGAATTCAATATAACCTGGAGCCAAAAAAATGCTTTTTTTCATAAAATATATTACAAATTTGGTATTCTTACAATACCTGCACTACACAAACCCAATTTGTAGTCCTTAAATTTTTATTACAGCTATTAATAAAAAGTTGTAAAGATTCTTGAATTGAAGAAACAAGCAGCTAAAATAGGTCTAACATATCTTTTGAAAAGACCAAAATCATGACAAACAACAAAAACCCAAATAAATACCTTAAAATCCAAGAACAGAAAATAGAAATTGTAAAAGAGTTCAAATATCTTGGTGAATGGATTAGTTGGAATGCAGATGAAGGCAAGGCAATGGAATCCGCCTTCCAATTGACGAAAGAAACATTCAATAAGAAATCCCTTTCATAGGGATCCAAAATTAAACATTATAAAACAGTGATCAAGCCGGAAGCACTGTACGCAGCAGAAACATTAACCATGAATCGCATAGGCCAGATAGAAAAGCTTGAAATAACGGAAAGGAAAATCTTAAGAAAAATTATAGGAACAAAATTTCAGGATAATAAGGTAGTATATATAAGAAATGAAGCTCTCTATAAGAAAATTGAAAAACTGTCAGATACTATGAGAAAAAGGAGAATAAATTTTTATGGCCATCTTCTTAGAATGAACTCCAATAGATTGACGAAACAGGTGTTTGATTTTTTCCATAATCGTAAAACAAAACTGAACTGGTTTAAAGAAATTGAAAAAGACCTAATAGAATTAAAAATTACAGAAAATTCACTGCTTGACCAAACTGCTAAGATAAGTACCAAGGACGAAAGAATAAGATTCCAAGATAAAACCAAAATAAGACCTAAACCTGTCATTTCGGAAGATGAGAGGAAAAGAAGATCGGAAAGAATGAAGAGCTACTGGGAACAAAGAAAAGTACAGCGCGCAAGAAATGATTGATTCAGCGTACCCCAAAGAGGGTAAAACAAAAAGAAGAAGAAAAAGTTGTAAAATTATAAACAAATTTATATATAATATTATTATTATTATTATTATCTGCGTATAGACCCTGTTGGATCACGCAAAGCACTCCGACTCATGTCTTGCTCCTTCTAATCCTCCACACCTCCCTAATCCTGTCCCCATGGATCCTCTTCTGCTCCTCCGTACATTTTACCTATGCTTTGGGATTTCATTATATATATTGTGAGGTCAACAGTTGAACTACTTGTTTTATATATATATATATATATATATATATATATATATATATATATATATATATATATTATGCGAGGTCAACAGTTGAACTAGCTGTTATATATACATATAAAACAAGTAGTTCAACTCACAATATATTTTTAATTAATCAACTGGCCACCACCCCATGACAGCTCTCTGATGAGCCTGTATGCTTGTCAGCAAATTTAACCAGTAAATGTAACGTTTAGGAAAATATTTCTCTAACCATTTTATTACAAATGTTACGTTCTTCCTCCCAGCAGTGCTCAAAATTATGGTAGGTCTTCCCATACAGACAATATTACAGGAAATAGCCAGAAACTATACTCATATCATTAAAGCAGAGGCTGCCATCTTGAAACGGAAAATATCAAATACATTCTTCTTTCAGGTTTTGTACAAAGGTACCTTCATTTCAATTTTCAAATAATCAGTCAGTACATTTGGCCAAAAGTGTGTAAAAAATAAAGAAACAAACACACAAACCAAATGCTGAACAGTCAAGTTGAAACAGAAACCATGCTTCATTTGCTCTATAATATTTGTATTTTTATGAAAAATGCTTGTGTATATTCAATTCAGCTTTTCTAAAATTATTCTAATTGTTTTTGACTTTTTACCACAATTACTTTTGTTTGACCCACTCCAATTTTGAAAACAATAATTAACTTAATTTCAGCAATAGTGGGGTTGTACCAACAAAATATAATGACTACTTATATATTATTTATGTAATGATAATGCAAAAGCATACGCAGTTAATTTTCAGCTAAAGAAAGTATAACATTCACCAATACTTACACTGATCATGCAAATGTCATCTGGGTTTCTCTTCTCCCTTACAAAGCAGCCCATAGGGAAACCAGTGCTGCAGTATTGGCGGCCATCTTCTAAACTGTAGCACCAAGTCACTGGCATGTTGTCTGCAAATTTAATCATGACATTTATTTTTTGTATTACATAGCAAAAATTAATAAATGAAACTAAAGCAAACATATGAAATATGGAATACTAAATATGGAAAAATACAATTTATTACAATCTCCATTATACGAAATCTGAATCTAAATGAAATTTAACACTTGTTTGGTATATGTATATAAATACATATATTTAAGTTTTTAAGTTTTAAGATATATATATATATTTCTTTTTTTAAGCGAAAAGCATATTAAGGCTATTATTGCCACCCTAAACGTAAGTGTGAATGTAGTGTTAAAGTCGTAAGTGTAAGTTTTAGACTATGGTACCATGAGGGCCATTTAAATCCTCTCAATAGGTACAGCTAGTCTGTACCCCCTGCTGGGTTTTATATATATACTAGCTGTTACCCGTTGCGGCTTTGCCTGCAATTATAATGTAGGCTATAAAATTTATAGTCGATTTTCAAAATCAGAATAGATCATTTCATTTTAATATATTTCTATTTACAATATTATACGATTTATGGTTTTCGGCCAAGAAATATACATTTTTGCTACTCGATACTCTAAAACAGGGTCCTGTCATATTTTAATAAAATACAGTATTATTAAAAAATCACTATTATTCAATTAAACTGGAATAGTATTGTGTTTATCTCAGGTACCTAAACCGTGTTCATACCAAATTTAATCTCAATTGGTCCAGTAGTTAAAGTGTGATTGAATAACAAACAAATAAACAAAAACAAACTTTCAGAAATATAATATGATTACCTGTTAACCGTCACGGCTTTTCCCGCAATCATAATATACATTAAAGATCACGCATCACCGTGTTAGGACCAACAACTGTGTCAGTTAGGTTATAGTGTATTTCTTTTTTAAAATAAATGTTTATTTTACGCACCAACGTGTTAGTTAAGTTATGGAGTACTCTTTAAAAAAAATTAAGGCTTTTTTCCTGCATCACCGTATTAGGCCCAACAACCGTGTCAGTTAGGTTCTGGAGTACTATTTTTTAAAAAATAAATAAAGGTGTTTTTTAATGCATCACCGCGTTAGGCCTAACAACCATGTTAGTTAACTTATGCAGTATTCTTTAAAAAAAATATAAAGATTTTACACGCATCACCATGGCCTAACAAACATGTCAGTTAAGGTTTGGAGTACTCTTTAAAAAAAAATAACGGTTTTTTTCACGCATCACCATGTTACACTTAACAACCGTGTCAGTTAAGGTTGAAGTACTCTTTAAAAAAATAACGGTTTTTTCACACATCGCCATAATAGGCCCAACAACCATGTCAGTTAAGATATGTGGTATTCCTTAAAAAAATATAAAGGTTTTTTTACGCACCACCGTGTCAGTTAGGATATGTAGCCTAGTATTCTTTAAAAAAATATAAAGGTTTTTTCACGCATCACTGTGTTAGACCTAACAACCGTGTTAGTTAAGTTACTCTTTAAAAAAATACAACGGTTTTTTTCATGCATCACCTTATTAGGCCCAACAACCGTGTCAGTTAGGTTATAAGTACTATTTATTTAAAAAAAAAATTAATAAAGGTTTTTAATGGATCACCGTGTTAGGCATAACAACCATGTTAGTTAGCTTATGGAGTATTCTTTTAAAAACTATAAAGTATTTTTCATGCATTACCATGGTAGACCTAACAACCGTGTCAGTTAAGGTTTTCAGTACTATTTAAAAAAATAAAGGTTTTTCACACATTACCGTGATAGGCCCAACAACCGTGTCAGTTAGGATATGTAGTATTCTTTCAAAAAAATAAAAAGGTTTTTCACGCATCACCGTGTTAGGCCTAACAGCCGTGTCAATTAGGTTATATAATATTCTTTAAAAAGTAAAGGTTTTTTTTACACATCACCGTGATAGGCCTAACAATCGTATCAGTTAGGATATGTAGTATTCTTTAAAAAAATATAAAGGTTTTTCACACATCACCGTGATAGGCTCAACATCCGTATCAGTTATGTTATGTAGTATTCTTTAAAACATTATACAGGTTTTTTCACGCATCACCGTGTTAAGCCTAACAACCATGTCAGTTAGGATATGTAGTATTCTTTAAAAAAATATAAAGGTTTTTCACACATCACAGTGTTAGGCCTAACAACCGTGTCAATTAGGTTATGTAGTATTCTAAAAAAAATAAAGGTTTTTTTCACCATCACCATGATAGGCCCAACAACCGTGTCAGTTGGGATATGTAGTAGTCTTTAAAAAAATATAAAGGTTTTTTCACGAATCACCGTGTTAGGCCTAACAACCATGTCAGTTAGGATATGTAGTATTCTTTAAAAAAATGTAAAGGTTTTTCACGCATCAACGTTTTAGGCCTAACAACCGTGTCAGGATATATAGTAGGCTATTTTAAAAAAAAATATAAAGGTTTTTTCATGAATCACCTTGTTAGGCCTAACAACCGTGTCAGTTTGGTTATGCAGAATTCTTTTAAAAAATTGGTTTTTTATCATCCAAAACCCGTGTTAGTCGTATTTTTATTGTTTTACCGATTTACAACACGTTACTGATTTTCGCCTGGTACCAATTTTGAGGTTATGTTGGTCACTTTTATTTTAGATTTTATCGTACTTCTCGTGCTTTCATATTTTGGATTCTTGCTCTTGGGCACATAATAAAGCATTTTAGTAACAAAAATATCGAAAAATATAGGTTATGCTACACTGCATATTTACTATATTTCATATAATGTAATTACACAAATATTTATACTACCTTACAATTGGCACTCTGTGTAGGGATTTTTTTACATTTAATATTGAAAATTTAACACAAAGTAACAAATTAAAGTCAGTTTTGAAAAAAATTTCAACTAAAATATGAAAATGTTACATTAAAAACAATAATTTTGCAATAAATAAAACACAGATTAAGATTATTAAAATAGGATTGAATCTATGTTCATCTCAGGTAACTAAATCACATGTCCAGTAAATAACTACAATTAACACATGACACAAAACTAAAAACTGATAATTATTTTGGGCTGAGTAAGTAGTATAATGACGTTTTGTAAAACGGGAATAGGCCTATATGTATCTCTGATACTTAAACCATATTCGTACCAAATTTCATCTCAATTGGTCAAGTGGTTAAAGCGTGATTGAATAACAAACAAACACACAAACTTTCAGAAATATAATATGAATTAGATATATATATATATATATATATATATATATATATATATATATATATATATATATATATATATAGATAGATAGATAGATAGATAGATAGTCAGTTTAAAAAAATTATGAATTTAACAACGGTCAGGGTTAATTTTTTTATGGAAAATATTTGTATATTGAAATGATTGTTTTTGATGTGATTTTGTTGCTTTTTTGGAATTTGCTTCCATCAAGTCAGATAGCTGTGTGCCGTGATTACTTGGCACATTCATTTGTTCATATCAACATTTGATAATGTTAATATGCCATCTACTTTCTGTCACAATAATGATACAACCGGAAATATAACTAGTATAATAAGCATTGGACATGTTTTTGTAACATCATAAATCGCACAGATAAACACTAAACCTTACACGAAGTGTTCCACTTTCTGAGTCTACTTTCATCACATGTTTACTTAACAAATTAAAAACTAGTAAACAGTTAAAAATATGTATCCATAAAAATGCATGAATTAGGTAAAAAAATTTAAAATGTATATGATGAGAATTATTTTACCAGCAACACATCTGTGTAAACAGATCACACTTACGTAAACAACAATTTAATTTTTAAAAGATCAGTTTTAAATTTTACAAAAAAAAGTTATATCACCATTTTAACCAAAATCTCACTTTTATGAGACACTTTTTTTAATATTTCTCACAAAAACTCTGGACCATCTAATGCTAGATACAATGTTCTTTAATGACAGTTAAGAATGTAATTCAAAGTTTTATTTTAATGTACTACTTTTACAAATACAGTTATATTTAAGTATTTTTTTTAAATCCAAGAGATCAGAAAAAAGTCACTGGATAAGTGAATTACAAGAGTTCACCAACTAATTATGAAGTGATGGTATGTGAATAGAAATTTGGTAGCTCATTCAATGTGTGACTGGTGTTCTTTTACGGATTATCTTTTATGATGTTTACATTATCATCTTCAATGGACTCTGTAGCACAGTCCTAACATTACATATTGCAATGGACTTAGTTGCTACATAATATTTTTAAATATAAGGCATGTCAAAAAAAAAGTAAAGCTTATTACAAACAGTTACTTTTAATTCTATATCCTCTGCCATCCACATCTAACACATAAAAATATTACCTCCTCTCTAAAACAAAGGTGTTTTATGTCATAGTTTTTCGAAAGAACTGAAGGATACATTGATTATAATCCAATATTTTTAGGTCATATATTAATGAAAGGACAAAAAACCTATCCACAAATTAAAAATACCAACTTTGAACCCTTTGCAAAAAAAAACTTTTCATTATAAAATTTGTTCATGTTTTACAATAGTACAAAGTACAAAAGTACACTTATTTCTAATGAAAACAATATTAAGTTGCATATAAACGTTCTTCAAATTTTTATGTTAAATTCTGTTTTATATGACTTGCAATAAAAATTTCTTACAAAACGACTACGAACATTCTATAACATCAAAATTTGTACACTCAAACAACATAAAATATACACATTTTTTTCACGATAATCACGTATCATGAATGTATGTGATCACTGTATGGATGGATGTATGTGAATCATATGTATCACGAGTATTACATTTTTTAGAAGGACAAACAATAAACTCTGTTCAAAATGTTTCCGGATATGTTTGCTGTTTATTGGTAGAAACATCAGTTTTTTTTTCTAGTACCTCCTCATAGCATATACAGAACTATGAGTATAATTTTAAAATTCTATTTCATTTTGTAAAACTAAAACTGCTGTGTAAAATATTACACGAGTAAATGAACATTTTATGTTCTAAAAGCTGCTGTGTAAAATGAGTATAGGAGTACAGTTCTGCTCTTAGATCCAACTCATAACAATTTTATATTTTTAAAGTGTATATGTACGTCAGTCCTACTTACATTGGGGAGAGAACAATGTCCTTGTTATACTGGACAAATTGGGAGAGGATAACGTACTTTGTAATGAAATACCACAATTTATTCAGAGGATGATAGAGAAATCACTTTTTATGATTGTGAATACAATCTGCTTTCATCAGCTCATACACAGTAACAATATTAATAATCGGGTAACATAACTGGACTAATCACAACCTAATGACTTGTACATTCGTATTATTAATGCAACATCTAATTATCTACGCAGAATCATTTTGTCGACTGGATTAGAATATGACCCAATAACACAAGATATCGTATTTAAAAGGATTGATTCTGCACTTAACTTTGCATCATGTTTATCAGTTTATGCTTATAGGTAAAGAGCATGCAACAAATGCTAAGTAGAATTTATAAATCTCAAATGTTTATGATGGAAATGTTTATATCAGCATTATATTTGTTATTTTATCATGCATTCAGAATTTCATGTAACCCTGGTGGTTGTCACATACAGCTGGTTCTCTGTTAAAAAAGAATATAACCTAATAAACTTACCAACAATAAAATGATTCTGGTAGTTCAGACTCATGCCTGTTTTCAATAAATTTAGCTTGGCGTCCGAGTTGTCTTGGTTATAAACATATTTCTTGGAGCAAAGACGCTTGCAAGTTTCATTTTTCAAAAATGATATCTGAAACATTAGTTCACATTTTCAAAAAATATTGCTTTCAGAAAATTTGAGGAATTTCAAAAAATGTATAAAACCCAAGATTTGTGCAAAATAATGATTAGTAATATCTATCAAATGACTTATAATGTAAAATACGATAAATGAATATCCTAACATATTTAAACTGAATTATAACCACATACCTTTTTAAACTTTTAACAATATAAAAATATTTTAAATCAACAAACAGCAGATTATTTAGGGTCAAGGTATAAAAGTATAAAGGTATAAAGGTAGGTGAAAGTCTTTAAAACCCATTCTATTAATATATAATTTTTAGCTTTATCAGTACTTTATCAAAATTCAAAGACTTAAATATGTAAATTCATATAGATAAGTAAATTTTCCTTGTATATATATTCTCAAATCTATAATTTTTTTCATAAAGCCCAACTGTTAAGTTAACAGATATCAAAGGTTTACACAAGAATACAAACACCAAAATAAAAATATATTTTATGCAGATATTTTTCTCTTATGTAAACGAAATTTAATTTTTTATTGCTGACACAAATATCTCTTTTTTTTTGTTAACAACATAATATCTTAAGAAACATATTACATTAACTTAGCATTTAGTAAAACATTATCATTATAAATATTTGTGAATGAGGTTGTCAATACTGCATACCCAGACAGCTTATGGTATATCTGTATATATAAATATCGAGTTGCATAATTAAAACTGTTATCAAATATATATAAAGAGGGGAAATGGAAAAATCAGTAATTAATTACGAAAACTAAAAGGCCTAATTTATCAAAAATTTGGTTCATTAATTTTGTTCAGATTTTTCACATAATATATAAATTAATACATGTGTATTAATTACATCTCAAATCAACAATAAACAAAAATTAAAAAGAAAAGAAATTTAATCATTTTACTTGAAGAATTCTGTTCACGTTTTTATTTTCTCCTGAACCATAAGTTTATTTCATTCTGAATATGGTACACTGACTTGTTCTTATCATTCATATAATAAAAGAAAAACTAATAAATAAATTAATGAAGAATTAGGACATTAATAATTTTATCACTGGGGGATTTTTGTATTGATACACTTTGTTTGGAAATTTGTTGCAATGCTCTGTTAAATGAAAAAATCCTTAGATTGGCCTAACTATCGACAAATATTATATTTAAGCCTAACAAAAATATTTAATCTTTATAGAAAACACAGACATCTGTCACTTGAAAAAAAAAATCACATGATTTCAAAATAACCGAATGAAAAGTTCAACTTTCTTAAAATGTTGGCAAAATTTTTATTTTTAAATTGTTTAGAGAGAGCAAAGCTAATAATTATAATAATAATATAATTAAATATTTGACTTACAATGGAAATTATAACCAGTAAGTATATATAATACAGAATATATAAGGATAAATTTGTACCTCATATTTTGAAGGCCTTATCCGTTCTCCAAACACAACCTGGCCAAGGTTCTCTGCTGGGGAATGACTTTCATCTTCTGATATGCAAAAATCAAAACTAGAAAAAATAACACTTTAATTAAATTAAACTGCATAGACAAAACAATAATACAAATTAGTTTGAATGAGTAGTTTATGTATTACAATTGACCTTAATGTTATTCGTACCCTTACTGTTAGGGTATGAACTGTTATTATTAGGTGTTACTGTTGGGTTGTTTCCAACTGTAGGATGGTTTCTTTGAAAGTGTTTCTTTAGGTTGTAGACGACTGATGTTTCGTAATTTTATTTTGCGTAACCGTTATCCTTGATTTCTTAATTGTAAAAAATTTCACAGTTCATTTTAGAATCAGGGCCATAGACACTCATTGTGAAAAATAATTAGTTAAAAATTAACAGTAGAATCAAAAATAAAATAATTAAAAAAAAAAGAAACGAATAAAAAACAAATAACAAAAACTTAAACAAATTAATTTAAAAATGATATTAACCACAAACAAAATTAACTTATATTCTTACGGCTTTACACACATAATTTACACCTTATTAACATTTCTGTATTTTCAGTGCATGTTCTGAGTTTTCCTTAGCGTCAATCTTGGGTATAGCCTATATTATCTCTGTCGCTAATAGATCAACACACTAATAACTGCCGACACATAGAAATAACAGATATTTTCACCGACTCTATGACTTTGTCATTTTGAAACCAAGTCATGTATTTTGTTAACAAATACCCCCACATGAATCGCAGCAAAAGCGAACAGTGACTGAAGGAAGACAAACCCAAACCATTGTTGCTAACAACATTTTCTACTAGAGAATACTGAGAGTCACCACAATCGACTGCCACCAATATACTTTTTTGCACAGTTGGTGATGTGATTTAAAACTACATGTGACAAAGTCACAGTCAGTGAAATATTGCCTATCTCTATCTGCTATGCAAATGTCTTTTTAAAGTGTGATGTAACACTTTGCGCTGACTTGTACTGTCTATAAAACAGGAAATGTTCCTTCCCTTGGATAACAATAGTGTTAAAGGGGTGGATTGAATGATTATTCCTGATACTTATTTTCAGAGCTGATTTATTACTGCATGTAATAAAAAAAAATGTGCTATGGTTCAAGCTTTAATGTCACATCATTACGCCCCTTTAACCAAATATTTCCCTATCCAGCTTAGGGTTTGGTTCCAAGTGGCTCGATAATCAAAAACCCACTGTACACATACACAATGAAACCTTTATTATAAGGACACTTACAGTTCCCGATACTTGTTTGCCCATGAGAGGTGTCCTTCTATTCTAACCTTCAACATAAAAGAACTTCAGTTTTACCATCACCAAATATTGTACTACTCGGTTCTAGTGTCATAACTTGTGGAACAATAACTATAAGTTAGAAAAAATGATTGCAATAGCCTATTGCTTTCTATGCTTATATTCAACTTGTCAGAATTTTTTTTTAGATTTTTGGAGGTTTTTTTTTTTTTTTTTTTTTTGGTGTTTAACGTCTGACTATTGTGCACACTTGGGCTAATGCAGACGGTGGGATGATTTTATAGCGTATGAAAATGCCAAGCCCTCGCCGGGAATCGAACCCGGGTCCTCGGGGGTGAAAGCCTAGTACGCTATCCACTAGACCACCGAGGCGGCTTTTTGGAGTAGGTTTCTAATGATTGGACATAACTGGACAATGTTTATTTACTCTGCAATATTTTTCAAATATGTACAGGTTAAGGCTTGTGTATGAATGGTATAACGGAAGTAATGACTAGTAGTGTTATAAAAAGGGTTATAAAAAAGGGCAACTGCCTTCTAACATTCCCCTGTCACAAACCCAGCCATTTCTTGCAAAGTATTAATTTATCAACTTTATATTTAGAATATAAATTACCATGAACCATACCCATTTATAACAATAATACAATATATATATATATATATATATATATATATATATATATATATATATATATCTTTTGCTGTTTCATATGTTCAAATATGTTTAATGTTTGATATTTTTAATGTTCACTAGACCTAATGTTTTAAACAACTTCTTTTAAAACCCTACATACATACTTGAACCAATCAAATGGGCTTTCTAATGAAAAACCAGAAGTATAGAAATGGCTCTTAGAGCAATATGTAATTGTTTTAATGAATAATTAATACTAGCGATAAAAAATAATTAAGTACTATGAACATTATTAGAGCGATGATTCACCAACACTTTAAAACCTACATCATGATGAATCAATGCTTTAGGTTAGCCTTTTCTGTTTAAACTCTCTAAAATAATCGCAAAATTGTCCAAAATAAAAAAAAAACAATTAGGTATTACGGTGCTTTATACAAAATAAGATACGTCTCCTTTTTTACTTATTTAGTGCTGTTGATGGAGCCTCTGCTAGATCCACCAATGGATCTGATGGTCATATAAAACAATTATTGTAGGTTTGAAATGAAGATTATATAAAAACTGCTTATTATAAACATGAGATCAATTTTAAATGTTTTGAAATTCAGTACCCTACTTACTGATGGTATTCATATGGAATAACAGATTCTTCAGTATTCAATCTGTTGACGTACAGGATTACTTCTGACTGAAATAAAAAATACAGATTTAATATAATTTAAAGAATTGTTAAATATCTAACAAAACATCAACACATTTGCAGAAAATAATTTTTATTGTATGAAGAATTGAAACTTTTTCAAATTTTAAAAACCTATATTTATGCTAGAACACTACAAATTAGCTGTTTCTTTACTACTAGCTCAACACTCCGCCCAACCAGTCAAAAAACGTACACATTCATTTTGTATCTAATACCACTATTACCTTGAAACCTATTTAGAAAGCTGTTATTTTTAAATCTCCATAACTAAAAGTCTAAAGTGATTGCAAAATTTTTTGAGACCCTCATCCAAATAAATGTGTGTAGTTTTATTTTAAACGCATAACTAGAGATTTACACCATAAATAAATATTTTGGAATTTGTTATGATAATAATGTATGTATTATCTTTTTAATATGTATAGAACAAACTATATACCCTAAGCCAAAATAATGTTGCTATATCAAGTTTATTATGTTTAAGGCTATTCATAGCCAATGCAATGATGTGATCACAAAGGTAACTGGGACTTAACAAAACAGTCTTGCTTTTTTCATTTTTTTATGCTTATTTAACTCACCCACAGTCAAATAAGTAATTAAATTAGAATTCTTGCAGATGCATGGAAATGGTAAACAAACATGTAGATCAAAAAACTAGTTTAGCAATTTCCAACAGTGGAATTAAAGCTATGTGGACGTAATATAATTAGTACTATACAATTATTTTCTTTTCGTAAAAAGAGTTTATGAAATTCCCAGCTCAAAACATATTACTTTTTTACAATCAGATGCCACCTGCATCAAAGGCTCTGAGGGCCCATTATTGCTGCATTTGACAACATATTTTAATTATCACCCACAGCAGTTAACTATTTGTTTACTGTTAACTACTGGAAATGTTTACTGTTAACTGTTGGAAATTTACATACAAACACAATTTTCATACTGACTTTGAATAAAATGATCATTAATTATTATTCTTTATTCGTTAATTGGGAAAAGTTACTCTTTTCCAATAAGTTTTCTTATGTAAACTATGTGTCGTCAGTAAAAAAACCAAATATTTGTCATTATTTAGACTTTACTTTTTCTATTCTACTAAAAAAACTTTATAAAAAAAATAAACAAAAGTAGTTTCTAAAAGAACCTTATTGCATCAAAAAGCAAAATTATTTCTCCATAGGTAGGCTTTCAACATATCAGCACAGCAACCGGCAGTAGATTTACTAGCTACTTAACTAGCACTAAAAAACAAACATAAGGAATAAATAATTATTTCATTATAAACTTTTTCCCCCTATCTATAAAATAGGTAAAAATTTAGATAAAATTTAGGTAAAAATTTTAGGTAAAAGATTTAGTTAAACTGTAAATTCTTTTAATGCAACACAAAGAACCAATTTCTTTTTTAACTTTCATACTTTACGCCAGTTAGACTAATAAGGACGAGAAATCAACGTTAACGATAAAGGAAAAGCAATCGGAGTAACTGCGGCTAGAACTAAGAACCTCAAGACACAGTTCAGACACACAGTAGACTAACTGGTGCTTTACCACACAGACCACCCCAGAACCAAAACTAAACTGTAATATGACTTGTAGGTTACTTTAGCTCTAAAATTAGTTATATCTTAAATAAATTCTTATTCCAACAACCCACAAAGGAGTAAGACCTGTGAAATCTATCATACTAATTTCTCAGTAATCGAGTGCTCTTACAGTTTAATTAGGCTAGTACTTAATTAAGTGTTGAAAACTGATGTTTGCAACATTTCATTTTGCATCCTGTTTGCTTCATAGTTTTACTTAATTGTATTGCAATTTTAGGTTTAAAAAATAAAAAATAATAATTAACCATGAAATATACTAAATACATTATCAATAATTCTATAACAGTTCTAATACAGTAGAGATATGGAACTAGAATGTTGTGGGAAAATCCAGACATATGATCTGCTATGTTGGAGGGGGAATGTTGTTACCATGTCAATAAATTTCAAGAAATAGGGATTGTAAAGTATACAATAATAACTACAATTCAATTGTGCAGCTTAATAATAGCTAGGGAGTGTATACCTGCTCTACTGCTTTTGAAAACTAACTTACTGGAAATAAAGTAATGTGTTAATATAAAGGATTAAATCGGCTCAATATAAAACTACAGACTGAAATTTGTATTAAACAGACAAACTTATATCTATATGCTTCTCATCTGATGACAAGCTTTGGTACCACACAGCTTGAGAACCAATAACTCGTACTTATACAACTGGTGACATCTTAGAACTAGTCTAAGTTGCTACTATCCTGGTCATCCTATTATTTTTATCTATCCCAACAGTTTCATCCCAGTTTATTTCTATTCAACTAACTGAAAATATTCTTATGCCAAATTTGATATACAAATATTTTATTCCAATTGTTATGCAACCACACCTGTTTATCATATATTGTTGTCTTTGTTAATTACCTACTGTAAACAGTATTTCATGTTTAAAATTGCGCTTTCTTATAATCTTCAATTTTGATATTCACAGTCTAGTTTACTTTGATTACTTCCTTGAAGTATGGTAAGCTAGCTGGTTTGAAATTGTGTTTTAAAACTATTATTTGCTGAAGTACAGTAAACACCAAAATATTCAGCCTAATTTGATACAAGGTGAACTAAATAGAGGGCCATCCACTGTTCCACGTGTAAGACTGCAAGACTACAGTTGGATGTGCTCGTCCACTAACACCCATACAAAGGATCCTACTAGCAAAACCAACCAGTTTTACCCTGTACAAGTTCACCCTATTGTATTACATTTACCATTTCTACTTATTTAGGAAACATCACTCTTGTTCCCCTTACACAGACCTGTGCACGCACGCACGTGCGCACACGCGCGCGCGCGCACACACACACACACACACACACACACACACACACACACACACACACACACACAACCTGCATTTTTATAAATTTTGATAAATTTAAAAAGTCCAGTACTTTTACAAAGCAAAAGGCAGCTGCAATAAATTGTGAAAGGTAGAAAATGAAAAAAATGGAAAGTTAAGACCACTAAAAAAAAGGTGAAAACAATGTCTGACAATATCATGCTGCATTGATGGTTCTTTGGGAAAGAATTCAACAAGCAAAGCCCACTTTTCTGTCCCAGAACACAATACATGATTTTCCGAGCTGACACTGTTGTTTTGAGTTTTTGTTTTTTCTGAGATTATGTGTCTCCACTTCACTGACTGCGACTGCGATGTGATTTACAGGATGACATGATGAACCAAAGCTTTGTCACCAGTCACGATTTGGTTTAAATAGTCCACTCCCTCATCACTGTACATTGTAAGAAATCTCAACACACTGCCAAATTTTTGGGATTTGTGGAGATCAGTAAGCATTTTTGGAACCCAGAGGGAACACAGCTTGTAATAACCTAGGAGGTCTGAAACAATCTCATGCAAAGGATATCGTGAAACTTGCAGAAGTTCATTAGAAAGCAATGTAAGGTCAGGCGGCCATCAAATGTGAAGCAGAGTTGCGCTAAGCAAAACGGGCTACAAATTCAAAACCAAAACTATTGTTTTTAATAAACGTGTGGCCACTGAAAGTAAAGCTGAATAATGCAACGCCACCTGACTCCGCTCAGCTCCATTGCACTTTCAGTGGCCGCACTTATATTAAAAACAATAGGTTAGGTTTTGAATGCATAGCCAATTTTACTCAGCACAACACCGCTCTGTATTTGGTGGCCACCTGGCCCAATTGTGAACTGTCTGTCCTCATGAATTTTCTGATCAACTTTCTTTACCAAATAATCATTGACAACAGAAGGCCACCCACTCTGTGCCTCACCATGAACACTGGTTCATTCTTCATTACACTTCCTAACCCACTTTCTAATCATTCCATCACTCACTGCATTTACACTATAAATATCTTTAATTTGAAGGCGAATTTCTGCTGTTATAACATTCCTTGCATTTAAATACCTAATGACAGGACGAATGTGTGATTATAAATTGAATATTAACTAATTAAATGAATTAATAATTAAGTAAATTAATAATTAATTACATATTATTAGTTAATAATTGAATGTCCAATTAACAACGAAACTGCCGTACAGTTGATAGGTTCATGAATTGCCTTAAACATTTTAAAGACACTCAGACACTGGAAACACTGAACAAATCAACTGTAATAGCATCTGTGAAGAGAAAATGAACCAGGAAGACTAACACACATACATGTAGCACTGAGAGCAGTACTGTGGTGGTGGAAGAACAAAACGGTACTTACTTCCTGGACGCGCCTAGTATTTACACTCAAAAAAAATTCCTAAATCAGACCAAATGTAGGGCAACTTGTAGAAGCATGAATGGGGTAAAAAAATTAGTCTGTTGACAACATTTCTAAATGTTACAATTCTAACATAATAACTATTTATTTATTCTTTAAATCAAAGTAGTTAAATTATCCACAAAAAAAAAACCTTCATCAATGGTACAACTTTTAAGAACCCTAACACTGAAAATATGTATTTATTAAAACAATACTATGTGGAAAATAATCACAATTTGATTTCTTACAAAAAAGAAAAGAATTATAACTATTTTCTCCTCCAAAATTGTGCTTAGATAATATGATAATATTATCTCAGTCATTTTAACATGATTAATTACATCAATTTTGAAAACAAGATAAGAAACTTTGCCAGTAATGATTAGCCTTAATTTTAAATTAAAAATAATGTTTTTAATATTTGTTTGTGTATTCCCACAACTTTCAAAAGTAAATTTCAGAATGAAAAATGTAGATCTGAAGATGTTATATAAACTAATGCTACTGTAGTTATATGTCTTTAACAGCTAAATAATCTGATCTTCACAACTGTTTAATTTGCTCAATCACTCTGAAGAGATTTTCCAAAGACACATGCTTTTTAACTGGCTGGGCTAAATTTTAATAAAAACTGTTTAACAGAATTTTAAAAAATTTAATTTTTAACAATTTTATATCATTTATGGTAAAAAAAATGGGCTTCAAATAAAAAAATTCTGGAAAATTAAAAAATAACATTAAGGTTGGACATACTAAATTTCATCAAAGTTTGTCAAAACTTCTATTCTCAAGGAATTGTACGTTGCTTTTTTTTAAGCAATATATGTTTGATATAGACATCAATATCAAAGGTAATAAAAACCATTTTTTTAACCATGGAATATGAAAATATATATTGATTACATACATACTACTGAAAAATATTTTTTCTATGAACACAATATTTTCTATTTGTTTGTATAATATGAAAGTAAATTTTGGTTTACAGTAATTTCCTAAGCAAATACAATAAATGTTGGCTGAAATGAAGGGATAAGCACACAGATATTTCATGTTATTACAGTTCTAGTCTTATCTAACTGCTGTTATCTGAAGAGTTTTTTTGAAACCAACATTATTTCTGACTTTCCTGAATTATAATGTATAAATCAACACGATTTATCTTAGCAATAAACTTTTCTTTCAGTTAGAGTGTCATGGAAGGTAGAGGTACAATTAGGGAAAATATTAAAAATAGTGATACAAATTTTTGGAAATACATTATAACAATGCTGAAAAAAGAACTTTTGACATGTTTTAGAGACTATACAACTGACTTGTTTGACAAAACTCGATCAGTGACTATATTATTAGACAGATGTGCCTCATTTTTTTTTTAATTTGGCTAAACTGTGCTAATTAATCAACCCTGTTAACTCAGGTCAGGCAAAAATTTGGCAGTAAATTATTAATGGTTGAGTAAAGTTTATGTCCACAAACATTCATTCATAAAATTTCCAAAAAATAGCATAATTCATCTTTGTGCACAATTAATAATAAAATAATTAAATAAATAAAACCTAATGATTAAGTTACTACTCTACACATTCCGCAATGCCAGTGCACAAAAATTCAGTTGCCCCATTTTATTTTAATATTTAAAAAGTATTTTTCCGATTCACTTAGTTTTTGAATCAATTACTGCAAAAAACCAAGTAGACTACTTTTAGAGGGGAATATAAAGTCACACTACAGTAGTTAAGATGGCTAAGACATTGGTCATAAAAAATACTCAGTATGCTGCGTTTCTGAACTCCACAAGTATATAGCCTGCTTATTTTAGCAGTTCAGTAACAAATATTAAATAGTATAAAAACATTATACAAACTTTATCAACTGAAGGCCTACTTACATCCTTTAAAAAATCTACTTCAGAATCTAGCCTGTCAAAATAAAACTGGTTAGCAAATGTGACATTAGACCAGTTTTGTCAATTTTCATTTTTTTCCTAAATGTTTCATTATATACTCAAAAGTTATTACTTTTGAGTATATAATGAAACATTTTGGAAAAAAATCACTGCATTTTTGGCTAATCACTGCAAAAATTGATTTAATTAAATGTTTCATATTAATAATAAAAACAATACTTTAAAAAGAAGAGGTATATATGCAGTGCAGGTTGTTTTCAATTTTTGGGTTATTTTTTTTTTTACTATTTTTTATTATATGCCCAAAAGCAATAATCCAAAATATAAAAGTACGGAAAGTACAATAAAAATCAAAAATAAAAGTGACCCATATAACCTAAAAATTGCTACCATGCAAAAGTAGATAGTGTTTTTGATCGCTAAAACAATAAAAAATCCTTTTTTTTTAAATATACCAATAACCTAACTAATACTATTGGGTTAATACTAAGTTATTGGGTGGTGAATCTAACTAATATATGGTTTTGGGGTGATAAAACACTTTATTTAAAAAATAATAATACTCATAACCTAACTAACACAGTGTTGGGTGAAAAAGCTATATAATTAAACTAGTTATCCTGTATATAACATGTTTTTGATCGCTAAAAGGGATAAGAAAGACCTTTATTTTTTTTTTAATACCAATGATCTAACTGACACGGTTGTTGGGTGGTGAACCTAACACAAAATCCGGCAAATTGCTAAGTTCACAAATAATAACAATGTTTGCATTACAAGAAAAAAACCAATAAAAAAAGCAATAAACCTTAACATTTAATAATGGCTGTCAGAATGTGTAACACGCATGAGCAGTAAGTATATATAGTTAATAATAACGTGCATGACCAGTAAATCCGTGTATGAAATTTAATATGTTTAATGCAATGATGTCACAATACAGTTTTGTAAAAAACGGCGTAAAATCATAAGTAATCTTTTAAAAAATTATATTCCACAGGTGAATATGTATTAATTAGACAATTATGTATAAAATAAAATGAAAAAATATTCAAAAATCACTATTTGAGAAAAACAACCTACACTGTATAAATACCAAAAAAGATTTTTTAAATCTAACTAACATTGATGTGTAAGAAGAACTAACTAAAATGGTTGTGCATAATTTTGTATGAACCTAACATGATTTTGTATGAAAGTAGCATCAAACCCAAACATGAACCTTTAAATGCTGTGATTTATAATGAAATCAACAACACGACCACAATCCCAACTTAAACTGACAAAATAAATCGCAAAATTCACAAATAATGGCTGACATACATGAACAAACTGATTACTGCAAGAACTATCAATATAATGATTACGAGAATGTGATAATGCACATGAATATGTATGAATACCACCAGGTGACAAACAGCAATGATATCACACTTGGTGAAATAAATCTAGTATGTTCCTTGCAATATAAACATCTAAGATGTCATATATATTTTTTTTTAATAGCATAAAATTGTAAGAAATTTTATCATCCACAGGTGAATATCTCTTAATTTAATAACAGATTTGAAGTACACAATTAAAAAAATAGTAAAAAATCATTACTTTAGTAAAACTAGTTTAGTCACAAATACCATAGAAAAAACTATCAAATCTACTTTAAATTTAGTCACTCGCATCGTACTTATATAAAAAAATTATAACTGGTCAGTGAACCAAATTTGAAATAAAGGATATTTATAGTTCCAAAGTTGACTAGGTTGGGTAAAACAAAAGAAATCTATCAGATTTAAGAGATCATTTTCTGGCTTTTTATTATTTACTACCAAACCATAAATTTCAATTATATAAAATTTCAAAAATAACTTTATTATAAAGATATATGACCAAAAATGAAAATCTTGTTTTTAATTGGTATGAAGGGGGCAAAAATATATGAGCATTTGGGAAAACAATCCAACCTAGTGCTATCTATTGAATATCTCCTAAAATAGGTACTGGTAAGGCTATGTATATAAGCTACCAGTGCCACTGTATATGCCTCTTCATTAATGTAACTCAAATTCAAGTCCAACAAGATTTCTATTACCATACTAAGTAGGGGTGTAAATTCAAAAGTGTTTAGCCTATTCTGACATCAATATTTTTTCACAATCATTTTCATATCTAAACTGTGGCAATATTTGTGAAATTCACAAAGAAAACTTAATTGAGACACTTGAATTAGCCTACAAATTAACCATTACAACTTGTAGGTAAAGTTTATTAGGTTAGGTGACCAAAATATATGATTTGCATAGTGACCTAAATATTCTGCCCAAAAAATTTGTTTATATTCTTTTAAAAAAGACGGTTTCAAGAAATATATTTTTTTTAAATAGCACAATTTGAATAGCATCTAGAAAAATACCACCTATTGTTAAGACAAAAAAAGTTTAGCCTATCAGCAGAAAGTGCACTAATTATTATTAGTAAATCTAATATATACCAAAAACTTAGCTGCCTTTCAAACAGTTTGAAATTTATAACAGCAAGTTATACCGTGGAATGAGTCATAGGCCACACAAATGTTATTCTAAGGTAGAAAACATCATCTGACTACAATAAATGGTATTTTTCTTTTCTATTTATAGGCGTAGACTACATACCTTACATGTAGACGAAGTTTCTCCTTTCTTACAATAATTTACAGGTGCTAAGCCGGGTAAATAAAATGCTTGATTTAAATGAGTTTTACAACTCAAAATGATTAAACACGTAATTACATTTTGTATGAAACCTTCACTAAGGAATGTTGTACGAGCCATTGCGCTGCACTTTTATAATTTAGGTAATGTTTATTTACTCTTAAAGACCAATAAAACTATTTCAAAACATATCAAAAACTTGAATACATTATTCCCTCAAAAAACCTAGCCTAAAAAAAATTAATAAATTTTAAAGAGTGCCAACGACAACACATCCACAATTGCTTATCTAAATGGAATTGGAATATTTGGAATTGGAACGTTTTACATAGCACTGTACCTACTTTGTAGGATTGTAGATTATTAAAGTAGTGATCTTACTGATCACAGATAATTTACTTTAAAGGAGGAAGGCTACTAAGAGATGAGATGATTACAGATATTTAAATACTGTACTGTCTATAATGGGTTGCAGTCAATTTGCCGATTGACGAAAAAGCCGAAACAAAAATGGCTGCCATTTCGTCGTCAAACTGAATCATTAGCAGATAACTCGTTCTCGAGGCGATAAAGTAAGTATTAAGTTTAGTTAGGGAATTGGAAAATCCCAACCACACAGTGGTCAGGGTTTATTCATTCAATGCCTACTATTCGTTCACACTCTCCATATATATATATATATATATATATATATATATATATATATATATATATAATAGACTTAACAGACGTTGAAGACAGAAACACATACCGGAGAAAGATGCTCGGTTGGCAGAGAATGAAATCCCAAAGAGAGCAGGGGTAAAATGGACGAAGGAGCGGAAGAGGATTCATGGGGACAGGATGAGGGAGGTGTGAAGGATTAGATTTTTTTTTTTGTGTTTAACGTCCGACTATTGTGCACTCTTGGGCTAATGCAGACGATGGGATGATTTATAGCGTATGAAAATGCCAAGCCCTCGCCGGGAATCGAACCCGGGTCCTTGGGGTGAAAGTCCACCGAGGCGGCTATGTGGAGGATTAGAAGGAGCAAGACATGAGTCAGAGTGTTTTGCGTGATCCAACAAGGTCTATACGCAGATAAGAATAAAAATATATATACATATATATTTATTTATTTTATTCAAATTTTCAATCGTTAATAAAATACTTTCTATTCATCCCCTTAAGTTCAAATATTTTTTTTTAACTTGTAGTGGATGCAGTTGATGTTAATACAGTTTTTCAAATATTAATATTGCATATTTGTCCAGACTATACGATAGGATTTGATTAAAATAACACTCATGTTTTAAATAAGCAAATTTCTTAAAAATCCTAACAATATAACAAATGAATTTATGAAGGATTTCTATGAGCACTGCTTGAAGTTTCAGTCCTTTAGATTTTTAATAGTGATTATTGTCCACATGTAATCAAAATCTGGCATAAAAAACGGTATTTCTTAAATTTTCAAGCTCATAAAATTACAAATTCTGAAGTTTGGATATAAAAATATCAAGATTTTATTATTTTAATTTTCGACAGATATCTATACAACTACACCAAGTATACACACTAAACAAAGTACACTTAAACACCTCCTGAGCAGTTCTGGCAAAATAAATTTTATTTTTTGGCCAACTTTTTTAAAAAATAAGATATTTTGATATCCAACATTTCGTAAATCAAAACATTTCACAATCTTGTCCTCTAATTTTTGTACAAGTAGATAGGGTAAATTACTCTAATCATATAGTTTACTCTTTACTATTTGTTAAGTATATATATTATCTTGAAACTAAATATCCAGTGAACAAAGTCGTATTTTTAATTATGCCTACCAGTACTTTTACTAAAAGAATTTGCTATTGTTTGATTGGTTTATTTTTCATGGTACTTATTTTCATGGTTTTAAAGTTTTTTTTATTATTTGCTTTATTAATTAAGTAATATTAATAAATGGAACATTAATTTCTTATAATAAGTTATACTTCACGCAATCCCTACCAGTAATTTGTTCCATTTAAAACCTTAGAAACTTTAATAAACTTTAATTGGTTAGGTTAATTAGGTAATTCTTCCTTTTTTCGGTCTTCCATTAATTTTTTAATTTGTATATTTCGGCATATTACTTATAGGCACTGAATTCAAGTATTTTCGCTTAAAAACCCTGAAACTAATTAAACTATAACGTTAGGAACGTTTACACAATACTATTACATAGGTTATGGAACATTATTTCATTAATTTCATATTTCTTAGAATTTTTTGAAAACTTTAGCGGTGCTGGGCGTTTGTAATATTCTATATGACAGAACAGATTAATAAAATTATCATACTAAAAACTACCTGCAGTAATCAAACCAAGTTATTTCTAGAATGAAACTTAACCTACATTTTTAACACAAAGTACAAGTAGGCATATTCACTGTATTATAATGAAAAACGAATACTAACATAAAATACGTATTAATAAAATTAAAAAACAGACAACTTTTTACATGTGTTCATAAAAATGTTAATCAACTTTCTTAATCTGGTGAATACAAGTATAAAGTTTTATATTTTTACGAGATAACCGATTTACAAGCTTACAGTTGTTTTAGTATAAACTCAAATTAATTGGAGGGATTTTTCCAAAATTTTGTGGGATTTTCTAAATTTACCCTGAAAGTTGCCAGCCCTTAAACATTTTCAGGTTGACAAACAGTAAATTTTGTACAAAAATCAAACATGGCGGAAATCCGTCATTTTCGTACAGTCAGCCTTCTCTTACAACGAAGGTTTTCGGCAATTTGTTGCACTCCCGTCTATAATATGTAGACTCACGGTAAAATTCCGAATAATATTTAAAGATAGAAATATATATAAATTAGTTACAGAATAAAACGTATTTATAATTTGTCGAAGAAAAGTTAGTAACCTGTAATATTTTTAAATTCCATGAGAACTCTTAGAAATTAGTATTTTTTCATAGTTTTCGATTAAGTTCTTAATTAATCATTTAATATATTATTATATAAAAAACCTCTGATTATATTATCTATGGGGTACGACATAAATAATATAACATACACACATTTGAATATATACACTAAATATAAAAATGTACAGTATGTACTAAAAATGTAATGTGTAGTTCACAAAGATTCTACATACGTAATTTATGGTATCGATCAAAACTGTGCCAATATTCGCGTAATAAATACTGTAGATACGCTTGGTATATTATTCCTTGCTAGTTAATGTAGTTAAAACCTTGTTATATCTTTGGTTGTTGGTACTACAATTACTATTGTAGACTATTTCCAGACGTTATTATATACATACAAAGTTCACAGATATGAAATAATAGAACCGAAATTAATTGGTTAATCTTTCGAAAAGAGGCAAACGAGCAGCAATCACAAACAGAAACAACAAAGTTTGGTTATTTTTTTAATGGTTTATGGTTATTAGGTTAATGTTTTGAGATAACCTGAAATAGTCTAAGTATTTAAGTCTTACAAAATTGTTAAATTTCATATTAATTCAAAAATGTTTAAAATGGCGCTCAGCAAAGACTTAAAAATGTTATTAAAACCTTATTACTATGTTAACATAATTCTTAGTTTTTCATATTTATGTTCGAAAAAAATACCTTTTCTGTGTAACTACTTGTTCCAACACTTTGAATCACATTGTGAATTGGATTCTGTAAGTTTAAATATTTTAGTCTTTATCCTTTGTTTTCTTAATAATGATTTATAATACACGTAGTGTATTTGGTAAAACTATTTCAGTTTTATTCAGTTTTCAGGACTTTATTCAGTTTTGGTACTTTTTGCACTAAAACACTTTATTATGTGCCCAATATTAATAATCCAAAATATAAAAGTGCAGGAACAACGGGAAGTTACAAAAAAAGTGAATTTAAAATGACAAACATAACCTCAAAATAACTACCATGTAAAAGTATGATTTTAATTACAAAAGTAATAAATTCATTGTTATTAATAATGAAAAGAATATTTTTTTTAAACTATTACCTAACTCTACTAGGCTGTTACTGAGCTGTTGGGTATTAAACTCAGTACCCAGTTATTGGGTATATAACTAGTATGCCATAAAACAAATGCATTACTTTAAATGCATTTATATTTAAGAATTTATCTGGGAAAGAGTTTAGATCATAAAAAAAATTGATCTTAAAGATACCATTTTAAAGATGCCATGATTTATAAGAAAATCAACAACAATACCATAATTCCAACCTAAACTGACAAAGAGAGATTGTTTTGGCAAATCGCAGAGTTCCAAACTTTTCTTAACTGTCAAGATAATAAGTGATTTATTACAGTCATAACATGCAGGAGCAGTACCTCGATAGCAGTTCTCACGTAATAATCTAGTATAGTAAATTTAGTGTGTTCCATGCAACATAAACATCAATAACATTAGAATATAGTTTAATAATAAATAGCTAAAAATTGTAATTTACTATATATTTATTGTAATAAATTTAATCTTCCACAGGTTAATATCTCAACAAAATTATATAGCTCATAATAAAAGCAACAAACCATTAAATTCATGACTTTTGCAAAAGTCCCAAAAAGTCAGAAATACCATGGATTTATTTATATCAAGTAATATATGTTGACTTATTGAAAGAATTTACTGGGATTAATATGCACTGTTAACTTGTTTTGGCTTTTTTCATATTTTTTTACCAAAACTTGTTATTACATGCACAGTAGTAATAATGCAAAATAGAAAAGTGCATCCTACAGGAAGTTCAAAAATGAAAGTAACTTTTATAACCTAAAAAATTACTACTACATGAAAATAGCTAACATAATTTTTTATGCAAAAACAATTAAATGTGTAATTAACTTTTTTTTTTAAATTAATGATTTGTAAAAATATTTTTCTTTTATTATACAACTAAGAAATATTCACATGTGGAAAATTAAATTTCTTATAACTTACAATTGTATATCTGCCGACACACTCATTACAAAGTTAGTAACCTTGTTCATTTATAACCTTGTTAGGTTTTATTTAAAAAGAGTATTGTTTTTATTATTAATAAAACACATTTAATTAATTGTTTTGTAATTGAAAACGTTGAAAAGTAGTGGTGTGAAGTTGGTATATGGTGGCCCAATATGACAGCTGGAAAGATCGTCTCATAGGTCATGTAGCAGAATTTATCTGGGAAAGAGTTTAGATCATGAAAAAAATTGATCTTAAGATTTTGATGGATCTATCTATTTTAAGGTCACATGATTTTTAAAAAAGTGGTTTTTAAATGAATATTTGTTTACAGATACACACACACCTGCTTTACTTATATCTCGAGACCATTTTTTATTTTCCTAAAAAAGGGATTAAAAAACAGATTTTTTTCAAAATTGTTCTAATAATTGTATTAAGTTTTGCATATACATAGGCTAATGTTCATGGTACTCAAATAAAACATATTCATGAATATATATTGAAGATGGTTCCCATCTGGCGCTATAGAAAAATCGGACTATTTTCTTAAAAATTTTTATCAGTTGTGTTCAAATTTTGGTCAGATATGAAAATTGATAATAATAGTCAGTGTAGCAAATTTGAAAGTAACTTGAAAGCTTCCCAAATTCAGTTTGGGAGTAAATAGAAAACTACCAAAAATAAGCCCGCTTTTTTCCGGATTACATTGGCTTTTTTCCGGATTCGATATATTGACTTTGGTTATGATTCTCCATATAATATTAACCAGATTTTTTCTGCAAATAATGAATGTGAGAAAGTTCAAGTAATTTTTTGCACCACTTATTTTTAGATGTAATGATTGCCATTAATTGTCATTGTTTTTTACATTTTGTATAATTTTTGTATTTCATTTTGTTTTACAGAGAGAATCTGAAATATTGTTTTTCTTGATGATTGTTGTGATGATACGTACACGAAAAGCAGGAAGTGTCACAATGATTAATTACCTATCTTCAAGTTTCATGTATACCAAAGTAGCCAATTTGATTCTGTGGTTTTATGCTGATTTTCGAATGGGTCTCATATTTGGAGTTCTTTTTGTGTGTAAGTCAACCAAATTTGATTTTATTTAAATATGTAGACTAAAATTAAACTTGCTCATTAAAATTTTTTTTATTGTTTCTGTCTACATCTAGTAAACAATTTTTTTAATAATACTGTTTTTATAGTGGTTGGATTACTATTGCCAGAACCTACTTATTCAGGACCTGAGAACATTGTTTACTTTCGTACAGCGACAGCTTTAGAAGAAGAACTCAATCGAAATAAAAACATAACTTGGTTAATTACTTTCTACACTGCCTGGAATCCATCCTGTGTCAATTTTGCACCAATATTTGCACAGTTATCTGCCGAGTAAGTATTACTTTGAATGTATTTAATGTCAAAATACCATCCATACTATAAAAAACTAAGTGAATCTTTATAAAACTAAGTGAAAAAATTATAAAAGAGGTTTTTTTTGTTATGGTATGTGAAGGAGAAGCATTAGAGGAAAGTGTCTGTAAATATACCACTCAAATAATACATTATGGAAGTCTAAATAGGACTACTTTTTTCCTTCCCATCACCATTGTAAATCTACTTTATTTCAAGCACCACAATAAAATAAACAACCTAAAATAACTCAAATTTGTATACAATTGTTTTTTTTTATGGGATCCAACTTAAGCTTTGTGGGCATTTGATGCATCACCTGCTTATTGTGTTCTCCTTACACTTCACCTTAAACCAAATCCAGTATGTCTAACAATAACCAGAATTTTGTGTAGGGTGTCCTTGGGAAAATCCTGGTCTGGTATCCTTCTTTTGGACTCCAAGGTCTCACACTCGAGGATTATGTTTGTTGCAGTGTCAGGTTCTTGTCTGTACAGATTAGGCAAAATTTGTGGTAATTCCACCGTATTGTGGTGACTCCAAATATGGCCATGTTTAATGTGCTCTTCCCTAGCCCACTTTCTAATAAGGATTTCACTTATCTGAAATTATTTTTAATAGTGGACTTAATACATATACTTATTCATACAAGGAAACAATGTATTAACTCATCTATCAGATTTATTATATAGGAAATTTATTGCCAAAAAGTAATAGGCAGTAATCCCCATTCCACGATCGGTCTGTGACGCTCAGTCTTGGCTTGGTAGCCATTAATAATGGAGTTGTCTTTTCTGTCTTCCGCCAGGTGTGAATTACGCTGTGTGATTTGTTTTTTGTTTGCAAAAAACACTGCACCGGTGAACATTCATATCCAACTGTATGAAGTCTGTGGAAAAAAATATATGAGCATACAACACATGCGCAAATAGTACAGTGAATTCAAAGACGGATGTACAGACGTTCATGATTAACAGCATTTCGGACGTGGAAGAAGCAGTGCTGAACAATCGAAGGGTGACTGTTCAGGCTCTCCGAGATGATCCCTGATGTCAGCAAGACCTGGATTGATAAAATTTTGACAGACCATTTAGGGTATAGCAAGGTTTGTGCAAAATGGGTCCCAAGCAGACCCCACAGGCAGCAAGATGGGATAGAAATACCACAGTGCATAGTAAAAGTAGAAAATGGCAAGAGTTATTGCCCTGTAATTAATAATACAATATCTGATAGACGTTTAATTGTTGAACCAATGGATGTAGAACCACTAAGAAATTTTAAAATTTGTAAATTAAGTAATAATCAAATGAATTCACTAAATTTCAACATGTTAAAATATAAAGATAATAAATTAGATTTACAAAAAATTAGACTAGATCATATGAACACTGAGGAAAACAAATTTTAAAATTAATTTCTGAATATTCTGACATATTCCATCATGAAAATAATAATTTGTTGTTTAGTAACCAAATTAAGCATGTAATCAGGACAACAAACGAAATACCCGTATACACAAGAAACTACCAATACCCAGAAATATATCATAAGGAGGTAAATAAACAAATCCAGGAAATGCTTGAACAAGAAATAATTCAACCTTCACATTCACCGTGGAATTTAGGCTAGTAATTGATTTTCGAGGACTAAATTCAAAAACTATTGGTGACAAATTCCCACTTCCTAATATAACAGACATATTGGACAAATTGGGGAGATCACAATATTTCACGACCCTGGACCTTGCATCAGGCTTTCATCAGGTTGAAATGCATCCCAAAAGCATTGATAAGACAGCTTTTTCAACCGAAACTGGACAATATGAATTTCTGAGAATGCCGTTCGGACTGAAAAACAGCCCACCGACATTTCAACTTATAATGAACAACGTGTTACGTGGAATCCAGAACGAAACTTGCCTGTCTATCTTGATGATGTTATCATATATTCCACTAGCTTACAAGAACACGTGCAAAGACTATGAGAGGTATTTGATAGATTAAGGGGAGCTAATTTCAAAATACAATTGGACAAAACGGAATTTTTAAGAAAGGAAGTTGCTTATTTAGGACACGTAGTAACACCAGATGGAGTAAAGCCCAACCCAGAAAAAATAAAAGTTATAAAAAATTACCCAATTCCAAAAACAAATAAATGGATTTCTCAGATTACTTGGATATTACTGAAAATTTATTAAAAATTTTGCAAAAATAACTAAACCTTTTACTAGTTGTTTAAAGAAAAACGCCAAAATTGACCCTAATAACCCCATCTATTTGAATTGCTTTAAAACATGCAAAAACATATTGACTAACGAACCAATTTTACAATACCCCGATTTCGAAAAGGAATTTATATTAACCAGTGACACTAACCATTTTGCAATAGGAGCAATTTTAAGCCAAGATAAAAATGGAAAAGACCTTCCCATAGTGTATACTAGTCGAACTCTTAATGACAGTAAGACTAACTATTCCGCAATTGAAAAGGAATTACTAGCAATCGTATGGGCGACAAAACACTCTAGGCCGTATTTATTTGGAAGAAAGTTCAAAATTTATACAGATCACAAACCTTTGCAATGATTGTTCTCTGTTAAGGAACCGAATTCTAAACTTTTTAAGATGGAGATTAAAATTAGAAGAATACAACTACGAAATAAAATATAAAAAAGGTAAATTAAACCAGAACGCGGACACATTATCCAAAATTCAACTAATGTCATCGAAAAAGTGTCAAAGGACCCTCAAAATACTGTGGACGAAGAATTACAGAAGACTACAGCTGAGTCAGCCCAACTGTATTTTCCAGAACTAGACGATAGTCAGTCCATGATAGTAAACTTTGATTTGGAGGAAGAAAATAACACGGTCAATCAGCAAGAGATCAATGACGAAAGCGACCAAACTGTTCATTCCAATTTCAAAAGGAATATGCGAGTGGAAATTCTTAGAACCTGTGAATTTTGGAAAAAACCATATATTTTTGTACATGGTAGACAGCCAAAAAAAGTTAAGATATTAAAATTATTTCGAAACTCTAAAATGAGATTAATCGTTGAAATTTCAAGGAATAACCTAGAAAACGACATTATTAATTTTGTAAAAGAATTCCAAGTACCCAAGGTTAGATATAATATGTATTTCGAAGATGACTTTTTTGAAGAATTTGCAACATGTATAGGTAAACATTTCAAAAACTCTCAACTTTTATTAATTAAATGTAATTCTAAATTATTAGATATAACCAATAAGAAAGAAATTTGAGAGATTATAAATAACTACCACTTAAGCAAAACCAATCACCGAGGCATACAAGAAAAGTATGAACAAATTAAAATAAAATATTATTGGTCCAATATAAAGGGACACATTCAAAACTTTATTAATTCTTGTGAAATATGTTTAAAGACAAAGTACAATAGAGTACCTTTAAAGCTCGAGGTGAATCTCACGCCTACACCTGTACAACCACTGCAAACAATCCACATAGATTTCCTTAGAAAAAAACAGATTTCTTAGTATCATAGAAGGATTCTCTCGCTATGCACAATTGTATCGTGTGGGAGGCATACTTGCTACCGAGGACTACTTTGCACATTATGGGGTACCTGAGTCCATTGTTTCAGACAATGGAACTGAATTTAATAATAAAATAATTAAAGAAATCTTGGAATTACACAAAATTAAAATACATTTTATAAGTACGCAACACCCACCTTCTAATAGATTAATTGAAAGATTCCATTCCACCCTAATTGAACACATAAGGCTTTTAAATAACCAGATTGAATTTAAAAATGATAATATTACAAAGAAAGTAAAATGTGCAATTATAGCTTACAATAATAGCATCCATTCAGTAACAAAATTAACACCATATGAAGTATTGTATGGGCATATTGACCCAAATCACGTTTTGAATATTGACATTGAAAATCAGATCACTAACGATTATGTAATAAGTCACAAAGAGAAAACAAAGAAATTGTACGAACATATAAGAGAAACTAACCAGATGACGAAAGAAAACATTCAAACTAAAAGGAATCAGAATAGAGAACCTTTACCCAAAATCCCAACAGACGTTTATATAAAAAATTGGCAGAAACAAAGTAAAACCAAAAATAAATTTAACAAAGAAGAATAAATCAAGAAAGGAAAACAGCTGAAATAAAACCAAGACATCATAATACTAAGCAGAAAATTCATTTATCTAAAATTAAAAGACCGAGGAAATTCAAAAACATAAAAAGTAACCCAGCCCTAAATCCTGTTCCAGGTTCCTCCCGTTCCTTGATAGAGCCACTGCGATCCCAGCAGAATTTAAGGACGTATCCAAAAACCTAGGGATGATTCCAATATATTTAGGACCGGCAAAACTGAATCCTCATTTCATACTTTTGTACACTATTTTAGTTTAAGCAATTTCAGTATTATTTAACTGTAATAGACATTAACAGTTAAATAATATTGATGTCTATTACAATAATGTGTTGAATCATTTTTATAGAAATTGTAGCCATTGCCATGTTAATAGTCAAGAAAGAATTAAAAACTAAATTAGAATTTGTAAATGATGAAGTAAACAATTATATAGAACTAGAAAAGTTTAGAGATGTAATAAACCA
Source organism: Callitettix versicolor (assembly GCA_022606455.1). Classification (NCBI taxonomy): domain Eukaryota; kingdom Metazoa; phylum Arthropoda; class Insecta; order Hemiptera; family Cercopidae; genus Callitettix; species Callitettix versicolor. Next base: position 85,745,756 of record CM040189.1, read on the forward strand.
ATTAAATATTTTGTACAAAATGTTGTTACAAACAATACTGATATTGAAAATTCATTAACATTCTGCAAGCTAGGTGCACTTCATCCTAGTGAAAGTCTATGACTATTACGGTGAAGAATTACCCATTGAGCCCAAGCCAGAAAATATGTGGGAGTTAGAAGGCTTGATGGAAGTCAGATTCAAATAAACATTGTATATTTTATAAACATGCCCATTGTATGAAAAAAACAAATTTTAATATTTATAAATTATATTCTTTACCAGCTAAGTATGAATCAGAATTTGTAACTATTATACTTAGCGTCTAAGAAGCTAATTGGGAAAACTTCGAGAGAAGCTGCTGTTCAACCACCCCCAGAAGTTTTGTTTAGGGGTAGAGGAGTTATATAGACATTAATTGTAGACTTTGCTAGCTTTAGTGATGACAATATAGTTTTTAGCATGGTAAGCATTTTCATTGTATGTAGAGAAGGAAGAGCATAAGCTCAGTGTTAGTCTAGGTTTCACTCAGTTCACTCTCAATGAATATGAGAAGAACTTAAATAATTATTATAAGTGTATATTAAATTCTTATTGTAATTAATAAAAGTTGTTTTTTTTAAAAAGCGACATCCTCGAAACCATACCATAAGTTGTGTGTGTGTTTGGAAGGGCAAAATCCCAATAACTAGGCCTACCTTCCCTTCTTGAATTAGAAGTGTGTTCTCTTATTCAGTAATGAGAGTGACCACTTTCATCAATCAGTGAAGTAACAAAAAATCGGTTTACTAATTTGAACTGTTAAAAAATCAAGTAGTCTTCAAGTAATCTTTTTTATGAGGCATTTTTAAGTATCATTTTTATGTTACATTAACACAACTGCATTTTTTAAATTAATTGCATTATTACATGAATACATATACCTTAATCTACTTTTCAGTTTAATTTTCAGCAATATTAAGGCATTTACCATAATAAACATTGATCTTCTGAATTCCATTCCATAAAAATTTTTTGCCTGATCCGCCAGTGACTGCTGAGTGACCATTTTAATATCATCAACAATGTATTATTATTTTTATTTTTTTTTTGACAGGTATTTTTTGGAAAACTTAAAGTTTGGTAAAATTGATGTTGGTCGCTATCCTGAAGCAGCCAAGAAGTACCACATAAATGATTCTTCTCTGAGCAGGCAGTTGCCTACAGTTATCCTTTTTAAAGATGGAAAAGAAGTTAGTCGCAGACCCTACGCAGATGCTAAAGGAAAATTACAAAAATTCTTTTTTTCTGAGGTATGTCTAATGTTAATGTTTTCTTCTCTTTATTTTTATAATATTATGTATGCTTGCATCCATCAAAGTCCAAATAACTACATCATTAATAAACATACAAAGATTTGTCCCTTTTATATATTTTGTATGTTGCTTGAACTGATGTCCTATAAGGCAATCTTAATATAAAAAACCATTTTCTGTATTTTTTTTCTGTAATATATAATTATGATTGACATTCATTTTAAAGTTATGCCCAATATGCATCCAAATTGCTTTTGTTTTCTTGTTGAGGTCTACATTTTTCAAATTTTTAAAATCATTTCAAAAACAAAATTTTGAAATGTTTGTCTTGTTTAAAACTTTACTGTTTATAAACTATTAAAAAATTTTCATCATTGAAAAATTTTTTAAATAATTCAGTTGCATATTTATCACAAGGTGTTCAAAATTCTGCGACAAAATATAGAGGAATAAATATGATTTAGGAGGAAACTGTGGTAGCAGTTAAAATTAAATGTTAAAATCTTCCAAAACAAATTGGAATAAATCAAAAGAACTACAAAGAAAAATATAGAGGATGAACAGATTTATTCCTTATAATGCGTTTTGGTGTTTTAATAACAAAGCCATCTCCAAAGAAGTTGAATAGGATTTATTTATTAAGTTAATTTTTTTCCAGCGAATTATCATAGCCGCTTTATTTATTAAGTACTTGTGTGTGTGTGTGTGTGTGTGTGTGTGTGTGTGTGTGTAATAATTTACACCACATAGGGTGTCAAAAATATAATTATTAGACACCTGATTGAGCCATCTAATTATTACAGGTGCATTTATAATCTTTGAAATAGAATTATAAGATTAAATTGGACATTTTCCAATGTAAACTCAGCAATACAAACTCGGCAATTAACCCATCACTTAAGAATAGTTTACATCATCAGACCTTATTTTCTTCTAAATAAAATTATTGCTTCTCTTTGATATAATTCAAAGCTTTGTTATTACAGCTTCCAATTCTGTATTTTTATTTTGTTTGTAAAGTTTAATTACAACTTGTAGTTGTTTATTAATAGGTTATACAGTTAAAATACTTATAGCGTATTATCAAACAACAAATAATTCACCCACACAACTGTATAAAATAAAGAGGTGTCTCAAATTTCATTTGTCAAAATTAAATACTACTACAAAAATAAAGTAATTTATCCTATAATATTAAACAAGCAGTTTCTGTATGTTTGTATGTTCAGCGTATCTCGAAAATGGCTCTAACAAATTTTACAAAACTTTGTACATAAGAGTTTTGAAGGGTGCAGATTCAATCGCCCTAGGTCTGATGCCCATAAAAAATCACCAAAAGGCAAATTTTTAGCTTTAAATTTATATGGAGTGTATACCTATATACATTATATCTGGAATCGGTTGCCGCCTGGGAGGGGAATCTTCATGTAGAGAAGTTCATATTCCTAGAGTCACATTAGATCCAAAGTAAACTTGGATGCACAATGCAAAGACATCAATTTCCCGTTAGGCCAGCTTTTGCTATGACAATATGTAAGGCCCAAGGGTAGACATTTGTATCAGTTGGAATATTCCTACTAACGGCAGTTTTTATGCATGTAATGTTATACGTAGCTTTCTCCAGAGTTAAAATTCGAAATGGACTGAAAATTCTCTTGCCTCCAGAAAACACTCGCCACACAAGAAATGTTGTTTGGAAAGAAGTAGCCTATTTCAAAAACATTCAAATAATTATGTTCCAACAACAAATATGCAGATCAATAAAAATGTGGAGTCTTGGAATTTCCCTGACAACTTTGAAAATTTTAATATTTGATCATTTGCATGGTTATTGAAGATACATTTTTTGTTTTTTCATTTGCAGAGTTTTATAATGTTTTAAATATTTATTGATTTTTATCAGAAAGAGGCTTCATTATTCAATTTTTTAATACATGTTAATTTTTTACTGAACACATCCACATGTATGTACGATTATTTTGTAAATATTTGTACATGTTATTTAATGTTATTTATATTGAACATCGTTTAATAAAATTTTGAACAAAAGATTTCAAAGTATTTCAAACAATTTTCAAAAATAAACAACACAGATGGACTTGGTCACTCGGTATATTAAAATTATTAGCCCTATTTGAAATTCCACCATGCAAAACTGTTGAATGATAAACTAAAAAATTTTATATAGATGAAATTAATAGGAATTGAGCTATGTAAGGTATATACATTTCCCAAATTACTTATTCATGTCCATTTTTTTTATAATACTTTGTTTAAAAAACTGTAATTTAGGAAGTTAATGAGAGTTGCAAAAAGAAAATTGATGAAATACTTCCTAACTAGTTTCTGAAACATAGAAGGAACATTATTTTTTAGAATTTCATGTTCATTATATAGAAAATATAACTAGATTTTTCAAAATTAATGTGAAATACTGTAGCACAAGGTATTCAGCTAAAGAGAAATTAAAAAAAAATAATAAAAGATTGTATTTGAGGAAACTAGGTAAAAAGATAACAGAATAGAATGTTAAAAAGTTATAATGGACTAATTTTTTAATAAATTTAACCTTTATATACAAAGTTTTGTTTAATATACAAGGTGTGCATTTAAATGCCGAACTGGTGCTGCTAATGGCAAACAGCAAGGATGCCACAGCAGGTTTGAACATGTTGTCCTGTACCTGGCCACAGTTGTACATCACTTGCTGTAGAGGTTACTGTTCAAATCCTTGTGATAGTATCTTGTTAAAAAAATGTAAAGTGTTCAGATGGTGCACTAAAGTAACCTCAAATTTCTACTGAAACTGGGGGAAATACTACAGAAGCTCATGCCATGTTAAAGGAAGTATACGGAAGTGAATGTTTATAGCACACATAAGTTTTTGTGTAGCTTAAAAGGCTTAAGGAGGGACATGTAATGACTGAAGACAAACCACACCCCGGAAATCCCTCAACATCAAAAATTGTTGCCTGAGCATCTTCAGATGCTCTTGCTGTTCACTCTTGCTATAATCTCAGGAATTAACAAATTAAGTGTCCGTAAGATTTTGCTTGAATCTGCTAAACATGCAAAAAGTTTTTGTAAAAATGGTGCCAAAACTTTTCACTCCAGAGCAAAAGGAATCGAAAGCAAACTTTTGTCCTGAAATTTTTTAAACAACATGTCCAGAAGTGTTAGACATAGTGATTATTTGTGATGACTCATGGATTTTTACGTATGATCCTGAAACAAAGGGCCAATCATTGCATTGGAAGAGCCCTACCCCACCACAGCAAAAATCAAGCTTCAAGGCCATGACATTTTTTTTATGTGTTTATTTATTGAATCCCCGAAGGTAAGATGGTCAATCTACATTATTGCATCGAGGTTCTGATAGCCCTTCGTGAATGAGTAGTGAGAAGACGAAGACCCGATATGTGGAAGAGCAATTCCAGAATGCTTCACCAAGACTATGTGCCTGTCCATACCGCCTTTGAAGGCATTCTTTGCAAAATATGACATTATTATGTTCTCCTCACCCTGTTCTTTTTCCTATGGTCAAATCAGAGTTTAAGGGGACAAGATTTCACAGTGTGGAAACAATGAAAACAAAAGCCCCAGGCTTTTCAACAAGCTGATAGAAGCAGACTTCCAGGACTGCTTTGAGCAATGGAAAATTTGTATGGAACATTGTAGAGATCAGCAAGGAGAGTACATTGAAAGGGATACACATTTATAGCACCAGTTTATTTATTTAATTGTCACACCTCATAATCAGCTTAGTAATATAAATAAATAAATACATTAAATCCTCAGTTTAACGGACTGTATGAGTTGGAAAATTGTCCGTTAAAACCAATTGCTTGTTAAATGAGGGCAGAATATGTAAGTATCCTGATTACTAATAGTAATAGATTATTGTTGCACCTGCTTTGCATTGTTTTTATTCAGTTGTATGCAAAAAATAAAATGTTTTTGTTAAGTATTTGGGTTTCGTAGAACTCAGTAAAGCTTTTTAGAATTAATTTTTACTGTAGCACATCCAATCATCAATGAACTGAAACTATCAACTCGTGATTGTATGCACTATAGAATAGAACTATTAAAAAGGTTTTTTTAATTCAGATACAAAATATTATCACCTTTCAAAATTTTACACAAAATAATAATTTTGGTTTTTGTTGTCCTTTAAATCTGAAGTGTGTTAAACCAAGAGTTTACCATGGTGAGTAAAGAAAATAGATACTACCATGTTGAACTTCAAACATTCATTGGAAAGTAAGTGATTTTATTTTTTGAATTGGTTATTTATACTTAGTTTGTTAGTTACTTAAATTTTTGAAAAAATGCGTGTTTAGAAATAAAAACTTATTTTTTTCAGGACAATGTCAAAGCTACTTTTGACTTGAATAACTTGTTCACCGAATGCAAAAATAATCCTTTAAAGAAGAAGAAGGAAGTCACAGGAACCAATCATGCGAAGTCCGAATAATTTTCAGTTGATAGTTAGTATTAAGTAGATCATGCTTCATTGTTGGCCAATCATTTTATCTTCACTATTTGTAGTATTTATTGTACAGTGTTTATGTTTTAGTGTTTAGTACAACCAATTGTGTGTTTGTTGTTGTTTTATGTTTTATAATTTATTTTTTATTTAATATTACAGAACTTTATTTTTACTGAAAGGAGTTGACTTTGTGTTATGTGATAAAAAAATGTAACTTAGATTGAAACAAGTTATTTTGAATAATTAACATTAGTATAATCCCAAAGTGTAATTCATACTTTTGATCAGCTGATTTGCTGGGTATAGAAAATATATCCCAAATTTGGTGATTGAATAAGATATGTTAGGATTTCAAGCTCTCCTAACTGGAGAAACCAGTGAATAATCAATCGTTGATTCAAAAATCTCTTTCCATATAACTATTTTACAATATTCTTATATTCGTTTGGTACTTGTACACTTGATAACAACCCAATAATGAACACTATTGTATTATTAGACTCAAAAGGTTTTCCAAAATAATGTTCAAATATCATTACTGGATGCCCCAATTTATTCAACCAAAGAGAAAAGAGAAAGAAGTGTATGCAAAACTGTCTATTTACCCCACCCACTGCCAGTCCGGTGCTCTCCAGCACTGCCTGGCTGGAATATCTTCCTGGAGCACTAGTCATTTCCCAATGTTCAGTTGGCCACCTAACTGCCCTCTGGTTCCTCCAAAATCAACTGTCACAACAAGCAGTATGTCAGTAATTTATACTCTTGGGCTGTATACCCTTTACAATATTCAAAACTAATTATTAAAATTATAATTTTCATTCCTAATAATGCATTTTAAATAAATGTTTAATTTGATATTATCAGCAAAGTTGTTAAATAAAACTGCCGTTATTTCTAATCTTAATAAGCTCTTCAGTGATTGCAAAAGTGTATGAAATAAACTTGTTCAGTCTTTTATAACATGAGAACAAATGATAAAAAGTCTTTTTTAATATATTTTATTGTAAAAATGACTGATTGTTTTGATTAGAAATTTAAGTATGGAAAAAAATAGCTATAATATAAAAGCAATCTATCAGTACCATCAACATTTAGTACAGTTTAATATTAGTAGCAGTAGTAACTATAAATAAACATTTCTTCTTATTCATGTCTGATGTATGAAGCAAATAATTTTATATACAAATAATAAAATGTAATAATTTTAATATAAGAGGCTGTGGCCTATTTAGCCATGTATGTACACTACTGTATATATTTACTATTTATCATTTTTTAAATCTGAAAAAATCACTAACTGTAGATATATATGTAGGATTAATTGGTATAGTATTTTTTCGTTGTTTCAATCAATTTTTTTAATTTAAAAAGATAAGATTTTTAAAATCTGATTGAAAAAAAAACAAATTTTAAAACATTAAGTTTGAACCGGAATAAACTTTATTTTATTGAATATCCTAATCTTTTACTGGAATAGTTGTATTCTCTTGTAAGTACTGAACATTTTCATATATCATGTTTAAATGAATTAAGTCATGAACACCAAACACAAATATACGCTAATGCTAAGCATTTTAACTACCTAGTAAACAAATATTGATAAAAAAAGTTATGTCACAGCTCTTTAATTTCATCTTTGTAACACGCAAAAATATGAAAGTGCAGAAAAGTAAACTAATAGATTAGTTAATTGAAAGATGTAGATTTAGACGCTATCTATTTTATATTTCTTGAAAGTAAATTACAATATATCATTGCATAGCAACCAAAGGATTAAGAAGCACTGCAATAAAATTTATAAAAAAGTATAGAATAACTCCCAAGTCATGTACATTACCATTTATATGTTGAGCTTCAGAATAGAGTAATAAACATAATTAAGTTTCCATTAATATATCTCTTCATGTGGTATAGAAGATACTTATACTATAAATGTTAAATAAACTTGTCATATATTTTTGAATAAAAAGCAGCCATTATGAATTTTGTTTCCTCAGAAGCAATAAATTAATAAATTATCAAAAATGTATCTCCAAAATACTAGAAAATTATTAGAATTTGTTTTAGGATCTTAAAACATTACAATTAGGGCATATTTTGGTTTTCCATCCATCTGTCTGTTCGTCAACATATACCAAACACCTATTTCTTGTTTTCTAATTGTCTGTATGAAATTTTCTGATTAACATACTTGTCTCGGCTAATACCAAAATCGATTTTTGTGCCGAGTTTAAATCAGATCGGAATGAAATTGGAAATGTGAGTATGCGAACATATTTTTACATATAATTTAACGGCCACTAAAAAAGTTGTATAAATGTCAGGGAGGAAGGTAATTGTACCATTTGTAACTAGTCACTATAATACCAATATCTGGAAGTGTTCATTATTTCTTATTTGTGTAATTTTTATTTTGTCAGTACAGTAGTCTGACAACATGTGTTAATATGAATAATCACTGATAACAGTGCAAAATATTTCGTTTATATTAAATTTTTATTAGCAAATTTCCAATGGAAAGTGAGCTATTAAAGGCAGCCATTATGGTAATACCCAGACCTAAGACCATGAGTTTGAAGAGTTTGTTAAAGTGTGTATGTGTGTGTGTGTGTGTGTGTACACGCACGTGCATGCTCATATTCACAATTTTGGTCTCATTTGATTCTAACTTGATACCGAAATTCATTATTGTAATAGCTTGGACAAAATCATTAACCAGCAAAATTTTTTCAACAGTTTTAAAAATAACAGCCATTTTAAATTTTTAAAAAGTCATATTTTTTGTCTTCAATTTTTTTGAAAATCTAATATCACCATCCTAATCAGTGTTCAACAATCTGATGAAATTAAGAAATTCTTTGACAGTGGTCAGAGTTCATTTTCATATTTTTAATGTAATTAAAAGTGCTAATTTATGCAGATTTTAATGCTGATTATGATGGTAAAGTCTGAAATTCAAAAAGGTTAAGATAGAAAAAATACTTTTGAAAATTTGCTCCTTTCTTATCTGCGAGCTGTGATTCCATTATTTTTTATACAGATTGAGTTTTTTTTTAATTTGGCACTTTTGATGTTCAACTGATAATTTAATATTGAAAATATAAATAATTAAAGATATATATTGTGTTTTATGTTGCATCATAGAACATATTGGGAAACTATGTTTATCAGCGAACTCTGGTTGTGAAGCCATTGTGTTTATCATTCTGCACCCAATTGTAAACCATCCGACAGGCCAGATCCTTCGTTGGTTATTGCTCCCAAGGAACTTTTGTTTAGAAAAAATATTACATTACATTTTGTATGTATGATTGTGTTATATAAGTTATTCACACTTTTATAATAACGTGTATATTATGTTTTTACATTTATTTTATTTGCTTCTGCTAGTTTCTTTATTTGTATATTCAGAAAATAATAACATGACGTTTTCAGGATATTGTTTCAAATAAGTATTTTACTCTGAATAGTAATGTTAGAATGCAATTATTGTAGGATATTTTGTTATATGTTTTATTGCGAATGGCTAAAGTTGTAATCTATTCAGTCTTATTTAACTGCTTTCCAGAAATTAGGGAAGTTGATGTAACTTAAAACTGAAAGTAACACAAAATTGATACAGCACAATAAATTTTCAAATATACTACAATTTTGTTATTTTTTTAAGATTTATGAGGTTATTGTGGAGCTTGAATACTTGCTTTTTGTGTACTAATGTTTCTGCACCATAAACAAGCACTGGACCTATGAGTGTTTGTGTACAAGAGTAACTTAGTGGCTTTTGTTAATAAATGACTTTTGATGTAATTTTTTGTTGTTGTTGTTTAACGTTCATACTTTATGCCAGTTAGACTAATGAGGATGAGGGATCAGCGTTAACAGTAAGGGAAAAGCTACAGTAACAACTATGGCATGAACTAAGAACCTTTAGGTGGGCAGTTGAGTGACTCAGCAGTAGACTGGCTGATGTTTTAGCCATTTCAATTACTGAGCCCCAACGTTTGATGTACTTGTGCAAACCATAATAGCACCTATTTGCATTTATAATTCTGTACCTATTATGATTCAATTTTTTTTCCTTTATAGTTTTAATTTCTAGTTTTAATGACTGGTAAGCTCAGGTCTGAGGCAGGGTGATGCTTTAGTATGTGTGGTTCTTAATATAGCATTGGAAAAAATAGTGAGGTATGCTGAGATTCAGCTAGAATAAACTACATATATAATAAATCTGTGCAACTATTGGATTATGCAGATGACATGGACATTATTGGGCGTAGCACAACAGCAATTATAAATGTGTTCTTAACTCTGAAAAGAACTGCCAGTACCATGGAGCTAAGAAGTAACCATCAGTAAAACAAAATAAATGATAACTGGTCATAGGAAGTGTAAGGACAAATATATCAAAATTGGGCAACACAATATAGAAGCAGTCCAACAATTTAAATATCTGGAATCAGTGGTGACTCAAGACAGTGATTTAAGTGAGGAAGTAAGTTACAGAATTATAAATACAAATAGGTGCTATTATGGTTTGCAACAACAACAAAAAATTACATCAAAAGTCATTTATTAACAAAAGCCACTAAGTTACTCTTGTACACACTCATAGGTCCAGTGCTTGTTTATGGTGCAGAAACATGGTCCATTACAAATTGAATCATAACTGCTGGTGTTAGAAAGGAAAATACAGAGAAGAATTTATGGTGCAGTGAATGATGGAGATTTGTGGAGAATCAGATAAGTAAAGAGCTGGATGCGCTATATAAAGAAAATGATATAGTAAAGAACTTGGCAAGATTGCACTGGGTAGGCTACATTGTTAGAATGCATGAGAACAACACCATCAAGAAAATATATTCCCTGATACCAGAGGGGAAAAGAACAACTGGACAGCCAAGTTAGATGGGCTAATGGAGTGAATTGAGATGCCAGATAATTTAATATCAGAGCATAGTGGCTTGCTGCATGTTGCCCAGACAGGTGGCGACATAATCTGAATAAGGCCAGGACTCATAGAAATGAGATTTAGCACAAAGAATGATGATTTTTATTTTTTCCCTATTATCCCTTTTGGAAGGAGAAACTAATGAATTTCTAGCTATGAAAATAAAATAATTATCTTTCTACGTCATACTTTGTGCCAGTTAGATTAATGAGGATGTAGGATTGGTGTTAACATTAAGAGAAAATCTTATGGCAATAATCTCAGTTTTCAACCACACAACCTTGAGGTGCACACTACGTTCAGAGCTGTAGTAGACTGATCAATGTTTAACGACACACTGACTCCCACAAAGTATATAGGAAGTTTAGTAGTTGTGAAAAAAAAATTATCTTGGAATTTTCATTGGCATTTATATTTTTAGATCTTGAGTCAACAAAATTTGTTTTTACTAGGTTTTCACATATGGTGTGTGTGTGTGTGTGTAGTTTAACTCGTCATTATTGCAGATTTAATCATTTTTTCATGAACATTGTCATCAGTGACTGAGTTTTCAAAAGTTGAAACTTTCCTGCATTTCTGAACCTTTTTCAACAGTTTTTATTTTTTGTCAATATTAAGTGTAAGCCTATTTATTAATCTGGGTTTGTTTTTTTATCTTGCTTATTTTTGTATTTTGTTTTTCTCCAAAATTATTTTTTTAGCAATGCTGATCAAAATCTGTGAATATTGTTGGTTTTGATCCGGATAATGGTAATGGAATTAGTTCTTTGATTGTCTTAGGCCTATATTTATTTTTTTAGTGGTGAAAGCACACTAGGCGCAGGCATACTTTGGACCCCTGAAGCTGTTGACAAACTTGTTAAACAAAAATGTACTTCATCACTTATATTCTTGTTATTGCTGGAATAGATTGTAGTGATTTTTCATCATTTTCAATATGAATGTCACAAATTTCTTTGCTTGTCATGAGCATTTCAGAGGCCAAAAAGTCTTCCTCTGTAAATACATTGGATTCAAAGGAATCCAGAAACTGCATTTCTTACAGTTGTAACTTTAGAGTAAACAGCATTGAAGAGCCCTGCAGTATCATATAGTGTCATTTTGTGTAAAGCGGTAGATTTAATCTTCAAATAACATTCTCAATAGAAAGCACCTGTTAAAGGGCCAAAAAAGGTCACATTAAGGGAATGAATTCACAGCACAAATTGTATGATTCTAATGAGGCATGGCTTATGCCATTGTTAAAAATCAAAAGCACACTGTCACACTTGCCCTAGAGTGTTCGATAAAGTGATTTAACCATTAAAGAAATACAGTTTAAAGTGATTTAACCATTAAAGAAATACAGTTTCGTCCAACCATTAGTTGTGAGTGTAAATAACCATTGAGGGGAATGTAATTACCTATGAAACTATTCGCACAAATAAAAGTAACTGTTTTCTCCCTTACCCAGTTTACTACTGAGTTAAAACCTGTTTTTCCCTTTTGCTACTGTTCCGGGATCTTGAACAGTGGTGATTCATATGAAATATACAATCAGGAGTAATATTCATTTTCTAAAATGTAATCAGGAGGCAAATATTCCTTTCTTTGTATAAAATTATATAGGCCTACTGATTGTTATTTTGGCAACAAATATTACTTTTACTAGTAAAAGTCAAAAGTATTTTCCAGAGTAATTGATGTGGAGATATGGTGCTTGGTGAGCAGGAGGATTCATTATAATAATTGTACCGGAAAGGCCTCACAAAGAAGTTTTTTGCAACAGGCCTCGCATTTGCCATGTACGGCTCTGGGCTTGCATTGAGGGCTTATACACTGTATCAGTTTTTTCTGAATTGTTCTGATTTAAGCATTTCATCCTGCGTCTCACAGAAATACTAGCTGTACTCTCTTGGCTGATATCCCAAATATAGATCTTTGAGAGCAATTAGTTATTAAAAAACTTTATATAAAAAAGGAATATTAAAATTAGATAAGTAAAAAAAAAATTGGAAAGGCATAGAGTGGTAATCCATACGAGTTAGAGACCAAAGTTACATAACCTACCAATTCACATAAATGGTTGCCTGGGTTCATTTTAGTTCTTTCCAACTTTTTGCAAGCCTTACCTTGCTTTTAGTTCAATTGTTCAATGACTTAAATTGTAATTTTTCATGTATATGATCAAGATTTTTAAAAAAATCTGTAAAGTTGGTTTTACCAAATCAGATTTTATTAAATTTTTATCGTTGCTTATTTTTAGGTTTTTAATTACAGGTTCTGAATTGCATTTTTAAGGAAATAATTACTTACAAATATATATTTTGTTTTTAAGGCTAAATTTTGGTTTAATTTCACAAAATTCATCTAGCCATTTAAAAAAACTTATTTTTTTCCTTTATGGCAGTTAATTATAAAGATTTAGCTACATCACTAATTCCAAAACCAGTCAAGTGAGTGGACATTTGTTTTAAAACCTTAACCAAGCAACATAGAAGTTTTTCTAATTCACTTTAATTCTAATTTCTAATTCTTATACCCCATTAAGAATATTTTTTGCCATTTTAGAGGAACTTGCATACCAAATTTTTAATTTGACATAAGTTTGATACTTTTCTGTCCTGTTTAGTAATAAAAATGAAAAAATGTACTTTAAAAAGTTTGAGAGTTTGTGTTAAAAACCATAAAATCTTGTAAAATCACAGGTGAGTCATCATTAAATAAAACTGGTCTTTAAATATAGGTTATTTGAAGGAATTATGGTAATCAATTACTTTTTACTAAATATTAATTTTAGTCGAATTAAAGTTAACGAGGAAGGTGATTCAAGATACTGTCCCATGAGATACGTTTTCCTCCATTGGTAGAATTTTCTTCTTATTTCTAATGTTGTGCACATGACACACAATACAGATAATATAGTTTTGTATTGTTGTATTTTGAATATAGTTTTGTATTGTTTTTTTTTCAGTAATTAAATACATTAAAGTAATTTTGTTTTAATTAAGCAAAAAGATTATAATCTGTTATCATTGATTCATTATGTATTTCTGTATTTTGTATTGTTTTTATTATCTCTTTTTTCATAATGAGATATAATAAATACAATTTTTGTGGAAATTTTAACCATTGACAGTTACCCAGAGACCATGATGTCACTAGTTTTACCAGCTATTATTGAACAATGTCCTGAATACAAATTAGCTTAAGAATTCAAATAACATGACTTTGTATGATATCATCCTATAGATGTGTCATTATTGTGGAACTTTCCTGCATTTGTACAGATGAACTCATAATCTTTGGTTGCAAAACGATTTCTTTTTATGGTAACATGATTGTTCTATCAAAGTCCACAAACAATAAACAGTAGATTGTTACACAAAATCGATATATTATCTATAGTCAGAAAACTTGGAATGACTTTATAGATATCTAGAATGGTAATTATAATTAAAATATATATGTAGTTATTGAAGGTACAGTTCAGCTAATTGACTTCAAGGATAGGACCACCTAAAAACTTTCATACTTTAAAGGTAATTGTGAAAGTTGTAGGCTTTTATTTCCTTACGAGTAAAGGCACCATCAAAGTTAACTGTTACTAGTTTTTGTAAACATGTAAGTTACATATTTAAGTTTCTCGATCTGGCTAGACATTTTCAGAGATTAGAAGTGCACAATTTGTAATAAGAGAGTGCAAAGGTTTAATGTTGTTTGTTTGTCTATATTATTTTTTTGTTATTATTATTCTTTATAATTTCAGTAGGGTATCCTAAGTTCATCACCAATTTTACATAAATTGATACTGTAGTTTTATTTTTATTGAAAGTCATACATAAAAGGTAAAAGGATACTTTGTTATAACTCATTATTTCTTTGAATTTTTTACTGTTACCTGTTGCCATTCATTTGGCCATGAATCCCCATATTTGATCAACCAATCGTATTTCTCACAACATTGTGAGTTACAAGTTTTAGTATGACATGATTTCAGATATAATGTTTCCATAAAGATCTTTAACATTTGTCAGGGTTGTATTTATACTTGTGTTATACTTGTACTTCTTGGTTGTTATTTTTACTTTTTCTCTTCTCTATACAACTTATTATTCTTTCTGCTGAAGGAGTTTCTAATACAACTTCTAAAAAACACCCATGATTTTTTATTTCTCACTAGTCTGTATGCAATAACTTGGGCTAAAGTTTTGCTGTTTAGCACACATGGTTCTTATTGGTGAGTTTCAATTGTAAAATGATAACAACTGGAGTGGCCACAATAGTAAGATCAAAATCGAAAAGCTTGAAATTTTAACCAGAACATTTTAAATTTGACATTTAATTTAATTTAAATATTACAACCAGTTTTTCATAAATAATAAAATAAAAAAGTTATATTTTTTATATGTTTTGGGATTGCTGCCATTTTGAAACATTTGAATGGCTTTTAAAGGAAACTAACTTAATTGAAACTATTACCAAAATTGATTTTTGTGCCAGGTTGAATAAATCAGCGAAATAAACCACTTCCTAACAAGGATTCAGTATTGAGTTCAATGGACATATTTAGAGGACATATTAATAACAATGAACACAAAAGATTAAAGATATGGATGTTGAAAGCAGAAGTTTCCGAAATCAACGACCAATAACTGTCTCGAAAAAAAATCACAGACACATTTGTCAGCTGAAATTAGACAAATTTCATCACGGTGGAGGTGATATCGAGAGTGGTGGGTCACCACTGGTACGAACGGCGATTTGGGGCTCGTATCAGGGCAGGTGGCATCGAGAGCAGTGGGTCGCCAAGGGTACGAGCTTGATTACGGGGACGTGGGGCTCGTATCAGGGCGGGGGTGGCTCAACGGTGGTGACTTCGAGAGCAGTGGATTACCACGGGTACGAGCGGCGTTTTGGGGCTCGTATCAGGGCAGGTGGCGCGGTGGAGGTGGCATCGATAGAGGTGGGTCACCACGGGTACGAGCAGCGATGTGGGGCTGGCATCAGGAGGAGGCGCGATAGTGGTTACAACCAGAGCGGTGGGTTAAATCGGGTACGAGTGGTTCAGTGGTGCTTTATCAGTTTAGGGGTGTTACGGAGGTGGCTTAACCTTATTGGGGGGGGGCACTAACAACGTCAGTTAGAGCTAAACTGACGTATCGGGGACCACAAAACTGTTGATGTGTGTGTGTGTGTGTGTGTGTGTGAGTAACACTTCCAATTTACCGCCTTTTCAGTATAACAAAATCTCAAATTATTAATATTAGTTTCAATTTAATAAAGCTGTAAACAAAGTTAATTACGGGTTAATTTTTATCAATATAAGGAAAGAATAATGAATTTCATTGTAGTCCTTCGATAATTCGAATGGGATCTAAGAATTTTGCTTGATATTGTTGAAATTAATTAAAATCATTGCTGAAATATGTTACAATGCTGATTACAGCCTGAGATCATTCATACATTATTTTTTTGTATTGTAATAACAATTAATTGAGGATCAGTTTGTAATTAAAAGAATTGTTTATAGAATACAGAATAGTTTATTAACAAAACCTTACAATATATTCATAAATATTAACAATTTGTGCTTTAATTAATAAATGGTTAAATAATAAGTGAAACCTCAACACTGTGGCTTTTTATTAAAGAAATTGACCCAACCAACATGAGCCTGTGTAAAAGTTATATAAATTAGCAACTATAATTTTGTTATATAAACTGACTCCCAATGAGGTAGTAAATGTTACCAAAATTGATGCCCTATGAGTTGATAGTTTTGTTATTGTTTATACTATATACAGTATACAGAATTTTTAAATTTGTTACTCAAAATTTTGCTGTATATATATATATATATATATATATATATATATATATATATATATGTGTGTGTGTGTGTGTGTGTGTGTGTAAATGGAAGGGTCACACTGTTCCATCGCTTATCCTATTTTTAATTTATTTATTTTATTAAATCTCTTGAGCGAGACAGGTGAGTGTTGCAGTTATTTTCAGCCATTTCTTTTTCTTTTCTTTTTTTAATCGGACTCGAATTAAGTCCAGGGCTTCGTAATTGTAATTGTAATATCAATAGCCATTACAACTATTAAGTGCGGTTAAAGAAATGGCCGAGGTTGACTCATTAAATTGAATTACAATTATTAAGTAGGCAGTAGCCTAATGACGTGATGTTAGTGATTACGAGTGGCGTATAAATATAGGTGTCTGCGCAAGCCCGTTGACTCTACCAGTAATGTATGATTGTGTAGGGCCTATTCATGCTTGCACGTACGGTAGACTTAGATCTGCGGTGAGATAATTATAGAGATGAGGCTAACTGAGGAATTTGCGATAAAAATTGGCAATAGTCTGCTACGCCGGTCTCTGTTTTTATTTTCTCACTATGTAATGATCGCGAAAAAAATCTATCTTGAGATGTTGATGGAAGCATCCGTTTTCAGGTACTCTGATTCCAAAAAAATGTTACGTGTGTGCGCGTGTGTAATTACTGAATACTAAACTAACTGATCGATTTCATGAAATTTGTGCTGGTTCGCCCATATCTCTATAACCTTTTTTTTAATTTTCTAAAAGACTTAAAAATCGGGGTTCCTCAAACTGGCTCTAACGATTTTAATCAAATTTATTCCACAAATATTCAAACAAAACTAATGGATCCTTATATTAAAAAAATCGATTCGGTAGTTAAAGAAAAAATTGATAAATTTACACAATTCCTCAAAATCGGTGTTTATCAGACTTTGTTTGAATGTTGCTCATATGTCAAGATTCATGTTAGGTAACAGATTTAAAATAAAAGTTATTTATACTTTGGAGAAACTACAAATAAACTATAACCACATTTTTTTTTAATTACCCTCGAATCGTCTTTTATTTAAAACTAGCTGGTACCCGGCGCGTTGCGGCCGCAGAAAAAATAAATAATGATAAAAGAATTAGAATGAAAAAAATAATATTTTATTTCCTTGTTGATAATTAGTTTGCATATTACTGAAGTGATATCCGTCTTACCCCTTCCAATAAATTATGGGATTCTACAGAGCATCGTATGATCGATGTGTTTCAGTGACACGTTGAATTGTATTATTTCGTCACTGAAGAATAATAACACGTTCCTCGCCAACTATGACAATCGCAACTTCATTGATGGTAGCGTCCGGCATGCTGTCCGAGTGGTGTTTTGTCGGTTCGTATTTGAAATGCGTAATGATCCGCCGGTAAGTTGTCAATTGAAGATTTGAATAGCCTAATCGGTGAATAGTGTTGGTGGGGAAATGTTTGCAAGTAGCTTATGTGCCGTTTGGTGTCTGGAATTGCATCACAACGTTGATCAACTTGTGCATCATCGACATCCATAAAGTAGATTTGTACAAAATTTAGGTTCAGCGTCCTAAACATTGGTAGAAATGAGCCAACTCGGTGATATATTTCTTTGAATTTTAAGATCTAGGCATGTATTGATCTTAGAAAATTTTGTCGACTCTAAAAGTTGTCATTTGAAACGCTGAATTATATTTGCGAATGTTCTGCAAAAAGTGACGTGCAATGAAACGGTTTAAAAGTACGGTAATTAAACCGTGTGGTTGAATTGGAATGTCAAATTTCACCAACGCCGGCAAAAACCTTACCTAAATTATTATAACCTCTTTCTCGACGGGGGAGGGGGCGATTTAAGGTCTGCCTCACACGTCGAACTGTCTTTCGAAAGATTTAAGGTTAAGGCATAGGCAGGGTGTAATGTATGGCCTACTATGACTAAATACGTAAAAAAGGGCGGTGTTTGTGAAACGTTTGGTTTCTTGGTATAGCATATGTTCTTGGTACATTGCAGCTCTTTTCTTCAAAGACTCTGTGGTCGATGTGCCTAAATCACCGGTCAACCTGCTGCGTTTCTGAACTGAAGATTCGAGGCGCAGTTTTTGCGGTTAAGCTTGGCCTTGCCGTTAACGTCTTTCCCTCGTCCTCATTAGTCTGACTTGTAATAACGTATGAACGTTAAGAAGAAAATATAAATATCTTTTCTTCAAAATTTTAAACGAAAACTTCGTTAGTTTAAACAAACGTTGATTTTCGTCCCACAAATGAAGTGAAAACATATTAGGAAGAAAACTGATTTAATGTAGTTTTACATTTAAAACTATCATTCTGAACTCTGTAGCCATAGTGAATTGTTCACTTTGGGTAGAATATAAAATAGTCATACTTGATTTGATTAGCTTTGTTCCATTGGTGTGTGTGTGTGTGTGTGTGTGTGTGTGTGTGTGTGTTGATACTTTACTGTTCCCAATTTTCGTTCGATTTGAATGAATTGTTGAACGAAAATCGTTTGGATTATTTTTTATTTTATTCAGCGAAAACCTTTCTACCGTTTCAAAATGGCGACTGTACAAAATTATAAAAAATCTTAAATTTTGTATCTTTTAATTCTTGAAAGTTTGATTCTATCATCATTATCGACGTTAAAATCTGCATAAGTTGTTATTTTCAAATTTCATTAAAATGGCGGTGAAAATTGAATAGTTTATATTTTCAAAGAATAGTTTTCATATTTCCTATATAATTCTGAAATTAAAAATAATAAATTATGCAGATTATAACACTGATTGCGACAATGAAATCCCATTTTTAAAAAAGTTATTTTTTTGGAAAATCCAGTGAAACTGATTGCAGCGATTATTAAACAATTTCACCGACTGAGCGAAGGGAAGACTCCGTTTGAAGTCTACGGTTCGGCATTTGGTGTTTGTGTTTGTCATGCAGTAACATTGTTTGTAAATATTACAGTTACTGGTTAAATTAGCGAGAAATGTGGTGAGCTGTGGTAGGCTATACTGCCAGTTCTACTGCTCTTTGGACTACAAGTTTAGTAACAATAGATACCTATTGATCCGAGCAAAATAGTAAACAACTACGAGTAGTAGTGCAAAAAACTATATCCTCTAAACATACAGAGCGCTCCACGACAGCACTCGTAACTTCTTCTGCCAATTTAAGCCGTAACCGTAATATTTACAAAAAATGTTACTAGACCAACTTTATTGGAAACGGTATGCTCGTTCTCCACGAAGCTGTCAAAATTACGATACGTTTTGCCGTTCTGCCAGTATTACAGGAAATAATCAGCAATTATACTCTCAACGTCGAATCAGAGCTCGCCTTCTTAAAACAGTAGCAAATGGGAAAAAATATTACACATAAGTTTGTTCAGGCTTTATACGAAGCACCTTCTACCAAATTTCAAAACAATCGGCCACTGCGTTTGATTAAAACGCGTACAATCGTCATCGTTAAGTCAGAGGCCGCCATCTTCAAATGTTATATACACATAATTTTGGCTATGTTCAGTATAATGATCTGCCTTCCCTAGCTTCGTCAATTCTACTTTCGTTGACGCGTTTCGGAGAACCTCCATCTTCAAAAACTATATCTCCGTGGAGTATAGATATAGTTTTTGAAGATGGAGGGTCTCCGAAACGCGTCAACGAAAGTAGAATTGACGAAGCTAGGGAAGGCAGATCATTATATTGAACATAGTGATAATAATCCTAGCAGATAAGAAGAAGAATATAAAAAGAATTTCAACATAATTTTAGTTTTATACAGAATATCTGAGCCAATTTTTTTTAACACCAATTTTTAAACAATCAGTCAATGAGTTTGGCTAAAACTGCGTATATATGTGTATATACACTAGTCTTTGTTTAGGAGAGGCCGCCATCTTGAAACATAAGTGAATGGGAGTAATGTTACAATACTTCGTTTGGGCTTTATACGAGGTACCTCGATACCAAATTTAAAAACAATCGGTCAGTACGTTTGGCCAAAACTGCGTAACAAACATTAACACAAACCAAATGGCGAAAGGTCGAGTTAAAACACATACCTCGCTTCGCTCGTCAATTATTGTTTGTACTGTAATTTAATGATAGTAACTCAACTGTCTGTTATCACGTACATTTTTTTTTTTTTTTTTTTGACGCTGCCTTTTGTGCTAAGGGGATCTCAGCACCACATCGGATTTGTAAAATGACTAACTTCTATACTGGCAAGGAACATAAAATTTATTCAGAATCTATATACAGAATAGAGTCTGTATTCGTCCTTGTCCAGACAACCCTCCATTACAAACCCATTTCTTGTAACTAATTCCTCACAGCATTTTAACTTTTATTCTACCAACTTTAACCCTAATATTTCCTCACAATCACAACTCGAATCCTAACAGTTTAAACATTTCTTTTAAAATGTCCACATTGTTGGAATCGCTGTTGATGGAGACATGAAATAAACAAATGATGACTTGATACTCAGTAGACCACGGCTGCCAGTACGCATGCGTGGTTCACTGTACTCATTAAAATTACATTCAAATACACTGTGAACTGTATCCGTCCAGTCTTTTATTAACTGTTATTCTAGAAGTGAGAGTACCGGTGATTTTTAAACACCTGTGACTACAGTGACTGCGACAAAACAAAAATCACTGTTGGCAAATACTTGTTTGTCACAACTAATATTGTTGTCGTTATATCATACTTGTTGTAGGAAAGTAATAAATATTTAGTGTTAGTGTTTGTTTATAAATGCATACTTTATTGTAAGCTCAATGTCTTCTAAGTATTATTAACATTAATATTCGGATTTTTATTATTTTAAGGAAGAATGATACAAGCTTTTTTCTGATAAATACTGGGTTATGTTTCCAAGTAAAAATAAAATACATTTCACATAATTCTTTACCTAAACAAATTAAATATACTAAGAAACATAATTATTTTTAACAGGTACTATAAACTTCACTATCTTGTAAACTGTGACTTTGTCACCATGGGGACCAAATATATTTGACTTTGGGAGTATTTTGTTAACAAATATTTCCGCAAGAACAGTGACTGAAGACAAATCCAGTGCATAGTTGCCGCCAATATATTTTTTACTAACAGTAACAGATACTGAGTCACGTAATCTACTGTCACAGATACTTTTTCTGTTCGTTGACTGCGATTTAAAAATACCTGTGACAAAGTCACAGTCAGTGAAATATCGCCCGCCTCTGGTAACTCGAATGCCGGTGTACTAAATTTTCTAAAAACATTGACGCAACAATGAAAATGACATTTACTCATACAATTAACTATAAAACAGTTTGTAAAAATTTATATTGTAATTATTTCGAAAGCACAACAATATAACCTTATGCTAATTTTGCGAAATTATACCGATTGCAATTATTGATGAGTTGGTATTGAACGCTAATCTAACTTTGGCAACTATGCTGTTTGCTGTCAAACCTTCGTAAACCGTTTTACATCTCAGCTTTCAAAATAACTGTAGATCTAGATCCATACAAAATTTTAATACTGGAATAATTTTCAATTATAACTTTATTTTATTCCAACGGATTTTTAAAACTGACTGAAGTTTTAACGTTTCACGTTAACATTTAGTGACATAAAACGTAGTCTTATATTAAGAAGTAAGGCTTCATAAGCATTAACCGCCGCTATTGGTAAGGCTTCCCAACTTTCATTGTGATTAGAAAGTGTTTTATTTCTAAACTGTCAATATATTCTCAACTGTATTATGTATGTAATCGGATCACAGTGGTCTATGGCAGCGGTCTTCAAAGTATTTGAACGTATCAACTAGGTGAACAGCTTGAAATTTTTTAATTGTTCTTTCGATTGCAACAAAATAGAAAATTGAACATATCTCGTTAAATATGTTCTATAATTTCACAAAAAGCTGTTTCACTGCCCACTGTAAAGTTACACACAAAACAAATAATGTATTTTCGGAATAAAGTGAACAGAGCGTTAGGTCAATGCAGCAGTGTTGGAACTACGACATGCAGCTAGGACGAAAGAGTTTGAAAAATAATATGAAATAAAAAACTCTTTTTTATTTCTTGTATAATAATTTAATTTCATCAGAAGAAAATAGAAAAAATAAGCATTTTTAACTCAGTTATACACCTGCACACCATTTTTCTCTTTTCTTCTGATGAAATGTAATTATTAGACACAAATAAAATATAAAGAATATTTTATTTCATTATATCTTTGTCCTATTTTTCCAATATATGTATGTAGGTTATGATGGGTCGTAAAAAAAATTTCAAGCTGAAGGTGGCTCCCACGACAAAAAAGCTTGGGAACCGCTAGTCTATGGCGTTCTCGGAGGTTACTCGAGCATCCCTGTCTCATCTCGTTATACATAATCTGAAATTTCTGTTGCGTTTATTTTTTCATTAAACGAACAAAAAAATCTTATTGTGTTCGTGAAAAAAAACATATTTTGAGATTTTTAGATCAAATCTCAAGAAAATTTTTAAGTTTTTAGATCAAGTGATTTCAAAAAATTGTTTCAAACAGTTGGATGTCCACAGACACGTGCGTGCGCTTGGCGAAAAAATCGGTTTCGGAAATAACATAAACAAATGCTTTATTCAATCTTTTCAAAATGGTGATCATTCTAAAAAGTAAAAAAAAACCATTAACTTTTTTATCTCGCATTCTTTTTAAAATCTGATTTAACCATCGTAATCAACGTTAAGATCTGCATATATTAGCATTCTAATTTTCAAAATCTATTGAAATTAATAAAATTAATGGTAAGAGGTTTTATTTTTGTGTTTTCTTCAATATTTTACTTCAAAATGCTAATTTCTGCAGTTTTTAATGCTGATTATAATGGCGAAATCAGATTTTCAAACGACTGTTTTTTAAAAGATTAAAATTTCGTTTTCATTACGTAAGAGAGACAGCTACCTGCCGCGATTATGAGTACAGTAGTTTTTAAGGACTGGACCATAGAAGTAAATTCTCCTCAGTACAGAAAAAGTACGTATATTGGCAATGTTTCGTTGAGTAACAGATGCTGGGCGAACTTGATGTCACAACCGAAATACACACCCTCGACTAGATACTGGGCACAGTGCCAAATAATCATTGCTCGCTTGTAGTTTTTGTTTACTGTTGTGTTTCGGAAGATTTAAAAATATTTTTGACATCAGCTGCTGTTGCGGTTAAATTAGTTCTTTGCTGTTATAATGCAGTGCAGTACAAGCACACAAAGCTGAGTCACGAGAAAATATTACGAAATGAAATTATGCTAGTGCGTTTACAGATTTCCGAACAAACTAAAAAATTCCCTGAATACAAGAAAGTGGTTTTTCTTGGGATTTGTTGAATGCGTATTATACGTAATGTTTAACGAATCCTCAATAATTAGTTCCTGGATCAGATCCGGCAACTGCACTCTAGATCCTTTGAATGCATTAAACATTTAATAGAAACGCACTAGAGCAACAGCCACCATTATAAAAAGCGTGTTCAATATTAGCGGCTAAATTCCAAGTAGATGGACTATTTGCCGCTAAGAACGCTGCGATCTGCAAGGACAGGGTGTGGAGATGTTTGAGAAAATAGACAGTACTATTGTCTATTTAACTGTAGTTGAACATTCTGCCGCTAGATGCCACTAGCAGCTTAAACATACGTAGAACTTTGAATACTAAATCTTGCGTTGGTTAGCATTAACCTTTCTCCGTAAGAAATGTGATTAGCGAATTTCCATTGAAAAATGAGCTATTAGAGCTATCACAGTAAGACCCAGAAACAAGGCCTTGAAATGAGCACTCATTCTGACCTCTAGATCACTTTTTAGAGGTCGTTAAAATTATTATATATGCAAAACTGTTACGTTAAGAAATTTTGGTTTGATTTCATTCAAACTTGGCATGAAAATCGATTTTATTAATAGCTTAATTAAGTTCTTTACTTAGAAAAATCCGTTCAACAGTTTTAAAAAGGCAACCATTCAAATTTGTATAAATTCATAATTTTTTTTTGTCTTTTTTAATTTGTATTTCACCATCGTAACAGAGTTAAAATCTACATAAATTCCGAATGATTTTTACATTCCATTGAAATGCGAAAATAAATCTGACAGCGGTCAGGGTCGTGTTGTGTGTGAAAGTTGAAAGTTTAAATGCGATTTGTTTCAAATTTGGCACAAATATCGATTTTATTAATAGCTTGAACACGTTCATTGTTCAAGAAAATCAACCGTTTCAGAGTGGCGGTAATTTTGAAATCTTAAGAAACTCATAACGTTTTTACGTTTTACCTTTTTTGAAAATATGATTTCACCACCGTAATTAGCGTTAAAATCTGCATAAATTAGCATTTTAAATTTTCAAATTTGGCTGAAAATACGAAAATGAAATTGGCGGTTTTATTTTATTATGTTCAGTGTAATTGAAAATTTTAAATGCTATTATTACGTAAGTGTTAATGCTATATGAGATCAGATTTTCGAAAAAAGGGGAAAATAAAAAATTGGAGTTTCGCTTACGTCACGTTATTAAGATAGCATGCAGCGATTATTGTTCCTTGAGATTTATTGTTATTTTATTACCAGGTTTTTTTGTCTGTTTGTCTGTTCGGTACAAATTTTGCAATCGATTTTAAACTAACTTCCCGGTTAGCTAGAGATTTGAAACTTTAAACATAGCTCAGAACTAGATGTCAGTGCTAACCCGCTTTCTTGACTGTTCGTTTGTTTATCCCCTCCAGGTAACTCCAACAGTCCAGTGACACAGAGTCTGCCAATCTGAGTCTACAAACTGTTACTACTTGGAGATAGTGAAGGAAAAGACGGAGCTATGGCGAGAGAGTGGGGACTCGACCTCTCACTCGCACATTTTTTCCCTCTGTCCCATTAGTGTTTTTAGCAGGCCGTTTTCTAAGCGGCTGACCTGTAAGATATATAATTTACAACACCATAAAGGAGTTGTAAATTTAAAATTAATAACTAAGAAGGAGCTGGCATTAATTTATTGTAATATTGAAATAAAACTTATAAAGTTATTTTTGTTTGCTCCTTTACTTTATTTTTCAGGAAAATAACAAACACATCGATATATTATGAATAAAAAGCAAAAAATTGAAGTTTAAAGAAAATAAAAATTGTATTTTAAAACGGACTAAAAAAGGGATAAAATAATTTCTCCTAGCCCCGTACAGATATTGTAGTATTGTCCTGAAAAGTTATGTTAATAGCTATGAACGTAGTTGTAATATTTAAAAGGAAAAACGTAGGACTCATTTAAATGCTATAATTCCTAATGAAGGTCAATTAGCTCCTAATTTATTACATGGAGATAATCTTCCGTAACGTGGATGCTCCCCTCGTTTTTCGTTTTAAATTTTACAAGTATTTTCATAGCTATAAAAAAATTCATAATCACACATTTTCGGGATAATACTGCAATATCTGTATGGGACTAGGAGAAATTATTATTTTTAGTTCATTTTGAAAACGTGGTATATTACACATTTTGTTTTTCTTTAAATAATTATTAACTAATATATTGTTTCTTATCGAGCTTCTTATAAATTGTTCTGGATGATTTAAAACCGTGGTATCTGCGCACCGAGCTCACCGGACCGTTACAGATTTGGTGGTTCAATTAAGTCAAGACACACGTGTCGCTGATCCAGTTCATTCTCCTCCCTCTTTGTATTTGTTCATTAAATAAGTGTTAATGAAGGGAACACGTCAACATACCACTCGACCGTATTAACACAATCGCTCTTGAATCCACTTCAACTGATGATGTGTGAACGTGAATGTGAACTCCAACTTGGCCATTCCACATCGGCATGTTTGGTGTCTGGCTGCAGCGCATCCCCGGTTATCCGAACATCCGTGCTTTACCAGGTGTAACTGAATATTGCCATCAGAATTTGTGTTTTATTGATAACACGACTATTTACAATCTTGTGAAATTTTGTGTTGTCAATAAGTTTAATTATGAACCTAAAAAAATTTATTAGCATTTTATATTGAATATTTCTATCTAAAGAAGCGTCACCAATTTGCAGTGAACATAAAATTACTCTAACAAACCTTTCCCGGTCTCTGCAAGAATTAGGTCATCGGGCGACCTTTCCGAACAAAGCTTTGGCCTGGATTAAAGGTTAGGGTCTGATCTTTACCTCTTCGCCGTAATTGGAACAGAAAATGTACACGAAGCAAATATCGTCAAGCCTATAACTTTCGTCGGCCCGGACATTAATTTTGTACACGAACAAAGTAAAATAAATGGTGCAAAACACTGCACAAATTATCTTACATTGGATTAAATTATTTTATATAAGACCTGTAAATAGACAATCGCATGGGTAGCTAACACACAAAAATTCCTCTTTTAGAGTTACTAACAAAAATCGACAATGAGAAAAATCTATAATATTTTAACGTTTTTGTTCAAATTTGGTCATAAAAAGTGATATAATGAAAACGATATTTGTTCTTTTTGTTCTTCGAGAAGCCTAAAATGCCTTCACGTCTAATTTCACTCGTATGTCTTTGTCTCTCACTGTGTTTTTTCGTAATTATCTTAGCAAATTGTTTCAAACTTTACATTTAGGCCGGGGCATCGCCGGACATCCATACCACGGTTAGTTTTAAATCAAATAAATTTACGGATCAAGAGAAAATCGGAAAAACCAACGGACTTTTTAACATGTATCACGTGTTAGTGCTGGTTGTGATAGATTAGCGCGTCGCGTGATGCGAGGAACATGTTTATTGATAATAGTATGTTTTGCGCGTCAAAAGTCTCATATTAAATTAATTATAATTAAAAAATTTCATGTATTTCAACTCGGGATCTTGTGCATGTGAGGCGCACGTCATAAACACTACACTACGGAAACCAAGAAAGAAGTTTGACCGAAGTAAATATATGACAAGAATCGTTAATTTAATTTCGGTAGTTATATTAAAAGATCAGTTGTTTTACATTAATTCGTAAAGATCAGCTGATTTCATTGAACAGATTGATAAGTTTTAAGTTATGTTGTGAAACACTACCTATGTTAATTTGTAGTTTATATATAATTGAACAGCTGATAGGCTATAATAAATTTCAGGTTATGTTGTTAATAACTAGCTATGTTAATTTATCGTGTTTTAAATAATCATAATTAAAATAACAATTAATACAATAAATACAAAATTATTTAATAAAATACAACACATGTAGTTATAATTTTTAAGAAAAAAGTCTGTTATTGAACCAAAAAATAAAAATCATGTGTCGTTTTCTGCATAGCCTCTTATAATTTATATTTATTTTTAAATTTACTTTCGAACTGATATTAAATTTCAAATTAAGCTTAGTTATACTTACTGATTTGTACTATGAATCTTCATAAGTGATTAAAATTTGTGTAAATTAGCCGATTTTAGGTTTTTTACAAAGCTGCTGAACCGGTGAGGCATCACAGCAGAAAGAAACATTTTTTGAACACCCAAAAAAATTGCCCGACATTTGTACAAAATAAGCTTACTTACCTGCGTGTAAAACGATGTCATAGTAATCAGTCAATTCGTTTACTGTTTAATGATGAGCGTGTAAGTCAAGATAAAAACACTTTTGGATACAAAGTATGCAAAAACGGATAAACAGTAACGTATTCATAAAACCCTCAGATCACGTTTTTTTTAATTTTTACTCTATTTTCTTGTATGTTATAAGCTTTTATTCGTTAGCAGTTTATTCTTTGTACTATATGTTATTATCAACTTTTACATTCTGACTACTGAATCTAATCTACTCGTTAAAACCTAACCTAACTTGACCTAACTACACAAAGTTAATACTAACCTAACCTAACAAGACCTGATTATACAAAGTATTAACTTAACCTAACCTGACCTGACTACTTAAAGTTTTAACTACCTAACCTAACGTAAATTGACTACACAAAGTATTAACAAGTTTGTGAGATGAAAAAACTGATCTTGATGATTTTTTGCTCTATCAATTTTTAAATCATTTTAATCCAAACTGATTTCAGGCTTGGATGTGTGTCTGTGCACATTGCTAGAATCTAAATTAATATAGTTTTTTGCCGGAAGCTCCCAAACCGGATTCTTTGCGTAAATAAATGCATACGAAAACGTTTGTGTAAATTTTGTCTTCTTTACACTAAATATAATATTACACTTTTACACTGAAAGGGTTCCTATCAATAGCCCACTGTTTCGTGTTGTGGTGCAATTTCGTTTCTAATTGAGTTAAACAACTCCAAAATGGCGGGTTGACTCACTGCAGCAAAATAGAATCAGACATAACACTTTACTTGCAGTATATGTTTATCTGTCTGTACATAGGCATCCTAGCATTGCTCTCTGCCCACTGAAAACTGATTGTTTAGTGATCTTTAGTCAATATATCATTCCAACCTCAATTAAAATGCGTAACTAGGGTCCTATTTAATATTTATTGTATTCCTGAGTAAGAAAGTTTAAAATCAAAATTAGAAAACATTTTTGGTTTCATATCCATCTGATGCCAATTTTTGTTGTACGTATTTTTTTGTAATTAAATGACTTTTTTACCAAAACACTATAAAAAATATAAACATGGAAAAACTAAAAGCCTATTTTTAAAGTGGACCAAAACGGACGTTGCTCGATATTTTTGTGTTAGATAATAAAATTGAGTTACGAATGAAATTTGAGAATAATCTGTTTAACCGATTATGAGATATCCGATACATCAAAACCTTTTACAGTAGATTGATCCCGTTTTTTATCCTTTCGGACCAGAATTTTCGGAAGATCTTTTGTTGCTTTAGACAGGTTATTTTCTTGAATGCGAGAGTTTATGCAATTTTTTGCACCATAAATTGAGTTAACAAACATGTAAAATTGCCTCGGAATGTAAGCAAAAGACAAATTTCAGACTAACCTAAAATTTAATCCGTATTGTAGAACAGGTAAAAATTAGGCTTTGAAAAACCATAAACAATCGTAGGCGTTGGCGTAGAGACGTAGGTTTTGAAAATCCAATTTCATCACAATCGTTTTTAAATTATGCATAAATTAATATTTTAGAGTTTAAATAACATTGAAAAAAAAACGAAGAAGAACTTTGACCACAGAAAACTCTATTTTCGTATTTCCAATAGAATTGAAAGAATTATAATATTATTCACAGTTGAAGGGAAAATCGAAAAAGCAAAGCAAACCCGAGAAGTCTGGTCTGTTTTTAATTTTAATTCGATTTATTAACGAATCAAAATTCTTTCTTTTAAATTTGCTACACTGACTTGAGTCATGAATCTTCGTATAACTGAAATTTTAGAAAAATCTAATTAACCTATTTTGAGAAATTGGCTGATTTCTTCCGTTTTTCCGATAACCCCCGAACCCGATATTTTTGGGAGATAGTGAGACGTACGTGCTACATTTGAGCGAAATTCGGTCAATAACATTAGAGCTGATTTTGAGAAATTCACGACTTTTAACAGTTTTTTTTAAACAAAAAGAGGCTTCAAAAAACATTCTTTTTCGAAAGAAAGGAAAAATAAAAAATGTTCCAGACAAACACACACACACACGCGCGCGCGCGCGCGCGCACGCACGCACGCACCACAAATTAATGCAATGTAATCTTGTATTTTTTTGTAAATTTATGATAGCCATATTATTTTATAATCGTAACTAATACGCGTCCAAATGGCTTTTGCCTTTTTCTCCTGTCTACATTTTTTCGGTAACGCTAATATTTTTCGATTAAAAAAAATTAAGTTGAGCAACTTTAAACACAATAAAAACCTCAAAAACAGATAAAAAACCTGTGCTTATTGGTCACAAGTTCAGAGCGTTATATCGATCACAATTCTACGACAAAATATAACCTATAGAGGAGAAATTGTAATGCAATTATAATCCAATGACCTGCAAATATTTCCGCGCTTCAATATAAACAAAACAATGCGCATCAAATGATAACTTTAGTGCTTATTTATCAGTTACAATTAATACTTGTGTTGCCAAAATATATAATGACCAATAGTACGAATTTTAAATTAACTGTTTTCCATGCAAGTTCTTGGAAGTAAGCCTGCACAGGCGTAGATAGGCAACCATCATGTCACATCTTTTCCAAGCTATCATCCGCCTTTTTCTAGTCTACGAATTATAAGTTGCCATAGCCTTTTTCGAAAAGAAACTTGAAAGAAAAAAGAAACAATATATGTTATAAATAATGAAGAAGTATTATATTAGGCTATGGTTTAAATTCAGGTAACCCAACGTTTTTGGGAAGCAAGAATTTTTATTGATTCAGTTATTAATTCTTTTTATTATTTTGCTTTGTTATTACTAATTTATAGCGATTTTTTTTAAATTACAGAATATGCTATGCTTTTTGTGAACAAATTGAATTAAACAACTATTTTTAATGATTTTTCTGTTTTGTTTAACATCAGCAGAAGCAACGTGTGCCGTAAGCAGGCAATGCTAATATGTAGCTGTAATTTAATTAAAGACCCAAATATTTATGAATTTTTGAATAAATAAAATCGTAAAAAATGTTCTTGAATTACTTTTATATGATCCGCATTTAATGAGGCCGAAATTTCTAAATATACCATATGCTATAAACTATTATTAAGTCATCATCATCATTTCAATTTTGGTACGACTTGATTCAAACTTGGCACAAAAAAAGATTTTGTTAATAGCTTCGTTACCAAGCAAAATCGTTAGACCGTTTCAAAATAGCAGCGTTGTACGTATTTTTTTAATTTTACACACTTTTGAAAGACAAATATGTTTGTGGTATTGTTACTTCTTTGGAAATTAAGTTTCATCACACGCGTGGTTGCAAGTACAGCGTACAGCGAACATAGATAAACTATGCCATTCAATAAGCCTCGAGACAAATTTATTGTGGCAGCTCAGAAACAATTTAGTCGCAGAGAAACATCTTAAGGCTACTTTTTAATATAATTCCCCCGAACAACAGCGCACTGTTCCCATCGTTTTTCTAGCTTCCTGACGCCCCTGGCCAAAAATTTTGTGTTACTGTTGGAGATGCGTTTGCATAGTATTTTTTTCACTTTTTTATTCGAGCAGATTTTCTTCAACGTATCAAACAACCGATGAGCGAGTTTATGGACAATAAGTGGGTTGTGGTAGGTAAAGTAGTTCAGTTTTTTAAGCATATCTTGAATCAGTTGCGCCGGATTAGAGTTATCGTGCAGCAAAATTGCACTTTTTTGTCAATAATCCACGGCCTTACTGTGTCAATAATTATTCTTTGATGTTAAAGTTAATCACAGAAATGGGGTGACTTAGTTTCTATAAAAACCGTTATTTTATCTTCTGAACTTTTACCAGCAAGGGACGTGGTGTGTTTCCATTCGAAGCTTCTTGGCTTGCCTCTTCGACTCCGGCTCAAAGTGGTGCATACAAGTTAAATGAATGAATGAATGACTTTCTATGGTTACTACTGCAATGCGACCTTGTAGCTCTATTGTGCCCTCTTTCTATATTCCCGAGATGCTCAGTTAAAGCCTTCACCAGTAGGCCTACTAGTCTTTTTATAAAGTCTAGGATATGGAGAGGATTCAAGGTGTAACTCCCCCCCCCACTTCTAATTGGTGACTTCCCAATTCATTATAGAGATGCTTGATCTAATTGCCTTTCAGTTTCTTTTACTTACTCTTAACCCCAAGGAGGTTTTGCCCCATTTGGCAAGATTCTTGTTGTGCTTTGAGTCTTGCTCATGTTTCCCATGAGTAGCTAGTGAAATTATGTCCACAAATACAGAGCCCCGCATGTATAAGCAAGGCTAAGGTACACTAGAAAGTTGCCAGGTATCCCAGGCCTCCGTTTGATACCATTAGGCCGGTGTCATACACTCCATCAGCATGAGTCGGGTGGCTACCAAATGCGGAACGAAGTTGCTCTAAGCGGAGCGGACTTTGCATGTTTTTATTATAAGTACGGCTACTGAAAGCGTAACGGAGCTGAGCGGAGTCAGGGGGCGTCGAATGGGTCCACTTTGCTTTTCTTGTTGCCGCATTTACATTAAAAACAAGGGGTTAGGTTTTGAATACAAAGTCCGCTCCGCATTTGGCGGCCACCCAGTTAGCCACACTTTACAGTTAGCCAGGTTATATAGAGTAATGAATAAGTGTCTTGAGTAGAGAAATGAGAGTAGTATCGCTAAACCCATCAGCTGCCAGCACGTTAAAAGTCTTGTTTTTTTACAGAATGATTCTTTTTCACATAAACCTCCTGCCACCTGCTTTCACAGATTCGAAACCACTTTTTTTCTGAGATTTAGAAAGTAATACGTTATTCTATCGTTCTTCTTATTTTTTTTATTAGTTTGTTTATAGTAAATTATCTACTTATATGAGCCGCCTCGGTGGTATAGTGGATAGCGTACTAGGCTTTCACCCCGAGGACCCGGGTTCGATTCCCGGCGAGGGCTTGGCATTTTCATACGCTATAAATCATCCCATCGTCTGCATTAGCCCAAGTGTGCATAATAGTCGGACGTTAAACACCAAAAAAAAAAAAAAAATCTACTTATATGCGGGATGTGTGTTCTTAAATCTGTGCAGATAGACGCAGCCTCAATATTTCAGAAATACATATTTTCACACTAAATCATCATCAATTGACTCATTAATCTATCCCAGACGCTAAAAAGACACTCCTACCTAACCACTGATGACTCTTCGTTACAACTCTTCCTGTGTTCAGGGAAACTATTGCACTGAAGCACTGCGGTCCACGATTAGGTCGTCTGACCGCAAGAGTTGATATTTTTAAGTCTGATGTTTTCCTTGGTTAACAGCTAATCCCATAACCTCAACCCGCGCCCTCAATGTTGAAACATTGCACTTGGCATATGTCAAGCCCTAGACAGTGATGTAATGCGGTAATAAATGGTGCATTATTTCACATTTAATTAAAGCTCGGGTGCAGGCTTACATTCGGCCAGTGCGAGTGCGAGTGTCCTATAAGCTTTTTCTATTTCTTTTTCCGCATATCAGAGCTGCTCCTCGTCCTTTGAAATCTGCACTGTCATCAAATCTTCTTTGGATGCAGTAATTTTTGGGTTTGTAAGACCGCTCGTTTTTATTACATGACTTACCCAGTAGAGCTTCCTGAGTTTTAAATAGTGTTTAGTTTTTTCTTTCTCAAAACTATTGTATGCATCTCGATGTTTGTTTACTTACCGTCCAGTTTCCATTTTCTTCTAATATTCTATATTTGAATATTCTAAATATTCTATTTTTTAAGGCTTGACTGTATTTGTTTGCGATTTGATTGCTGTCCCATAAGACTTACGTAAAATTTTTATCAACTATATTTTGTCGCTACGTCATTACGATTGTTACTTATTTTATTCCATCGTTATTATCAATACACATCTTTTTGCGTTTTTTCCTATGTCTATATTTTTTGATTTCTTAAACATTTTAAAAACTTCTTCTCCCCCCCTCTATGCGAATGTCGCCGAATCAAAAATTCAAAATGATTTTCTTATTCAGTAAAGTGACAAGAGCTTCACGTAATAAAAACTCAATTTGGTCGAATATTGGTCAGAGAATTAAAATTAAATGTGCTTATAATTCTACGACAAAATATACGCCTTAAAGGAGAAAGGTGGTTTTAAGTTTAACATTATTCCTAAGGGACATTAATCCAGTTCCTGACCAATATGGCAGTGCCTTAAAAAGGAAACAGCTATTTTTTGTTATAGACATGTTACAGGTAACTTGACAGTTATCAAGGAACTTTCTCTAACAAATTCACTTTTGTCAGTAAACACCCACTGATGACTGCCGAACAGACTATCCACTAGCTCACGTGGTTCTATTCTTTACAAAACCAGATCACCTGATTTGACTCTAATTAGCCGTTACACTGGATCGCTTTTATTAAGTAACTGAACAACTTCTAGGTTAAAATGCTGGTATAAGCGTTTCTTGTGCTTCAAGACAAATCTTTTAATTTCGTTGGCAACTGTCTCAACTTTTAAGTCGTTCTGTACGTTGTCATTTCCGATGTACCAAGAGCCTAAGTACTTTATTCTTTAAGACCTAGATCATCCTAATGTTACCCTTCTTGGCTCAGCCCTAGAGTGAATGCCATAAGTCCAGATAGACTTAAGGATTTGCTTATATAAGAGCAGTTTATTGTACAATTACAATTCTGAATGCCTTCCAAGCAGCCAGTACATTTCCCTATATTTTAAATTAAATTCTTCTTCTTTGTTTTTAACATGCTCTTTCCAACGAAGTTTAGCATCCAGAAAAATTCCCACGTACTTTGCAGTGTTCCCATAATGAATTATTTGAGAGTTCACCAATATCGTTTTCCTGTAAGTACAATTGGTCCACGTATTGGTATTATCCAAGGCTGCTTGTAGTCTTGTTGCTGACTCCTCAATGCCCTCGCTCGTAGCCATTATTGTTCTATCGGCAATCGTTACAATTACAAATTCCTCATTCCTTGCTATATCACTGGTGTACAAAAGATATAGAATAGCCACAGTGCACTTGGAAACAGCAATGACAAATCTTAAAAGTCAAATTATAAAATTCATTTATGTTGGGTACAACTTCCAAATTTCTTATAGCTTTATTAAACTTACACTGTTGATTCTTTTCGAAATTTCACCGTTCTTAGAACTTATTATGTATTATACTATAAACAAATAATATTTGATGAAAAAATGTTCATCAAATTATAACTTCAGTGTTTTGTTATTTATAATTAATAGACCCTACTTGTGTTGCCAAAGTTTAAAATTACCACAGTGCGAATTTCAATTGGAAAATTAGCTAATGGATCTGCAATCATAGTAAGACCCACATCCTCCGTGATTGCAATATATTTGAATACATACAAAATTTTTAAATTTTGGGAGAAAGTATACAGAAAAGTACTCGTGGCTCAGTTGGTAAGGTGGTAGTCAGTTCGGTGAAATTCGAACTTGTACAGCAGGTGTGATGCAGTTATATTACAGTTGACTTATTTCTGTGTGTGTGTGTGTGTGTGTGTGTGTGTGTGTGTGTGTGTGTGTGTGTGTGTGTGTGTGTGTGTGTGTGTGTGTGTGTGTGTGTGTGTGTTAGTGCTCTAGCATTCGAAATGTTGATCCAATCTGATACAGATTTAACACAAAAATCGATTTCGATAACAGCTTAGAAAAGTTCATTACTCAGCAAAATAAGTTCAACTCTTTCAAAATGGCGATGACTT
Organism: Callitettix versicolor; assembly: GCA_022606455.1. NCBI lineage: Eukaryota > Metazoa > Arthropoda > Insecta > Hemiptera > Cercopidae > Callitettix > Callitettix versicolor. The sequence goes on from CM040189.1 coordinate 85,781,562, forward strand.
AAGAAGTCATTACATTTTTGAAAATCTGATTCCATTATTGTAATTAGCGTTAAAATCTGCATACAATAATCATTTCAAATTTTTAAATTACATTGAAAGCATGAAAACTGAACTGCTAATTTGTGGAAATTTTAATGCTGATAAGGATAATAAATAAGATTTTAAAAAATAGATTAAAAATCAAATATGTTATGTGATATTGTTATTTATTAGAATTTCGCCTCCATCGCGTCAGCGAGACAGCTGCGTGCCGCGGTTATTTTTGTATTCGTTAGTGTGATTCTAAACATCGACCGACATTCAAATACTTTATCTCGGTTTTTCCTCGCGTACCTCTGCCTTATCCCCGCATAAATAGTTATCCCAGGTTAGTGCAACCGTAGCTGTTGACAGAGAGGGTTGCCTGCATATGCAAATGATTATATTTAGTAAGGGTAGACGGGTTAGATTAGCCTGGGTTAGGGTAGGTTAGGGAGTTACGGTAGGGTAATAAGGAACAGGGGGGATAGAAACAGGTAAGCCACTATATAGCTGGTACTGTTGCTTGAAAACATTTTTTAGCAACTTTCCATTGGAAATAAATTATTGGAGCTGCTCTTACCCAGACCTGGGACTCCGAATGAGCACCGATTCTATCTGTAGAACACTTTTTAAGGATATTATTAATGTCTTCATCTTTTTTCCTTCTAGGAATGTTATTTTGTTTAGACTACTACATTCATTTGCCTTTCCTAGCTTCAAATATTTTTCATTTGTTCGCGTTTCGGAATATTTCCATTGTCAAAATTTTTTGCTGTAGGCCTACTGCTCCCCCAAAATCTAGGCTTTTTCTTTTATACTATCTTAACCCCGTATGTACTAAACAAAGTTTTTAATGGTTCGTTAAAAATTACAAAATTAAAATCTAGTGGAAGAATATACTGCAGACTAAGAACTGAAAAATCTGTTTAATTTATCAATATCGATTTATCACATTTTGCTGAAATTTTGTTCGTGCATGAGACTCACAACTTATATCAGTGCAAAAAAATTGAAATAAAAGTAACACAAAGTAAATAAAAGTAGAAGCACAAGGCGGTCAGGGTTTATGTTTAATTTGCCGAATTACTTCTGAAAAGTATCAATCTTTAATTTCAAATTTGCTACACTGACTTGAATCATGATCACTTATAGAACCAAAAATTAAGCAAAATCTGATAAACGGATCAAATTGTTTACTTATTTCGAAAAGTTCATCAATAAAGGTGTGTGTGTGTGTGTGCGCGCGCGCACACACACACACACACACACACACACACACACACACACACACACAATAAAAAAATCACATTTGGACTCGAGGAACGTGATAAATATTATATACATTAAAATCCTAAGATCAATTTTTTCGTGATTATGACACTTCCTAAGTTTCGTATGGGGAGAAGGTAAAAGACAAAATTGCGAAGTTTGACCACGTGTATTTAATTAAATAAAGGTCTTAAAAAAGTCATATTTTGTACTTAAAAAAAGAAATACCAACAAAGGTCAGAAGTAACACCCACGCGGTTTTCTTTTGTGTACAGTTAGAAAGTAAACAAATTAAAATTGATTCAGAAAGAAAATTTCAGCCGGTTATTAAACATTCCAGTGCATTATTAATTTTTTCTTATTCATTAAATCCAAATTTGAGATTAGATTTTAAGAATCAAGGTGTTTCTTCCGAATATTTGATACGCGATCTTGCCACATTCTTCCATATTACCCAAGAATATACAGTACTGCATTACTAAATCTTTAATCTTCATGGAAATAGTTGGTAGATGGCCAAACGTAGCAAGAACCAAGATAGGTATGCGACAGACTTCTGACTTGAATATTAACTCAGCGAGGGAAATTTCATGCAGGGAATATTCCCGCACAACGCGATTGTTGCCACACTGTCATCTTGTGCTCTTTCAGTTGGAGTTTTGCCGCCGAAGTGTAAAAGTGTCGGTAAGAGGAGTTGCATCAGTGCTCTAAAGTTAAGTGACTAAATTAAAAAAAAAGATTTACTTTCGATATGAAGCAGTGTGTGTTTTGGTGTACTCTTCTGTTGGGGATAGTCATCTTTAATGATAAAGGTAAAATTTGAAAATTATATTAACAGTTAAATTTGTTTAATGCAGGAAAAACTTTGGGCAGATAGATATTTAGTAAATGAAAACATTTCACATTTTGGCTTTTCAAAATTTATTTTATTACCACCTTTAGCGTAAGGTTTTTATATCGGTTAGCAATCGGTTGCGCCAATTTGAATTTTAAAAATCAAATATTTTTTGTTAGGCCTAGAAATTGGCTCAACATTTTGTCAAAATTCCTTTTAAGAAAATGAAGTCAAGCTTATTTATTCTTCTTTTTTTTAATAATGACAAAAGAAAGTTTTTACAGTTCCTTTTAGAAATTTTCCTTGAACCTCGGAGCTAACTTTTTTTGGACTTCGTTGGCCCCTACCAATTTAGTTAATTTTGTGTTTACTATTTTTCGGTAGTACTTCATATCTACTTTAATAGGATATGACTTACTTTTTTAATAGGTTTAGACTTTACAATCACAACACTTTATTTTTTATGGTAATTATTTTTTTTAGCCTTACATAGTAAACTAACAGTCCATCAAATTTGTGTTTATTCCCATTTTTAAAAGTTATAATTACAAGCAGTCGTAATTTTCGACACAATTGCAAAACCATTCAACAGATTTTAATAAAAAAAGTATCACATCGACATTGTAAGAAGGAATAAAGTTTTAACAAAAGTGTTTCAAGCTTAGCAAAGGTAAAATAAACATATAGGTTAATAATTTGTTATTTCTTTAAACTCAGTTTTGAAATTATTTTTCTAGCTAATTAAATAGGCCTGGCTTTAGTTTCAAAATTATTTTTTGTTGATAATTTTAGCTTTAGTCTGTGTTTTAAGATTTACTATAAATAATTAGACTTATGTTTATATAAGAAATGTTTATTCAAGAAATGTAATACAAATAATACCAAATGGGTTTATTAACAGTTAAACACAATTAAAATAGTAACGTTATTAGTACAAATGTTAGAACTAGAATTATTGTGAAACTTTTTAATTTTTTGAAAGTATTGGTATTCGTTTTTAGTTAATAAAATATATAGGCTGCATGGAATGTTTAGCTATAATTTCTTCCTAAGTTTCTACTTCAGGTTATAATATTACACTGAAATACAGTGGTATTTAACTGTATTCAGCTTCCGCCCTCTCTTTTATAGGGTGATATTTTTTAAATCCTTTTTTTTTAATTGTATAAACCTAAAAGCTACAATAGCGTAAATTTAAAAATAGTGGTAAATATATGTACCACCATTCTTTCAGTAAACTGTAATATACTATATTGCTGAGAACGAAATTTGACTTGATTTCGTTCAATTTTAAATACCAAATAAGTGGTACATACCATAATCTTAAAAAGTATTGTAACCATATATAGTTTATGAGTAAGTAGTTAATCTTGAATCATTTGCATTTTAAAAGGATCAATACTTTTGTAATAAAAAAATCAAGTCTTGTAGGTTATTAGGTAAACTATTAATTTTATTTTACAAATTAATACGGCATACACTCATTTATTATCGTAATTTGATGACGACATTAAATCAGACTAAAAAAATGCCTCTTAAGAGCATACGGAAGTAAGTTTTATTCCTGTATTATTTTTAATTTATTTGCCTTTGAGATTTTACACAATTTGCAATAGACTTCGGCATTGATATAAGTTTAACATAAAAAACAAACAGAACTGGTCAGATACTGTATTCGTATTAGGCTTCGCAACTAGGGGGCTTTATTTGTTTCTTACAAATAAAATATTTTAATTTGAATATTAAAATTTACCAAAGATCGGAACATACTCCTGACCTTAAACGAGTTTTTCTATTCGCCTCTTGATCTGTTGTGTATTAATTATACTAGTTTTGTATAGGCTTGTTGGCAGTTCCTCCAAATAGACCCGTCTCAGGCGGCCGTGCGGGGTCTGTTGGGGCCGGAGGAGCACTGTTTCTGTAATCGTTTTAACGTATTTAGTTGTTTTTGTTATTATTTAGAGCTTATTTTGTTTAGGGCATATTGCTAAAAGACTTTTGGTTAATTGTACAAACATTTTTGTATTAACTATATTCACATAGGCCTAGATTTAAACATTTTGAGAAAAACAATAATAATATAGATTTCGGCCTCGCCGATATGATGGACGCGAAATTTAAAAATATAGGTCACATATTTTTTATTTAACGGCATTTGGTAGTTTAAAATAATGGCGACTAGATAAACATTTTTTTTTAGTAACGCGAAATTTCGAAATTTGTTGTTAAACGACATTTGAAGATTAAAATAACCAATTTTAACTAAGTATACAAACATTTTTGTGTTAACTGTATATAGACCTAGATCTAAACATTTTGAGGAAAACGATAATAATATAGGTTTAATAATAATCCTTGATGTGATGATGGATGTGGAATTTCAATAGTAGGCCACATATTGTTTGTTATAGTTATGAACTTTTTGTAATTTGGAAGCAGGCCTAACGGTTTTTTCAACGAAATCGCCCGAGTGAACAATATTAAACGAATCAAATTTGAACTAATCCAACAGAAATTGCGAACGTTAACAGAATATGTAATGAACCTACGCGTATACATTTATCGAGTGTCAACCCAAAACTGGTTCAACGGAACAAAATCAGTGCGTATTTTACGGTCTGGTTTTTAAATAGAACTGTTTCAAATCGATTATAATCGAACGGCTGTACTGTGTTGCATAGCACTAATAGATCCATTGCGTTGTCGTGGTTAGCTATTATGATTTTTATTCATGATAATTATTTGCATAGGAGACAAATATATCATACTATCCCTTAATAGTATGCACCCTTTTCGTAGGGGTAGTTGAGTGAATGTTGGTTGACCTTGTAAGTCTGGAGTAAATATTGTTTATTGTGTAGGTTTCACCAGTGACAAATCTAAGGAATTTAAAATTTATACATTTTGACTTAAAAACGTTTTTCAAATTGATGCTGAGTGTGAAAATTGTAAGGGGAAGCTGTAAAAGAGAATTTAAAAAAAATGGATTTTTTAATTTTGTGAAATGGTTGTTTTTAAGGGAGGGGTAATTTCTTAAAACTTTTAAATGTAAACTTAGGTTATACAGTTGTGATACATCATTTCGAATGGTTGGTCTCCATTCCGAACAAAACATTTGCGTATTGTAATATGTTTTCAAGTTGTATTTTACTGTATTAAAAAACCTGGCGAATTCCGAATGACGGCGATTAGGCATTTCGAGTGCCATGAAGCGTTCACGAGCCGTGTTATCAGTGAACGTTATCTCGGCGCAGATAGGGCAGGTACGATAATGTCGAAACTCCCAAATTTCTCTGACAGGCGTAACCAACAGTTTGTTTCTAATTGCTTGTGTCAATATATCACGCATTGCGAAATTAAATCACTTAACAAGGCACTTGTAGACTACAAGTATCTTTCTTGATTGTTTTTTCTTTACAAATTTTTATAGAGAAGTTAACATTGAATGTTTTTCTTTATAAATTTGTATAGAGAATGCCGCCCCTCCTGAGTCAAAAGAAATAAAATAAAAAAATGTGAGATTCTATTTGACTTCCTTAAAGTGGAAGTGTTTGTAGCTTCGAGAAAGAGTCAAAGAAACATCTGAGGCCTCTCAGGGTTCCGACACCCGTCACATTATCCCGATCTCAACTTTGTATGTACATGAAGTTTTGTCCGTGTGTCCGTATGAACGTTTGTGAAATTTGGAACGCTTGTACTGAGGGTAAAAACGGGGTTAATAAGTTAGGTATTTTATGTTGGTTCCCTCTTCTCACCCTGCGTTAACTGCAACAGAAGAAAGATGTTTCTCGACTCTAAAATTGATCAAAACTTGGTTGAGAAACTGTAGTGGCGCTTAATTGGAGCTCATGCTAGTGAGGACGAGGGATTAGCGTTAACGGTAAGGGTAAAGCAACTGGAGTAACTGCAGCTATATAAACAAATTATTGATAGGTATGTTGAGAAGAGGGGAAGTTATGTTAATGGAGCCAATTTTGCAAAAGTTTTCAAAATTAAAAATCTAAGAAAATTACGTGAATTTTTTGCCTAAAATAGACTAAATTTGTACTTATTTTATATAAGTTTTAAGTCTCAAAACATCTTAATAGTGCTAGTTTTTATTCAAAAAGGTATTTCAAAAATTGCCTTCCACTAGGCGGCCCTTTTTAAAATTAAATCAACTAACCGCCCCCACCCACAAAATTGTATTGGTCCGTCAGTGCATTGAATACACGCAGTATGTTTAAAGCTTGCCATTTTGAAAAATGTTGTAAACAATGTTCGTAGCTGCATTAAAACTATGCCGTACAAACTATGCTTTTAGATTAAACTTTAAAACTGTTTTTATATTTTATATTTTGTTGTAAAATTATGATAGATTTTTTTTCATTTTAAAACTGTGACCAATACAAACCGAATTTCATTGGCGTTTTCCTTTTATCTATATTTTTTGGTTATTTTAAAAGACGATATTTATGTTTCCTCTGTTCAATAACTTTAATAATTTTCAACTTAGGAAAAAACAAAAAAGCTATTCTGATGCCTATAGCTTTTAGCTTTGAAGTGAGTAATCGATCAAATTCCACGATAAAATAAAGGGAAAATGATTAACGGCAGTTGTATGGGACAAGAAACATATAGACCACTGTAAAACCTATCAAAATTTCAAGGTTTCATTGATTTAACACACCATACTGCATTGTCCCATAGCTGTATATTTGTGCAAACATTTTACAAATAGCAGTTGAAACAATTAGGCTTCTAAACTTGTTGGACACTGTTAATCTGTCTGTATAGAGCGTAGTATACATTCAAGGTCAAAAGGCCCGTACCTATAGATAAGTAGCCTACTTCTGAGGTGGACTTGTGTCATTGGTCAGGTATTTGTATTTCTATTTCTTGACGTAAATTATTTTTTTAAAGAAATTATAAAACCAGTATAATTAATATGTTCTAACAATACAATTATACATAGTGATGTTTGAAAATAATCTTAAGGTTTTTATGGATATTCGGGTATCCTGGGCAAAGAAAAGTAGTTTTTACTTGGTGTGTGTTGTCGCACTTACATTGCTAAAAGCAAAATTAATTGATCGATTTTATAAAATTTCTGGATATTTTTACTATATATAGGTCTACGGATATTTTTTACTATATAGAATATGTTTTTATAGCCTTTTTGTGGTAAAAACTGAACAAACAGATTCCTAAAAAATTGGTTCGAGAGCCTTGGAGAAAATCGATTTATCAGATTTTGCTAACATTATCATATATATTCATAGTTGAAGTCAGAGTTGCATCAGATTTACCCTAGAACCATTCGTTTCCTTTATTTTAGATTCTTAAGATGTATTAAGATTCTTCATATAGGCAGTGGAAAAATGTGCAAAATTTTTTTGTACCGTTAAAAAAAAATAGGACGATTTTTCAGTTTCTGTGTCCGTAACTTTCACACTGGTTTTTAAGGAGAAATAAATGCGGGAAAGTTTGTGCTTCGGCGCTATTTTTTTTCACTGATTTCAATGCGAAATGGTTTTGAGTGGCAGCCGTGACAATGCCATGAAAATAGTTCATAGTGTAGTGTAACTATAGGCCTGTTTATAATTAGCAATAAATTCTACACTGCATAATTCGCAGTAATTTCAATCGTTGTTAGAATTATAATTTTAAGTTGTAAATTGTATTTTTTTAAAATGATTTATAAACAGCCTAAAATGCAGTTGCAAATGTTGGACTCATATTTATTACATACAGGCTGTAGGCGTTTAGGCTTACAATATAGTATTATCATTATCTCGTGAACCTATGAACCGCTATAAATACACATTTAACTATTGGAAATTCATGTCAGCAAATAATCCACTTTAGTAAGTACATTTTGTAATAGTAGCCTACTGTAAACCAGTACTTTTAATGGTTAATATATTTTTACATTAATATTTTATTTATCGGTAAATATCCTTTGGGAAATGAGCTATTAGAGCGGCGATCTGTGTAAAATCCAAATCTGACCTGTAAATCACTTTTTAAATCAGTTTTACACAAAGTGGCGTGAACTTTAATTTGGCGCGAAATAATGGTACTTTTCAGTCACATAGAACTAACTTGATTTTAGTACCTAATAGCTGGTACAGGTTCGTTGAATCTTATTAAAAAGCGGCCATTTTAGAATTTAAAAAGAAATCTTTTTCTTACACTTTTTAAAAATGGTATTTTACAATCGTAATCAGCGTTTAAAAATTTGCCTGAATCAACATTAGGCCTACACAAATTTTGTTGAAAATATGAAAATGAATATAACTGTGCGGTCTGGGTTCATTTTCGTATTTTAAATATACTTTGTATATTTTAAATGGTAATTTGTTTTACAATAATTATGATTGTGAAATGAGATTTCAAAAGAAGCAAGATAATCACTTCGTCATTCCAACAAGACATTTGGATGCCACGAATATATATTAGATTAGTACTAGGCCAGTACATAAAGTTGCAATATAATTTCACGTATATAGCCTACGTATAACCTATCGTGAGATTTTAATAAAAACTAAATACTTATTTTAAAGCACTTTCGCATGCTTGGGATTGTGATTTATGCGTTGTAAAAAAAAGAAAAATTTTAAATTTAGTTTTTGAGTGGCTTATTATTTTTAAGAATCTTTTTAAAAAATATATTTATTTAAAGTTTAATTCCAAACGTTTAAAAAGAGCAACTGTAAAGAAATTGACCATGTTAAAACTCAAGCTGTTTTTATGTATTTTCAAAATTGTAACGTTTTTTAATTATTTTTTAAATTTTTTATTTAATTTATTTATTTATTTATTTAATTATTTTTTAAATTTAATTATTTTTTAAAACTTATTATTTTTAAGAATCTTTTTAAAAAATATATTTATTTAAAGTTTAATTCCAAACGTTTAAAAAGAGCAACTGTAAAGAAATTGACCATGTTAAAACTCAAGCTGTTTTTATGTATTTTCAAAATTTTAACGTTTTTTAATTATTTTTCTCTTATTTTCTAAATATATAAGGCTTTGGAAATAGTTTAAGTTCCTCCCCGTTTTTTACATAAAAAGTAACAATGTCCATGTCTATTGTTAAAAAAAACAAATATGGACATTAATTTTGTCTCCCACAAAAAAACTAAATAAAATACTCCACTAGTTGTTTTCCTTATCAGAAAATTTACACTACTACTAATACTTAAAAAATAAGATAGATTGCTTTAGCGTAGTTCCCTTATATTATCTGTAGATAGCGAAGAGTAGTAATTTACAGCCGTGAAATAATTTCGAGGTTATATAAACTACATTTGTTTTAGCACCGCGTGACGTCACTAAAGCTGGAACACTTGTCGACTTACTTTTCCAAAGATAGACTTACAGTGTCAAGTTCAATACGTAATCAAAGATGGCAAGACGTGTTGAAAGCAGATACTAACAATGAACTTCAGCTTCCTTTTGTGTCGGAAGAGGGTCAACGTATTCATCTGTGCGCTTTGTAGGTTATCTTGGGATTCGGGAGGGTATTACTGTTGATCGGATTATAGAACAGTAGGTTGTAGATTTTGTTGTAAGATTGTAGGCCTATTAATGTTTTGGTATCAGCTTGGGGTAATAATATTCTAATCGCGGCACGCAGCTGTCTCGCTGACGTGATTTCCAACAGTCTTACATTTTTTTGGATAACATTATTAAAACATTTTAAGGTACATTGAAAATTTAAAAAAATGAACAGTGACCGCTGTCAGGTTTATTTTCGAATTTTCAATGGAGTTTGCAGTTTTAAAGTGATAATTTTTGCATGGGAAGAGCTCATATGACCAAAAAATCAAACAACCAAAAGTTTATTCGACCAAAAATATGTAATAACTTAGAGATTTATTAACATTGAGGTTCGTATTTCCTCCGAAGGAGGATATTTTGTAAAACACTGTTTTTTTTATTATTGCATATAGATCAGTGTCATTACTGATATTTAAATTATGCCATTACACTACATACCCAGACCAGTCATTACTATATTGTTTTAGCGTTTAGGCCTACAGTTGAATATACTGTCAATATTTTATATATTCATTTTTTTTTATTGCATATAGGTAAGTTTTAATACTAAATATTTAAATTAATAATACACGCCATTATACAATTAACACTTAAATACTAAATAATTAAGTTGGACTGTGTAAGTAGTGTGATTGCGTTTAACATAATTTAAACATTTATTATTCACACCTATCAATATATAATACACGAATAAAACGTCACTGTTATACAATTAACACTTGAATACTAAATAATTATGTTGGGCTGGGTAAGTAGTGTGATTGCGTTTAACATAATTTAAACATTTATTATTCACACCTATCAATACATAATACACGAATAAAACGTCACTGTTATACAATTAACACTTGAATACTAAATAATTAAGTTGGACTGTGTAAGTAGTGTGATTGCGTTTAACATAATTTAAACATTTATTATTCACACCTATCAATACATAATACACGAATAAAACGTCACTGTTATACAATTAACACTTGAATACTAAATAATTATGTTGGGCTGGGTAACTCGTATGATGGTGTTTAAAATAATGTAAACATTTATTATTCACACCTATCAATATATAATAAATGTATTAAACGTTACTGTTATAGAATTAACACTTGAACGCTAAATAATTAAGTTGGACTGGGTAAGTAGTATAATGGTGTTTAAAATAATAATAAAAACACGGTTCATATGACCAAAAGTTCATTCGACCAAAATATTAAATATAATTTGGTTGAATAAATGTTTAGTTGTTTGATCTTTTGGTCATATGATCTCCCCTCTTAAAACATGGTTCATTTGACCAAAAGTTCATTGGGCCAAAATATTAAATTTTTGGTTGAATGAACTTTTGGTTGTTTCATCTTTTGGTCATATGACCCCATCGTTTTTGCATTAGTATAATGATGATTAGGATTATGAAATAAAATACATAAAAAGTCTACCTTAATTATGTAGTTAAGAATTATTTTTTTCTAATATTAGGCATGGCGGCCATTTTAAAACGGTTGGATGGATTTAGCTGGGTAACGAACTTGTCAAGCTATGATCAGAATCGATTTTTGGACCAAGCGTAAATCAAATCTGACTAAAAGCGACACAAATGCTCCAGGTTCCCCGTTGTTAATGCTCTAATAATTTTGAAGGCTGGGCTGGACATGCAAATCAGTGGCCTCCATTAATAATTTAAGTAATGAACGTATTTATATAACCTAAGTAATAATATTAAATAACAATTTTGTACAAAGTATGTGCAAGGTATATTTGTTAACGTTCCAACAAGTTATAGTAGGCAATAAAGGCGTTAATTAACCTTATTTTGTATTCGTGAAAGTACAGTCTAGTAAAATATATTTACAAGTTATATTTAACTGTAAACTTTTTATCAATTTTATGCTTGCTGGGCTGGTATGTAGTATAATAGCGTTAATTAGCCTACAATTAAACAAACACACATACAATGCAGATATATTTATCTGTAAACTCTTTGTAGCCATAAAAAAAGCTAAATTCTTTTGCTCGTCAGGAACGTATATAATCACGTTTTTGTTTTAAAAGTGATTCAAGAAGTCAGGATCATCGGAGTTGATTTCAAAGTTTTCAGAGTAAGAAATAAACTATGGTCCTTATTGAAGTATAGAAATTAGCCAAAAATCGAATTCGTGCTAAATACCACCGGCAATGTAACTACCGGTAGGATAAGCCGACTGTTTATTACGAGCCCTGCAAGAACAGCAGAGCATACCGTACAAGGAGCCCGCGTCACGATATGATCTACTTTTGTACTTATAAATCACTCAGTCAGATCATTGTTCTTTAATTACATGCAAAATGGAGCCGAGCCGAGCAGAGCGGTGTGAGAGGAACTAGTTCGCGTTGAAAGGAGATGGATGATACCGGGCCGCAGACCTCCCGGGTGGGCAGCGTGCGGTTGCATTGAGCTTTCCTATAATGGGGGGGGGGAAGCTTATACAAAGCTTATACTTTGTCAAAATTCTTAGAAAACAATGCACTGATGTTTTAATTTTTTAGGTTAATGAACTATCAAACTATTACATAATCACGGTATGACTTAGACCTTGAACATAGAAATTAGCTCCTATCCTGTCCACATTTTTAAGAAGCGGCGTGTGTGTTTTAGTATTTTAGCGTGTTGATTTTTGTCCGATTTGACTCATTTTGTTAATAAGCATGGACACGTTACCCAGAAACATCTGTTCTTCAACAGTTTCAGAATAGTGGCTTTCCAAATCTTTAAACACTTCTCTATAAATATGATTTATACATCGGAATAGCCTATTTGTTAAAAACTGAAAATCAAAATATAAATATTCATTTATGCGGATTTTAACGCTGACTTTTAAAAGTTGAAATTAAAAAGGTTTTCTGTGTAGATAGACCCTTATGAGAGCTTTGCGAGCGTTCGCTGCCGGTGGCATCTTGCGGCAAAGTGTTCCAACTTCAGTTAAATGGATAATAGTACTGTTTATTTTCTCAAACGTCTCCGCCACCTGTCCTTGCCACTTGAAAAGTTCGTAGCGGCAGATTGTGCAATTGTTTGGACTTCAGCCACTAATATCGTGCACGCTTTTGTAATGGTGGCTGTACTGCTAGAATGATAATATTCAGTGGTAATAACTTTAAAATCCACTTGAAATGGAGTTTTAGATATTCAGAAACGTGTGCTCAAGAAATTATAAGAGTTAATTACTTTTAAGATTTTGAAATGTTTAAACCAATTTTGTTGGATAACGAAACGAACTTGCCTGAACTATTACTAAAATTGATTTTTAGTGCCAAATTTAAAACACGCCCTCACACACTTTAACACTCATTTTTATTTTCCCTATTGTTTTGCAGTTATTTTATTGTCCTGATATCGACTTTTCGAGAAGTGCCGCAGTTACGATAGTTTCCTTTATTTTGATTGGCGTTATAAACAATCGCAACATCTGCCGAAGGGGAATGCTCCCGCTGTTCACCTGGACCTGTTTTTGCCAGCTATGCATTGTCTATGCCGAAGGGTCATCTTTCTTATACACATTCCTCTGTCTTCCAGGAAAAACTTTGTCCTCTCGTACAAAGGAATAGTTGTGTTCTGCAGGAATGACCCCCCCTAAACCTGCAGCCAACACGCCTTACATTGTCCGTCTAGTTACTATAACAGTTCTATGACTTCGAAGTCATTACATAGCGTAAAAACGATGTAGGACATTACACGGACATTAAGTCAAGCTTTCAAAGTGGAAAATTAACCACAATTGAAGTATAATTTTTTTCGATTTACTTCATTGTTTTTTTTCAAATTTGTTACGATTCTAAAAAAGTAACGAACCAAATTATGTGGAAATAATTGAAGGAGATTTTCTTTTTTGTTCAAAAATTAAATAGGAAATTGGACTTTGGGTTATTCTTTATTCATCATAAGTACAGTAATTAAATGATAGTACAGTAAGCAGAGGAAGTATGGATGCGAGTGTGTACCCGTGTTTGTTGGGGTCAACGACCTCGGTTTAGTAAGCTTTATTGCCTAATTAGGAAGATAAGGCGGTCCTTTGTACAGTGTAATGTTTATTGTCTATATACAGTATTATTTTATACAGGACAAATATTAGGCCTGTCATTAAATTACGGATGTTTCACCACTAATCGTTTAAATTAAGTCGAAGAGATCGTGTCCTTTTGTTTTATTTTAAGGCTTGTTTATTTTAATTTCCATTGGAAAAATGAGCTATTGGAGCAGTCATCATGGTAAGACTCAGTTCCAGTAACTTAATGTTAACTCTCGAAAAGTAACGTCAAATATATAAAGATTATCCAAATATGTATACCACATTTGAAATAAGAGAAAGGTTTGTGGGTAAAGAATAATAAGACCTAACCAAACGGTGTTTAGAGTTAGTCTTTAAAATATTTGTTTGAAATTTACACTTGAATACAAGTTTTGTCTTGTATTAACAAAGTTTTATATCTTCCTGTTTATACAACCAAATTAAGAAATATATTTTCCTTACTGCTGATTTTCTGTTTTCGATCAATTCGATTTCCTCTGCCCCTTAGAGGGGGTGTGAGTGGATTTAGACGTCCCTCGCGGTACCCGAGTCTAACAAACACTTACACTTACGATTTTAACACTTTATACTCACACTTACGTTTAGTGACGCGATAATAGCATCAATGTAACAATTCGTTAAAAAAAAAAAACAAAAAACAAAAATTGATTTCCTCTGAAAGGGTATTTTTAGAACTACAACCATCCATATGTTTTGCTTCGGCGCATGGAAGATATTGAAGCCAATTGTAAGGCAAATCGGTCAAGGTCGACGCCATTAAAAAGGCACCATTTCGAGCTTATTCTATTACATAATCTTTTAACCATCGAGTGTATTATAAAGTATAATAGCGTATAGGCCTATTATGTATTACATACAATAACTAAGCCATTATTATTCTTAATGTCTACGTTCACCTGTTACACGATCATAACAATATAAGAGAATGTGTATAACATACTGTAGACAGAACCATTAGGCAACATATGCGCTATGCTTGCATAACAGAACCGTACAGTGTTGCTAAATTTGACCATAAGTAATTATTTGTTTAGCTGATAATTTATTACTTCAATATTTGTAGTTTTTGTGGGTTCTGATTGTTTTTTTAAATTTCGAAAACGCGTCTGGAAGGAAGAAACAATGTATTACGGCATGGACATGTTCACAATACTGTAAAGTCTGTCTAATGAGACAACTAGGAAGTTCTTCTGGAGTAAATACTAGCCCCGGTTGGCTGTTCTTCAGAGGACAATTGTAATGAAACAAGGCCTCGTTGCTGTTCAGTCTAATGAGACAACTAGGAAGTTCTTCTGGAGTAAATACTAGCCCCGGTTGGCTGTTCTTCAGAGGACAATTGTAATGAAACAAGACCTCGTTGCTGTTCAGTCTAATGAGACAACTAGGAAGTTCTTCTGGAGTAAATACTAGCCCCGGTTGGCTGTTCTTCAGAGGACAATTGTAATGAAACAAGGCCTCGTTGCTGTTCGGTCCAATGAGACAACTAGGAAGTTCTTCTGGAGTAAATACTAGCCCCGGTTGGCTGTTCTTCAGAGGACAATTGTAATGAAACAAGACCTCGTTGCTGTTCAGTCTAATGAGACAACTAGGAAGTTCTTCTGGAGTAAATACTAGCCCCGGTTGGCTGTTCTTCAGAGGACAATTGTAATGAAACAAGGCCTCGTTGCTGTTCAGTCTAATGAGACAACTAGGAAGTTCTTCTGGAGTAAATACTAGCCCCGGTTGGCTGTTCTTCAGAGGACAATTGTAATGAAACAAGACCTCGTTGCTGTTCAGTCTAATGAGACAACTAGGAAGTTCTTCTGGAGTAAATACTAGCCCCGGTTGGCTGTTCTTCAGAGGACAATTGTAATGAAACAAGGCCTTGTTGCTGTTCAGTCTAATGAGACAACTAGGAAGTTCTTCTGGAGTAAATACTAACCCGAGTTGGCTGTTCTTCAGAGGACAATTGTAATGAAACAAGACCTCGTTGCTGTTCAATCTAAAATTTTAGTTCGTTTAAATCATATCGTAACAACCAACAAAAACTTGTAACTAATGAGGACGAGGGATCAGCGTTAACTGTAAGGGTGAAGCAACGGGAGCAACTGCGACTCAGATTGAGAACCTTTAGGTGCGCAGTTCAGACTGACCGGTGCTGTACTATGCATCGACCCACCGAGCCCTATCCTTCGTCTTTTACTAAGGTAACTTACGCGCAAGTACTGTATGTAGATAGCAGAATATGCAGAAATCACTCAAGTAAATGTCTCATTTACTTTACTTAAGAAAAGCCGCCTCGGTGGCCTAGTGGATAGCGTACTAGGCTTTCACCCCGAGGACCCGGGTTCGATTCCCGGCGAGGGCTTGGCATTTTCATATGCTATAAATCATCCCATCGTCTGCATTAGCCCAAGTGTGCACAATAGTCGGACGTTAAAAAAAGAAAAAAAATGAGAGATCTTATTTTAAAACTTTGTTAATGTCAGCTCGTTTGGGTCCAACCCGTGACTGCAGACCTGGCATGGAGAAAAGATTTCTTAATGGTTACAACTGTTCCTTCACCGAGTCCAGATAACTTATTATTCAAATTATGGATGGGGATTCCCGTACTGCTGTTCGATCTCGTTTTAAATAAGAGCTAATCTGCTTTCTGTTATATCTCTAATTCTCTATGAATAATACAAAGATTTAATTGTTGATCCACTGACGCTAAACGCTAGAAATTGACATTTATAGTTGACATTCATCCTGATAGAAGATCATAAATCAGTATACTTGTTAAGCATCCCCTCATGCTGATTTGGGATATTCGACCTGCAGGTCAGTTTTATCAGTAACAAATGGGTAAGTTGTATCTGTAGGCCTAACTCCAGGAGCGAATTCATAATGTCCGTTACGTTTCCATCATGACAATTCAATCACTATTTGTCTTCACTGTAAATGGATGACTTCAGTCTTCAAACCTGCATACAGGACACTTTTTCTTCAACTTTTGCTAAAGAGATTCTTTCTTAAACTATTCTTGCAGTACAAAATTTTACAGCCTCCTTGATCACACCCAAGACTTTGTCATGCCTCTGAGTGGAATTACACGCTTGTAGTAGGCAAGGACGGATTAAAGGGGGGCGAAGGGGCGACCGCCCTTCCCGAGACAAAATAACAAATGTAAAAGATCCAATTTGACTTCCTTAAAATGGAAGTATTGCAGCTTTGAGGACAAGAGTCAAAGAGGTCTCTGAGGTCTCTGAGTGGTGTCAGAAAGCCGTCACACTATTCTGATCTCAACTTTGTATGTACATGAAGTTTTGTCCTTATGTACACATGTACGTTTGTGAACTTTGAAATTTTGTACTGAGAATGAAAATTGATCAAAACGTGGTTTAGAAACTGTTGTGGCGCTTAACTGGACTGGCTTAGGCTAATGAGGACGAGGGATCAGCGTTAACGGTATAGGAATATTGAGAAGAGGGGAAGTTATGTAAATGGAACCAGTTTTGCAAAAGTTTTAAAAATTAGGAATCTAGGAAAATTGTGATTTTTTTGTTGTCTAAAGTAGAGTAAATTTTTACACTTATTTTATATACGTTTTAAGTCTCAAAACAGCTTAAAAATGATAGTTTTTGAAGGTATTGTTTAAAAAATTGTCATCCCCTAGGCGGCTGTCTTAAATTGAATCATTCAACCAACCGCAGGGGGGGGGTTAGGAACTCACAAAATTGCATTAATCCGTCAGTGATAGTAGGCCACTTTACGTACAAACGAAAAGTTGCGTGTTTGCGTTAAAAATCAGTCGGTAATCTCAGCAACAGATGTTTGCGGCACAGCTAGTACAGCAGCTATAAAAAACTTGAATTTTTCATCTGTTTCAATCTATCAGCATACAGGTATCAATAGAGACCAACGCACACAAACATCCAACTGTGCGTCTGCTAAATATTGAGTAACTGCTAATAAAGTGACGTCATTCTATTTTGGTTATAACTGTTAGCACGGGAAGCGCTCTGCGCTCGAGTGGAGGTTATATATAGATTGAAATGTATTGGACTGACATCCACTCCAGACATGATTAATACGGCTTATTTATAACTTCATTTACATGTACATTTACATTCAAGATGTCGGAAAGGAAACAATGTTGCACGTACAACTGATACGTCATATTTCGTTGGACACGATTCCATTACAACGAGTTTGGACAGTGTGACCAAAAATGTATAGGTTAATTAAAAAAAAAAATTTGTTTCAAATATTCGTACTTAAAGAACGCTACAGTAGAACTTAGATGTCTTAATTACGTCAGAAATTTTGTTAAAATTCTACATCATTATTTTATTACGTTAATCTTATAATTTCATTTTGACTTCAGTAGGCCTACTGCTTGTCAACCTGGATCATTTGTTAAGTCAATTTACTTCAATTAGTTCATCGTAAATTATGACTTAATATTATGGATGCTAGTAAAAAGGAATGTGCGCGCGATAATTTTGGCATTAAGCCCAAAACGAATACCGATCTCCGATGGTGGTTGGAAGACTGGCTAGAAAACGTGATTATCCCACGTTTTTGTTCTGCTAAAGGAAACTTAATTTTACAGAAGCCAATGATTGCAAAAACGATTTATTTATTAGTTTATTAGTTTTAGTAAGTTGTTACGAATGTCGAAATATTTTTGATAAGATCGGTGTCACTATGATGGAGTTTATACCAGTAACTGGAAGATCAGCTTTCTCTAAGATTCCTGGCAACGTAAAACCAGTGATAAGGTTTCAGCTGTTATGTCACTAGCATCCATAAGTTATACTTTGCCATCGTCCTCGAAACCAACTGAGTAATGATGCAAGACAATCTACCATTGAAGAGTTGCAAGTAATACTATTTTTTAGTCATACTATTAGAGACTGTACAATAGCCTACTAGGCTAATGCATTGTGCCATACAGTAAGCTATGACTTATATATTTGCACGCTAAAAAAATATTGGTAGCACAGCTGTTAAACTGACGTGATCAAAAGTAATTTACAAAAACTTAAACATCATAATAACTTTTTTAATCTGATTTCACCTTCAAAACAAGCTAAAAAAACTGCATTTAAAATTTTTACATTACATTCAATATACAAAAGTGAAATTTGATTTCCGTCCACGAATCTATGGACAGACACCCACGTAAAAACCGATTTTGCGGCCTAAAAACGTAGTCCGTCAAAATATTAAGATTTTGTCACTATCGCCAAACTTTCATTATACTTATAATGTAGAAAGTAAAAACAATGAATGTAACGTACATAAAAAGAAAACAGTCAACATTGTTTCATCTGTGGTTAATGTATTGGAACGTGACATCTGCGTAGGGGCTGCTTGGAACACAAGATACGCTTCAGCAATTCCGATGTTTGTATCTACGATTCATTCGTTGAAAAACATACCGATATGCGAGTCGACCTGTGGCAGCAAGATGAAAATGCGAATTTCTAGTCATCCGAGAGACCTATTAATACTGGCATGCCACTCTTTTCTCCCATCTTCCATTCAACAAAGACTCGGTCTGGCATGTTTCACGTGAGACCTGACGAAGCACTTCCATCTCTGCTGTCTCTCTATTAGCTGCTTGGTTATCGAAGTTGAATGCGAATTTAATGAGCTTTATATCATCGATACGGAAAGTAGAAGCTACAACTGCAAGGGTGTATCCATAGTTCAATAACAGTGTTTGTTTAGTCTAGGCAGTATTAGGGAGCGTCCCAGCTGTACGGTGAGGGACAATATGTGGTTAATCAGCTGACAGCTGGAATATCACCTTCCCTAAACTTTCGAATAGAATTTGTACGTTTGTTGAATAGAAATTAAAGTTAGTCACGGTTGGTTTGCTATTGGCGACATGTCTGTGTTCGAATCAACAACGTGTCTCAGATGAACTCTTTCCTTGCGGATAGATTTCATTCATCTGAATATAAATCTCAGCACAACGAGACGGAAAAACTTGAGCAAATTTCATTTTAGTGCATTGAAAGCATGAAATTGATTGCCATACAAAAGATATTTTAAAAGATTTCAAATGGCGTTTATCTAAATATAAATCTCTGCACAACGAGACGGAAAAACTTGAGCAAATTTCATTTGAATTAGTGCACTGAAAGCATGAAATTGATTTACGGACAGAAGATTTTTTAAAAGAATGCAAATGGCCTACATTTTGGTTTACCAACATGTTTTATATGGCTGTCTATTTTTTAAAAGGTTATATTTAATACTTAATGAGCAATCCAGGGTCTGTAAGACTACTTTGAGATACGAGGTAAAGCAAACACGCAACGATCTACAGTCGTCCTTTTTGTTAAACCGTAGTCTTGTCTTATCGATCTTTAATAGTGATTTAACAGAAAGTTATTGATTTGGGGATTGAAGTCAGCTTTAAACCACATAGCATAAATAATTAATTAATGTAAGCATAAATAATTAATATTGATAACAAATATTAAACATTTTAATTTCAAATTATTCAAACTGTTTTTAAGGCTTTACCGTAACTGTTTAAGAACAACCTTTAAGAATAATTCTGGCTCCCAAACATGAAGTTAAAAAAATAACGTCAAAAACATCGTATTTTGGTGTTTTTATTTAGAAAATTGTTAATTGTCCAATTAAAACACGGTAGGGTGCATAGTTTACATTTAATTTTGTATGTGAAAAAGTATTGGTAGTTTAAAATATTATCAGAAAAAACAATTGACAACTAAGACTACGTGATTAGTTTGGTTTCTAAACACATTGGCTGGCAGTGGTTACTGAACCCACTAAATGCTAATTTTAATGTCAGGAAAAAACAATGAATTCCGGTCATAGTTCCGGTGACTTCTACGTGAGTACGCTCTCGCTAGAGTATATTTCCGGTCATAAGTTATCTGAAGAAGTACAGTTAGTTCTGTTAATTACTAATTCATATGGAAGGTGTAATTGAACTCGATACCAGTTTTTTTAGAGGTCGTTCAAATTTTATAACGCGCGCGTGTGTGTACTTTATCAAACCTGAAAGAACGTAAAGGCTGATTAAAGGTAGCTATAAAGTAGCTATTCCAGTGATTGATAATATTTTGATAAAAATAATAACTTTGAAATGTTATTTATAGACGTATCTGTAACGTCAATTATGGTAAGCAATGTAAATTATCAGCTGTTAAATTTATGGTTTCTTATTATCAGGTGATAGAATTTAATTATCTGTTAACCTTCAATAATTATTTTAATCAGAAAGCATATTTATTATGATCAGGGATAAAGTAAAAGCAAATCACGTGACCTAATGTTTATGTTTACAGTGATAAAAATAATACAAAAGGCAACACAAGGGTTGTGACACTTCTAAATTGTATTCCAAAATCGTAAATATCACTGATGCCATAAATCTATACAGTTCTATTAAAGTAAACGAGTTTCCAGTTTTATTTGTACAGTATTTGTCTATACAGACACAGTCTGCACTGGCAACAAGTGCTGATTAGATCGAGTTAAACTAATTGACCATTTTTTTATGAAATTTGGCATATAGACCTAGTGTTTACCATTTCTCGGGACTTTTTTCAACTTTTTCGAATTTTGATCGGTTTATCAGTTATTGCTAAAGTTCTGTTAATGGCTTTGTAACTCAAATCATTGAAGGAGTTTTTGAAATAAATAAAACAAATATGATTCATAAGTAAAATAAACAAAAAATATTTTTGTGGGGGAATAATTATTTTTTTAAATTAATATACAGATTATTTAGTATTAGGATATGTGTTATGTGTTCGTACATTACATAACTTAACCGTATAGACGGTCCAAAGTTATAAGGAACTAATTTGTGACTGTGTTACGTAGCCTACATCTTACATCATCTGTGTGTAACCAAAGATTTACATACGAATTGATCTGTAATTTGTAACTTACAACCTTAACAAGATCTGTGACCAAGGTACTTTGTTAGTAGAACCTACTTTGATTTGTGTTGGATTCCTAGGTTTGGTCCTGTATCTTTATCTCATTTGAAGAGGCTTCCTTATCAGAACAGGTCTCCCAGCTGCCCTTAAACCGGAAGTCGCTGTGTAAATAGTTACAGATGATTGTATCTTACCTTGTTACAAGTCTCTGATCCTGAGATCCTTCTGGTTCTTAATTTTTTTCCGCTATAAAAATACAGTGTAGGAACGTATAAGGTGTTTTTTTATATATTTTAGAATCTAAACGACTAGCATAATGAAATCTGTTCAATCTTTTTTGGAGTTACGATTTTTGAAAATTCAGTCAAAAGCTGTTTATATAAATAATTGATACGTGAAAGTCCGAAAGAGTACATCAAACAATTATTTTAGGAAAACTCCAAAAACTTATAATTTGACGACTAGAACTGCATAAAAAGAGACGTATCTATTTTGAAAACGCCTCAAGAAAAACGTTCTTGCAGAAGATAAGAATGGAACCATTGCCCTTATGAGAGCTGTGAGCGCTCGCTGCTGGTGGTATCTTTGCAGCAAAGTTGTCAACTACAGTTAAATAGATAATAGGAAATAGATAATAGCATCTTTTACAGCGCTCGTAGCGGTAGATTACTTGACTTTTAGCCGCTGATATCGAGCAACTGGTGGTGCACTTCTAATGCGGAACGCACTTCGTTCTTACAGCAAAGAAAGAAGAAAAATCAAGAAGGCTGTACTGTATTTGCTTTGATCTGTAGTGGGCATGTTCACTGAATAAAAAATAAAATGCTGAAATAAATTCACGGTGGTGTGGGAATACTTACTTATAAGTCTCTATTAGCACAATTTCCGATTCGGAAGCAAAGAATGGTGAAAAAACCTTAACACACGTTCTTAAATTCAATTATTTCGTCAAGAAATCCGGTTCGACGAAAATAAACTGGAAACCCAGCGTGATTTCTCAAAAACGGCATCAGATTTTGTTAAAAATTAGGTCATATATGATCCTTCATAACTGAAAGTAATTGTAGCGAATTTGAAACAGAAAAATTCAAAATGACCCATCTGCGGTGATTGTTTGGTTTTGGTTTTTATCGATTTATTCTGGAACTAAGCAAATCTGATAACTTATAAATTATTTTATATTTAATTTTTTTTTGTGTTGTAGCGATACGTACGTCTTGTTTATATTTATGGACCATATTCGAGCAAAATGTAATCAAAATCGTAAAGCCGATTTTGAGAAGATCCTGTTTTTAAAAACTGTTTTTTCAAAATAACTGTTGTCCGAAGGTTTTCCTTAACATGCGCGTAAGTAGGCCTGCATACACTATCCTTGAATTAATTAAATCTTATTAACTGTTGTCAGGTATTGAAGTTTTTTTTTCAATTTTTCTCGTAAATCTCAAAGGCTAATTTACATTTATATCAACATTTTGTACAACGTCTCTGTGTAATGATTTAATATCAGTGGGCTAAGTCGAATCTGATAGATTTTCACAATTGCCGAATTTTTAAATATAATTTTGACATTAGCATATGCTTGAAGACGTAGCGGTAAAATAGATACTATTTTGGAATTTTCAGGTTACATTTGAGCCAATTTGTATGATAATTAATTGTAGTATTATTTGATAAAATTTCTAATTTTTATGTTTTTTAAGGACAGCGTTTTAATTTGAAATGATAGCGTTTTATTTTTTGTTTTTTGTTGTTTATTTTTTTTTTAAACTAGAAGCTTGTTACTTAACCAATAATATGCGTAAATATTTAAGGTATGTACTGCGTACATACTAATATATTCAGCGTCAAGTGATGCTAAATGTTTTTTAACGTGTAGAAATACGTAAACGTCACTTAGGACCGGTAGTTTAGTTTAGGCTGTTAATAACTAACCGGTCCAGACCCCCGGGGGAACAGTTCCGTTCGCTGGTGGGTCATTTTTACATTTCAATAGTGGCATAAATTTGTTTTATCGCGTGAATCCATTTTTGCTTTAAAAAACGACGGCATGTTTGAATACAAATTTAGTTTTTAATTTCAGTTTTATTTTAAAAACACGACAGCAGTTTGAATATAAATTTGATTCTTTTTTTGCTGTTTGGATCCGGAGACAAAATGTTTCTGACTTGTGTTTGGTAAACTAGCCTACAAAAACCGGTGTATTTTATTGAATTTGGCAATAAGGTGTTTTCGTCACTTGTTTTGTAGATGTAGATAAAACTGTTTAGTTAATTTTTTCAATCAGTATGAAACACGTAAGAAAACTGGTTTTTAAAGCTATTTTTACATTATTGGAAAAAAATATATATTTGTAACAAGAATAGCCACATTTGATATAAAATTCAGTTTTTGAAAAAATGTGTCATATGTGTGGGGGACTAAACAGACAAACGAATTAACCGTTTTTGTAAAATTTGGCTTGTTGTTGCTCATTTATGAGGAATTCTTTTTAATTTTACATTTAAAGAAGATTTTTTGCGTCTGTTTTGGTTCAAAATACAAAATAAGATTTTCTGAAAATCACTTTTAATGAGCAAAATTTGCTTAAATGTAATGTGTAAATACTCCCAATAAAAGGTATAGTTCGCTCATTGACAGAAAATCCGGCCCAGCAGGTTTTGAAAAAATCTGTTATTAAAGTAAAAATAAAAATAAAAATCATGTATCATGTTTTCTCTTCCTTTTTTTAAATTTTAATTACGATAATTTGTTCGAAAACACGATAAACTAGCATAGTTAGTTTTAACAACATAATCTGAAACTTATAATAGCCTAACAGCTGTTAAATCATCTGATCTTTACGAATTAATGTAAAACAACTGTTTTCTTAATATAATTACCAAAATTAAATTAACGATTCATTCATATACTTAAATAGGTGAAACGTCTTCGTTATTTCCGTAGTGTAGTGGTTATCACATGTGCCTCACGGGCAAGGCCCCTGGTTCGGTCCCGGCGGAATCGGACATTTTCAATTATAATTAATTTAATACGAAAACAGTATATTGAGCAGCGCAAAATATACTGTTATATATATATCAATATGAACATGTTCTTCGCATCACGCGTCCTGCAAAATCAAACATCATAACCATTTCTAAAACATAATACATGTTAAAAACCTTAGAAATGGGCACAACTTCTCAAAATCTATATAAGCTGTATATATGAAGCATCATAACTCAGGCTAGTGTTAAAAGTTTTTTTTATTTAGGTTTATTCTCGAATCGTGATTTTCTTTGCGTTTTGTTTCTGCAATAGGCCTGCAGCCTATGGTGAAAATTTCAGCAAAATCTAGCTAATCGATTTTCAGTTTTCCCCCGTTGATTTCAAAACGGGTTTGTTGATGAAATAATTGAATAGGAGAGTTTTAAGGACTTTTTTATAGTTACCAAACTTTTTTGTTCTGCCGCGTTTGAACCTTCAGTCTCATACATTGTACATCTGACTGTAACCTGACTAATCACCATGTCACAGAGTGATTTCTTGTTTTCGAACACCGTTCCAACATAATCAGTGCTGCAATTTACGGCCTCTTTACTACAGCTTGATGGATTCCTCTAGTAATTGTCAACAATTACCCGGGCCAACATCTGCGACGCTGCGTGACGTCACGCCCCCAGATGTTCACGTGACAGCTGTATTCCTAGAAATCGGTCAACGATCGTGCACCTATGGGTTTAATATGATTATGATTCATAAAGAAACAATTCCGACAACCCCTACCCTCGTACTGTTCCGTGCCTGATTAAATCAGACAGGAAGCGTTATACACATTTCACTGGATATAGGCGTATCTTGTTTCATGTACAGGGCAGGTCAGAGTTCAACGGACGATGATGAATGGAGTCGCTGTATATGGATTGGACAGTGTAAACATTTGTGCATCTGTGAGTTAAGTGCGAATCCTTGTACAGTACTGTACATCAAGTAATTTTATGTCTGTATTTTATGTATACAGTATAGCCAACCTTATAAATATAATAACTGAAATTGAAAACGTTTCATGCAGTTCTATGGCGATACGGTACTAATGGAGTTAACAGCTGATTGATTTTGAATAACATTTGTCAATGTTATATATATAAGATATTCAGCCAATTTCCATCACAAAAATGAGCTATTGAAACTTTCTCGGTAAGATCTACATATATGAGCACAAATCCCGACTTTTATAACTTTTTTATGAGTAGTTGAAAATTGTGTTTATTTTAGCGCTTTATTTTTTTGCATATTTTGCCCGTTTATAGATTCAAAAGCGCCAAAAATCGATTTTAGTTATTACTATTGCTATCGATATTGGCTAAGCAAGTTCGTTGTCCAGTAAAATATATTGAACTGTTTTACTACTTCTTATATTTGGATAATTTTATTTTATTTCGATAATAAACTTATATTTGGATAATTTTATTTGGATAAAATTTACTTATAAAAGTTATTATAAAATTATTATTAATATTACTTTTTACATTTATTTAAAATTTAACATACTTTTACTCAGTCTTTGAAACAAGTTATTATCTTCTAACTGGCGCAGCACTCGAATTATAGCCTAAGAGGGTCTGATTGTGCTTCTAGCTGTTTAATGGGGAAGGGGCACGTGGTTAAGCATCACGATTCTTAATCTATTCCTTTAATCTAACCCTTCTCAACCAGGATCGCTAGCTGCCGTAGTTCTGTTACAATGTTTGTTTCAATGCTGAGTGAATCTTGGAAATCGAACCCTGTACTCCACATGTGAAGGAAGAACGCTGCTATCCATGTAGGGTTCGTTTTTTTAACAAACGATAGTAACCTGGCTTGATTTTCCAAATTTTCATATTCTCTTTTACTGCGATAAAATACGATTAAAAACGTAGACGTACAGTATCCTTAATTCCGTGTAATCGCCCGTTATCGAAGTCGGTTGGATAACGGACAGTTCGCTATATTTCTGATCTGTTACCGTTAGCTTTTGTATGCGTTAAGTCTTCATTAGTCTTAACTGGCATTAAGTAAATAAGTTAAATCACACCAAAATTTAAAAAAAATCAAAACCCATATGATGAGATACATTAAGGTTTAGAATCGCACGCACATTGAAAAAAAAAAATTTGTCCCCGGATACGTACATTAGATTTAAACTCGGACATTGACAAAAACAAATCTGTCCCCGGATACGTACATTAGGTTTAAACTCGGACATTGATAAAAACAAATCTATCCCCAGATACGTACATTAGGTTTCAACTCGGACATTGACAAAAACAAATCTGTCCCCGGATACGTACATTAGGTTTAAACTCGGACATTGATAAAAACAAATCTGTCCCCGGATATGTACATTAGGTTTCAACTCGGACATTGACAAAAACAAATCTGTCCCAGGATATGTACATTAGGTTTCAACTCGGACATTGATAAAAACAAATCTATCCCCAGATACGTACATTAGGTTTCAACTCGGACATTGACAAAAACAAATCTGTCCCCAGATACGTACATTAGGTTTCAACTCGGACATTGACAAAAACAAATCTGTCCCCAGATACGTACATTAGGTTTCAACTCGGACATTGACAAAAACAAATCTGTCCCAGGATATGTACATTAGATTTAAACTCGAACATTGAACAAAAACAAATCTGTCCCCAGATACGTACATTAGGTTTAAACTCGGACATTGACAAAAACAAATCTGTCCCCGGATACGTACATTAGGTTTCAACTCGGACATTGACAAAAACAAATCTGTCCCCGGATACGTACATTAGGTTTAAACTCGGACATTGACAAAAACAAATCTGTCCCCGGATACGTACATTAGGTTTAAACTCGGACATTGACAAAAACAAATCTGTCCCAGGATATGTACATTAGATTTAAACTCGAACATTGAACAAAAACAAATCTGTCCCCAGATACGTACATTAGGTTTCAACTCGGACATTGACAAAAACAAATCTGTCCCAGGATATGTACATTAGATTTAAACTCGAACATTGAACAAAAACAAATCTGTCCCCAGATACGTACATTAGGTTTAAACTCGGACATTGACAAAAACAAATCTGTCCCCGGATACGTACATTAGGTTTCAACTCGGACATTGACAAAAACAAATCTGTCCCCGGATACGTACATTAGGTTTCAACTCGGACATTGACAAAAACAAATCTGTCCCCGGATACGTACATTAGGTTTAAACTCGGACATTGACAAAAACAAATCTGTCCCCGGATACGTACATTAGGTTTCAACTCGGACATTGACAAAAACAAATCTGTCCCCGGATACGTACATTAGGTTTCAACTCGGACATTGACAAAAACAAACCTGTCCCCGGATACGTACATTAGGTTTCAACTCGGACATTGACAAAAACAAATCTGTCCCCGGATACGTACATTAGGTTTCAACTCGGACATTGACAAAAACAAACCTGTCTCCGGATACGTACATTAGGTTTCAACTCGGACATTGATAAAAACAAATCTATCCCCAGATACGTACATTAGGTTCAAACTCAGACATAGAACAAAAACAAATCTCTTTCCTGGAAAAATGATTCTACCAAGCTTCTGTAGAATAGGAATAGGCCGGTTTCAGTTTAATGGACCATAGGGGTGAGGAGACAATTGTTGACCAAAGTCACCCTACTGAATTTTGACGACTTAATCTTATACAAACAACCCTCTATGGGGGTGAATCATGTGTAGACATCTGGCTTGGGTCCAGTGAGTCTCATGTACTACTTACTGTATGTTGGTGTCTGTATGTTGGTATCCATCTCATTAATAAAAAATAGAAAACAATGTTTTAGTTTTGGCTTAGGAACGTTTTTCAAATTTATTAATGTAAAGCCATCCAGTTTTTAAAGATTTTGTTTTTTGTCATTCCTTGCTCCACACTGGTCAAAATATTTACAGTATAGACCTACCAACCTACAAAGTGGTCGTAACTTTAACCGTTAAACAATTTGCGTTTTCAGTCTAAACTGGTTATACATGCGCGCGCGCACACACACACGCACGCGCGCGCACACACACACACACACACACACACACACACATACTTTGCACTTTTTAAAAGTCTAATTTCACCATTGTACGTGTAATTAGCTGTAACCTCCGTATACATTATCTGTTTAAATTTTCATTTGAAAAATGAACCCTAATTACATTAACTTCATTTTAAAAGTTACTGTACGTTCAGTAGCATTTGGAAATTTGAAATAATGATTTATGCAGATTTCAACGCAGACTGCGGTGTTGAAATTGGATTTTCAGAAAAATGTGAACTAAAATAGTTATGATTTTGAAAATTTTAGAATGGTTGAAACAGGTGAACGGATTTAGCTAGGTAACGATTTTGTACATGCAGTACCAGAATATGTTTTCGTACCAGATTTCAATAAAACCGAACCAAATTTGCGAATGCTTAAACACAAATAAATACGTAATATTTTCAAAAGACTTTTACAGTGGAACTAATTTTAAAGTTGTGGTATGTTTTCCTTTTTTTATGACTCCAATAGCTCATTTTCCAATAGAAGTTCATAGAACGAAACATAAAATCAGTATTAAAATGTTCGAAGGTTGAAAGAGTATCTTAGATAAACGGATAGATGCCGTTAGGACAAGAGGCGGAGTGGAGCCGGGGGCATCACAGCGCTGCTATTTCGGGCCGGTATGCTCTATATCGCAAGAAACTTCAAAGCCGCCCGAGTCAATTACTTGCCCATCGGATTGCCAAAACGTTGAGAAGAATAGGTTTGAGTGTTAAGTAGGAAATTGTAGAACAGTAATATCCAAGACAATAACAATTGAGATCTGAGTGCAAGGAATACACATCACAATTGAACATTTAAAATGTTAAAAACAAGTCGGTTAGACTTTGGTAATGGCAAATGTGTTAAGGTCAAATTCAGCAGCGGTTTAGAAATCAAAATTTGTGACAGTCGTCCTGCAGGTATACCGACCACTACTTAAGCCCTTTTTCTACTTTCTCATTAAGAACTCATAAATCGCTTAAAATATGCTCAAACGATTTTTATCAAATTTTGTTGAAATGTGTTCAGTTAGTAATCAGACTTGTATTGGATCGCTTAGCTCCCAAAAATAGTATTCGGCAGCAATAGGAAAAAGCAAAAGTACGGCTTAATATCTTAAAATCGGTCATGTTTTGCTGATATAAACAAGATTGTACTTAGGTTGTAAGTAGGCCTAACTGAAGGCAGTGTTGAAAATTGAAATTAAAGGTATTTATAATTCCGAAGTAAGTCCAAAAAAACTAAAAATATAAAGAGATAGCCGACAGTTCATAAATTCATATCTGGGAACTCGGTGGTCGATATGGCTAAAACACCGATCAGTCTGCTGTGTTTCTGAACTGCGCACCTTCAGGTTGTTAGTTCTAGTCGCAGTTACTCTCGTTGCTTTTCCCTTATCCCTTGTCCTCATTAGTCTAACTGGCATAAAGTATGGACGTTAAGCAACAAAAAACAAATTCACATCTGACCACAGTGTGAGCAAGAAGATGGTTTAGCTCAAATTATTTGTGTAGGTAAGTTACGAAGTTCTGAAATGCTGATGAACATCTCAAAATTTCGTCTCATCGCTGCCTAACTTGTGTGGACCGAATTGTAAAACGTGATCACTTCAAAATAAGTAGCGTACATCGACGAAGAAAGAAATACGATAAGAAATCTGCATAATATGTAGGGCCTATCAGCAACAATGAAAATGACAAAGCTAATTGACTAATTTGTCAAAGTCGGTTCGTCAGTGTTTACTAAAATTTCGATAAAAAAATGAGAATCGTGATCAGATCAGTTTATCAAATTTTATATAAAAAGAAGAGTGTCTTTGGACTGTGCTTTTCAGGGTTGTGGATTCGAGACGCAGTTACTGCCGTTGCTTTATCCTTACCGTTAACGCCACTCCCTCGCCTTTATAGTTTAATGCACGCTTGACCTTCAGAAAGTGATTGGTTTAAAATATCGAAAAAACACCTCCAGTTAAAGCATAATGTTGATACTAATTGATGAATTTTGTACAACTGACATTCAAAAAAGGTGGGAAATAATTATGTCTACATTTGAATTGCCTTGGCAACGCCGGATACTTTAGATAGTTTAAAATAAAATAAAACAAGGTTCAAGAATGGCCTAAATCGAATAAAATAAAATTAACTCAAACATGCCCATGCACCAACATTAAACCATTAATGGACCAATTTTAAATTTTAATTTTAAATTTTAATGGACCATTAATGGACCAAATTTAAACCATTAAATTTTCTATGGATTTGTCTGTTGCCTATATTAGTTTTTTACTAAATAACTTGAAGAAATAATGTAAAAATATCACATTGAGTTTTAAGTGTCCATATACGTTATAAATTTGGCAGTGGCAAAATTTTTGGGAAATAGTTGAGGTTCAATAACTATACATTTAGTTTGTATGCCCAGTGACCAATTTTATAGTTGCTTAAATTTAATTTCAGAAATTAGCGTAATGTTTTAGGACATTTTATTGAAATGTGTAAAACGTATTACAAAAGCCAGCCCACTGCGGTCACGTGATCCACTTCAGTAATGCTTACGTAACTTTATGTTTAATTAAGGCAACAGTATTGGCTTGGCACGGCCCACCTGTTCCAACACAAATGCAGACGCGTCGCTTAGTCTCAGTGTAGTTATGGAAAGGAATTGGAGGAAATATGACTGCATCTAGATCAGTTTTAAGTTTTACAAATTATTGATTTGCATGGTGTGTGTTAGCACTCTCGTAATTTTGGTCCGATTTAAATCAAACATGGCACTAAAACCGATTTTGCCAATAGCTTGAACAAATTCATTACTTAGCAAATCCGTAAAATATTTTCAATACGTCACCATTCGAAATATAAAAAAAATCTGACACTTTTTTTGAAACTGTTATCACTATCGTAATCGATGTTATTAAAGTGAACGCTACCGTCACGGAACGCTCTAATTTTTGTTTAATGATAATAAAATGTATTTTTGAAGTGAAAACTTGTATGGTCGCGGTTAACAAAACATGGGTATATAAACATTTGCTTTCGCGTCACGCTTGAATCCGTAATGCATACCTGACAGCATATATTAATCTGTATCTAGACTGTAAGTGACTACTTCTAAACAGCTGATTTCGCACAGTAGCTTCAATATCATTTCAATTGAGGTTATGTTTAATGTTGTGTAGTTAAATTATTTAATATATATGTATTACACAAATTTTTGAATGTTAGAATCACAAATATTATATTTATTAATAAAATTATAATATAAATGTCATGTAGTTTAACTGTCAAAAGTAGGGTTATAAACTGATTAATTATTAAAGTCCCTTATATAGCCTAAGATACTCAGATTCGTAGTCTGTGACAGTTTCAGTTAATTTTTAAGTTGTGTACCTTCACACACGCGAAATTTAATACGAAAATAATTTTCAAGTGTGCCCTTTTCTGCATGCGTCTAAATTTTTACAAAAATAATTAAATAATAATAGTGAACAGGTACGAGTCAGGCGTGCCAAAAGTAGTCACTTCTGTCGGGCAGTCCCGCACTGCCTAAGTTCTTTTTATTTTCAATATAATTTAAAAGTTTGAACTGTATTAATACAACTTTCCGCTGGTTTGGTTCAAATTTGGCACAAAAATGTATTTCATTAATAGTTTGAACAAGTGTGTTGCCCTGCAGAATCCTTTCAACATCTATTCTGATCATAAAGAAATCATAAATTTAGTATCTTCCGATTTTTTGGTAATCAAATTTTACAGTCAGGTTAGTTTTCGTTTTAAAGGAATTTGTAAAGGTTAAAATTCTAACTTATTACGGTGGTAAAATCAGATCATGTATTGAAAGTAGTTTTAAGTTAAAAAAAGTTATTGTAGGAAATTCATTTTCATCACGTGCCGCGAGTATTGACTTTCCCCACTCGATTTTCTCTTCAGTTTTGTTTACGTGACCGTGAATTTTGGCATTTCAGTCATGAACGTTGCACTACCAAGGCTTACGTAGGCACAGATCGGAGACGCCTGGACCCCACAAGCTGTAGTAAAGAAAAAAGTAAAGATAGCCTGAAAGCATTGTTCCACACTATTTATATCCAGATGCTCGACAACAGCAGTGCCACTGCCCGTCTTGAATAAACAGAACCTATCGTTGCACTTTGATCTCGTCAGATTTATAATGTCAGACGTGTTCAGCCGATATCTACAACAATTTTTCGTTTTGAAGAAAAAAGGTTATTGTTCGATAGAATGGCGTATAACAAGGGGTTTTTTTTCAAGGAAAGTGGGAAAATTTTTAAGCACGTCTCCTTGAGAGATTCGCACCCCACCTGAAGAGAGTGTGATAAATCGGATTCACAAAAAAAAAACTTGCTGCAGTGATTTTGTGTTTCTCGGTCTACACAAGGTATCACATACGGGTTAGTCAAACAGTATGGATATCAAGATAATATTTAAACGTAGGAAATGATTACAAGACATATAAATTTAGTTTGCGTGTACGGGCAAATTTTCCATATTACAAAAATGAGGAATTTAGGGGCTATTCAAAAATATTTAGTAACCTCCCCCTACTGCCGATTGACAGGTTCATTTTAATGGCATTTATAAATGAAAACGAACAACAAAAACTATACGTTGCTCAATCCTATACAGTACGTATATCGGTTGAAACAATACCAATTCCACTTCATTCCTTTTGAAGTATGTAAGTGCTGCTCACATTCTTCTGTCACTGACAAATTTCCATTTTCCAGTTACTTGAAGAGTCATTTTGTATCTTTAGGGTTTCACTAAAATGTTTATGTTGTCTTGCCGCTAATTTGAACAGTGTTTTGACAAATGCTATCAAAATGAGATTCCTTGTTTGAGGGTTTTCATTAATGATTTTTGTGCAACTTCCAAAATTAATGCACGAAAAGTGCATTTTTATGCCTTATCGAAATTTCCAGGTTTGAATCTCTATTTTGGTCAACAAACTGTCTAAAAATAGAATTTTTGAAAAATTGGTTCTTAATTATTTTTATAAAAGTTTGCTTAAACATCGACCATAATACAAAAATGTGGGAGCAATATCTTCAAAGATCGTTGACAAAACTTGTCAAAATGGGTCATATTAAGACATTGTAGCAAATTTTTAAGCGATGTAAGAACTTTACGGCCGGGAGTAAATCGAAAGGACAAAAATTAACCTTGACCATCGATTTTTTTTTTAAAGTCTGATTATTCCGTCCTTTACAGGATTTTTGTTGAGAAAAAAATTGAATGTGAGTTTGTTCAGGGGGCATTACTTTAATTTGTAACTTGTTTATACTATTTAATGTATTATGGCATACAGTAATAATAAGTTGAACATTTTTTTTTTTGTTTTTTTGTTTTTGTTTATGCCAAACAGTAAAACGTGTGTTTCTGTTGTAGGTAAGCCACAGTGCAGATATTAATACACTGCCCAGCCCTCTGAAGCACCGTGCCAACTGGCCGACGTAATTTTAGCAGTGACGACGACGAACCAGCTCCGGGGCACAAACTGAGTCTGAGGTGATGTCATTGTGACATAAGCATCGTGAATACCGCTCCTCCACAGTCTACGCAGGTGACTGTACTGTACCCGTTAATAGAACGTGTGAAGAAAGCAACACCTCTGCCCCCGACCTATCGTCCTCAGGGATATGCAGTTTACCGGAATGCTAACGTACCAAGCCTTTCTTAACGTTATCATTTACCTTTTTAGTGATTACAATTTGATAGCTCTTGTCAAAATACGCGTAAATTGAAATAAGCATACAGTGTTCATAACAACTATTAGTGAATTTCCTTTTCAAAATAAGCTATTGGAGCTGCCATCTTTGTTAGACCCAGCCCAGGAATCTTGAAATGAGCGCAGATCTTTGGAACAGTTTTTGACTTATTTATCATCATCGGGAATCTTACGCAGTTTACCGGAGTGCTAACATACCAATCATCCGTAGTAAGCAGTTTACCGGAATGCTAACATACCAATCGTCCGTAGTAAGCAGTTTACCGGAATGCTAACATACCAATCGTCCGTAGTAAGCAGTTTACCGGAATGCTAACATACCAGTCGTCCGTAGTAAGCAGTTTACCGGAATGCTAACATACCAATCGTCCGTAGTAAGCAGTTTACCGGAATGCTAACATACCAGTCGTCCGTAGTAAGCAGTTTACCGGAATGCTAACATACCAGTCGTCCGTAGTAAGCAGTTTACCGGAATGCTAACATACCAGTCGTCCGTAGTAAGCAGTTTACGGGAATGTTAACATACCAATCGTCCGTAGTAAGCAGTTTACCGGAATGCTAACATACCAGTCGTCCGTAGTAAGCAGTTTACCGGAATGTTAACATACCAATCGTCCGTAGTAAGCAGTTTACCGGAATGCTAACATACCAATCGTCCGTAGTAAGCAGTTTACCGGAATGCTAACATACCAGTCGTCCGTAGTAAGCAGTTTACCGGAATGCTAACATACCAGTCGTCCGTAGTAAGCAGTTTACCGGAATGTTAACATACCAATCGTCCGTAGTAAGCAGTTTACCGGAATGCTAACATACCAGTCGTCCGTAGTAAGCAGTTTACCGCAATGCTAACATACCAGTCGTCCGTAGTAAGCAGTTTACCGGAATGTTAACATACCAATCGTCCGTAGTAAGCAGTTTACCGGAATGCTAACATACCAATCGTCCGTAGTAAGCAGTTTACCGGAATGTTAACATACCAATCGTCCGTAGTAAGCAGTTTACCGGAATGCTAACATACCAGTCGTCCGTAGTAAGCAGTTTACCGGAATGCTAACATACCAGTCGTCCGTAGTAAGCAGTTTACCGGAATGTTAACATACCAATCGTCCGTAGTAAGTAGTTTACCGGAATGCTAACATACCAGTCGTCCGTAGTAAGCAGTTTACCGGAATGTTAACATACCAATCGTCCGTAGTAAGCAGTTTACCGGAATGCTAACATACCAGTCGTCCGTAGTAAGCAGTTTACCGGAATGCTAACATACCAGTCGTCCGTAGTAAGCAGTTTACCGGAATGTTAACATACCAATCGTCCGTAGTAAGCAGTTTACCGGAATGCTAACATACCAGTCGTCCGTAGTAAGCAGTTTACCGGAATGCTAACATACCAGTCGTCCGTAGTAAGCAGTTTACCGGAATGTTAACATACCAATCGTCCGTAGTAAGCAGTTTACCGGAATGCTAACATACCAGTCGTCCGTAGTAAGCAGTTTACCGGAATGTTAACATACCAATCGTCCGTAGTAAGCAGTTTACCGGAATGTTAACATACCAATCGTCCGTAGTAAGCAGTTTACCGGAATGCTAACATACCAGTCGTCCGTAGTAAGCAGTTTACCGGAATGCTAACATACCAGTCGTCCGTAGTAAGCAGTTTACCGGAATGTTAACATACCAATCGTCCGTAGTAAGCAGTTTACCGGAATGCTAACATACCAATCGTCCGTAGTAAGCAGTTTACCGGAATGCTAACATACCAGTCGTCCGTAGTAAGCAGTTTACCGGAATGTTAACATACCAATCGTCCGTAGTAAGCAGTTTACCGGAATGCTAACATACCAATCGTCCGTAGTAAGCATTTTACTGTAATGCTAACATACCAGTCGTCCGTAGTAAGCAGTTTACTGTAATGCTAACATACCAATCGTCCGTAGTAAGCAGTTTACCGGAATGCTAACATACCAATCGTCCGTAGTAAGCAGTTTACCGGAATGCTAACATACCAGTCGTCCGTAGTAAGCAGTTTACCGGAATGTTAACATACCAATCGTCCGTAGTAAGCAGTTTACCGGAATGCTAACATACCAATCGTCCGTAGTAAGCAT
Source organism: Callitettix versicolor (assembly GCA_022606455.1). Taxonomy (NCBI): domain Eukaryota; kingdom Metazoa; phylum Arthropoda; class Insecta; order Hemiptera; family Cercopidae; genus Callitettix; species Callitettix versicolor. The sequence continues at coordinate 85,818,112 of CM040189.1, forward strand.
TTTACTGTAATGCTAACATACCAGTCGTCCGTAGTAAGCAGTTTACTGTAATGCTAACATACCAATCGTCCGTAGTAAGCAGTTTACCGGAATGCTAACATACCAATCGTCCGTAGTAAGCATTTTACTGTAATGCTAACATACCAGTCGTCCGTAGTAAGCAGTTTACTGTAATGCTAACATACCAGTCGTCCGTAGTAAACATTTTACGCAAGCCCTTCTTAACGTTACCGTTTACCTTTCTTGGTGGTTACAATATAACAAGTATTGAATGTGCATACAGTGTTCGTAGCAACTACTAGGGGATTTCCATTTCAAAATAAGATGTTGGAGCGGTCAGCATTGCTAGAGCCAAACCTTGGATTGAGCGAAGATCCTAACCAATAGATCACTTTTTAAGGGTCGATAAAATTGTATAGCAGTCTTTTGAGTTAAAAAGTTTTTTCCACTTGGGTGCGCCTATATCTATTTGAATACTTTAGCATTTGCAGTTTTGGTCCGATAAAATTCAAACATGTAATGTTATGTTTTTTCTAATAACAGAATGGTCGCTATTTTGAAAACCATTGACTATTTTCAACAACCCTTCACAACATGTTGTGGAGGTCAATATAGAATGCTCATTTCAAGGTGTCGGTTCTGGAATTGAATGCTATAAAGTCCGCTGTGTTTCGAATGAAAATTTGGGACTTGGTGGTCGATGTGGTTAAAGTACCGGTCAGCCTGCTGTGTATCTGAAGACACACTTTACGGATCTTAGTTTTCTTACCGTTAATACTGATTCCTCGTAACTGGTATAAAGTGTGGACGTTAAGAAAAAATGGAAATTTGCTGATCATATAGAACAGCTGATTTTAGAACCATATGATGATGAAAACAAATTCAAGCATTAGCCAGTTCACGTATCTATGGTAATTTTGTGTCAAGGTTTGGGAGAATTTTGAAACGCTCCTAACTCGTTAATACGCTGAGACAATCGTACAGATGTGAGGTGACATCATTTTTGCGTAATATGTCAAGCCGTTCTTTGCTTTTGACTAATGGTCGTGGTATGATCCAGTCTAGGTGTGACAGAGCAGCACATGAGAAAATATTTCGGCATTTGTATTGTAAGAGTGACGTAATATATGGCAAGCCTTTATTCGTGCGAAACCAAGTACATTTAAATAAACTTGTAACGTTTTGAATTTACATGCTCAAAACAGTTCATTAAAATGTATAAATATTCACACAAACTTTCTCACAATCAATTAGTTCCGTTAAAAAATTTGTTTCGAAAGTTACGGCGAAAAACCCTGAATAATTTCTCAAAATCATTCATATTTTGTTCAGATTTTATTCATACACGAAAAATGTAACTCAGGCCATTTTACCAAATTTTAAATATAAAAAAAGCCAAACTTGACAACGATGAGTATTTTTTTCCAGTGTAGCCTACATACTCTACGTATTGTAAATTTCTATAATTTTAAAGTCACTGCATTGACGTCATAAATCGTTGCATATGATTAAAATTAGAGTAATATCTGATTTTTTACCCTTTTTTTGAGAGATTTCGAATAAGATTTTTTTTTTAAATATAACGTCACTCACATTTTTGTTGGATCGCACATTCTAATCAACGTCATAAGATCGATATTTAGAATTAAAAATGTTTTGGTCCAAAAAGAGGCTTCAAAAGCTTATTTTTGTAAATTAAAAATAATCCCAAAATATGAGCAAACCAAATCTAACTTTCATATTTTTAAAGTAATTAACATTGTCTTTAGGTATGTCTGCGTTGCGTTGCTGCAATATAAGTGCATCAACAAGGCCTGCTTGATTGAACTGAATCTATGCAAATGTGTCTCCCTCACGCATCCAATAGATAGAGCTGTTAGGCTGACCGACAATGCTTAAATGTTTCGATTAAACACTTTACCGGGGTCATACAATGACAAGTAAGTGATCGATAGCAACGTTATTCAACTTCTCAGAATTAGCTTGTACCAACAAATGAAGTATGAAGTAGTATCACTGACACAAACGAAGGGATTTTTCTAAAACTGACTTCAGTGTACTGTTCATCAGAAATACATGCAACAGTGTTCTAACAGAGAAGCATATATACAAACATTAGTCATATTGATAAGTAAGGAAAATTAAATTTTGAAACATTTAATTAATGTCGTGCACGGCTGCCCATTTTGAAATGGCTTTAGGTATTGTGTTTGCCAGCAAACTTGTCGAAACTGGTTTATCAATTTTAGGACAGTCTGTAATCAGATTTTAGATTATAATTGCCAACACATATTCGAAGTGCTTGAAGACGTAACGCACGTATTGAAAGTCGGCTTTGGTGAACGTTTCGGAAACCTGGATATGGTTGTTACCGTTAATAGCTTTATTTAAATTTGTCTGTTGCATAAACAAATATAGGAATGAGATCAGTAGGTCAGGATGTTTCAGTTCTGCTTTTTTTTAAACAAGAAAACATTTGCAGTTTCTTTACGCTGCAGTTTGTTTCTTGCAAAGGTAAATAAACACTACCGCAGGAGCGATCGCAGTCAGCACTCTGTGTGTCCTACATAAACTGCTATGACCGCCTCGAATCAGCTGATATTAAGCCAAACTTAAACAAACATAATATCCGCATTACAATGCGGTGAAATTACAGTATTGTTTGCTTAAAATTTGTTTGGTTTGCCGAGTAGGCTAAAAAATAGACCTATGTGAATTTGTTAACCCAGCAGTGCGTTGCGTACATATTTCCACGTTCGCCCTTTGAACCTAAACTCTGCATTCCAGCTGTTTTCATGATCCCGTTTGAAATATCGAATTCGGTCGCTGAACGTATTTAAAATTAATGAAAACAATGAACTTCGATGACCTTGAGTGTGGTAACTCGTGCCGTAATATTAAGATGTATCGTATTTTAGGGCTGGTTTTGATGTTGGATTTTGCGGGACGCGTGATGCGAGGAATTATTGTTTCCGCCCGGGATCGGACCGGGAACCTTGCGCTTGTGAGGCGGACTTAATAACCACTACACTACGGAACTACGATGAAGTTTGATCGAATTAAGTGTATGAAATGAATCGTTAATTTAATTTTGGTAGTAATATTAAAAGATCAGTTGTTTTATATTAATTCGTAAAGAACAGCTGATTTCATTGAACAGCTGATTGGCTATAATAATTTTCAGATTATGTTGTTAAAAACTAAGTATTTTAATTTGTTGTTTTAAAATAACAAATTATCGTAATTAAAGTAAAAAAGGAAGAGAAAACACGATACATGATTTTAATTTTTGGATTCCATTAATTTCAAACAAAAACAAATTCTGTGGTTTAGCAAAGCGAGTTCTCAGTTTTACAAAATTGACTATTTTGCTTTTTAAATTGGAATTTCGCAATTTTAATTTTGTTCTTCGTGTAATAATATATGTTTTTATCAAAACTGATCATTTTCTAGTGGGCATCTAAGCTCTTAAGTGGCAAAATTTGGGATAACAGAATTTATACATACTACATTTTAGCCTAAAACAAATTCTTTAAATTGTTCTGCAAGTCGGAGAGAATACAAAATCAGTTTAAATTTTGTTGTTACCATAGTGTTTAGAATAACACTGTTAAAAGAATCAATTGTGATGTATTCCCCTAGTGTCAGATTAGCTCTAAAGTGGCATAAACATTAATATTGGTAAATAAGTGGGCTTACCATAACTTGTGGACTTTTTTGTGGACATGGTTGTTTTTTAGTAATTAATAATAATAATAATTATTATTATTATTATTATGCTTATAATAAAAATGTTAACCAAAAGTAACATTTTAAAAGTAAAATCATCCAAAAATATACTTAAAACTGGGTCATGCGATTACAACATCTGTTCATCGGGTCCTTGATTTTGCCTTGAAGTTGGGCGGGTGTGATTTAGAAGATAGTATTTTTTCCAAGGAACGCCGTACCAGTTTTAATTTTTTCGTTGAGTAGCTCACAACAGAAACAGACATTCTTCCCCTCTCCACCGATGCTAATGTACCAGGCAAGCACATCCCGAACTCCACGAGTTTGAAAATGTTTTTGAACTCAGTGCTGCATTTTAACATTGAACCAAAGACTACCTTCCACTTCTCTTGAGTGCTAAGCTTTGTTCTTGAGGCAGGCCTTCCCACTGTGGCTTAAATTTTAATAACCACTAAATCAGAACAGAGCGAAATTTCCCGGCCACCCACTCTTTTACGTAGATATCCGAAAATCCCGTACAGTCGAGCTAATCCCGGACAAGTCAGTATAATAGTCGTACTCACCGTCGTTTAATGTAGGAGTTTTAAATTTATTTACTGCTACTCTTATTTCCGTAAAATAAGGAACAGGATGCACGAGGTTTATAATTTATGGTTGTAGCTGACATCAGTAATTTATTTCATTAAACTTAAAAACTGTTTTTTTATAAACGATTTTTCGTCATTGACAATCGCATTTTTTCACTTAATTTTCGGAAATTCGCTTTCATCAGGTCTTAGCTAACAGGCCTTTTTTTACAACATTAACCTTAAAACTCCTTGATACATACGTTGTCTACAAAGTCTACATATAGCCTACATACAATCAGATCTGTTAGGGAAACAATATCTTTTATAGTTTATTAAAATTGTAAACGGAAGTACCGCGTTTTAAACAGGAAGGAACGAAATTTGTTGCCTTTATTTTTAGCTAATTTGAAAGTAAAACATAAGTGAATGAGAGAGAGAGAGAGAGAGAGAGAGAGAGAGAGAGAGAGAGAGAGAGAGAGAGAGAGAGAGAGAGAGAGAGAGAGAGAGAGAGAGAGAGAGAGAGAGAGAGAGAGAGAGAGAGAGAGAGAGAGAGAGAGAGAGAGAGAGAGAGAGAGAGAGAGAGAGAGAGAGAGAGAGAGAGAGAGAGATAGAGATAGAGATAGAGATAGAGATAGAGATAGAGATAGAGATAGAGATAGAGATAGAGATAGAGATAGAGAGAGAGATAGAGATAGAGATAGAGATAGAGATAGAGATAGAGATAGAGATAGAGATAGAGATAGAGATAGAGATAGAGATAGAGATAGAGATAGAGATAGAGATAGAGATAGAGATAGAGATAGAGATAGAGATAGAGATAGAGATAGAGATAGAGATAGAGATAGAGATAGAGATAGAGATAGAGATAGAGATAGAGATAGAGATAGAGATAGAGATAGAGATAGAGATAGAGATAGAGATAGATAGAGATAGAGATAGAGATAGAGATAGAGATAGAGATAGAGATAGAGATATAGATAGAGATAGAGATAGAGATAGAGATAGAGATAGAGATAGAGATAGAGATAGAGATAGAGATAGAGATAGAGATAGAGATAGAGATAGAGATAGAGATAGAGATAGAGATAGAGATAGAGATAGAGATAGAGATAGAGATAGAGATAGAGATAGAGATAGAGATAGAGATAGAGATAGAGATAGAGATAGAGATAGAGATAGAGATAGAGATAGAGATAGAGATAGAGATAGAGATAGAGATAGAGATAGAGATAGAGAGATAGAGATAGAGATAGAGATAGAGATAGAGATAGAGATAGAGATAGAGATAGAGATGAGATAGAGATAGAGATAGAGATAGAGATAGAGATAGAGATAGAGATAGAGATAGAGATAGAGATAGAGATAGAGATAGAGATAGAGATAGAGATAGAGATAGAGATAGAGATAGAGATATAGAGATAGAGATAGAGATAGAGATAGAGATAGAGATAGAGATAGAGATAGAGATAGAGATAGAGAGATAGAGATAGAGATAGAGATAGAGATAGAGATAGAGATAGAGATAGAGATAGAGATAGAGATAGAGATAGAGATAGAGATAGAGATAGAGATAGAGATAGAGAGAGAGATAGAGATAGAGATAGAGATAGAGATAGAGAGATAGAGATAGAGATAGAGATAGAGATAGAGATAGAGATAGAGATAGAGATAGAGATAGAGATAGAGATAGAGATAGAGATAGAGATAGAGATAGAGATAGAGATAGAGATAGAGATAGAGATAGAGATAGAGATAGAGATAGAGATAGAGATAGAGATAGAGATAGAGATAGAGATAGAGATAGAGATAGAGATAGAGATAGAGATAGAGATAGAGATAGAGATAGAGATAGAGATAGAGAGAGAGAGATAGAGATAGAGATAGAGATAGAGATAGAGATAGAGATAGAGATAGAGATAGAGATAGAGATAGAGATAGAGATAGAGATAGAGATAGAGATAGAGATAGAGATAGAGATAGAGATAGAGATAGAGATAGAGATAGAGATAGAGATAGAGATAGAGATAGAGATAGAGATAGAGATAGAGAGAGAGAGAGAGAGAGAGAGAGAGAGAGAGAGGAGAGTGATCTTGGCAGCTGCTGCAGTAAATGTAATGCGATATTTTAGAGGTCTTCAAAACACCATAAATTTTAGCTTCCTCTGCTAAACTAAACTACATTATAATAACACAGTGTACTGTATTAACTGAAGTTGTCACGTCACAATATGTAAAGAGCAAGTTCAAATTCAGTTGCCTACTTACGTTAGTTTTTCTCAGTATTATATACTTTTTTATAGTTAGTTTTGTTAATTATATATTCCTTGTTATCGTTCTGCTTTTCGTTACCATCGCAGTTGTCTCATTTCCAGGTGGGTTTTACACGCTGCGTATGCATGTTTATCGCTCTACGATGATAATTCAATTATTATCGCTTCACTGTAATCTAAGGTATAGCCCAATATTTTACTCGTAGCTACAGTGTCTGTTCAGTTCTCGACTCGTTATTTTTCCACCACTCAAGCGGGGGAAGTGTCCTAGAAAGGTAGCGTTGCGAAGAAATGGCTAAGAAATGTTTGAGAAACAAAATGAATAGAAGTAGAAAATTACTGTTTACATACCTTTTAGTAAAAGGTTTCCTCCAAATGACCCAAATAACGGGGAAAATATTAAAAACGCTTCATGTTTGGATTGTGATATAAGGAGGGTTATTCCGGAAACTGAAACTGTGTGAAGACAACAAAACATTTTGCCGACTTTTCCCGCGTACAATTGAACTTATGACTTTCTGGTCGGTAAAAAAAAAATACTACCTGTTCAAGAAATCATTCGACAGAAACCAGTACGCTGTTGTTTCTGGAAAACAATCCATAATGACAATTTTTTCCAGTGGAATGATTGTTAGCAATTGATGATTATACCGAAATTTACCCTCCAGTCGCGTGACTATTCAAACGAGATCTTTAGTGGCGTCGCTGAGGTCAAAACAGTATCATTCAAATACAAAAAAATACTGCGTTTGAAATCGTAGATATTTACTAACGTTGAGGCATGAATTGTGCTATAATCGCACCGATGAAACCAACCTTCAATACGAGTTCTTTCCAGTCTTAATATTGGCAGATCTTATCTGTAGATATTTTGCTTCCACGTTTCCGTATACAATACCTATAGTTGACGCAATTAATCTGATCTTGTGACCTTGTACACCTGGAACTAGGCCAAGAGAGGAGAGGAGGATGTTCTATCATCTTTTCTGATAACATGCCCATAAAGCTGATTATTGTCAGCTTTTTCTTTTCCTGTGACAGCTCACTCTAAATGGTTAGAAGCGGCGGAACCACGCAGTCACACTAATTGCGCCTTTATTTTATTCGACACAATGGTTTGAAAACAATGGTTTTGGAGTTTTACACAAGCGCTATCGCGTTGAAACAATAGTCTCCCTTCGTCTCGTCTTAGCGGGTCGTAGAACATTGCCAAGCTCCAGTTCATTTCCATAATCCGGTGTTAGATCACTGCTTAGCAGCTTTCAGTGTTTGACAAGGAAAGGCCCAAAATAAACACGTTCCCAACAAAAGGACTGCAGACGGAACATTCGTTAAGCAAGTAAATAAAAGCAGTCGTGTAATTTATCAAACTGCTAGGGCTATACGTCTTCCCCACGAGCCGGAGTAAAAAAAACTTGTACGTTGGTCACGTGATGGTGTGATTTGAGATTTGTTGGTCTCTGCAGGCTCAAAAGCAGTAACTAACACGCGTGACGTTATTAAATATGAACGGTAATAAAATACCATATTTAGCAAGTTCGTTTTTGAAGAATATAATTTATTACTTACATTTTTTTTAATGGTCGACAAAAACGAAAATGTCAAGATTTTTTTATGCTTCAAAAAATATGGTGTATCTGAAAAGCTTTCGGTAAGATAAGTTTTTTGTTATTTTTTCTTTAAATTTTAAAAGTTTTTTAAGTGAAAGTAGTTAACAGATTATTTCCGTTCTTGCTTCCATTTGTAATCTTCCATCCTCTCCCTTTTATGTATCTGAAAACACGAGTGTATGCTTGTTTATTAAGATGAATCCTCCCCATTAGTATTTCACCCGATGCAACCGCTACTGTTTTACAAGAGCCCCCACATTCAGTGTTTTCCTGGTGTTTTTTGTGTTTTTTTTTGGCGGGACACGTATTATAGTCTATTTTATTGTTTGTTGATTCTGATTGGAGAATTTTACTTCTGTGAATCTTACAGGAACTTTCATTGACTTCTAAAGTGTTAGAAACATAAACAGTTATTATGTAGTATTGAAAACAACGTTTGTAGTTGCTCAGTATCTTATCAACCAGTCTTGCCAACCTGTTTTTGTATTGTGGACCTAAAACACTTAAAAAGATATTAAAATAAGCGACGCACCATCTAATCTTCACGCTCACCTCAACAATTCCACTTGTCGTCTCCTAAATTATTTTTGTAGTTGTTAAATCCCATCTAAAATGGCAAAAGTAAACTCGTTATCTCGTGAATAGCCTGTTATCGATTCGCATTGTAAGATCAGTCGTCGCAGGTTAGCAGGTGTGACGGGATCAATGGAATACGAAGAACCGGTCCGCGCACTAACCAGACGACCGGACGACCTTTCATTCATCCGATTACTCAACGTTGAGATTTAACGCCGAAATGAGCGGCCCCGGGTACATTAGACACATCGTAAACAATGACTTATTGTTACAGGTGGACGAGTGTTTAGACTTGTTTAAATATATTAGCTCAAATAGGTTGGACCGCGGCACGGTTTGTTGGTTAGGAATATTTAAAAGATTATACCGAACCTTAAAAACGATTAGTCACTTAGTGGAATGCCATGTTGGTACTCGCGATACGTAAATTAACATCTTTAAGTTCTGTAACAGCCCGTGCAGAGTGTCCATCACCACTCCCTGCCCTGGTGGCTATTAAAAACTTTCTACATCATAAAACCAACTTTAAACTGTGGGTTCTTCATCAGCTGACATTATATCAACGGCTGAGATATAACTATTTCATGATACATTTGTGACTTTATTTCTTTTGTCTGTTTGTATTTGCTTAGCGCTTTGATCTTCCGAGAACAGGACTCATCACAGACAGAAAACTGAATACGTATTACTGTATTATACAGAAGGCTAACTGGTATTTGAGAGTTGTTAACTGAGTCTATAGATAAAATATTAAAACAGAAGATCGAGCAGTGTACTCTGCATGCCGATTTGTTGTAGCAGTAATGCCTGTTGGTGGCCTCCCCTTTCCCCCGCACCCATTCCAAGATGAAGAATAAGCGACCTGGCAATACTGCTCAATGAGTTCCAGTGGTTCAGCTGGAAGTTGATAAGGTTCTCCAATCTGATTATCATTCCACTACATTCAACATTCTAGAACATTCGCTTTATACCACCTATCATTTAACCATCTCAAAGACACTCAATTTTTTTCTTCAGGATCCCCTTCAGTAATGTATCTCCCAAGAATGAGGTGAAACTCCATGTTCTTGACTATCCATCGAAGTCACTATAGGGCACGGTGGATGACTTGCTGTGTGGTATGTACGCCACAATATAATCAGCATTATAAGAACTTTAAGAGGAAATGGAAATCCTTATTTAGAAACAGTAGGTCCTTATATTTTTAAAAAAATCGTCCCATTACTTTTTAATAATTTCTACTCGTCAAACAACTGAACGACAATTTATTTTTCACTTACTCCAATCTTATGAAGATGTTTTCCTCACTGCGTATATTTCTTGGTTCAAAAGAACAGTACCGTATAAATTGTAATTAAAATAGTTTTAACGGCTGACGCTGTTTTAAACCAACAGTAATAACTAAACAGCTGTGTTTTAACTAGGCTATAAACAGCAATTAAGAGTGTATTTATTACAAGAAATGCGTTGAATGTTTATGGCGATTTCAGCTGTGGGGTTCGTACCGGAAACTGACGAATCATGTTGACAGATAATGTATGTAGGCCTACTGGTTGCGTAAATCAAATGGCGGGAGCCGTGTGGTGTGTGGTGTCTTCGGGTTCAGTGTCATTTGCTGTTGCTTTTTATAATCCCAAAGGCATCACAGAGGACCTTAATAAGTCTGTCGGCAATGCCTCTTGAGCGTATCGATGGGGAGTGAAATTTGGTACTTTAGAAGATATAAAATGATTATTTCTTATAATTAACGAGTCCTTATTAAATATTAGCTACTAGAGCGATCATTATGGTAAGACCCTGACTCGGTATAGCTGGTTGCAATTGCAACCATTTTAAAACCCTTTTAACTGTATTACACTTTTATAATTCCATACAAACACTAAGTAAGCAGAAAAACATTTATTTTTGTAATCATTCATCTAATCAGCCACTTGAGTGCTGTCATTCTATCAGCTGTAAGTAAGAAACATTCATCTAATCAGCCACTAGAGTGCTGTCATTCTATCAGCTGTAAGTAAGAAACATTCATCTAATCAGCCACTTGAGTGCTGTCATTCTATCAGTTGTAAGTAAGAAACATTCATCTAATCAGCCACTTGAGTGCTGTCATTCTATCAGTTGTAAGTAAGAAACATTCATCTAATCAGCCACTTGAGTGCTGTCATTCTATCAGTTGTAAGTAAGAAACATTCATCTAATCAGCCACTAGAGTGCTGTCATTCTATCAGTTGTAAGTAAGAAACATTCATCTAATCAGCCACTTGAGTGCTGTCATTCTATCAGCTGTAAGTAAGAAACATTCATCTAATCAGCCACTTGAGTGCTGTCATTCTATCAGTTGTAAGTAAGAAACATTCATCTAATCAGCCACTTGAGTGCTGTCATTCTATCAGTTGTAAGTAAGAAACATTCATCTAATCAGCCACTTGAGTGCTGTCATTCTATCAGTTGTAAGTAAGAAACATTCATCTAATCAGCCACTAGAGTGCTGTCATTCTATCAGTTGTAAGTAAGAAACATTCATCTAATCAGCCACTTGAGTGCTGTCATTCTATCAGCTGTAAGTAAGAAACATTCATCTAATCAGCCACTAGAGTGCTGTCATTCTATCAGCTGTAAGTAAGAAACATTCATCTAATCAGCCACTTGAGTGCTGTCATTCTATCAGCTGTAAGTAAGAAACATTCATCTAATCAGCCACTAGAGTGCTGTCATTCTATCAGTTGTAAGTAAGAAACATTCATCTAATCAGCCACTTGAGTGCTGTCATTCTATCAGTTGTAAGTAAGAAACATTCATCTAATCAGCCACTAGAGTGCTGTCATTCTATCAGCTGTAAGTAAGAAACATTCATCTAATCAGCCACTAGAGTGCTGTCATTCTATCAGTTGTAAGTAAGAAACATTCATCTAATCAGCCACTTGAGTGCTGTCATTCTATCAGTTGTAAGTAAGAAACATTCATCTAATCAGCCACTTGAGTGCTGTCATTCTATCAGCTGTAAGTAAGAAACATTCATCTAATCAGCCACTAGAGTGCTGTCATTCTATCAGTTGTAAGTAAGAAACATTCATCTAATCAGCCACTAGAGTGCTGTCATTCTATCAGCTGTAAGTAAGAAACATTCATCTAATCAGCCACTTGAGTGCTGTCATTCTATCAGCTGTAAGTAAGAAACATTCATCTAATCAGCCACTTGAGTGCTGTCATTCTATCAGCTGTAAGTAAGAAACATTCATCTAATCAGCCACTAGAGTGCTGTCATTCTATCAGCTGTAAGTAAGAAACATTCATCTAATCAGCCACTTGAGTGCTGTCATTCTATCAGTTGTAAGTAAGAAACATTCATCTAATCAGCCACTAGAGTGCTGTCATTCTATCAGCTGTAAGTAAGAAACATTCATCTAATCAGCCACTAGAGTGCTGTCATTCTATCAGTTGTAAGTAAGAAACATTCATCTAATCAGCCACTAGAGTGCTGTCATTCTATCAGCTGTAAGTAAGAAACATTCATCTAATCAGCCACTTGAGTGCTGTCATTCTATCAGTTGTAAGTAAGAAACATTCATCTAATCAGCCACTTGAGTGCTGTCATTCTATCAGCTGTAAGTAAGAAACATTCATCTAATCAGCCACTAGAGTGCTGTCATTCTATCAGCTGTAAGTAAGAAACATTCATCTAATCAGCCACTTGAGTGCTGTCATTCTATCAGCTGTAAGTAAGAAACATTCATCTAATCAGCCACTTGAGTGCTGTCATTCTATCAGCTGTAAGTAAGAAACATTCATCTAATCAGCCACTAGAGTGCTGTCATTCTATCAGTTGTAAGTAAGAAACATTCATCTAATCAGCCACTTGAGTGCTGTCATTCTATCAGCTGTAAGTAAGAAACATTCATCTAATCAGCCACTTGAGTGCTGTCATTCTATCAGCTGTAAGTAAGAAACATTCATCTAATCAGCCACTTGAGTGCTGTCATTCTATCAGCTATAAGTAAGAAACATTCATCTAATCAGCCACTTGAGTGCTGTCATTCTATCAGTTGTAAGTAAGAAACATTCATCTAATCAGCCACTAGAGTGCTGTCATTCTATCAGCTGTAAGTAAGAAACATTCATCTAATCAGCCACTTGAGTGCTGTCATTCTATCAGCTGTAAGTAAGAAACATTCATCTAATCAGCCACTTGAGTGCTGTCATTCTATCAGCTGTAAGTAAGAAACAAGGGTGTACATTTATAAATTGATTGAAATAAGGGTGTAACATTAATTGAAATGTGGCGATTTGACAAGATAAAACACTTCAAACCTTTTCAAAGGTAATCATTTCTTATTTGCGTTGAAGTGTTCGGAACATTAAAGAGTTCTTTGAAAAATCCATCGTCAGTGAGGAAGATGAAAATTAAAATCTTGGCGAGAACACTATAAAATGGAAACGGGCTAGACACGTAACAAGAGTGGAAGATTACCATTGTGCGGCATTAATTACAAAATGGAATTACAAAAATTACAAAATTACCAGGGAGAAGCAGAGAAAGAAAGGAAGACCAGCGCTACGATGGAGGGATGAATTAGTTGAAAAGTAGGTGACAAATGGAGCATGCAACAAAGGAAAAGAGTGCTGTGGTTTGGAGCATAACAAAATACGGGCTTTAAATTTTTGAAAAAGCAAATATTTTCTATTTATATAGAATTTATTTGTACGTCCATTATTTCTTTCTATTTTAGTTTTTATATTTTTTATTTAGGTTTAGCACCATTGTGGAAGCCATTTTTTTGTACATTTATAGCAACTTAATTTATTTCCGAAAAGGAGACGCTTTTGTTATTTAAAATAGACTGTCAATAAAGCATTGTTATTATTATATTATACTATTCGTCAGCTTAATATTGAACACATTCCAATACAAAATTTGATTATATTGTAGAGGTGATTTTAATGGAGGAGTATAATAGACTTTAAAAAGTGGTCGTCTAGATTAAAAAACGAACATTTTTTTCATCTGAAACATCTAACAGCGTTGTTCCTGAAAAAATAAATTTCAGTATTTCAAAATTCTATTACTTTGTTTAAGGTGCAAAATACTTCAAGCCCTTGCACATTTTCCGAAGATGTGAGAGAAGGCTTTAAATTGGCCCACTTTGAAAAAGTAACAATTATCGTCAGTTCCAGTGTTAAAAAGATTTTCAGAACATTAAAGTAGTCTATGATTATATTATGAGTTTTTAAAGTGAAATCAACAGACTTATTATATGCTGTTAGTTTTCTTTTGCTGTAACAATGCTTATAAAATGACTGCAGAAACAATATATGTATACAATTATTTAAGAATGCCTTATAAAATCATTGTTTTACTAAACACGCCAGTACTAATATAACTAACCTGTATTCGTCAAAAATGTATTCTATGCTTGGTCAAGTTCGTTATTTAGAAACATCCGTTCAAACTGATTTCAAATGGCCGTCATTCCAAATTTCAGAAACTATTAAAGTTTTTTATCTTGCAACTTGAAAATCTGATTGATATAATCAGCTTTAAAAGTCGTATAAATTGGCATTTTAAATTTTCAAATTCCAGTGACAACGTAAAAATGAACTTGTCGATGGTCAGGTTTCATTTTCATATATTTAATGTAATTTGAATATTTAAAAAGCTAATTTATGCAAATTTGAATTCTGTTTTTGATGTGAAATCAGATTTTGAAATATGTTTAAGATAAAAAAATGTTTTATGATTAGATATTGTTAATTTTTGAAAATTCACTTCCATCACGTCAGCTAGACAGATGTGGGCAGCATGAAACGGTGCGATACAGAATTGTATTTTTTAAAATTACAAAAATTTGTAACAAACTATTACAAAACATTACTCTATAATAATCGTTTTTTTTGTGTTTAACGTACAACTATTGTGCACACTTGGGCTAATGCAGACGATGGGATGATTTATAGCGTATGAAAATGCCAAGCCCTCGCCGGGAATCGAACCCGGGTCCTCGGGGTGAAAGCCTAGTGCGCTAGGAGGACCGATGCATCTAGGTGTCCCACGTAATGAGTGCGAAATATGAACACTCGTAATTAATAATCGTTGTATCCACCAAACACACTATTAGGGTTAAATAAATCAGATTCTTAGACTGCCGTGATAGTAGTTAGGAGGAAGGCGCGCGCATAACAGGTAGATCTCGGGTAACTATCATCAATACTAAATAACGTCATCAAACTGTTAGCTTTGCACTTCCAACGTTACGCTGTGCGACAGTAGCAATACACTGAGCAGTATTGCCAAGTCGGCTGTTCTTTATCTCAGTGGAGTGGGTGCTGGGTATTGGTTAGCACGCACCAATTGGCAACACCGCTGCATCACATTTTCACGCTGTTCCAAGTTTGAACTAACAGCTAATCCAGTTAACAGCTCCTCAATACCGGTGATCCTTCTGTATATATTCAGTCTTCTGTGGTTTGACGTTGACTATTACAACTGAAACCCGCGGCAGTTTCCATTGAATGTTGCTCCTAAATACAGTACTTGGGGTCAAAATCGGGCTCTCCTAATAAATATACTTTGTTCGAATTTGGGCAATACACTACTATCGAATTTTGTTGTTACAGACCTCGTGATTTTGTCGTTACAAGCAACGATTGAGTATGTACTTGTAAATATCATTTGATTAATATCATTACAAGCAGAATGAGCAGTATATCTTAAAAATATTAATGACTGAATAAAGTAAAAATAAATTGAAAAATGTCAGTTATATTCTGGACATTACAGGTAACAATCTCTGCAACAAAATGTTATCCCCAAAACTTTTACCTCGACCTGGTAAAATCACACAGTTCAACAGCAACAAAACTACAACAAACTGTGTTTTTAATCATATTACTAAGACTCTCAAAAACATTGTGTATAATTATGTTTTATAATTAGATAAATAGATATATAAAATTGCTCGGGATAAAACAGTTAAGGTAGTCATGTAATTACATTTATTACATTATTTTTCGTTTTCTATTACAAACTAATCAAATTCAGGGGTCTGTAATAGAGAATCCTATCGTGTGTGAAGCGATTTCTTATAGTTTTATCTTTGTCGGTGTGACAATATTATCTCCCCGTACCACTTGACCTTTGAACTGTCAACAGTTTCTTCTCCTGAACAGATACATTATTCATAGCGCATGTAAAGCGAAGTGATTCACCTCTAAGCCTACACGTTTTCAAGGTTCTGATGTAAGGCAGTTATTTTACGGTACATTGCCTGTTGAGATGACAGTTATCATAATGAGAGTTACGGCAGCCTTAGTGTTTATAGAACGAAATTGTAATAACGTATTTAATGTACATAAATTCTACTTACGTTCGATTAAAACATTGTTTTAATTCTAAATGACTGAATATTTACTTCAACCTTTTTTCATTTCGATTTTAGTGTAGACTAAATTCTTATATATAACTTTACGTCGGTCATCGGATTTGTTCTAATTTGGCAGTATTTTTTTTGAACTTAACATCGCCATTATTTTTTTCTTATTTTCACAATATTTCACAGGGGAGTACTTTTATAAGCTATATTATAGTTGACAGTTGTCGAGACATTAAAGAAACTTAAAAATACTGGCTCCCACAGCTTGCAGACCACTGTGTGCAATGAAAGCAAATTTCAAAATAAGTAACAGTTTCACAACACAAGAACGTTTTATATTACACTTTATTGAAAGATCTGATTCCAACGACAATCACAGTTAACCATCTGTATTTAGTTAATTTTCGGAATGTCCGTCGACTTGAATCGGTTGAACACATTTTTACTGCGTAACGAACTTATAAAGCCAATTTTTGTGTAAGCAGATTGATTTCTGTACCAGGTTTGAAACAAGACTGACCAAAATTGAACACACACTACAGTTTTAACGATCCTCTAAGGATCTAGGTTTTATCGTGATGGCCGCGACTTACCGAGTGAAAAGACGCTAATAAAATGTCTTTCCATAATGACCGCTCCAATGGATATTCGCTAATAAAGTCGTTTTATAAATCTCCAACCACTGAATACAAACGGACTAGAAGTACAGTCACCATTATAAAAAGCGTGCTCGATATTAGCGGCTAAAGTTCAAGTAATTGTATAATTTTAATTGTATTACTTGCCGCTACGAACGCTGCAAGCTACAAGGACGGTGTGGAGACGTTTGAGAAAATAGACAGTACTATTATCTATTTAAGTGTAGTTAATTTGTTTCCTTAACGTTCTTATTTTATGCCAGTTAGACTAGTGAGGACGAGGGATCAGTGTTAACGAGTAGGGAAAAGCAACGGTAGCAACTGCTGCTCCAACTAAGAACCTTTAGGTGCGCAGTTAAGTGACGCAGTAAACTGACCGATGCTTTAAGCCCCATTAACTGTAGTTGAATACTCTGCTGGTAGATACCACTAGCAGCGAGTACTCATTCTCTTATGGGTTATTATTCTATTACAGCATTTATATTCAATGCTCCAACATACGTATAAACAGAATTGTAGCAAATGGAGCAACATCCTACTCTAAAACAGCTGACTAATAGATTATGTGTAAACCTAACAATCTTTAGATTCATTTTCGTATTTTAAACAAAATTAAAAATGCTAATTTATGTAGATTTTATCTCTGATTACGGTGGTTTAAAACAGATTTTCAAAAAGTAGACATTCCTAAAATTTGAAAATAATACGGTGTGGTGTTATTATTTCTTGAACATTCTTTTTCATCACGTCAGCGATTATTTATTGTTTGTGCAGCTGAGCGCACAATTATTGTTTTTAAAATGTAATTTGGTATACTTTCCAAAGTTTAAAATACGGTGCAAGTAGGATATGCAGCTAACATATACGTCAGTAACCAGTTTTATGGGTTCTAAGAATTTCAGTTCTGCTTCGTAGGTTTGCAGGGTGCACTTTAGATAACCTATATTTTTAAATAATCACATAGAAGCTGAAAAGAGGTTTCACCCGAAGTAATTAGTAAGAAAGCCAGAAAAAGTGTTTCAGATCGATCTAATTTAATGGAGAAACTAGGTAAGAAACTATCGTAATGTAAAAGAAACTATCGAAACTAACCAAGAAACTAGGTAATGTAAGGGCAAGAAAATAGGTGGTTTAGAAAAGTTGTTATAATTTGCCTGAGTGAGTTTATGATAATCTTATTTGCGTTTTGCACGATGAGTATACAGTATAAATATGTATACTGTATTTATATGTAGTCTGTTTAGTCAGCTGTTTTGTAGTGGGAAGTTGTTTCTTTAGCAATAATGTTGTTCAAATGTTGGCGTTGGGTGACCTTATTTTTAGTACAATATTTTTACCTTAAACTCTGCGACTTCATTTATTCTTGATTCGAACCGCCACAGATCCTACACGCCCTGACACCTAGTATTGATAGGCCACGACCTGTGAATTGTTCAAATAGTAATTCTTTTAACTGTTTATATTTAATGGTATTACTCACTACCACACGAACCTGACAGCAGCACAGAGATTCTAAAGTGACCCGAGTAGCATTCGATGCGCACTTTGTTCTTCGTAATTGTTCTTGTATAATCTTTACCACTTACCTTCATACTTGCACACTATAGCAAAAAGTACTACAATCTTAATTAGTTTATTAGTTATTCAGGTATCAAGAAATTTTCGCTTTCATAATTTATGTATTTTATTTATTGTTCAGGTAAAATGTATCTTTTATTTTCCGAATATTAGTAACATTGATATTTATGTAGCTTTATCTTTTGCTACTTAAGTTCAAATGACAATCGTAAAGATTGGTTAAAAAAAAAATGACCGTCTTGTCAATAAGAGGAAGGACCGAAGAATATCAGAGACGTGGTGACGCTTATGGCTCGTTCTGTTAGCAGGCGCTCTTGTTATGTGGCACTCCTAACGAAGAAAATTACAAGGCAACGACCGAACAGTGAAAACGGAGAATTTTGTGCCAATTTGTATTGTATTCCGGCACAAACGTAGTAACTTAAAACAAATTTATTGTACTTTAATTAGGCCTATAGCACTTAGTTATTAAATTTGTAACTTAATGCTTCTAGCAACTCTAAAATACAATTTTCTTGAAGAACCTGTTGGTAAAATGTTTTACAAGGCAAGGAAAAAAATGTTAAATTTAATCTGCAGTTCAGATTTCACTGTTTCAACGTTTCAGTCTATTTTTGGAGTCAATCCAAGATGGTTGACTCCGGCTAGATATTGATGCAACACTTACATTTGAGGCAGGTATGGAAAACAAAACAGCAGTCCAAGTAAACTTCCACCAGATTTGTTTTTTTTTTTTGAAGTGTATTTCAAACAACAGCCCACTTATCGTCGCAAACTGTCACAGTCGTATTAAATTCACTACTGCATTGTTCCCAGTAACTCTTTCATTGAATGGTTGAATGCAGTTGCAAATTGCATAACGTATCTACCGCCTTATGTAGGCCTATTTGACTAAGTTGTCCTTGCCTTGCCCTATCACCTTGCATTACTCACAGAAAATTGTTTTGTATGTAAATCGAACCAGGATAAAACAATGCTTATATTGCACATTTAAGCACTCGTGTAGGCTTTGGGGTTTAAATACCGTACCTAACATACATCTACATGGCTGTACACCCTTACATGCAGTCAGTGTTGCCAATGCGAGAGAAGCAGGGTTGGATCTCAAAGCAGGCAAGATTTACCCTAGTTTTGAAATAATTTAATTTGCCAGAAACACCAAGGATGTCTGAAATTCCGTAAGGCAAAATAAACTTCCACACAAAGGAGTATTGTATTAATACTTAGTTGTACATGCGACTTAGTAATTATCTCTAGGGTTTTGGCTTTTTAAACCATATTTTTTATTTGAAAGTTCAAATTTAATTGAAGCACGCAGCTGTAAAAGAATTTCCAAAAATTACATAACTCATTTTAGGTAATTGAAACATGTAAGCTAAAAAAAAAACGAAGATGAACTAAATCAGCTTCATTCATTTTGTCATCTGTTTCGTTTTCACGTTTTCAATTTTAAATGTGAATTTAATGCTGAAACAGGTTTTCAAAATCGTGTGAAGTAAAAATATTATGTGTATGAATTACAGCCATTTTTTTGGGCAGTAAAGTTGTCCAAGCCATACTGTTCTTCTAAATAAGAAACATATTTTTGACGTTTGATCAGAGGTAGTTTTCTTTTAAAGTCTGAAATCGAAGAGAAAACTACTAGTACGTTAGTTGAAAGAACAGAAGACCTCGCTGTATATCCTTAATTATTTGGCTGGCCACCGTTCACGACAGCGCTAGTGAGCTTACGCCAATTTAACCGATAAACGTTTTTACGAAAAAATCTTACAGGACCAACTTTACTAAAATTTTATGTTTTTCTTTATGAATGATAAAAATTATGGTAGGTTTTGCAGTTCAGCCACTACTACAGAAAATAGTCAGCAAATGCACGCGTCACTGTTAAATCACTGTTTAAACCACTTTGAAACGGATACGAAAAAATCTTATACATCGTTTGATTATACCAGGTACCTTCGAACCAAATTTCAGAGCAAACGGTCATTGCATTTGGTCTTACAAACAAACCAAATGCCGAACCGTCCTAAACAGGGACCTCGCTTCACTCGGACAATAATATAGGCCTACCAATTTTTAATGACCTCTTCATAATATGTCCTAAAATGTATTTTTGATTCCGGGTATTATCTTGATAGCTCATATTTTACAATAAAAATTCTAAAAAACATTGTTTTAAACTACTTAAATACTTGTTGTTACACTGTTGAGTGTTAAATCAAAAATAGAAACATTTTTTTTAATATGTAGCCTAGTATTGCATGGGAATGTACGTGATTGATTATTTTTGCAATTGGGAGAAGACTGTTTAAAATTAAAGAAATCAGCTTTGTAATTACGTAATATTTGAGTCTATTTATCGTATCATGCAAAACCCACCCCACGCAGGTAAGGGGATGAGGCGGCGTCACAAGGGATGACGTCATTGCTGTACAGCCTTTGTGTTATTAGGGCGGGGTGCTATTTGCTTCCTTTTAACAGTTACAAATAAATTGCGGTCTGTGTTCTGTCTACTTTCGGATGTTTCAAATTTTGGAACATTTTTATATTCTATCTACTGTATTTTAATCGTCGCGACGGTATTCGATGCCCCCCCAGATGCTAAAAAAGTAATTTGTTTGGATATTCGTTTATGTAGCTTAAAAGTGTCACTACTACAGTATAAATTTTAAATATGTATAAGCTTACATATACATGGTTTTTTCTTGTGACAGATTTGAAGTTTGAATTTACAAAATTTGAAAATGATTAACTAATTCCAAAACTTAACGATGAAAAAACGGTTAAGACTTAAATTTGAAGTAAATCGGAGTATTACTGCAGTTTGTACTGTGGGACAAATAAATGAGCAATAATTTATATAAAAGTCCATTTTTACTTTCTTACTGTGCCAAGTACAAAGAAAGAAAGTATGGTGGTTTTGGAAAAATCTGTCTTAATTGTGCTATTTTCCAATAGAAATTCGCTAATGATCGGCCTGTTGCCGGGTGCATGTCTGGTCACGTGGCAGACTGAAAGCGTGCGCTCTTATCAAGTCACGCTCCTCTACTTGTGGTCCTCCCACTTGACCGATGTACAGTGGCGGTATTATCCTTCAGCATCGTTTAGGTGTATAAAAAAACAAATTAATCAGATGTAATATCATAAATTCCTTTATGTTGAGAAATATTGTAAGTCCTATGTCGTTTAAGTGTTAGAATGTGCTACTACGGTATATACAGTGTATAGTGTCAAATACTGTATAATGACCTAAGTGTAGGCCTACGTGACAATTGTGAACGTCACTCCTGGAGTGCGCATTCTTTTACGGTGCATTTTTCACCGAACAAGTATTCAATTTACTTCACTCGAGAGTGAAACTTTTAACGAGTAGTTTGCTAAATTTGTAATTTGTCACGTGATTACAGTTACTATAATAGTTATTACAAAATTTAAAACAAACTAATCATCAGAGATTGCAATCTAAAGTGGAGTAAATAGAATTTGTGTGGTTGCCGTGTGATGAAAACTGTTTTTGAAAGACTGTGCACTTCTGAGACCCAAAAGTGCCCACTCCAGAAGTGACCCTCATAAGTGGATGTCTATAATTACTTTTAAAAACGAATCCAATATACCAAGCCCTTTAAAATGTCCATAGAATTTTTTTCTCGAATAATTTTTGAAGAAAATGTAGTAGTATTCGCATGATGAAGATTGCTCGTTCCGAGTCATAAATCTGTGCAGATGTGCAAAGCTGTTGAGGCATTGTTAAAGGAAGACTGACACATATATTTAAAAAAAACATACCGTATATATTTCTTTTCAAAATGTATTGTTTTATTTCCGTATTGCCGGCCTTATCAGATCTTGAAAAAGTCACACGTTTTTGAAAGTACAGTATTATTTTGATATTGTAATCAGCGTTAAAAATGTGTGTTTTAAAGGGTCATTCGTGAAGATTTTAATGCTGATTATGATGGTGAAATCAGATTTTCAAATAATTGTTAGACAAAAAGGCGTTAGAAATTGGTTCCCATCGCGTCGGCTAAACAGCTGCGTGCCGAGATTATTTTTTATAAACATATTCGCGAAGATGGTATTTCAGTTTTAATACTTTCGATTACTTAACTGCCAGTGAATTAATTTTATAATAGCTCTTTGAAGAAGTTTATGCAGACTATTTCACTATTTCTTTCACGATTTTTATAATTTTCTTGAATGCGTTAAAAACTCGTCAGAGAACGTGTTGACTATACTTAGTTTATAGGAACATAAATAACGTCTACAAATTTATTACCATTATTTCCCTACTCCCTTAAATAATACGTCCTGTTGTAGAGACTTTTAGTTTTGTTCAGTTGGTAGTGGCACTTGTTAGTACTGTACTATTAATGAAATGCCCGCCTAGAGTTAATTGGCCAGTTTAAGGTGAGCTCCGTTCAATTACGTCTAATTACGCCATTTACATGCTACTATGCGACGCTATTTTTGTCATTTACATTTTACGTTTAATGTGAGTCACAGAATGTATAAGCCTATATCTGTCGTACTCGAACTATGAATAAACGTTGAATCTCATTGATAAAATGTGGCCGTGTAGAGTGTAACCATATGTTAACAACTTTGTGCACAAAGTATCTGAAGTAACACCACAATTATCGGTAACCGCTTCAGTACGTTTAAATATATTATATGAGTATATTGAATTAATAATGATATACTAATTTATTTTAATGGTAAATCCCTTTTTGGATGTACAACTTGTTAAAGTGTGCTACTACCATTTTGAAACAAATTCAAGTAAAATAATGGAACTGTCTCAACCTTATTATTTATCAAACGCTAAGAGTGAGACTGTGAATGCTGTCACTGAGAACACTGTTCTTAGCACTGAGCAATGAGCAGTTGTGTTAGCTCAACTATCCTGCTCACTGCTCAGTGCTCAGTGTTGTCTGCTCCTTGTATTAGGGAATTTACGCGCCAAATGCGATAATAAAACAATACTGGAAGTTACGTAAAGTAAAAGTCTATTATTGATGTTTATTAATACAATTATTTATTTTACTGTAATTAATAATTAAGTAGTTAAATTTGTTTTATTTTATTTAATTAAATAGATGAAAAGCTGTATTTATACTTTTATTAATTGATCGTAGTTTCAGGTGCTTAACTGGTAATTAAAAAATCCGTACCAATTATTATTTACATTCCTTATTTTACTGATTCGAAGGTAAAAACTTTTGTTAAGTTTTTGTATTCATTTTTGTTTCGCGTAGACTTTTGTGAAAACATCTAAAAGTTTTCCCCTATTATTTTGATTACGCTATTATTTTATTAACTTTTTTTTAAATTATATTTATTTTTTGTCGGTACATAATTACTATATTAAGTACGGTAGCTTATAATTTTGCATATATTTTTACACAATATTTTTTGCACAATTTACACAATTGTCGACGCTTACTTTACTCATTTTATATTATAACTCTGTTGTCCTGTAAAATGTAATAAATATTTTTCATAAGCAATTTACTATCGTAATAAACAGTGCTGAGCAGTTAACAGTTATTAGTAGGCTGTTATCTAAACTGTGATTAAATCACTGCTTATAGGAAAACGCTCTTAAGCCCACCACTACAAATCGCAGACATCGGCGATGCTCGTCATCCATAGCAATTTACGTCGGGCATGAATGTTTGGGTGTACTGTACAGTTGCCGCCAACTTGGCCCGTCCTAAATTTCATTTGGGATTGTCACCATCTGGCAAAGTTGCACTAGCTGTTATTGAAACGTGCGTTGGACTCACGGTGATGACTCACAACTAAGGACCTCATTTGCGAACAACGTTTTTTTTAAATGTTTGACAATTAAATTAAAAATTTGATTCTTAATAAGCAATTTTTCCTGATAATTTATATTCAAAATTATTGTTCAGCTGAATAGCTTAGAAAAACGAGTTTTATTACTTTTATTTTATAGATTATATTTATTGTATTCTATCCCTCTGATAGCATTGCGATGTTGCCGATGTTAATTTCCGTTATATTCTTAACAAAAGCAAATGAAAAGTTAGGACGAACCAAATGTAGTCTGAGCTCGCGATATCTTGGACATCTGGAACTAGACCAGGAGATGAGAGAGGTAGGTGTTTTCATCTTTTCTAATAACATTTGCAAAACTATGTCCATGAAGCTTATCATTGTCCGCATAAACATTTCCTGTGATACACTAAACGGCTAGTAGCGGCAGAACCGTGAGCCCAGAGCAATTACGGCAACTGTACACGCAGTAGTAACGCTTCCTACATTTCCCTGGTGTACAGCGCGCCAACCACAACGTGCTTGCACTCTTCGCTTATCGCCTGTTTGACTGTTGTAGTGTTTGTTTCCAACATGGAACAATTGATAGAAATACGTGTTCGTATAAGTACGTGCTCATAGAAGAACGTGCTCATCCCATAAATGTTTCATTATCTCTTCAATAAATCTACGTGTATTTGTAGCGAAATATCTCTTAAACTGCTTTTTGATTCATTCCAAGTCTTTCGAAGAGGTGAGTGGTGGTACTAATGTTTTGTTGATATAAAGTACCTTGTAAATACTTTCAGTCACTAAGTGTAATAATAACTGGTTATGGTTACAACTATTGTTGGAATATTTAAGCAAAGGAACGTAGGCCGTAACTTGCAAAACTGCGACCGTCACGTGAACCATTTTATTAATTTTTTTTTAAAGAAAAAAATACGCCGTGAAAGTATATCAAAAACCATAAAAAATTGTTTATACCAAATTTAATAATCGATATGACCAGCTGTTTCGAGAACAGCTTTCGTGTTTTATACACGAGTAACTGACCAAGGAAGCAAGGTTTTTATTTTTGCTCGACCGTTAGGCGTTTGGTTTGTGCGTGTGTTTGTTTGTTACGCAGTTTTGGCTTAATTTATTGATTGATTGTTTTGGAATTTGGCAAGCAGGTACCATTTATAATGCCCGAATGACGTATATATAAGATTTTTTCTCATTCACTTCCAATTCAAAATGGCGCCACTGATTTATAATAACGACCGTACGCAGTTTTAGCCAAACTCATTGACCTATTGCTTTGCAATTTAACTAAAATGACTTATGTGCGAGACTTTTTCCCATTCACTTTCGTTTCAAGATGGCGGCTTCTGATTTAACAATAACGTGCGCATGTTGTTTTAATCAAACGCTCTGACCGATAGTTTTGAGTTATAGTAAGAAGGTAACTTGCATAAATCCCGAAAGACCTGTGTAAGATGTTTTCCATTCACTTCCGTTTTAAGACGGCTGGCTGTAATCGAACGTTGAGAGTGTAGCTGCTGGTTATTTCTTGCAAAACGGCAAAACCTGTAATAATTTTGAACTCTTCTTGTAGAAAAAGCATAAAATTCCCAGTAACTTTTGGTCCAGAAACATTTTCCATAAATATAACGGTTACCGATTAAATTGGCAAAAAAACGTTTCGAGTGCTGTCGTGGGGCGCTCTGTGTATTAATTAAGGCCTACTGTTCTTTGAACTGCTAGTAGGCCAGGTTTGTATGAACAGCTTAAGTTTTTGATCAGTAGAATCAAATTGTAGATAACATTATTTTCTACATTAGAAATACTGCAGCACTTGTAGTGAGGAAATGGCGTTCAGCGTTTGTTAATCATGGAGGTAAAATAATGATAGGAAATATAAAAGTGAGAGACGATATATTAATCACCGCCCTTACAACTTATATAACTGGTGGCAAACCAAGGCCCTGTCGTTGAATTACTTGACTTGATAATTCATTTCAGTAATTGTGTTTATACCTTTGAGGCTAACCGACTTCAATGACTTTCAACCTACAACCCATTCTCGCTACTGAACATAAGTCATTCAGTTCCGCAAGGCAGATTGTTAGGCTTCTACAAATTATTGAACATTGAATTAGTTATTTTATATTCTGCATAATTTTCACCCGGAAATTATTTGTTTATTGAAGTGTTTTGTAATTTGGAAAAACTAATAAACAGATGAACTCACAGTGTATATTAATATATATAGCGCTCCACGACATTGCTGTTAACTTGTTAACCAACTTAACCGTTAATATTTCGTAATATTTACGAAAACATTTATTGGACCAACTTTATTTGAACTTTTATGCTCTTTCTTTATGAAGCGATCAAAATTATGGTAGGTTTTGCCGTTCAGCCAGTACTACAGGAAATAACTAGTAACTGCACTCATCATCGTTAAATCAGAAGACGCCATCTTGAAACGGAAGTAAATAGAAAAAAATATTACACGTAACGAAAATAAATGGGGAAATCCTACCTTTACATCTTATGGGCTTTGTACACTACCTTCATAACAAATTTCAAAACAATCGGTTAGTGCGTCTGTCCAAAACTGCGTACGCTCGTCATCTTTAAAATCAGAGGCCATTGTCTTGAAACAAAGTAAATGGAAAAAAATTACACGTGTCATTTGGCCTTTATACAAGGTACTTTAGTATCAAATTTTAAAAAAATCGTTAAATGCGTTTAGTAAAAAAACTGCTTAAACTCGTTATTGTAAATTAAAAGACGCCATCTTTTAAACGGAACGGAATGGGAAAAAGTCTTACACACGTCGTTCGGGATATATATAACGTACCTCAGTACCAAATTTCAAAACAATCTGTCCGTGCATTTGGCCAAAATTTCGTAACAAACACAGAAACCAAATGCCGAACGTTAGAGTTGAAACAAAGACACCTCGCTTCGCCCAGACATTTTTGGAATATAAAGTGTCAGGCTTTTATTTTTCTAAATGTTTTTCTCCGTTGTTTAGAGGGTCGCCTAAATTGCTGTTGAATATAAGCCGTTAAAACATCGCATAGATTTTATTAACACAATTTAATAGAAACTGGCGTAAGCAAACACATTCTAGTTATTACTGCAGAATTCTGAACAGAGAAACAAAAACAAAATCGTTACGGGGAACATTTAAAAGCCACATTCTTTTGTCTCGAGTAACTTTTGAGGAGAGAGAGGCCTGGTGCAAGAGTAATGCAAAAGGTACTATGTATAAAAAAAAGTATAAATGTTTATTGTTGTGAGAACTAAGGAAAGAATAATTATTTAGCGCTGTTTTACTTTCAGATTAATATAATAAACTTACATTTTTATAATATGTATTTATTTAGGCTTTAATTTTATTAAACCTTCGTTTTTTTATAAATACTTTTTATATACAGTACTGTATAATATTTAAAAATAAAATTTATTTTTATTATTAATTTAAAAACTATAGGCTAGATATAAAGTGGATAAAACTTTTAAAAGCGTTTTATAAAAATACGTTTTTGAAAAAATATTCAAATTTTTTGTTTTTATAACTATCGGATTTTCTTGCTTAGTATCCAAGTGGCTGTTCCATACCCCTTGTTTTCAGAAAATCTTTTGTTCCAGTTTCACTTTTATTTTCCGTATCCAGTTCTAGTAATGTTTTGTGCATCCGCCTGATATTACAGTGTCGAAACAAATGACCTCCACTTACCCTTGACAGCAATCTGTTGTTCCGCCCTTACAGACCTATATTTTACCCTCGTTACGCAGTTTCTCTTGCTCCGGTAACATCTAATTATTTCCCTGCGGTACCGACAAGTTGTTAAATTTAACAAATTGCTGTAGCTCGAACGATAACAACATTAACAGTGTCTGATGTTCCTAATTACTGATGTGTGTTGTAAATTATTGTTTAATTGCTTTTAGTTGCTTGCCCTGCAAAAGCGGTCATTGTTAAATTTGTTACGGTGTTATTACTCTGTTGTTTATAAGTTAGTGTAAATATGGAATGGTGCAGTGTAAGAAGTTAATATAAGTTATTTACACTGAATACGTTTGTGGGCAACACATCTTTAATAATTCAGAAAATTATGAAACTAGTCAGCTTTTTTAGTTTACAACTTTATAGTCTGGTTCACGAAAGAAAACACCTGAGTTTAGGACGTTATAATATTCTAATCGCTTACTTCACAGAAATTTGAGATACACCAAATCAAAGCGTGTTATTTTTTCTATAAATCTATGTTAATTCCGTTATTATATTTTCAGTCTTCTATTTTATATATTTTTTTAAATTACCGAAAACAGATTTTACGTAGTTTTTCTACTACTACCTACTTGAAAGGTTCATAACTTTGCCAATTTTTACTCCACAAAAATGCTGTTCAACTATATTATGGTATAGGCATTTGTCAGTGTTTCTGCAGAATTTGACCAACTTTTGATAGACATCGAAATTATGGTGGATTTCTTTAAAAAAGTGCTCATTTTGCTATCAGCAACTTTATTTAAATAATTCTTTAAGAGACGTCTGTAATTTTACTGCTGTATTATCAAGACTTATGTTCAGTCAGATATATAATTGTGTTTAATGAGTAGACGTAAGGTTATTAAAGCGAAATTTTAATGAAATCCTGATGGCACTCGCCTCTGTGTTGCGCTGGTGTACCGTATGAAAGTACTGTCGGGTGGCTCACATTATAGCCTACAGGACGTAACAACTGTTTCATTTTAAGTTTTATTTACAACTCCAGAGGTCTCTGGTGTGTGCCACGTGACTGTACTCCTGGTGCTCTAAGTGTTCAGATTAATACTCAAATTTCTTTTAATTATCTTTACGTTAATTCGTTAAAAATAATTATAAATTTGACTGAACTTGATAACACTGTTGTGTCTGATAGTAAAGTTGCTGGTAACATTATCATTAAAAAAAAATAAATTCACAATAATTTCAAGTTTTGTTAAGAGTTGGTCAAATTCGGCAGAAACTTTGATTCAAACAAATAATTTTTAAGAATGAGTTTATTTAAATCTCTGTTTTGTTAAGCATTAATGTTAGTGATATTCCACAAACATTCTTCTTTTCCATATTGTAAAATTAATGTTTTTACTGCTGCAAAAGGCCACGACAATTTCACCATCGTTTTAAATTAATTATATGCGACGAAAGAGACGGATAGAATGTGACAAAAACAGGAAATGACAAAATTTTGAGGTTATACCTACGTATTTTGCAAAAATTTTTGTCAAAGATTCACGAAAGTTTGATAAAAGGTTTCATCAAAGAATTGTCAAATTTATTTCATCATAGATTTGTGATAGTGATCTACTTCTGTGATAGTGTAATATGCCCTTTTAGGGTTGTGTTAGAAACAAATCACAGTTTAAATTGCAGTTCCGACCTGTGGTTACACTGTTACATCAGTGATCATAAGGACTACGAGTAGTCTTTTCTGGCACAGCCCGGTTCCATATGTCACAGTAGAGCGTAGCCCACAATTATCTCCATTTGCTTCTTGGCAACACGACCACATATAATTACAGGATCCTCTAGTTGAATCATATTTTAAAAAAGTATTGATAATATGCCTACGGGCTTCTATCGTGATAAACCAGAATTGTATCGTTATTATTTGGACTATGAATAGTGTAACGCCAAAGTAGCGTGGAACTGTTCCGAATGAGACTTTCGTCATCGGATTTCGAAAGGAATCTACTGCGTAAGCTGACTAACAAACAACTAAAGTACGACTATTGGTATCGGTATCTCGTAACACTGGAACCCTTTTCCCGAATTGTTTGCATACTTCCGAACATGTGTTTCAACAGCTGACATGTAAATACTAAAATCAGTTAATGTTGTTTAGAAAATGGCGGCTTTACGATTCAATTCACAGTCGGACTTATTTGTTTACTGCGTTCACGGCTAGAAGAAATAAATACTTTTGTATGTTTGGAATATTTACTGCCTAAAAATATCTTTGAAAATAAAACAGGTAATATTGTGAAATATGTCTCTCTGTATTAAGGCGTATTTGGGTCCTTTTAGCTGTGCTTATAGAGATAAAAATACAATAGTAATTGAATTTACAATATACAATATACAATATAGTAATTGAAGTAAGAAAAACTTTGTAGGATTGCATGTTATTTTTGTGTTTATGTACAGATTCTGCATATGTCTAAGGTTTTCAGCTCTGGAACCAATCTTATTCTTCCTCTTACATTAATATTTCATAAGCATAATAAACGGCAATCGTGTTAAGATCCAAATGCGGGACCACAAAATGGGCGCCGATCCTGACCTCTGGAATACTTTAGAACACTGTACAAACGCACAAGGAACTCGAACTGTGCAAAGCTGTCCTGGCCCATACAAATCGTGACAAAATCGTGACGGGACATTCAGCAACACAAACGTCCGATGCGATGACTTCATCGATTAATCAACTCATGCCAAAAAAGGCAGTACAATTGGAGCCGTCCACTTCATTGCTCATGAGTGACAGAGCCCGGTGTGAATGGTGCAAGAGGGTACGTGCTGTCAGACCGGATCTGCCTGGAATAAAAACATTCCTTGTGCCAAATTACTTCAGTGATACAATATTTCTGGATGTTCTTTATATCCAAGCAATAAAATTATATCGCAAGTACGTTTTAGGCGTATATTCATCTTAGGAGCTACGCGTATATTGCTTACATTGTTTTATTTTATTTATTTTTTTTTACAACTTGCATTAATGTGCTTTGCGACACTACAACAAAAAACGAAAACACTTTAAATTTATTGTCGCATAAATGAGCATCAGTGCGACAATAAATAAATAAAATAAATGCATCAGTGGAAAATAAATAAAATCATTTATTCTTCCAGTCGCCGAGACTGTTGTGAAAGAATGTGGAACCATTGGTGATTTTGCCGACATTGTTTCCTCACTTTTTGCGTCAAATTAAAAATTTTATTTACGTTATTACCAAA
Organism: Callitettix versicolor; assembly: GCA_022606455.1. Lineage (NCBI taxonomy): Eukaryota > Metazoa > Arthropoda > Insecta > Hemiptera > Cercopidae > Callitettix > Callitettix versicolor. Next base: position 85,849,229 of record CM040189.1, read on the forward strand.
CTAAACTTAAGAAACGTCTTGAGACATAATTAATTTTGCGGTGTTTCTATAGATAAATTATTAATTTACCTGTACCTTTTTTTCAACATTTCCCTGTTCAATTAAGTAAAAACATATTTTAAGCCTTTATATCCACAAGCTGTAAGAATTATACGCCATTTACACAAGAAAGACAAAGTTTTTTTTATTTCCTTCGTATTACCTGACCCGAATCGACGCCGTCACACCATATTACCCTTCACTCCACCGGTGTCCTGGATAGCGTTGTGAGTTACGCATTGAATACAATACCGGTCCGTGAAGAGCCATTAGCAATATTTATTGTTATTACTGTGATTAACAATTTTAGAGGTACAATAAAAATGTTTTAAGCCATAAACTATGTTTTAAAAACATCTGTTCGAATACATCCAGCCGACATCCACTATACCAGTATTTATTGGCTCAATTAATATGGATAATGTTAGTTTCGTACCGTTGTGTCGTACGTAAACGTTGTTTAAACTAACCTCAAAGTTAAAGAAGTCTAACGAAGAAACTGCTGTTAAATGAAAACATAAATCATTTTAGTTTTAAATTTTATTGTTTTATATTATTTGCGTAGGTAAGTTAGTACATTTAATAACACTCAGTCTAATCTTTATGTCCAAAAAATTATTTTTCTTGTAATGTGTAGTTTATTACTTCTTGAGTCGTAACAAACTCCTGAAGTAAATATCTAGTAGGTGCAACGAGAAGAAAATCCTGAACTGGAAGACCATTCTGATGTTAGGACCAACCGGAGTTCTAACAAAAGTAGCAGTGAAAAAACTGGATCGACAAGGATAAAAAAAAGTGTGCACTTACAGAAGTCCATTGAAGTGCCTCATTGTAAAAAAAAAACAGCGTCACTAATGACGTAAAAATGGTTAATATTTCGAAAATTAAAAAACAGTTAGAAAAGTAATCTCTAAGTAATTAATAGCCTGCTATCTGCTATCTTTGTATTGTTTGCAAACACGCTTTTAAAATAATTGAAGCTCAAACTCAAGTAGGCTAAATTTTCAAGTCAGTCACGATGTAATTGTTTTGATAAGATAAATATCAAAGAAATTACCTCTAAATTAACTTGTAAAATTTAAAACTCTGAATTTTAACGCAGTCTTAAAGGGAGCTTTATTAGGTAAGATTAAATAAAAAGTTATTAAAATTAAAATTTTTTTTAACACTTTACTAGGAAAAAGACAAATTTGCCTGCTATAAGATCTGTTTTGTGTTTTATTAAACCTTGAGGTGACCTTAACTCGAACAATCTTCCATTACTTAAATCCGTAAAGAGAGAGCCTTTATAAAATCTCTACGCCGGTTAAAATATTTTTAACCTGTACATTAGGTATTCACGGCAGTACTAATGCTTAGTCTAGATATTTGTGGAAAACGTTTACAATATCAAGTTACCAATAAATAGCTCGCCTGTACTGATGTGTTTCAAAATTTTCCACCAATACGTAAACAAACTCCTCTCCTAACATTCCAGTTCTGTTAAAAGAATAAAAAAAAAACCATTATCTCCAAACAAATGGCGTCATGAGACAAAAAAAGTTGGCTAAGTAAACTTGTCTGAAATGTAGGTCTCATCCAATCCACGCGCTATACGTGTCGGCCGCATTAGTCTTCTTGACGGTTTGGAGTCGGATCGCGGTCACTGTTTGGATTGCCCAACCCGGACACGCCCCGACCAAAATATTCGCCTCAGCGGTAGCTTACAGATATTATCCGCATTGTGTTGGTAATATTATACGGGATATTTATTACATAATGCATGCAGATTTCCTTTGTAATCGGATCTACATAATTTTAGGTTAGGTGTTGCCAACTTTTAGTGTATTAGTTTTAGCAATTCAAATGACACAGGCTATCAGACGATCGCGTGACTGAAATTTGGTCCTGTTTAAAAATCATAATTTCATTTGAAGTTAGTGTCATATTTTTGAATAATTTGTAATTTAATGAAACTTATAATCATAATCATCGGGTTGGAAAGTTTATTAACATTTCCAATTAAGTGATGGACTATTTTTGAACATGTTTCAGACCTTCTAAAGCATTAAACTGTTCGAAGAATGTGGTCTTAATTGACAACTAAAGTCAATTGCGGCATAAGAAAGTCTAAAATTTGCAAAATCTGTTTCTTCGCTCGTATGTAGTGGCAATACTGTATGAAAATCTTTTAATTGTAGCAGTTCATTAAAAATATTAATAACTACACTATTTACTGTGAATTGCAATCATTATTTTGGGCAGAAAAAATATTATTAGCCTACACTTAATTTGATTTTTTTTTTTTTTAAATACCTGAAATAATCTACATCTTCCGATATGTTTATGGAAATTAAACGAAGCAATATTGTATTACTGCATTATTATAAAACCGTACGTATTGTTAACAATAATAAAACTGAATATATAAACAAATATTCTTCCACTGCACTGCTGGTTTTGTCATATTTTTCGTGTTATTAAGCTTAAGTTTTGGTTATCCCTATAGTTTCAAGGTTGTATAGTGGCGCAGTTTTGCAAATACGAAGTTATGTTAAAGATCGGCCGATAGCATTCGATACTGACTCGAAAATTGGCAAAATGATGTCCCATAGTATTATTTATTTAATACCTTACAGTTCCTGGAAAGGTTCATTTATTAGCGTAAAATCTGCGTTAATTATTGTTATTTGCTTAAAATAAAACTGTTCACTACAAGAAATGCCGTTAATACTTTGCATTTCGCTTCTGTCATGCATTTTCGAAATTTACGCTACCGTACTTTAGCGCGGGCGTGTGGTCTAGTCAGAGCGCGAATACAAATCAAGACTTAAATGACGTCACCGCGGATTGCCAGATGTGAGGAACATGTGTAAGCCAGTGCTGCCACTGTGCCAATGAAAAAACAACTTAACCTTCCTGGTAACGCGAGGAGCTACAGTCCTAAATGTTGTCAAGTTCAGTGTGTTTATTTCATTCAGAATACTGTATTACCAACTTTCCCGCTCGAACAGAACGAGCTCGGGTAAAGGCGAGCTCATGAACTGTACACCTATCTACACACTAGTGGCTAAGTAATGTGGGTTTTCTTTAACCGGTAAAGTAAGTTTATTGGGACGTTTCTGAACGTCCTGAAAATTCATCAACAATAAAAAATTGTTAAATCATTCACGAAAATTGTCGAAGATTTACAAACCCTTCCTCAAACAAATTGGAAACTTTCTTTAAATGTAAATAGTCATGCTGCAGATTGAAAGCTCTTTTTTGAATCTACTTACTTACCAACTAACCTAAACGCAGGTTTCATAAAGCACTTTAATCAGGTGTGGTGAAAAGGTATGGCATTTGTCGTGTTGTTTGCTGCGTTCATCATATTCTTTCCCAAATATCTCGTTTCGTACATTTTGGTAAAAATTGTCCTGATGAGGTTGTGAGGGGTCCGAATCGCTTTCCATCACTGCTAGGACAATTACCAGCAAAGGATTTTGTACGGAAAATTTTGTCCCAGATAATTAAGGTTGAAATCGTTAGAAGAAGAAAATAATCGCGGCACGCAGCTGTCACGCTGACATGATAGTATAAGTGAATATCCAAAAATAATTTTATTTATCTTGCCCTTTTTGAAATTCACTATCATAATCAGCATTAAAATCTGCATACATTAGCATTTCATTCTTTCAGATTACGTTGAAAATACGAAAATAAACTATGATCGCTATCAAACATTTTCTTAATTTTAACGATTTTTTAAAATTAAAAATGCTAATTTATGCAGTTTTTAACCCGATTACTAAGGTAAAATCAGAGTTTCAAAAGTATTAAAGACGAAAAAAGGTATTTAAAAAATTGATGAAAAGGCGCCATTTTGAAATTTGAACGAAAATTGAAACATACCAAAATTGTGAATTGTGATTTTTTTTTTCACCGACAAGTTCTAAAACACACACACACACACACACACACACACACACACACACACACACACACACACACACACACACTTCAACGACTCCTCAAAAAGTGATTTAGTGGTTGGATCGGGGCTAATTTCAAGGTCTCATGTCTGAGTCGTACCACTATGGTTGCTTCAGTAGCTAATTTTTCCAATGGAAATTCGTTAATTTAGAAGCTATATGTTGGGAGGGTGATGCCAAAGTCTCGTTTGTTCTTATCTAAGGACCATTTTTTTACTTTTTTTGAAAAAAACATTTCTTTAAGTTCTGTAAGAAAAACTTAAAAATTGGATTTCCTCAAAGTCGGCTAAAAAAAATGTTGCTTAAATAATGTTTTCTATAATGTCCAAAACGAGACGTATGAATCTATAGCTCTAAAAAAAAAAAAATCAGGCTTTAAAAAACAGAAAACGCGGCATAATCTCTCAAAATCGTTTTGTTTTGGTCATATAACAAAGCTTCGTAAATCTAAAGCTTTGCCAGATTTAAAATTAAAGACGTTTACTATTTTAGAGTAAATGAAAAATCTTTTCAGCTCAGGAGGTTTTCCGAATTACTTTCTAACCGTACATTTCTTATATTTCAAATTCTTTAAACCGGTTTGAGGTGTGGATTTCATAAATAACCAAATTTTGAGCAGAATCTGATTAATTGCTTTAGAGAGATTAGCCTAATTTTCTGGGCTTTTTCGAGAAATAATTAAATGTAACAAACGTTGTGTAGTGTTTCTGCAACTTTTACTTTGAAATAGTTTAGTCATTAAATAAATAAATCTAGTATTGTAGTAAATGAGTTTTGAATGAACCTTGAAGAACCGAAATTACAAAGTGTATGAATGCCATGTGAAACAACCGCAACTGGCATTGTGAGATAATAGGATTTGTTTATTAACAAAGGAAGGAAGCGCCGGAAGGAAGTGGCTAGGTATCTAATGGCACGTAAGTAACACGTTAACTCGTGTGGTCAGTGGTCAGAGGAAACGTGTAGCGTGTGGCTGTGGCTTCCAGGTAATTGTATCTGGTACCTACAGGTGTATCGTCGACAAAGGCTTCACCAACACCGACATTTTGTTTTAGAATACAGTGTAACTACAAGCGTCAAGGTCTTCTAACAAGTAGGCCCACCAGATTTGTGGACTAAAAGTAGCTTACCGAATTTACTTTCAGTATTTTGTTTATCCTTAATTCTTCTGGATTTTGTAGGTAGTGTAGTCTGGTACCTCCACAGTCCCACCTCCGTTCTTCCTTCCTCTGGGAGTTAACGGCAAACTCAGATATTATTTATTTAATAATATCCGCATGCAAGATTTATTATCTTGCATAAGATTTATTATCAAAATCCGTAACATCAATTTAGCTTTCCTACGTAACCATATAAAATTAAAAGTTGAAAGTAGCTTGTGGTAGTCTCGGTGCGTAGGAAATGAAGTCCTGGCGGCTGGTTAGTGTCCGGATAAGTACAGTGTAATATTTGTGGTCTGTCGGGTCTGTGGTCGTAGTGGTTCTCCAGTCTTTCTTCCAAGCAAGTTGGTGTATCGGCGGGGAGTGTTATCAGACTGGAGCATAGTGTTCATAGTGCCTGTCCTTACTCGATGTTCTGCCGAACAGTTTTGAACCTGAATTATACTGGAATCTGGATTTAGGAGCCATAATTCCTTCAGAAAGCTTTATGAAAACTATCTAAAGATCTCACCAATCTGAATGAAGCTAGTGTTTCTTGGACATTCGAGATGGTGCACCTGCAAGAACTAACTGGGCAGAAATATAAAAGTTTAGCGTACTTTGAAACCAAGATGGTGTAACCAATCAGAAGTATTATTTGTTTCGAGAGTGTTGAAAGCCGGAAAAGTACTGTGGTTTTTAACGGAGATGTTTTTCTTGCGTTAGCGGAAACTAACTGGAAGACTAAGCCAAAGGATGGCAACCAGCAAACGAAAAGATAGACAGTGTCACTATTCTCGAACCTACGACCGTTAAGTGTGCAACTTTAAAGATACAGCAAACTGATTGGTGCTTTATTGTCTTGGCACGCTAGCCCTTTACATCTACATTAACAAATTCTAAATTCACCATGAGTCCATCAAAATCAGAATTAAAAATTTTCGAACCAAACATTCATTTATCATTTCTGTTTAGAAAATAACCTATAATTAATTAATAACATGTTTTTCGTGATTTTGTTTTTAATTTAGAAGCGAGGATACGAATACATTATAACGCTCTGTTGCAGGTATTTGAAAATTTTTTAAAAAACATTGTTTCGTTTTTCGGAAATATACTTCCTATATTCATGCTAATTTGTGAAATAATTTTGTGTTTGTTATCTTTATCTACTAGCCCAATTTTTAAATCAAATTTTGCTGCTATGTTTTGTTTACGTCGTTTGCTCTGACGACAATGTCGAATTCGTATTTTTCCTACTTTACTTGTATTAGGTGGTAAACCAACAGACATGTCCTTGGGTTATTTATTACTGACAGTAAAGTGCATTCCTGTAAAGCGATGTTAAGACCATTTACAGACAACCATGAGCCAATGATGTACGTTCCAAAAAGGAGTTGCCAGGTCAGGCGCTGTTGTCTACAGGGGTTTGATAAGAGAGGCTACACTACAGAGATATCAGAGGGCGAGGGTGTCTGTAGGCTAGCCCTCTAGACGACGTTCAAGTACTGTGGCGACCCTTTTATTGATTGCCTTGCTTTGCCCTCTTTTAGGGAGTGACATTTTTCACCCTCACTGGGTTTCTGGTGTTGTGAAAGTTAACCCTTCGATTAGCTTTTAGTTTTGTGTAAAATAATTTTGCCGTGCGAGGTTTGTTGGGATCTGTTACATTAACAGTATAACTATAATCTTAATTAAGTGTTTAAATATGCATTAAAAAATTTTTTTTAAACTACAGTAATTATAATAGTCACAAGGAAACGGTGTTTGTCGTCGCCACCAATTCATCAGATCGGCGAACCAAAAACATGGCGATGCTTCCTTAGCCGTCATAGTATTTCTACCCTACTTATTTAGAATCTTATTTTTAATAATAGTCTAATATTAAAAAGAAAAAAATACGGAAAGAATATGTACGTCTAGACACGTATATTTATATTGAAATAGTCATAGTTTTCAGTTACCCAGCATACAAATGAAAAAAATGAATGTTATATCGGGGATTCCCTGCTTACGCACAAGAACGTTGACTGCTTGAGAAAAACCAACGGCTCCAACATGACGGGTGGGGCAGGGGAGAGGAGGGAAGTTATCCATAAGACCAGCTCCATCGTATACCGCGTTTAGGCATAGTGTAATAGTAAAAATTCTGCTAAATGGTGTTTCCCACTGTTTTTAGCAAAGGAGTTTTTAATCAAAAATGTTAAAGATGTTTTTGATTTTCTAACATACGTTGCAATAGCCGAAAGCCTAAAAAGTTCCGTTTTAAAACCGATAATTGTGAAGGGTGTTTCTTTGATTTTTTAAAGATTTAGCTAATTTTAATTGCAATAATTAGAAATAATTTTATTTCCTGACTTAAGTTGTGATAGCCTGAAGCGTTTTAGTTGCAAGAACCATTTTGCATAGTTATACGCTGTACATGTTCGTACAGTAGGATACGGAGAACTGAAATTTAAGTCGGGGACAGTAGTTTCGTGTAACCCTTCGTACCTTGAAGCCAGCTGCGAGACGAACACGGAGCTAAAACTGTAAAGATTTATTTTTGGAAAAGGAATAACTTTTAAGAAACGTCAGGAAGCAAATGGTTTATATTTGGGGCGCGTATCAGTCTTGTATGTCTTCAACGCGTAAACATAATCAACGATTTCACGGAAATGGAAAAAAAATCGGAACTGCCCTTTCCTCTTTATTACTTGTTTACTTTTTGGATGGGTGTTGTTTTAGTAGAAATGTTATCATAAACCAGTACTAATTGTATTTCTTATTTCTAGGTATGTATGCAGTTAGTTTAACTTGTTTTATCTTGTCTAGGTAAGTACTATAATACAATAATATAATTATAACATAGGTCTACGATATGCACTACGGAATTGGTTGTATTAACTAACAAACTTCAGTGTACTGTTTTACAATTTATTACAAAAACATTTTTTTATAATTACGTAGTTTTCTAAGAACTACCTTACGATGTACAAAGAATGTTTAATAATCGTAAAGAAAATTATTTTGCGATTTTGATGGATTTATCAGTTTTTAAGTTCTGTGGAAGATTGAAGAAATAATCTTCACATAGACGAGCAAGCACGCGCCTGTATTTCGGTCAGTTTTCTGTGGATGAAGATTTCATATTCACCTTTAAAAATCCAAATTTATTAAAATCGGTTCAAACGATTTTTGTAAAATTTTGTTGTTTTAGCCATAAGTACTAAATAAAACAGATGGGTCGCTAAATAAAACAGTAAATCGGGTTTTTGGACTAGAGAAAAAAAGGAAGTCGGCCTAATTTTTGAAAACGAGTTCATCAGATTTTGTCCAAGTTTTGATAATTCATGAAGATCAATGTCTCGTCGCAAATTTGAATGTTAAATATGTTGTCGAATTTGGAACCACGAAGAGCCAGAGTAACGACTTACTGACCAGTAACAGGTTATTTGGTATTGAACATTATTGTAAACTAATCACTGGTCATAGGTATATCGGTAGCTAATAACCAACATACATTTATTAATACCATAGCGTATACCTTTTCGGATATAAATAATTTATTATTATTATTGCTTTCTTTGTGGTGAGAGAAAATCCAGTCTATACAGTTGTTAGAATGGCCAAAGCAACACATCAATGGCTGTAGCGCCAAGAAAACAAAGTTTTTCTAATTATGCAGTTAACATCTTTGATGTTGGCAGCATTGCAAAATTATATAACTTGACCTTGTATGCGGTTTCAAAGTCAGACATGGATAATACGAGTTCATGCTTGATTATCACTGTAATAGTGTATAGGCCAATTATTGCGGAAATTATAACTGTTAATAAGTGTTAACAGTTCTTTAGCGAATTTCAATCTTTATAGTATTTTAAAATTGAAAACATGAGTGTGAACCGAAATAAACGGTGTAAAACATTATACAAAACTTTCTTATTTTAATTAAAATGTTCACAAAAAATCTGAACCGAAAGCTATAGACTGGAAAATCGTGATGCATTCTTGAAATCAATTCAGCAGATTTACTCACATGTATATGAGTGATCGTAAGTTACGTCTTTGTAAAAAAGTTAATTACAATATATTTGGTTCATGAGTGAATAGAAAAAACAAAACAAACCTAACGGCGATCAGGATATTTACTCACGAAACATATTTATTTTTATTTAGTTGAAATTTGCTACACTGACTTAGGTTATGAATCTTCTTACATGATCGAAATTTGAGCAAAATCTGTTGAATCTATTCAGAAATAAGGGTGATTTTTTACTTTTTTCCTGTAGCTCTTGTAGACCTAAACTTTTTCTGTACTTATGAACTAAATTTTTAATAAAAGTTTGATGAAAATTGTAGGAACCGATTTCATTTACCAAAATATGGCTTTAAAAACTTGTTTTTAAAAATGATTTCGAAATGTGGGCCAACCAGATTTACAATACATGACAGATTTTATGAAATTCGTTCACTTAGTTTAGGTTAGATTAGGTATCTTAATCTAACTAGTTATGTTTGATTTCTCATTTTAAAGATTCTTATGTGTGGGGACATGGAAAGCTTTTTATATTATATTTTTGTTTGCTTTGCATTGTTTGTTCCTGTATTTGTAAAAGCAAAAATAAGATACACAATGTAAACAGGTACACATCTGTAAGTAATGAATAACAAACAATATCGATGTAACATTAGTTGACATTTTGACTGGTTTTCTCTTTGTATGGTACTGTGAAAGTGTTGTCACTGGTGAAAAGGTATTTTTGGAGGATTCTAATAGATGAATTTTTATACCTAAAAGGCAAGAACGGAATGAATGTTAATGGAATAACATAGCAAGAAGGAATGTTGCTGGTTTTGGAGAAAAGTAGAAATATGAGGAAACATAAAATAGTTGTAAACGCAATATATACTATCTACAGTTAATTAATCTTTTAGCGTGGAAGTTTTACTCGGTATTATACAGTGTGTTTTAAATGCTACGTAGGCTAAATTGTCAAAGTTTCCCACTCCCTTTTAAATGAATTGATGTATTAAACCAGGGGTCTCCAAACTTTCCAGCCTTAGGGCCATACTGATTACTCCAGTAAGTTCCGAGGGCCAAAACCATATTATCATTGTTGCCGGTGGTAAAAAGTGAAATAGTCCACTGATGAAAAAAAAAGTCCGAAAAAGTACGCAACGTTTAAAAAAGGCTGCAAATCGGACTAAAGTCCGCAAAACGGCAACACTGCATATTATTAATTTTCCTGTCATTATCTGTAATTTATAGATTAGTCGTAGAGTACGAGCCATGAGTGAGTAACGTGACTTACAAAACAACGTATGGCTGTGGAAGTTAGCATTCTATGTTGATTTGACAAAACATGTGAACGAACTGAATTTGAGATTGCAAGGAGAAAACCAGCATCTTCCTGATTTATATACTAATATCAAATCATTCCGGAAGAAATTGATACTGTTTCAATCACAACTACGAAGTAAATGTTTTTCACATTTTAAAACATGTGAAATATTCAGCCACACCACTGAGACCGAGTTTCCTATCGATTTTGCAATCGAAATTTTGAGTGCTTTGAAAATAAATTTTGATACTCGTTTCTCGGACTTTGATGCCATTGCGAATCAAATTAAGAGTTTTCAGAATCCTTTTGATACTGACATTGAAACCCTAGCCCCGGAACTTCAAATGGAAATGATTGATCTACAGTGCAGTGATATAATTAAGAACAAATATCAAAACTCATCTTTGTTGGAATTTTATAAGTCTTCCACTGACACAATTTGATAATTTGCATAAATTTCAATTGCAAAACGAGAAAACAGCTCGTGGGCTGTTTTCTGTTTTTGGTACTACTTATTTGTGTGAGAAGACCTTCTCCAAAATGAAGTACACAAAAAATGTTTACATATCTAAATTAACTGATGAGCATCTTAAATCTCTTAATAATTTGTTAATTATTATATACTGAAGTTAAATTTTCTGCATATTATACATGTCTTTACTCATTACAATTCTGTGTTTCTTTATCCAACTTATCACAAAAACAATAACAATAAGCCTACAACAATGTTATGAGTAGTTAGCCCATGACCATATCAATGTAGATGTCATATTAATAATTATTCAACATAAAATTAGAATACTTCAGTAAACTAAATTTAATTTGCTATAAAAAATATGTTCCCTAAAAGGAGTTTTCAAGTATGCTAGCTCTCCGGGGGCCAGATGTGGCCCTCGGGCCGTAGTTTGGAGACCCCTGTATTAAACAATTGGAATACTTGGACTTAAACAATTGGACTTTTTTTATTATTTTCTTCCAAATTGTTCGTACTTTTTCAAGTAAAATGTCGCACACACGTAGAAGAAAAGTTTTGACTGCTTACTAAGATACTAAAAGTTCGTTCGGTGCATTCACGCAAAACTGAAATAATAGTGCAAAGGCATTACATAAACTTTCTCAAAATCCGTTCACCAGATTTTGCTCAAACAGCATACAGTATATGATTCATAACTCAGATCAGTTTATCTATCACATTTGAATTTGAAAGAAATACTGTTTGTGTAAAATTGAAAAAAAAGTATGGTGATCAGAGTTTATTTTTGGGGTTTTTATTGTATTTCTTTCTATTGTATTGTATTTTTTTATTCTAAATTTTCCGCAATGATTTGATTGTAAAGCTTCATATGACAAAAATTTTAGCTAAACCGTGATGAATTGATTTTGAGAAACTACACCGATTTCCAGATTTGTTATAACTAGATTTTTTGGGGTACTTAGATTTATGTAAAATTTGATTAAAATTCGTTATACCAATTGTTAGTAAATCAGATTTTAACAGTTTTGGACCCAAAGAAATGGCTCCGAGACATGGGCAGACGAGGTCTAGATGCCAAATTCCATGAAAATCGGTTAGTTACGTCTTCCAGTCTTCAGCAATGTGTACGTAAAGATCCATTAAAATATCAAGATCGTATTTGTTAATGAAGGAGCGTAGGTACTCAAAATTCAATTTTCTATTGATTTAGTATGCCAAAGCAAGTAACTCATACCAAATTATGTTCGGTTTATGAAGTCTTGCTCTGGCTATCGGCCAAGTTCCTGCAACAGGAAACTAGAAGGATAATAGGCCTAATCCTGGTTCTCCTTGGCAGTCTGCATTCCTAGACGGTTTACAATAATTACAAAACTGAGTCATCTAAAACAAATTTATCTTAGAAATCGTGAAAGTATAGTGTACAGTACATACTGATTTTATAGAAAAATCAGAGTCTTCCCTGAGATGCCAGTGTACACGGAAAAGGATTTAGATCGTGCCACAGCTGAACAGTGTTGACTACTTTCTGATTTTATCTTGCATTGGAATCAACATGTCAACAACAAAAGGATTGTTTCAAAAGCTTTAATAAAATTTAATAAAAGTAACGGATTTGGAGCAGTTTGGGAAAGCCCAGTTCGCCATCAAGGTTGGGTTTTGTTTTCTCTCTAAGAAGAACACGGAAATCGTAAAATAAACACGTCGTTTTTCAGATTTTGGGAGAGTTATCCTTTTTCAGGTCTCCTGAGTCCGGAACTCAGGAACGTTAGGCCTACCCGCAACATCAAATCTAATCTGAAGTGCATCAAATTAGTCATTGTTATGGAATTACTATTTAAATTTTGCTTTTGTTCATGTTATTATTTTTATTGACTGCTTTTATTGGATTTGGTTTTCACTTTATCCAATAAAGTGAACTTGGTTAAATTACTTATGTTAAATTATTACAGTAAAGATTTTGAAATAGTATAAATTTAAATTTTGTTTAATAATTTGAATTTGATAAAACACACATTTTTAATTTCCCATTAAAACTATTTTTTACTTGGTTGTTTGTCCGTATGTCTAGTTTGCCAAATCTTGAGACCATTTCTTAATTTAAAAGTTTTTTAATCCCCTTTTCGGTCAGAAAAACACCTGATTTTGTCAAAATCGACTAACGATTTCCAACACATTTTTATTACATAATATCAAACAAAATGTATGAGTAGCTATAACATCAGGTGTTGAAATACCTGAAAATCGGACTAATTTCTAAAAATCATTTCATTAAGGTCAGGTGAGAAGAAGCAGATTGCAAATAACATAACTTTACTATGTGAATGAATTTAAAGTAGACCATCACCGCCGTCGCTTTTGTTTTTTTTCAATTTAAACTTTAACTATAAATGTCGTTTATTTCAGATTTGATGCATTGAAATGAGTTATGAAACTTATAACTTTCTTTTTCGAGATACTAATTTCAGTTATGAATAGTCAAATTATAAATTCAAAATCTGTGAAGAGCTTCTTTAACCAGAATTTTCCTGTTAGTAACCTAAAGGATTTTTTTTAAATAACGAAACGTTTTGGAGGAAAGTTTGTAATAGTCAAAACATGACCTAGATTTAATTCGTAATTCGAGAACAGACGGCCATTATTAAGAAAATCTTGTCTGGATGTTTACGGCCACAATAGGGCCTACGCCTATAATTAGATGTGCGAAATTGTGTGCAAAGTTTATTTTTGGATCAAAAACAAACAGTAAATGAGGTGGTGCATGCAGCCAGGTTCACAGTGACCGATATCAGACGGATGATTCACAGTGTAACCGCTGGATGCACGCCAGGTGTTTTACAGCGTACCCGCATTCACTACTAACCTACAAATATAATAAATCAATAAATTACAAAACATTTATGCGCTTGTTAGTTTCGGGTCTGAAATTAGTCTGAGCGTCACGCTTCAGCGCATGAAATGTTCGGGCCTGTAAATATGCACGCTCGCCATATGCTTCTGTTTTAACTGTTTGCCTGTCCATTATCTGGATTATCATTTAATACATTCAGATTTATGTCTCCAGGGTTATGCTTCACCCAAGAATGTGAGGCCAAATTGAAATAGTGATGATGCGTTCATGAGCCAGTCGTCAAAATATGGTACTTAACTGACCGAGCGAATCGAGGTATCTGTTTTAACTCGACCGTTCGGCATTTGGTTTGTGTTTGTTTGTTACGCAGTTTTGGCCAAACGTATTGACCGATTGTTTTGAAATTTTGATACGAAGGTACTTTGTATAAAGCCCGTATGACGTATGTGTAAGATTTTCCTCCATTTACCGTTTCGAGAGATTGCACTCAGCTTTGGCAAACGTATTGACCGATTGTTTTGAAATTTGATACCAAGGTACCTTGTATAAAGTCAAATGATGTATGCAAAACATTTTCCCCTATTTACTTCTATCTCAAGATGTCGGCCTCTGATTTAACTATGACGAGTGTACGCAGTTTTAATCAAAGGCATTGAAATATAGTACGAAGGTATAAACCAGAAAGATTTATTGACTTTTCCCATTCACTTCCGTTTAAAAATAACGGGATCTGATTCAACGTTGAGAGTGTAGTTGCTGGTTATTTCCTGTAATACTGGCTGAACGGCGAAACCTATCGTAATTTTGGCCGCTTCGTGGAGAAAGAGTATACAATTTCCAATAATGTCGGTCCAGTAACATTTTTTTTCAACAAATCGATGTCGGTTAAAGCGGAAAAATTTACGAGCGCTGTCTGTATATTAATTAGAACACACCTCGAGGACTACTGTTCTTTGAAACTACACCAGTAGGGTATACAGTAGGGTATACCAATACACTGTAATACACTGTAGCAAGTACAGGACAGTACTGAGTACTACACAGCTTGTCTGTATTAGGGATGTAATCTTGGTGATTTATGTTGAAACGGGAACTGCACATTACATAGTTATAAGCACAACAGACTACAAATCGCGAATTCGATTGTTTGAAGATTCTCAGACCTATCCGTTTTTTTTTTTTTTTTTTTTTTTTTTGTATCCGGATTTCTTTTAAGCAGAATCGACAACGTCATTTTTAATAGTATTTTTATAGATTACTAATTTTTAGATTTTTATAGATACTATAGTATTTTTAATAGTAGACTATTTAATGGCATTTTAATAGAATTTTTAATAGTATTTTGACCATTTTTTTAAAAAAAAGTTCAGTACCTTTCTCGAGATATAGGCAAATTGTAGGGTCTCCCACGTATCAAATTTTCTTAAAATCTGACAATCACTTTTACCTTCAGCTAAGTGCATACATTTACTAACAACAGAAGATATACATTGAAGTAAAAAAACTCTGTACTCGGAGGACCTAAAGACTAACGGATCCACGAAAATCTCAAGATTGTTTTTGAATATTTGAAATAACAAATTACAGATCTTAATATGGAATTAGTTGGCTAATTAGATGGCACACTGGCATTTAGAAGTATTGAAGTAGGTATACAAGTTTTCCGTACTATTTTTAGTTTTATAAATTTAATAATCATTAAATCTTTAAATGATATTAAGAACTAAGAAAATGGATATTTGCTTTCTCACATACGAAGTAAAAAGGAAGTAAGGTTGAGATTTCGCGGTTATTTCCGTTCTGGAATCGTGATTTTCGTAAAAGTGTTATTTGTTGAATGTACACTTGAAGTGAAATCACTGGACAATAACGAATATTTTTTAATAAAAAAAAAATATTGAAGCCTTTTTTGAAAATTAAATTATTGGATTCATTTTCGTATTATTTAAGTGGATCCACTTATTTATGCATATTTTTTATATATCTACAGTTTTTAAAATTATTTATTCTTTTTCTTTCCGTTCGATCTAATGATGATAACGGTAGTAACGGGTGTAGATTACGTTAACGGTAGTAACAGCAATCTCGAACCTACGACCTTGAGGTACGCTAATTTAGATACGTAGCAGACTTACCTGTGTCTAGCCACCTTGACCACGCCGGCTTTGGGGTCTGGATCTCACCATGGTAATTTACCAGTGGAAATCCAGTAAGAAATGAAAGTCGGAACATTTTCAAATTACTTTTACTAGTAACTTGTTTGATTGCGAAAGCACTAAGGTTAATTAATGTACGACCCCTAAAGCTGTCTTCAGTAATAGGCCTATACGTATGCAACCAAATTTACGGCATTGCTGTGTGTCATAATTATCATTAATTACGATATTAATGTGTGTGAGGCGTAAGAGTGGAGGGTGTGTTAGTTGGATTAAAAGTAGCAGACATTGTAAGGAGATGTTTATTGTGCAGTCCATCTATTCTTGCACACAGCCGCGCCCCTCCCGATATATCCATGCCGTAGTCTGTATTACTGTATCTTACTTTCAGTCTTCTTTCATTTATGTAGGTTTTTTATATAAATTTCGTGTAGTACAAAATGTTTTTGTATTAGTTTTTATTCACAAGTAAAAATTGGATTTTCTTCAGTTTTATGTATACTTAATTCATTTTTCGATCTCTAGACTAGACCAAAAATTAGTGAAGATATTTTGTTAAAACATACACGGCTAGTGAGAGGACACAATTCTGAAAACATACAGTTTGTTTTACGTGCCAAAATGTTGACTTTGATTCGGTGATGTCACTTCAAAGGTTAACATTTGTAAAAAGTTAGTGAAAATATGATTTTGAAAATACAAAGTTTTATTTACGCGGTTTTTAATGTTTATTTTAATGGTGAAATCAAATTTTTTAAAAATATTTAATGTAAAAATGTTTAAAATGTTTAAAGATTTGAAATTACAAAAGTTGTAAATTGTTAAACGAATTTTGCTGGTTAACGAACTTATCCGAACTATTATCAGAATGTTTTTTGACAAGTTTTAATGAAATAGAACCTGTATATGTTTAAATATAAGTTTTGTATTATATATTTAACTGCTTCTCAGAAAGTGATGGTCAGTATCGGTGCTTGTTTCAAGGTTCTGGGTCAAAGTCTTACCATGATGGCACCAGTTCGCTAATTATATTGTCATTAAATATAAGCATTTTAAAGCTACAATAAACGAGCATTCATACATGTTACTTGGTCAATCTTAGCTGCTACTGAGAAAGTTCAACTTTCTTCATTCGCATTTGAAGCGTTTCCTCGCATAACAAGTAATGAATCATTACGCAGTAACCTGTCTGGTCGCCTAGCACATCTGTAAATGAGCATTGTTTACAAATGCAAACGTACTGATTCTCATCTCAGATAAAGCTTATTGTGCAAGGTATCACCTCGTCTCCCCCCCCCTTTTACGTTACCGACAGTTGCTAAACGTACTGGAACAGAATTATCAGATATTGCAAACAATGGTAAATTTAACCGGTGACTGGTCCATCAAACCGAGTAAGGGTGTATTCCAATTGTCCAACTAATTCGGGTCGGACCAAATACTGATACATGCGGGCTCATAACAGCTGACATGAATGACCTCTGTCCGATTCGTTGACTTCCTTCCGACAGGGGTTCACATGGAATATTCGATGGTTAATGTGTTATGTGTTTACTGCACGTTCCAGTTCATTACATCCGAGATGTTGGATTTGTTTTGACAGTATTAATGTAAGAGCGTGGCTAAAGATGTCGTGTTTTCGTAAATTTTCCTTTTGCGCTTTTTTTTTGCGGGAAACAAAGAAAACATTTATTACGCTCTCAAAAACTTATGGAGTACAATTTTTTTTAAATCGGTAATTGTATGGTATAAGGAAAGATTCAATAACAGTTGCTTTGTTTAGAGCGAAATTCGTTTCACATAAATAAATTTAATATACATTTCACGCAAAACTATTTTTAGTTGTTTTTCATGCATAGTTTTTAATGTTAGGTGGCGAGAGGAGGGAGTAGAAAAGAGTCTGTCAAACGGAAGAATGTAACGGAAATATGGAACGAACGAGCAAACGAATTTCGTCTATTTCTCTCTTTCTTTTTCTTCCTCCTTTTGGATAACAGTATACGTGTATTATATGAAAATGTTGTGTTGATTTGGTTTATTTTTCCCTTAATTGAAAGCACGTGTACCTTGTAACTGTTTGTAACACATTCGAAATTAATATAAACGTTTATAACAATTTTTGTTAAGACTGCTAGTTTTTAACAACATAACTTGAAACTTATAATTGCCTATCAGCTGTTCAATGAAATCAGCTGATCGTTACGAATTAATGTAACACAACTAATCTTTTACTGAAACTACAGTAAATAATATCTAAGCTAGGTTCACGTATTTATTTATTTAAACAAAATAAAAAAAATTGTGAACATATCTTCAAACTAATTACATATTAAGCTAAGATATTAACAAAAGCTTTGCTCTTGTAGGTAACTCCGCGAGTTCCACACGTATACTTCTGAAAACATATAACCGTGATGTTTGTTTACAAA